>CATNEN010000039.1:11510000-12110000 GCA_950097015.1 Macrostomum hystrix | reverse complement strand
TACTTAATAATTATATTATTGCTGCTACTTTTATATGCTTAAATACGCAACCATATACTTGTTACTAACTGAGCTGATCTGATGTGTTAAAATGAATGCAGAACTTCTGTTTACTCTTCTTGCAGTTATTTAATAAGTTCATCTAAAGGCCTAAATTGTTGTGACTTTCCTAATTGCAGTCGTTATTTTGGTTGCTCATAAAAAGTATATATTTTTTAAATTCAAATTCAGTTCAAACCCCAGGTGTCTGAGCTCTTGTTAGTTTTCTGACTTTATAAAACAGATCACTGTGGCAGCTGGTCAGGCATCAAATTTCGTTTCGATAATTTTTTGAAGCGCGGATTCCAGCAAAACGAACGAAAATTCACATAGCAACCAGAACAGTTTGCGTAGCAACCAGAACAGTTTGCATAGCAACCAGAACAGTTTGCATAGCAACCAGAACAGTTTGCATAGCAACCAGAACAGTTTGCATATCGACCACAGCAGTTTGCATAGCAACCAGAACAGTTTGCATAGCGACCACAGCAGTTTGCATAGCAACCAGAACAGTTTGCATAGCGACCACAGCAGTTTGCATAGAAACCAAACAGTTTGCATAGCAACCAAACAGTTTCCCACACCAAAAACAGTTCGCATTGTATCTACAGTTGCCCATACAGAACCACATGTTTGAATATTCCATTCTGTTGAAACCATTCTGCCTTTGTCAAACTATTATTGCTCTCTACCATATTAATTTTTTCTGAATTCTTTTCTGCATAGATAATTGTTAACAGAACAACACAGGTAATGTTACGTTGAAATTTATATTGTACTATTGTTGCTATTATATTTTATGCCCTGGCTGGCACTTATTTTCCATAAGTCCCTCAGAAGTCTTGATTAAAAATCCCTAACCTTTTCTCACATTTATCTCTAAGGGGTTTTCAAGTCTATGTTATTATGATAATATTGTTGTGTTTTTTACTCTGTGTTTGTTGAAAAATAGTAGAGTACAAATGGAAAATGCTATGAGAACTTTTTAAACAAAAGACTGCTTATATTCAGAATGGAATTTATAATATTGCACGCCTGTTTTTGCTTCACGCACAGTGAATATTTACCTAAGTTTCTTTAAAAGTCACTTGTTTAACTTCGCTTTTTGTCATTTTTTTCATGTCATTTTTTCAACCAGAACACTTTATGAAGTGACTAGATCAGTTATTTTTTATTGACAAGACACAATTTTGCAAGAGATGCGATAAGTTAGTTCGGGAAAATATGAGTTAGGTGTGGACTAAAATGCGTTTGGACTGGACGGGATAAGTTAAGAGTGGACAAGTTGAGTAAGGAGTGGACAAGTTGAGTAAGGAGTGGACAAGTTGAGTAAGGAGTGGACAAGTTGAGTAAGGAGTGGACAAGTTGAGTAAGGAGTGGACAAGTTGAGTAAGGAGTGGACAAGATGAGTAAGGAGTGGACAAGTTGAGTAAGGAGTGGACAAGATGAGTTAAGAGTGGACAAGATGAGTTAGGAGTGGACAAGTTGAGTTAGGAGTGGACAAGTTGAGTAAGGAGTGGACAGGTTGAGTAAGGAGTGGGCAAGTTGAGTAAGGAGTGGACAAGTTGGATTAGGAGTTGACAAGTTGAGTAAGAAGTGGACAAGTTGAGTAAGGAGTGGACAAGTTGAGTTAGGAGTGGACAAGTTGAGTAAGGAGTGGACAAGTTGAGTAAGGAGTGGACAAGTTGAGTAAGGAGTGGACAAGTTGAGTAAGGAGTGGACAAGATGAGTTAGGAGTGGACAAGTTAAGTTAGGAGTGGACAAGTTGAGTTAGGAGTGGACAAGTTAAGTTATGAGTGGACAAGTTGAGTTAGGAGTGGACAATATGAGTTAGGAGAGGACAGGTTAAGATCGAAAAGTAAAAGAAAAAATAGAAAGAAAAGTTAATAGTTAAATTGTTATTGTAAAATTCAAATTCAAATGGTTAAAATTCATGCCTGTAATTAATACATGCGAGCCCATTCACCGCTTCCTCAGCTCTTTTTCTAGAAACAAAGCTCCGCCAATGGAGCACTACGATATTGTCGAGACTGTACACATCAGTGAGCCGCCGCGAATCTCTGGCCAGCTGCCTCTGGTTTCGGATGTTCCTGGCGTTGCTGGGACTGCTCAGAGAAACTGCTTACTCATGCAGGTGAAGCCGGGCTCCAAGGTGGGCCGGCTGGTCGACTATGCTGTGAGCAGGTTGCTAGGCAACGCTAATGCTGGCACAGACGCCGAAATCGAAACCGAGGCGAGAGCGGAGAAGAAGGCGAAAATTAATAGAACTCCAGTGGAACAGGTGAACTAACAGGTGTTTGAATTGTATTTGTTATTCAAAACAGTTCTGACGTAACTGGTTTCGCCAAGCATAACAGGTGTTGCTATGCAAGACAGGTGTTGCTATTCAAGACAGGTGTTGCTATGCAAGACAGGTGTTGCTATGCAAGAAAGGTGTTGCTATGCAATAAAGGTGTTGCTATGCAAGAAAGGTGTTGCTATTCAAGAAAGGTGTTGCTATGCAAGACAGGTGTTGGTATGCAAGACAGGTGTTGCTATGCAAGACAGGTGTTGGTATGCAAGACAAGTGTTGCTATGCAATAAAGGTGTTGCTATGCAATAAAGGTGTTGCTATGCAATAAAGGTGTTGCTATGCAAGACAGGTGTTGCTATGCAATAAAGGTGTTGCTATTCAAGAAAGGTGTTGCTATGCAAGACAGGTGTTGCTATGCAAGACAGGTGTTGCTATGCAAGACAGGTGTTGCTATGCAAGAAAGGTGTTGCTATGCAAGACGGGTGTTGGTATGCAAGACAGGTGTTGCTATTCAAGACAGGTGTTGCTATGCAAGAAAGGTGTTGCTATGCAAGAAAGGTGTTGCTATGCAATACACGTGTTGCTAGGCTAAATAGACTGTCGTGTATCTATTAGGTGTTAACTGTGACTATCTCGCCTAATTTGTCAAACCAACCTGCCAGGTGCTGTGGTCTGGAGACGCCGACGCATTCGAGAAGGTGATCTCCTGCGCCGAGATGACCAAGCGGCGGTGCGGCAGCCGCGGCGTGCATTTGCACCAGGCCAACTGCTTGTTCTATCAAAAAATGCGACAAATCTACGAGCCCCGCCTAGACGGCCTAGACCGACTGCAGGCTGTTCGCGAGGTGCCCGCAGTTCGCTGCCTGCTGTCCAAATCGGAGCTGCCGACGGACTCTAATCCCCTGCCTGCCGGATCGGATTTTGCCAAGCATTTCGTTGGCAGCGTAATGCCCGCAGAAGCTGGACGTCAGCGCGCCGCGCCTGCCAGCCATCCGGCTGGGCGTCACGTGACCAAGGTCAAGTCCAAGAAGGGGGCCCGGTTGCTGCTGGCCACCGCCGCCGCTGACAAAGATAAGCCGGTTGGGCATGCAAAATAAGACTGTCAAAGAATTTTACTTCTTTGACTTTGGATGAGGTTATTCTATGACTTTTCATTGGGTCATTCTGTGTATTTTATCAGGTCATTATATGACCTAATCGGTTAATCGGGTCATTGTTGACTTTTAATTGGGTCATTCTATGACTTTTAACCGGGTCATTCTATGACTTTTTCACCGGGTCATTGTATGCCTTTTTCACCGGGTCATTCTATGACTTTCTCACCGGGTCATTCTATGACTTTCTCACCGGGTCATTCTATGACTTTCTCACCGGGTCATTCTATGAATTTTTCACCGGGTCATCCTATGACTTTTTCACCGGGTCATTCTATGACTTTTCATTGGGTCATTCTATGACTTTGCATCGGGTCATTCTATGACTTTTTCACCGGGTCATTCTATGACTTTTTCACCGGGTCATTCTATGACTTTCTCACCGGGTCATTCTATGACTTTCTCACCGGGTCATTCTATGACTTTTTACCGGGTCATCCTGTGACTTTTTCACCGGGTCATTCTATGACTTTGCATCGGGTCATTCTATGACTTTGCATCGGGTCATTCTATGACCTTTCATAGAGTTCTTTTTAATCTTTATTGTGTCTTTTTATGACTGTATCAAGTCATTCTATGAATGTCTATCTGGTCAAGCTATGCTTTTCACGGGTCGTACTAGGGTTTTATCGGTCATGTTTTGGTCATCATTGGGTCATTCTATGATCAATGAGCAAAATGCTTACGTTTCCGCTGTCGTCTAGTTGTGCCATCTATGCTAATTTATAATTTTCAATCAAAATACCAGTCATTTATATAATTGGCAATTTACTGAAAAGACTGCTCCATTTGCTGGTTGAGTCAGTCCGGATGTTAATTCTATGCATTTTATTCGTTTAAATAAAATCTGTTCATCTACCGGTAGTATTGTGCTTGCATTTTTGTGTGGTGTATTGGGAGTTACTTAAAAGTCTGTGCTATTTTTAATATTATCATAATTTTGTCATTCTTGTTTAACTTAGATGTTTTAAAACAAATCTTCTTTGATATGGGCATTGGAATTTCAGATATGATTTTAGTTAGAAAGGATTGGGATGTCATAAGGTTAGGATTGGGATTTCAGAACGTTAGGATTGGGATGTCATAAGGTTAGGATTGGGATTTCAGAACATTAGGATTGGGATCTCAGAAGGTTAGGATTGGGATGTCATAAGGTTAGGATTGGAATGTCAGAAGGTTAGGATTGGGATGTCATAAGGTTAGGATTGGAATGTCAGAAGGTTAGGATTGGGATGTCATAAGGTTAGGATTGGAATGTCAGAAGGTTAGGATTGGAATGTCAGAAGGTTAGGATTGGGAGTTCAGAATGTTTGAGATTTCTGAATCCTAGGGATTAGGATTTCAGAATGTTGGGGATTCGGATTTCATAATCCTAGGGATTAGGATTTCAGAATGTTAGGGATTGGGATTTCATAATCCTAGGGATTAGGATTCCAGAATGTTAGGGATTGGGATTTCAGTATGTTGGGGATTGGGATTTCAGAATCCTAGGGATTAGGATTCCAGAATGTTAGGGATTGGGATTTCAGAATGTTGGGGATTGGGATTTCAGAATCCTAGGGATTAGGATTTCAGAATGTTTAGGTGTCGAGATTAGCGAAGACAATG
The DNA here is from genome assembly GCA_950097015.1 of Macrostomum hystrix. Classification (NCBI taxonomy): domain Eukaryota; kingdom Metazoa; phylum Platyhelminthes; family Macrostomidae; genus Macrostomum; species Macrostomum hystrix. Next base: position 12,104,906 of record CATNEN010000039.1, on the reverse strand, counting down.
GATTAAAATTTCGGTGGATAAATTAGGATTGTGGTCTTAAAACGCTAGGGATATCAGAATCTTTGAGAAAGTTAGGAATGAAAAAAATTTACAATATTGAAGAGCTTACAAGTCTCACCGTTGCTCATCAGAAGTTATGCTCACCAAAAACACCATGGCTCAATTTTTCAGCTAGCAGTTCAAACTACAAATTAATCTCAATGGAAGCCCCGCCAGAGAATCCCCAGCTAGATGAGCTCTTCAAATACGATCCCTACCTCCGCGGCTACGAGACCGAATTGCGTCGGCGACACGCCTGCCTGCGCAACGAATGGCGACGCATCGAGGAGGCCGACGGCGTCGACCGGTTGATTCACGGCTACAAAGAATTCGGCATTCGCGTTGATCCTGACGGTTCTATTCGCTGTCTGGAATGGGCGCCGTCAGCCAAGGCTGTCTATTTGCGCGGCGAATTCAACAATTGGCGCGAAGATCAATACCAGTTTGAGAGGCTGCCCTACGGCAAGTGGAGCCTGGTCATTCCGCCTGGACCAGATGGCCAGCCGGTCATTAAGCACAACTCTGTCATCAAACTGCTCATCATTGGGCCCCTGGGCCAGAAACTGGATCGACTGTCGCCGTGGGCTCCCTACGTCACCAAGCCGCCTAAGGGTGCTGCCAATGGCAATGTCTACGAACAGCGGCTATGGAATCCGCCACAGCCGTACACGTACGTGCCTGCTGCTGCTGCTGCTGGTGCTGCTGCTGCTGCTGCTGCTGCTGCTGCTGCGGCTTGTCTCTTTCGTCTTTCATCTGTCCACCTCTCACTTTTATCTCTCCCTGTTCTCTTAACATTTCGTCTCTTACCTCTCATCTCTATCTCACCTGTCATCGCCCCCTCTTTATCTCACCCGTCATCGCCCCCTCTTTATCTCACCTGTCATCTCTCCCTCTCTCTCACCTGTCATATCTCCCTCTCTCTCACCTGTCATATCTCCCTATCTCTCACCTGTCATATCTCCCTATCTCTCACCTGTCATCTTGCCCACTCTCCCCTTTGCCCATCTGTATATTCCAATCAAACGCCAATATCCCCTCCCAATCCCTGGCAGGCTGAAGGTGTCCCGTCCGCCAGTGCCAGCCAGTCTGCGCATCTACGAGGCTCACGTAGGCATCAGTTCGCCGGAGGAGCGCGTTGCCAGCTATGGTTATTTTCGCGAGCATGTTCTACCCAGAGTGCGAGATCTTGGCTACAACTGCATCCAACTCATGGCTGTGATGGAGCATGCCTACTATGCCAGCTTCGGCTATCAGGTCACCTCGTTCTTCGCTGCCAGCAGTCGCTACGGTACGCCGTGCGAACTGAAAGAGCTAATTGATGCGGCTCATAGCAATGGAATCATTGTCCTACTGGACATTGTGCATAGTCACGCATCTAATAACACTGTTGACGGCCTGAATCAGTTTGACGGCACTAATAGCTGCTATTTTCATGACTTGCCGCGTGGCCGACACGATCTGTGGGACAGTCGGTTGTTTAACTACACTAGCTTGGAGGTTAGTTCTCAGCATTTGTATTATTGAATATTATCTGCTGGTTGTAGCCTAGTGGTTAGGGTGTGCGAATCACAACTTGACAGTCACTAGAACCACCATCACTTTGGCTAATTGAGGGTGGGCGTGGCGGTATACCGGTTAGGGCTTGTGTAATAAATTATCATATGACATTATTGAGCCCTAAAAAGGGCCGTTTTTGCAAATGTTAAACGGGAAAATCTTATTTTAAAAGATACCTTCTTTAGGTTTGCATTAATTTTACATATTTAAAATATATATTTCCAGTTCAAAAAACGGCCCTTTCTAGGGCAACCAACTAATAAATTACAATAATATTGCGTGTACTGGAGCAATCCAAAAAAAGGCCGATAGCTAGTAGCCAATTATGCTGTGCTCAAAACGGTAGGCAAATCGCGCTAACCAACCACTTGAACCGGAGGGGGGAGCCTCCACACGTTTATTATAATTCAGTGCAAATAGGCTAAAACGGAGGGGGTGGGTGGACGATGCCACTGCACAATGCGAACGAGGGTTAGAGAAACAAGGTGAGTGCGCAGAGTGGAAGCGGGCGTACAGTAATTGTAAATAAGGTAGATTTAAATAAGCATACAGCGAGTCAGCGACCAATCATACCACCTGCCTCCCGAACATTCCCCCCACCTTGACATGACAATGACAAAAAAAGCTATTCGATGACAAACAAAAATTGAACGAATGTCGAATCAACAGCAACCTGCACGGACTAAACCTAACGACAAGCAATGCTAACACCTACCGGCACAAATACTTAAAGTACGAACATACGTGCGTGTGGAACGCGGAACAAAGGATTATAATCAATATGGATCAAAAAATTCGTAAATAAATATTTATAACGCGATTTACTTCAACTGAAAAACTAGCGCAAACAAATGAAATACCGTCACCAAATAGTCACAACATTTGTTAACTTGAAAAAAAAACAAAGAAACGACACTTAAATGAAATGATGGATTTTAATTAAATCTCAAGTCTACTCCAACCTCGTAATAAACAATGCTCAACTCTAAACCAGCCAGTACGCGACACACCTGAAACGAAAAACTTACGCAGCGATACGTTCAAGCATATAAATCAGCTTACATGTATGATGCGCTCCTAATCTAAATTTGCAAACGAAAAATTCGAAACAGCAAAAAAACTGACCAAAGCAAAGAAACGATTTAGAAAACGCATTTTAACGCTACCTTACTTAAATATGCATGACAAAATAAACCCTACACCGATATTGCAACGCTCTAATGAGAAACAACACCGCAGCATAAAAACAAAACAAAGTACGGAACAATAACCAAAAATAATACGACTCAAATAGTCTGCAATCTCGCACTCAACTGACAGTCCAACGATTTTTTAACACTCCAGTTCAAACAAAAAAAAAACTTCAGCCAGCTGAAATCGGGCACAACTTCGTTATTGGTCGCGTCATTGTGCGGTCACCGACTCTGATCGTGGCGACTCTCACGTGACCGTCGGGGCCGCGAGTCACCTCCAACACGCGAGCCAGCGGCCAATGACCTCGAGGCGAGTCCGGACTCACGAGCAGCGCCACGTCTCCGGGCTGTAGATCAGGAAGCTCTCGGCGCCACTTGCTGCGCGGCTCGAGTCCCGGCAGCCACTCGCGCAACCACCGCCGCCAGACCTGCGCCACTAGCTGCTGAACATGTCGCCATCTTTTTGAAGGGCTGCGCGCGATGTCCACGTCCACCTCCGGAGCAAACTGCCCACCGCCTTGCCCGATGAGGAAGTGGTTTGGAGTCAGCGGAACGTCGTCGCTCGGATGGGCCGATTGGTAGGTCAGTGGTCTCGAATTTAACAGCGCTTCCGCTCCAGCAACGGCACTCAGCAGCTCCTCGTCCGTGACGTCCGCTTCCTTCAACGTATTCCAAATAGCCTTCTTTGCCGCCTTTATCATTATTTCATGCACGCCGCCGAAGTGCGGAGCAGCGGGAGGATTGAAGTGCCATCGCATCTGCTGGTAGGCTGTCTGTTGCTTCAGCTTCTTGGTGTCCAACGCGTTGACCAGTTCCTGAAGTTCGCGCACAGCTCCGTACGCTTTCTCCGACGCATCCACAAACACGTGCAGACTGCCATTTTTTGCCTCTGCCTCCTCCAGCGCCCTCGGTAGTCGGATCTCACTCAGGTGTTTCAGGTCTCTGCACCAATCGCTCGCTCTCGCTAAGAGGTCCGCATTCAGCGTTTCGTCCCAATCAAGACCACACTGCCACAGCTCCTGCATTAACATTTTTGCTTGCACAACAAATGGAGAAATCAAACCAAGCGGATCAAAGACGCTCGCCAGCTTCTTCAACAGACTTCTCTTGGTGGTCACCTGACACGCATCTAATTCTTGCTTAAACGTGAATTCGTCTTGCTCACTCTGCCAAGTGACACCTAATGTCTTGGTGCTCGGGAGTTCTCTGCTGTCTAAGGTCACCTCAGCTGCTCGATCGTCCGGCGGCACTTGCTTGAGCACAGCTCTTGAATTCGACACCCACTTGCGCGCATGCATGCCGGCGCGTCTCCATAACTCTCTGAGCTGCTCGTACAACCGGCAGGCAGCGGCCTCGTTGGGTGCTGAGTCGAGACTGTCGTCCATGTATGTTGAGTGCAACACTGTCTCTGCCGCCTCCGGTAGCTCGCTTTTCAGTTTCTCGGCGTGAGAGCGGATGACGACTTGTGCTAAGAACGGCGAGCTCGTGACTCCGAACACTACTCGATTGAACTCGTAGACATCCGGCGGCCTGGAAGCGTCGGCATCCCGCCACAGGAAACTGTGCAGCGGCCTGTCCTTGGGCTCCATCTCGATTTGCAGGTACATCTCTGCGACATTGCATGCGATCGCGATGGGAAATCGACGGAACCGAAGCAGAACTTCCACCAGGTCGCGCTGCAGCTTGGGACCCTGGAGGATCTGGTCATTCAATGCGGCAGCTGACGCGTCGAACACAATCCGCACTTTTGTTGTCGCCTTATCCGGCCGCAGCACCGGGAAATGTGGCAGAAAACAGCGTTCTTCGTTCTCAGCTTGCGCAACCTTCCGGACATAGCCTTGCTGCACGTACTTGTCGATCACGGCTTGATACTGTCTGCGAATTTGCATGTCCTTCATCAGTCGCTGTTCGGTGTTCTTCAACCGCTTCAAGGCCATCGGAAAAGTGTCTTTCGGACACAGACGTTTTTCCTTCCAGGGAATCCCGATCTGGTAGCGCCCATTACTATACTGCAACGATGCATTAGCTTGATTGATGGCTTTCTCCTCGTCAGACGTCAATGGATTTCGACTGTTCTCATCCGCGACGTTCTCGATCTCCCAAAACTGTCTGAGGATGCTGGACACCTGACTGCTCTCGGTTTCGCAGCTGAAGAACGTGGTGGCGAAATGGGTGCTCTGCCTTTTTGAGCTTAACGTCTGCTCTGTGCGACCGATGCACGTCCACCCCAGCGGTGTGAGGCGAGCTTTCGGCTCCCATGGCTGTCCGACAACCTCTTCGAGTGACACGTGAAAATCCGGGTAATCCGCTCCGATCAGCAGGTCCACGACAGCTGGTTCACAGAGCTTGGGAAACGGCACGTCCCGGAGATGCGGCCACCACTGCCCCAGCTCGCGCCAGTTGACGCCTTTGAGGGATCCCGTCACGTGATCTGCAGTGAAGGCGGTGAGCTCAGTGGATGCACGACCGTCCATGCTTTCCACGGTGAAGCTGATCGGGGCTGTCATGAACGTCTCCGATTGACCGTTGATCACGCCTACCTCGACCTTCTCGAGAGCTCCCTGCAGTCCTAGCGCTTGCGCGATCCCGACGTTGATGTAGCTCCTAGTGCTGGCGTCATCCAGCAGCGCGTTCACCTTCAGCTTCCGCGCCCCGTGTCTCAGGACTACTGGCACTGTTCGAAGTGAGACGTCGCTCTTGCTGGCCGACAGCAGCGTCACGGAACCGGCTTGTTTCGAACTGTTCGACCCGGCGACCTCGCCCGGCTTGGCGTCTGACGGCTTGGCTTGGTTTCGCTTGGCTTGGCTAGGCTCGACGAGATCGATGGTGGCTTGGTGTTTATCAGCGTGCAGCAAGCGATGATGGAATTTCGAGCAGTTGTCGATGCCGCATTGTCGGCTGCGCCTGCACTTACTGCTCACATGGCCTTGGCCTAAGCACCTGAAGCAGGCCTTCGAGCGCTGCGCAGCCTCCCAGCGCTTGTTCACCGGAAGCTTCTTAAACTCGCTGCAGGACCACAACTCGTGGTCACCTTGGCACACCATGCAACTTTTCGACTGCCCTTTTTTCTCACTCACGGCGCTATGAAATGTCTTCGGTCGTTGATCCCGCGCTCCGCGGTGGATGGACTTCTGGCTCTCTAGGTGAGGCGTGGCAACGCCCTGCACGATTTCCAACGCTTCGGTCTGAAATTCCGCTTCTTGCAGCACCCACATCCGAAGATTCCTGACACTTTCCTGCTTCCGTTGCTCAAAGATCCACCTCCGATAGTGGGAAACCATTTGCTCGGGCAGTTTCTTCTGCAGTCTGACATACAGCATTCCATCTTGCAGCTCAGTGTCCTTTCCAGCCTCTTCTAAATTAATCACGGCTATATCCAGCAAATTTGCAAAACTTTTCAGATCTTTAGTGTTTCCGTAGCGCACCGCAGGAAAGTTATCCAACTCCTCCAAGTGCAAGGCGAGTTGCCGGCGTTTTCCACCGAACTCTCTATCAAGTCTTTCCTTGGCCGCCTCATATGCCGTCGCTGAGTGCCCTAAGTGCTCGATGACCTTCAATGCCTCACCTTGTAGGTACTGCCTGAGTTGCAGCAATTTAAACTCGGGCGTAGCGGGGGCGCTATCAATGCACGCCACAAAAGCTGCCTTCCAGTTCTCGTAACTCTGCTTGTCCCCACTGAACGTTGGGATTTCAACACGCTTTAACATCTTCCACAGGTCCTTGGAGATCTCCTTGGGGTGCGACGCCTTGCTGGACGCAGCGCTAACAGAAAGTCTGTCTAACTCACCAACTGCTTCGTCTTGGTTTGCAGCAGCGTCTTCGGCATTTGCCCTCGCAGCAGGAGGCGCTTCTTGTTCGCGTTGCGCTTGACGGCCCCTGGCAGATTCGACGCGTTGAATCGCAGCCTGGTAGTCGCGCTCCATCTCCTCCATCTCGTCGAGCAGACGCTGTCGCCTCTCGTCGTCCTTTGTGCTCACGTAGCCTTCGTAAAGCTGTTCCTGAACGGTGCTGACTTGCTCCTGCAGATCCGACAGGTTGTCACAGGCTTCTTGCACTTCGTCGTCAGAAGCGCGTTTCTGTAGCAGCCATGATAGCTTGCTCTTACACCGAGTTAGCGTTGCCTTTCTTCTGGACTTCTCAAAGCGCAGCTTCTCCAAATGCAGCGCGCGATCCTCTTCTTGTTCGTCCTGCTGCGGTGGAATGTCGTTGTCGTATTCCATCGTGGCCTCTGGTTGCACAGTAGTTGTTGTTTATTCAGCGTGGAAACTTAGGCCTTGCCCAACCACGCTCTGCTACCAAAATAATGTACTGGAGCAATCCAAAAAAAGGCCGATAGCTAGTAGCCAATTATGCTGTGCTCAAAACGGTAGGCAAATCGCGCTAACCAACCACTTGAACCGGAGGGGGGAGCCTCCACACGTTTATTATAATTCAGTGCAAATAGGCTAAAACGGAGGGGGTGGGTGGACGATGCCACTGCACAATGCGAACGAGGGTTAGAGAAACAAGGTGAGTGCGCAGAGTGGAAGCGGGCGTACAGTAATTGTAAATAAGGTAGATTTAAATAAGCATACAGCGAGTCAGCGACCAATCATACCACCTGCCTCCCGAACATGCGAATAATAATGATTGATTAGACCTGCCCCAATCGGTGCCCAAATTTTATTAGGTAATAATAATAATAATAATTGCAGGATGGCTGCGGGCAATGACACATCATTTGGTGACCTGTAGCCATTAAGGAGGCAATTCTGCCCATTTCGCTGACTCCTGAGCACACACTCACACAGGTGTGTACATCTGCCCTGACTTTCTCATCGTCAGGCAGTGTACACTCTCACTGTGTATTGGAGGTTGGCCCTCAAAGGCGTAAATTGCACGACAAGCCACCAAGCCTTCTCTCCGCGGCTGCGCCCCAAATGAATGTGGCCTCGCCGCGGAATCGAGCTAAGGGACCTTGGCGCGAGAGGCAAACGCGTTAACCGCTCTGCCACCGACCCCATTTGGTTAGGTATACTAAAAGCCTATTTCTAAATATTAAGTATCTAATAAAATAAAAGACAAACATTTATTCGGTACCACAGGTCCTCCGTTTCCTATTGTCCAACCTGACCTGGTGGATCGAAGAATATGGCTTCGATGGTTTCAGATTCGACGGCTGCATGTCCATGCTGTACCATCATCACGGCCTCAACCACAATTTCTCCGGTCACTACGACGAGTACTTCGGCATGAGCGTGGACACCGAGTCCTTGACTTACCTCGCTCTGGCCAACTGGGTGCTGCACAAAGCCTATCCGTTTGTCATCACTGTGGCGGAGGAGGTCAGCGGCCTTCCCGGCCTCTGCCGTCCTATTGAACACGGCGGCTACGGATTCGACTATCGCCTGGCCATGGCCGTGCCGGACCTGTGGATCAAGCTGCTCAAAGGTGTGCCAGACGAAGACTGGGACGTTTCTAAGATCTGCTTCGAATTGGAGAATCGACGCTACGGCGAGAAGGCGATTGCCTACGCCGAGTCGCACGACCAGGCCCTCGTAGGCGACAAGACCATCGCCTTCTGGCTGATGGACAAGGAGATGTACACCCACATGTCCACCCTGTCTGACCCATCATTGATCATCGACCGAGGCATTGCCCTGCACAAGATGATTCGCCTAATCACTCACGCACTCGGTGGCGAAGGCTATCTGAACTTTATTGGCAACGAATTCGGTCACCCGGAATGGCTCGACTTTCCCCGCCTGGGCAATGCCGAGTCCTTCTATTACGCTAGGCGACAGTTTAATTTAGTTGACGATAAACTGTTGCGCTATCAGCATCTGAACAACTTTGACCGGGCTATGAACCAGGCCGAGGCTAAACACGGCTGGCTGCATTGCGGCCCAGGCTATGTCAGTAGGAAACACAATGGCGACAAGGTGGTGATCTTCGAGCGGGCCGGCCTTCTGTTCGCTTTCAACTGGCACTGCGGCTCCAGCTATACGGATTATCGCGTCGGCTTAGCCCAGGCGGGGCGTTACCGAATTGTGCTCAACACTGACAGGCCTGAGTTTGGCGGCCACGGTCGAGTGGACGAGGCTACACTATTCTTTAGCCAGCCTGGCGACTTTGACGGTCGGGCCAACTCGCTGATGCTCTACTTGCCCTGCCGCTGCGCCATTGTGCTGGCCAGGGAAGCCGATTAGTGTCCTACTCTGTCCTTTTGCACCGGTGTACCTGCATGCGTGGTGAAACTATTGCCTGCACCCACGCTTTGCACTAGATAAGGCTTCCCTGCTGCATTACTTCTTTTCTGTAGCTATTAGATAGCTTCTACTAACGTATCCTACGATTTCGTCCCCACTTCCCATTCAATCATATTTATCCCCATTTACCATTGAACAATTTTTGTCACCAAATACAATTGAATCATATTTATCACCTTTAGTCAAAGATTTCCTATATTTGACAAATAATTTTCCCCATCCCCATTTATTTTCCCCATTTATTGAGATTTATCCCATTTCCAAAATTGACTGAGATTTATCCCCATTTTCTAAATTGACTGAGATTTATCCCATTTCCTAAATTGACTGAGATTTATCCCATTTCCAAAATTGACTGAGAATTATCCCATTTCCAAAATTTACTGAGAATTATCCCATTTCCAAAATTTACTGAGAATTATCCCATTTCCAAAATTTACTGAGATTTATCCCATTTCCAAAATTTACTGAGAATTATCCCATTTCCAAAATTCACTGAGATTTATCCCCATTTCCAAAATTTACTGAGATTTATCCCATTTCCAAAATTTACTAAGATTTATCCCATTTCCAAAATTGACAGATTTATCCCCAATTCTCTTAGACACAGATATTCCCAGCCCAATTTTCCTCAATTTTCTTCCTACGGGGATCGCCAGTTGAATGAAACTTCTCCATATTTGTCTGCATCAACAGTGATGCAAAGAAATATATTTTGCTATTGTAATTTTCCTAGTGTAGCTGCACCAACAGTTAATGCTCTAGTTTTAGTACAGAATTATACTAGTTTAGAATTTTTATTAGCCAATATTAAATCCAGGTGAATAGTTGATTTCAAACCGGTTTTTAACTCTGGCATAGACTGGCATTAGTTTGCATGTTTTGATGGTGTTTTTTGGTTTGGTTTTTTGTCTGAAACAGCAGATTTCTCATCACCAACACTGCAATATGGTCTACTTCTAGCGCCAATCTATCATTGTTTTTTTGATTAATCAACTCGTGATTATTGATTGATTGATTTTAAGTAGAAGTTTCATAATCCATATTTCTTTTGTTTGTCTAGTTTGCAAAGCATTAAAAATACTGTCGTTTAGAATCGTGCTCGCAAATCAAACCAGCTTTTTATCTTCTTGCGCGACTTTGCTTGACGGAAGCTGTTTAGTTGTGTTTTTTGGAGTGGATTAAAATAAATTTTGATTTGTTGTTTGGCGTTTCTTTTTTGATCAGAAAAAGCACTCGTTTAAGTTTTTATTTATTTTTAGTTTAATTTAATTATCAATTCGATTTCATTTAATTCGATTGATGGATGGAAATTTGATATTTATCGTTCGCTTGATAGATATAAAGGTTAACAATCATCCATCAATCGACTGTTTATTTATTGATCAATAGATAGATACATAAATTGATTAATTGATTGATCAATGCATGTTGATTGTTGTTACCCGCTAAAAATAGGGATGTTTCTTTGGGTGATTCCAGTTGGAATATGTGGTGTTTCCAGAAAAAGAAACAGCCGACCGCTGGAGACATACCAATCGGATGATTCCATGCTTAGAATCTACCCAACTGGGCGGTTTCTCGGTGCTTCTTGGTGGCGAAATGGAATCACCCAAAGAATCCTCCAGTTCGGAAGATTCCATGCTCAGAAACCGCCGAGGAATCGCCCGTAAATAATTCTCTGGTTGTCCCATGGGCCACTGGTTCGGGTGATTCTTCGGTGGTTTCCGCACAATTTACGGTTACATCGGCTGCTTCCTGGGTGGTTTCTTTAACTCTTGCGAGATAGGTGGGATTTTGGTAGATTCCACTCCTATTTTGCACAAAAAAACCCCCCGAAGAAGCAGCCGAATTTTTTACAGGGTAATCAACAATCCATCAATGATTGAATCCATCAATTGGCTACTCGATATTCATTTGATTGATTAACCTATTTTATCAACTGATTGATAAATTGAGTAATTTTTTAATGTTCAAGTGTCCTTTTTGATCCATCCATTGATGCTTTAATCGAAAAATTAATTGGCAGATATTTATTGATGTATATTAGCCATATTGATAACTATATTTTATCAATCAATTGATTTCCAGTCTCGTTGGTTTCTATTTGACTTGGCAAGTCAAGACAGGCATCAGTTTCTGCTCTGCTTGGCTGGCTTTCTGGTGCGTAATTCTGTTTTGAAAATCATCTGGATGCTTATTTTGCTTGTATTGTTTATTTGTTGTGCTAAGAAATGCTTGTATTATATGTTTTCCAGGACTTGTTTAGTGTCAGCATGATTATCACCTGCCTGCCAAGCTATCTCAAATCTGTGGGCATCGGACCATTTTATATGGGACTGATTCGTTAGTGACAGATGCAATTTCACTTAAAAATGACTTCTACGAGCTAATATATTTTTTCTCTCTTATTTTTTTCTATTTTAGAATCGGAATACGGCGCTGTGCAAATATTTTCAAGTTCCATTTGCGTAAGTTGGTCCTGCTTATAGTATCTTCAAAGCCTGGTCCTAGCCTGGTCCTATTCTGGTCCTATTCTGGTCCTAGTCTAGTCCTGTAGTCAGATCCTGTAGTCTGGTCTTGGTCTGGTCTTAGTCTGGTCCTAGCTTGATCCTGTAGTCTGGTCCTAGTCTGGTCCTAGTCTGGTCCTAGCTTGATCCTGTAGTCTGGTCCTTGTTTAGTCCTGAAGTCTGGTCCTAGTCTGGTCCTAGTCTGGTCCTAGTCTGGTCCTAGCTTGATCCTGTAGTCTGGTCCTTGTTTAGTCCTGAAGTCTGGTCCTAGTCTGGTCCTAGTCTGGTCCTAGCCTGGCCCTAGTCTGGTTCTAACTTTGTCCTAGTCTAGTCCTAGTCTGGTCCTAGTCTGGTCCTAGCTTGATCCTGTAGTCTGGTCCTTGTCTAGTCCTGAAGTCTGGTCCTAGTCTGGTCCTAGTCTGGTCCTAGCCTGGCCCTAGTCTGGTTCTGACTTTGTCCTAGTCTAGTTCTAGTCTGGTCCTAGTCTGGTCCTAGTCTGGCCCTAGTCTGGTCCTAGTCTGGTCCTAGTCTGGTCCTAGTCTGGTCCTAGTCTGGTCCTAGTCTGGTCCTAGACTGGTCCTAGTCATTGGCTAACTCGAATCCCTACCGTTGCTCTTGTCTCTCCAGGGCCGTCTCGTTCACCGATTCGGTGCCGGCGGCGCCCACCGCCTGTGCTGCGTGGCCACCGCCCTGGGCTACCTGGCGCTCGCCTTGGCGCCGCCAAACTTTGCCAGCCTGGCCGTTGTCCGGCTATTCACGGCCGTGTTCAAGCACAGCCAGACCCTGCAGCGAACCCAGCTCGCTGCCTCTCCTCCAGCCGCTGACGAATCGGAGGAAAATCGCCGAATTCGTCTGCTAGGCGCGCATTCGACACTGTCGTCTCTCGGCTTCATTGCCGGTCCGCTGCTTGGCGGCTTCGCATTCGACATTGGTGGCTTCAGCCTGCCTGCCGGCCTCGCCAGCTGCGGCTTCCTTGTCTTAGCCGCGATTATCCCGGCTGCGTCGGCTGCTGGCAACCGCTTTTCGGGTTTCCAGGAAAGCCGAACCGCTTCGGCGAAGTCGCCATCGTCATCCTGGTCGACACTATCAGCGGCTCTATCCGTAGCGGATCTTCTAGCTCTTCAACTGCCAATGTCTCTTGCTGCTCAATTATTCCGTCACAATTTCGCCCTCGCCTTAAGTCTGCGCTTCGCCGCCTCGCCTTCCGAAGCCGGCTTTGCCACTTCGCTCGGCGCAGTCTCCGGCCTGCTGTCTGGCCTGACTGTTGGCTGGCTGCAGTGTGCAACAGGCCTTGATCCTGACGGCCTTGTATTGATCTCCGCTCTAGGCCAGGCCGCCTCCCTGGCATTGGCGGCCTCCGGCTTAGTCGCCAATCTGGCCGAGTTCTGCGCCGCCCAGGCTCCTCTCAGCTTCTTTAACGGCCTGGCCAGAGACGCTTATCCGTCGCTGATTAGGCGAAGGCTGGGCGGCGGAGCTGCTCCAGACGCTCTGGCCGACGCGATGGGCGCTTCGCAGTCCGTGAACTCTTTGGCGCGCCTGTTGGCTCCGTTGCTTGGCGGTGTTATAGAGGCCGCTTTTGGTGGCGGCGTAGGCTTCGAAGCGCCTAGTCAGGTGACGGCAGCGCTGTTGTCGGCGGCGGTGGCCTGTCCGCTGGCCGTCGGGTTGCTGCTAACCGACAGGATGAAGCGACGCCGGCTAGATCCGAGAGATAAGATCGATTGATTGGTTATCCTCAATCAATCTCATAGAAACTGATATTTAGTGGCTTCAAATCTGTGCCAAAAAATGTTTGATTTTCTAGTCTTTCAAATTTTATCGTTGTAAAGTGTTCTCGTTACTTTTGAAAGTAAGCCTTGTTTGGTTTTGTTTTAAAAACCTGGAGACAACAACCTCATTGGTGTGTCACAGAAAGTGATTTTGCTATGTTGCAGTGAATGACTCAGTGTCCGTTTTTTACGATATGAGATGAGTCCCTGAGTACTCCTTGCTGAGCTAGTTGAGTCCCTGAGTACTCCATGCTGAGCTAGTTGAGTACACCATGCTGAGCTAGTTGAGTACACCATGCTGAGCTAGTTGAGTACACCATGCTGAGTTCACCCTGAGTACACCATGCTGAGCTCACCCTGAGTACACCATGCTGAGCTCACCCTGAGTACACCATGCTGAGCTCACCCTGAGTACACCATGCTGAGCTCACTCTGAGTACACCATGCTGAGCTCACCCTGAGTACACCATGCTGAGCTCACCCTGAGTACACCATGCTGAGCTCACCCTGAGTACACCATGCTGAGCTCACCCTGAGTACACTATGCTGAGCTCACCCTGAGTACACCATGCTGAGCTCACCCTGAGTACACCATGCTGAGCTCACCCTGAGTACACCATGCTGAGCTCACCCTGAGTACACCATGCTGAGCTAGCTGACGCATCAGATATCGAGTCAATTTGAGTCCTAATTCATCCAACTGACTCTATGGTCCGTTTCAGCGTCATGTCGAATCGGCATCCGCAGCAGCCACCGCAGATAAGCCAGCAGGCGGTGCTGATGGCTTCTGGCCAGCTGCCGCTGGGCGTTGAGGCTCCGGTTCGCGGTCACGACTTCAATGCGCCCGATGGTGGCAGTCTGGACGCGCTGATGAAATCCTTTGCGACCACCGGCTTCCAGGTGAGCCACCGTCTTTGGTTCCGTTTGTTAATAAACTGTTGAGTAAACAGACACGGTAGTTGAGTAAACAGACACGGTAGTTGAGTAAACAGAGACGGCAGTTGAGTAAACAGACACGGCAGTTGAGTAGACAGACACGGCAGTTGAGTAAACAGACACGGCAGTTGAGTAGACAGACACGGCAGTTGAGTAGACAGACACGGCAGTTGAGTAAACAGACACGGCAGTTGAGTAGACAGACACGGCAGTTGAGTAAACAGACACGGCAGTTGAGTAGACAGACACGGCAGTTGAGTAAACAGACACGGCAGTTGAGTAAACAGACACAGCAGTTGAGTAAACAGACACAGCAGTTGAGTAAACAGACACGGCAGTTGAGTAAACAGACACAGCAGTTGAGTAAACAGACACAGCAGTTGAGTAAACAGACACGGCAGTTGAGTAAACAGACACGGAAGTTGAGTAAACAGACACAGCAGTTGAGTAAACAAACACGGCAGTTGAGTAAACAGACACGGCAGTTGAGTAAACAGACACGGCAGTTGAGTAAACAGACACAGCAGTTGAGTAAACAGACACAGCAGTTGAGTTGTCCATCCAATCGCCAGGCCACCAACCTAGCCCTGGCCATAGACGAAATCAATCGCATGCTGGACTGCAAGTTCTCCGATCCGGCAGTTGGTGCTCAGGGGGACAGTGCCGGCATGTCTGAGCTGTCCAATCCAAATCCTTACGGCCGCGATCGCACAAACTGCACCATCTTCTTAGCCTTCACCTCCAACATGATTTCAAGCGGCGTGCGAGAATCAATTCGCTATCTGGTTGAACACAATCTCGTTGATGTCCTGGTCACCACTGGTGGCGCTGTTGAGGAGGACCTGATCAAGTGCATGCACCCGACATTCATTGGCGACTTTCATCGCTGGCCCGGAGCTGAACTGCGCCAGAATGGCATCAATCGGATTGGCAACCTCCTAGTGCCAAACAAGAACTATGTTGCCTTTGAAACCTGGCTTATGCCAATTCTCAATACTATGCTGGCTGAGCAAAATGAGCAGAAGCTTAACTGGACACCTTCAAAGCTGATACATCGACTTGGCAGGTGGGTATTCAACTCATTTTTCCTGACTTCTGTACTTTATTGCTAAGAGTTTAGTATATATTCGGTCATTCAGTCACCTCTCTGGTGTCATTCAGTCATCTCTGATGTCATTCAGTCATCTCTGATGTCATTCAGTCATCTCTGATGTCATTCAGTCATCTCTATGTCATTCAGTCATCTCTGATGTCATTCAGTCATCTCTGATGTCATTCAGTCATCTCTGATGTCATTCAGTCATCTCTGATGTCAATCAGTAGTCTCTCTGGTGTCATTCAGTCATCTCTGATGTCATTCAGTCATCTCTGATGTCATTCAGTCATCTCTGATGTCAATCAGTAGTCTCTCTGGTGTCATTCAGTCATCTCTGATGTCATTCAGTCATCTCTGATGTCATTCAGTCATCTCTCTGATGTCAATTGTGGCAATTATTTGCCCGCAGGGAAATCAACAACCCGGACTCCGTTCTCTACTGGTGCTACAAGAATGGCATTCCTGTCTTCTGTCCGTCAATAACTGACGGCGCCTGCGGCGATGTATTGTACTTTCACAGCTTCCAGAATCCTGGCTTAATCCTAGACCTGATCGAGGACATCCGGTTGATCAATCTTCAGGCTGTGTTCTCCAGGAACACCGGCATGATTGTCCTCGGTGGCGGCGTTGTCAAGCACCACACCTGCAATGCCAACCTGATGCGAAACGGAGCCGACTACGCCGTGTTCGTCAACACCGGCCAGGAGTTCGATGGCAGCGACTCCGGCGCCAGGCCAGACGAGGCAATCAGCTGGGGCAAGATTCGACTTAGCGCCGCTCCAGTGAAAGTCTACTCAGACGCCACATTGGCCTTTCCGCTCATTGTTGCTCAGACCTTTGCGAAACGGGTGGCCACACAGAAGGCCACGGATGGGCCGACTGCTTGATGCCTGAGCTGATCAGTCTGATAATATCTAGTGGACAGTTTGAGAAATGTCTTGTGGACAGTTTGAGAAATGTCTTGTGGACAGTTTGAGAAATGTCTTGTGGACAGTTTGAGAAATGTCTTGTGGACAGTTTGAGAAATGTCTTGTGGACAGTTTGAGAAATGTATTGTGGACAGTTTGAGAAATGTCTAGTGGACAGTTTGAGAAATGTATATCTAGTGGACAGTTTGAGAAATGTATATCTTGTGGATAGTTTGAGAAATGTATTGTGGACAGTTTGAGAAATGTCTAGTGGACAGTTTGAGAAATGTCTAGTGGACAGTTTGAGAAATGTCTAGTGTACAGTTTGAGAAATGTCTAGTGGACAGTTTGAGAAATGTATTGTGGACAGTTTGAGAAATGTCTTGTGGACAGTTTGAGAAATGTATTGTGGACAGTTTGAGAAATGTATTGTGGACAGTTTGAGAAATGTATTGTGGACAGTTTTAAAAAATGTCTTGTGGACAGTTTGAGAAATGTCTTGTGGACAGTTTGAGAAATGTCTTGTGGACAGTTTGAGAAATGTCTAGTGGACAGTTTGAGAAATGTCTAGTGGACAGTTTGAGAAATGTATTGTGGACAGTTTGAGAAATGTCTAGTGGACAGTTTGAGAAATGTCTAGTGGACAGTTTGAGAAATGTCTAGTGGACAGTTTGAGAAATGTATATCTAGTGTACAGTTTGAGAAATGTATTGTGGACAGTTTGAGAAATGTCTAGTGGACAGTTTGAGAAATGTCTAGTGGACAGTGTTTTACTATATTTTTATCTTTCACTGAAGTGCTACGTGTGCCATAATTGCTGGTTGACATGTGTTGAATTTTTCACTTTTGCAGAATGTGTTGCCGGGGATCTGTTAGCATTTTATGTGGGAGATGTTTTTTTAAATATACCATTGTGAATTGACGTGTTTTTCGATAGTTTTTTTTTATTGCAACTCTGTGCAAAACCAGAAAGTCGTCGCGAGTTCGCATCTCGTGCAGGGCTCGAAATGTAGGGCTTAGTTAGGGCTTGTTGTTTTAATATTACTCGTAGATTTTGTGACTCACCTCATGACACACTGTGCCGTGAGCTCTTACGTGCAGGCAGGGGCTATTTTTAGAATAAACTCAAATGCAGTTCAAACGTACAGCCGTTACATTGTACCCCTGTACAGGCTAGATTTGAGAATTAACAAAGCAAGTCCGCTCATTCTGTCCCTCTTCAGAGTTTATTTTTCAAATTTCTTTCGCCCAAAAAAAATTGGCGTCTGATTCGACACTAATTTTTCAGCCAGTATTTGATTTCTAAGCAATGTCCGACAGTAGAAACCCATTCTACACTGAGGACAAGAACCCATTCGGCGGCGGCGGCGGCGGCGGCAGTAAGAACCCATTCGAGACTGGGCAGGATCGGCAAGCGAGCAACTTCTCCTCCTACAACCCTGGCGGCTATGACGGTCGGCCAACGATGCAGCATCAGATACAGGTCAGTTGCCCCGTCCCATTCTCGCACCGAGGTTCCTAAGCTCGAATCCGCGGCAAGGCCGATTGAATTTAAATTTATTCTTTTTTTCTGCATCTCCTAAAATGCTCAACCAATCGCCATGAAATCCAGAACACGGGCTCAAATTTTCCGCTCTATCCGATGAAACACCTTCAGGATCACAAGACATCTGCATCGTCGAGATATTCAACGTCGAGGGTATCTGCTGACAAAAACCACCAAAAAGGCATAATTTTTCTGTTCACAAAATGTCATCATGTAACCATGTCGGCTATTATTGTTAACTTGGATTTTGTATGGATAACTTGGACCAGTCCTTGTCTCTATCTCTATCTATTTGCAGGGGGCCCGGGGCACTTGTCGCACAAGCGACGGAGCGGCACGCCCCCAGACCGGCAAACTAGGCGCTTAGCGCCCATCGCGCCGCCTCCCCTGAGCAGGCACCACACACAGCAGCACAGACCAGCCGGGGTGGGCAGGAGGCACCCAGAATAGGCAGCAGTGTCCCCCACCCCAGCCCCACACGCACATAGCAGACCAAGCCGGGGCGGAAGGCTGATAAGAAATCAGTCCTCAGGGGGGGCCGGGTGATGAGTGTACACTTATCCAATCGCGCTGACGGAAGTCCAGAAAGCGCGCGGCGGTGTACACCCGCCCTCCAGCCACCCCCGCAATGTCTCACGCCCCAGTGCCAACGCACACAACTCACACAACGCAGAACAGGCACACAGAAGGTAGGAGCGAAGCTATTATTTCAAGCTTTGATTGCACGAAATATGGTGCACCTCCGCCGGTCGCTACTGTCCAAACTCCCCAACAAGTCCCGAAATTAATCGTGACTTGAAGGGAGAATCGAACTAGCGTCCTTTGGAGTGCGAGGCAGCGACGTTAGCCGCTGACCCACTCGCCCCCTTACCAGTCCTTGTCACCAGGATCTTCGACAAGAATCGCTGATTATCTCGACGATACTTTAAAAATTGGTTCATCGTTAAGAGCGGAAAATTGTTATCCATGTTTCGGACATTCACATAAAATCGGTCATTCGGTTTGGGCAAATTTGCACCCCTGTGTGAGTGTGTGCCTGCGTTCAGTATCCGCGTGCGTTTGTGAGCTGAGACACGGTATGAGTAAAACTATTATCTGCCTCGTCATATAATTAGCTGCTGCTCAAACTGTTTTTTTACCAGGCCTCTCAAGATCGTCAACTGGAGACGCAGCGACGCGCTCTACAGTCGATGTTCAGCAGCGAGCGCATTGGAGTGGACACCGCCCAGGAGCTGGTGAGGCAGGGCGAAGTGCTGAATCGCACAGAGGAGAAACTCGACCACATCGATGCTGTTCAGAAGGAGTCACAGCGGCACATCAACAGTCTGAGCTCAATGTTCGGCGGAGTCAAGAATTGGTTCCGCGGTGACTCGGCTAAGAAGCGCGGACCCCAGGCCGGCCAGCAGTACGAGCCGGCTGGGGCTAGCCTTGACAAGGCAATGGCTATCAGCTCTACCGCTGAAGCCAGGAGGGTTGCCACTCAGGTGAGCCTGCCTTCACAGCTGGTTACCAAGTTTTACCTGGTTCCCTAGTTGGTTCAGGAACTGTTCCGTAGCTGGTTCAGGAACTGGTTACCCAGCTGGTTCAGGAATTGGTTCCCTAGTTGGTTCAGGAACTGGTTCCCTAGTTGGTTCAGGAATTGGTTCCCTAGTTGGTTCAGGAACTGGTTCCCTAGTTGGTTCAGGAACTGGTTCCCTAGTTGGTTCAGGAACTGTTCCGTAGCTGGTTCAGGAACTGGTTCCCTAGTTGGTTCAGGAACTGTTCCGTAGCTGGTTCAGGAACTGGTTCCCTAGTTGGTTCAGGAACTGTTCCGTAGCTGGTTCAGGAACTGGTTACCCAGCTGGTTCAGGAATTGGTTCCCTAGTTGGTTCAGGAACTGGTTCCCCAGCTGGTTCAGGAACTGGTTCCCTAGTTGGTTCAGGAACTGGTTCCCTAGTTGGTTCAGGAACTGGTTCCCTAGTTGGTTCAGGAACTGGTTCCCTAGTTGGTTCAGGAATTGGTTCCCTAGTTGGTTCAGGAACTGGTTCCCTAGTTGGTTCAGGAACTGTTCCGTAGCTGGTTCAGGAACTGGTTCCCTAGTTGGTTCAGGAACTGTTCCGTAGCTGGTTCAGGAACTGGTTCCCTAGTTGGTTCAGGAACTGTTCCGTAGCTGGTTCAGGAACTGTTCCGTAGCTGGTTCAGGAACTGGTTCCCTAGTTGGTTCAGGAACTGGTTCCCTAGTTGGTTCAGGAACTGGTTACCCAGCTGGTTCAGGAATTGGTTCCCTAGTTGGTTCAGGAACTGGTTCCCTAGTTGGTTCAGGAACTGTTCCGTAGCTGGTTCAGGAACTGGTTCCCTAGTTGGTTCAGGAACTGGTTCCCCAGTTGAGAAACTGGTTGCCAATTTCAACCTTTTGTCAATCTCTATTGTTATCGAAGGAGCCCGCTTTCGGCTTTGGCGCACCCGCTGCCGGAGCTACAGGCTATCAGCAGCAGCAGCAGCAGCAGCAGCCACAGACGACCTACGATAAAGCCTTCAGCGAAAACCTGGGCGAGATGGAGCAAGGCATGGGCCGGCTGAAGCAGTTGGCCATGGGCCTCGGCGGTGAAATCGACAGGCAGAACGGCCAGCTGGAGCGAATGTCGGTCAAGACTGACCGGACTAACGCTAAGATGGACGAGCAGAACGCCCAGATGAACCGCATTCTTTACGGAAGCAAGGCTCCCCCGAAGAAGTGAAGTGAATATAAGTGTTGCAGCAGTAGCTGGCTGTCATCCTTGTTGATATAATTAGAAACGACAACTCAAACGCGGATTTACCATTTAAGCAAAAACTGACGAGTTTTTTTTGCAGATTATTAAAATGTTTTTTAATTTCTCATCTCAAGTTTAGAATGTCGCCAATATATAATTGCTCTCTGATTATAATATATATATGCAGATTCTCAATTCCTTAATTTATGATTGATTTTCAGGACACGTGAAAATTTACTGTGAAATATACTATAAAATATATTTACGTGCATGTTAACTCGGCTGTTTAATCCGTAAGATGACTGGGCACTCGTACAGGTGCTCAAGCTCTCTTCCTCCATCTGTAAGATGATTGAGCACTCGCACAGGTGTTCAAGCTCTCTTCCTCCATCTGTAAGATGATTGAGCACTCGCACAGGTGTTCAAGCTCTCTTCCTCCATCTGTAAGATGATTGAGCTCTCGCACAGGTGCTCAAGCTCTCTTCCTCCATCTGTAAGATGACTGAGCACTCGCACAGGTATTTTATGCTCTCCTCCATCAGTTCTTGCCTGTTAGGGCGGCCAAGCAGCGAGAGATAAAGGGTGCGATCATGATCACAGCTCAATCTCTGTTAAAGTGGCAGCTTTCGCTTCTGGATTATTTGAGATCAGTGCTCATGTCGCAAGCCCAAACCCGATCCGTTGGATGGCCTGCTTGATCAGCGCTAGCAGCTCGCGTAGGTCACTGCCTTTGGTACACCTTGCGATATCATCGGCGTAGCCGTGAGTCAGCCAGTGGGCCAGATACAGCCTTGCCAGGGGTGAGTGCTGGAATGGCGTCAGCGCTCCCAGCCGCGTCGGGATAGCATACGAACTCGGTGCACCTTGCCGGTGCCGACTGCCGAAATCGGGAGCCTGCGACGAGATTTAGCCAGGTCCGCGCGACGTACGAGACCTCGTATTACAATTTTTACTTCGTACGATGCGAGTTATTGGTGGTTCTTTGCACACCACATCACGCCACATCACCGGCTACCAAATTAAAGCGGCACTCAGTTCGAGCACTTCCACTACGATCGTGCAACCAGCTCTCTTTGGAGCTGAACACTGAGCTCCTCGGTACACAGTTCTGCGCCTCGGCCGGCCACCCATATGCCATCTTCTGTTCCTCTTTCCGCCTTCCCGTCGTTCCTTTTCGCCGCGATTTTTGCTGTTTTCCCCTTCCTCAACCGCGCCATCACCTCGCCCTTCCTGCTTCTGTCGAGGCCTCCAAACTTTAAATCTTCTCACTATTAACGCCTACAAAGCATGGGTATCAATTTATTGTGCCATAGACATTTTGCCTCAGTTAGCTATTTCTACTCGTCGTGGCCATTTTCTAGTGAGCACTAATTATTAATCTATGGCCATTAATTATTAAAGACTTTCTGCCCGCCGGGCGAAAAGGTCATGGTCTTTTAAGGTCAAATGTCAAAATA
This sequence comes from Macrostomum hystrix, assembly GCA_950097015.1. NCBI lineage: Eukaryota > Metazoa > Platyhelminthes > Macrostomidae > Macrostomum > Macrostomum hystrix. Next base: position 12,082,918 of record CATNEN010000039.1, on the reverse strand, counting down.
CTGTATCTTATCTTTTCTTTATGACAATATACTAAAGATGATATTCTATTTTTCTGATTGCTTTTCACTGTCACATGCATGGAAGAGCAGCGAACAAACACGTCGTTAATATACATGTTTTCGCTTTTTACTAGTAATGATTATCTGTACAGGGTTAACATCAATACGTACCTTAAACTGTTTCAAGGAGACCTTAAAATTCAGACTTGAATGTCAGCATCCTTAGAAGCAAATATATTAAGTTTTGTTCTAATCTGTAAACTTTAACGAAAAAGAATTTAATTTTTTAGCAGCACGAATCTCCGGTAAACTTTGCAGGATATAAAGAATCTTGACGTATAAAACAGTTTGATTCAAATGAATCCGACAATATCGGGCCTATTAAGTATATTCATCTGAGCCAAATGACTTACTATACTATGCAAAACTGCCATTGGAAGAATCTTTCTTTTTTGCAGTGGAGTAGGCTATTTGCTTCCAAGTGAATTTTTTAAATTTAATTCAACTCTCTCTTACCCTTATCTCTCTACATATTCATTAAGCATATTAATACCTTTTTAGTGTTCTTGTGAATTGTAAAAAATGTAACAATATGTGATTATTAAAGTTTTTGATGAGATTTTTAACTTTTTTTTATTTGTTATATAGACATATAGATGTTAACATGTAGCTGAAGCTAATGTCTATATAACAGCTAAGTGAACTGAAGGAATTTGTAGGCCTAGTTAACTACAAATTTGTAGTTAATTTTTTTGTTGTTATTATCTTAAGCCCTGATCTTGGGTTACTGAGCAATACCATATATGTTGTTATACATAGATATTCAAGGAATAGCAATTATATTAACTGCTTTTTAACTGCACATGGTATTTTTATTCAGCTGTAATCAACTTTATGTAGCTTCTAAATCTATTTCTAGGCCTAGTAAATCTTCCGTTTTATTCCGCTTTATTTTTCCATAGCTATTAAAGCAAGGCATTAACAGTACATTGTATGTGTTTGTAATTGAAGTTTTAAATAGTGAGTACTAATTGGACTTACAGTAGGCTAGTTAAAGCATGTACATCATGATCATGTATTTTATGTTTAGCATTTTTCTTTTTTTATATAAAACTACTAAATTTGTATTAATTCTAGCAATTGTGGTAATATTTTATGAAATAATTTTATAATTAATTTAGGAAATCATAAGCTACTCACTGTGTATTGGTTCTTGAAGTAATTGTTAGAGATGATAAAAATATAAATAAAACATGGAAGTGCTTATTCCCATGGTCCCGTGCCGATAATTTCAATTTTATCCACATGGATCCATGCCGATAATTTTCTGCTTATCCACACGGTCAGCTTGTATGAATAGGTCTACTTTCAAGTCCCTACCTATTCTTCTCTGAGCATAAGGCTTTTGCTTTGTCAGAGTATAGTGTATAGTGTACACTATCAATGCGTAATGTAAAATAGTAACAACGATGTATAATATGTGTGACGAGTTTGGTGCTGACTAGAATTCTGCTGTTTGACTCGTATGATTTTCTTTGATAGACTTTTTACTTTTTAAGTCAATACAATTCGAATGAAAACACGTAACGATGACAAAATATTTAGTAAGTTGTTATTAAAATAATTAAACAGGATGACATTAATGTCGGTTAATGAATGTGTAGGTCGAAATGTAGAACACTGTCGTAACACACTGGCAACTTTGTCGATCTATTGGCTCGATGGTTCAACAAAACGTTCAAACCTGAAAGGGCCTCGTTTCAAAGAACAGAACCGTGTGGATAAAATTGAAATTATCGGCACGGGACCATGGGAATAAGCTCTGCCATAAAACATATAGATATAGATAATTAGATAGATAAACAAATAAAACTATACTAGCTATGATAATAATAGAAAGCTTATCCACACTGATGACTAGAAATGTAGCTTTCCTATCCATTTATATAGGCCTACAAGCCTATAGTGGCCCACCTTCAATTAGCTTCGTAGCTGAAGCTAATGTCTATATAACAGCTAAGTGAACTGAAGGAATTTGTAGTTAACTACAAGTCTTTCTAAAAGCAGATTGTAAAATAGTGTTTGTTTGATAGTATAATTTGTTTTTGTTGATCTTATCAATAATCCCAACAGGAAAAAGTTAAGTCTGCAGACCATGTCTTGCTTTTTTGAGGAGTTATTTTTTTTTTCAAAGAGTATTATAGTGTGTATAGATGACACAATTAACAAATTATTTATTTTTTTTTTACTTTTCTGCCTATACTTTTCTGCCAAATACGTTCAGTTAAAATGCCTATTAGATGAGATAAGCTCATAGGGTGCTGAAAATCTTATCAATCATTACAATTTTGTGTATATTTGAAATCTATTGGCTTCATCTGCCTAAAGTCAATAAGTCAAAGTGACTTTTCTTACTTATTCCTCTAAATTTTTATTGGTCATATTATAACATATTATAACAGCTTTATGATTGTGATTATTTTTCCATAGCTATTAAAGCAAGGCATTAACAGTACATTGTATGTGTTTGTAATTGAAGTTTTAAATTTGATTAATTTGAATTTTCCAGCAATGGCCACAGTGGACAGTTTGTTGGATTTAGACAATGAAGCCAATCCTATGGCAAATGTGTCCGAGATCAACTTAAATGTGAGTCCCAAAACTTTACTGTCCTGTTTATTTAACTGTATGAAATCTAAGGCATAGCTACTGTCATTTTTTAGTCCTTCTTGTGTTGTTAATGGTGGTCCTACTTGTTTTTTGCCTCCCCTCCCCCAGCCAAATGTTGATCTGCTTCTACTTGATCGGGGAGAGGGAAAATCAGAATTAGCTACTTTTCCACTTCATAAAACACACGTGTACACTGTGACATGCATGCACAACACATCCTATATTTGACAAGTGCTTTGAAGATATACAACACAGATCCCCGCTAAAAAATAGGGATGTTTCTTTGGGTGATTCCAGTTGGAATGAATATGTGGTGTTTCCAGAAAAAGAAACAGCCGAACGCTAGAAACATACCAATCGGATGATTCCATGCTTAGAATCTACCCAACTGGGCGTTTTCTCGGTGCTTCTTGGTGGCGAAATGGAATCACCCAAAGAATCCTCCAGTTCGGAAGATTCCACGCTCAGAAACCGCCGAGGAATCGCCCGTAAATAATTCTTTGGTTGTCCCATGGGCCACTGGTTCAAGTGATTCTTCGGCTGTTTCCGCACAATTTACGGTTACATCGGCTGCTTCCTGGGTGGTTTCTTTAACTCTTGCGAGATAGGGGGATTTTGGTAGATTCCACTCCTATTTTGCACAAAAAACCCGCCGAAGAAGCAGCTGCATTTTTTACAGGGTCTAGAAACTTAGCTTCGGTAAACTTTATTCCCACGCCTTCCAGCATAAATTATGATTATTATACTTTGAGGAGCTACATCTAGCTATTATTTTTCCATATTATTATACATGGTTGTGCTGGTTCTTGCATTTTAAATGTTCTAGAGACCAGAACGGACTGAGTATTTGATTGTAATTTTAGCTAAGCAAAATTCTTTCTCCTAAGACAAATCAATCGAGCTATTTTCGATGCCACAGATAAGCTGTTTAACTGCACTTTGTCTGTTGAATGCTTTCTCTTTCCTTTGCTGCTTCTACAGAATTTCGTGCTAGCAGTTTCTTGTGCGCACAATGCTCCTACCGCAAACATATTTTTTCTTTAGCGAATGCTACTATCGGGAGAAGGTCCCAAACTGTTAAAAAAATAGAACTCAACAACTGAGTATAGCTGTGCGCAAATCGGCATTTTTGCTACTGTTTCAACTGTACCCACCCCTTCCCAAGAAGTCAGTCGAAGGGAAAAAGCCCTTTTCACTCCTCATTTCACTTCTCATTGCTCTACGCTATCTGACAATTTGTTGGCTAAGGGGACTAGGGTAGACGCAACTAGGGGCGTTGTTCCTGGCTTACACTTGGAGTGCTGGTGAGTATGCAACACAGCTTAGCTATAAATGCATTGCTTCTTTTAAAACCTAAAACCGCTTGCTGTGTTTGTTGGTAAAGAAATTCGGGGCTCATTTAGGATGCCTAGATATAGATTTTAATTAAAACTCGATCAATATTTCTCGCCCGCGAACCCGCATATAGTCTGGCTATTATATCTGAACGGCGTTCAATTCACCTGTTAGCTATTGCGAAACACCTTGTCACATCGAGCACAATTGTTGCGTCTAAGCAAGCGCATTGTCTGTAAGTTTTTCAGTCACAGCGGCACCTGTCATTCATTTTCTTGTATTTATAATTTTCGTCACCAGCATTCCGTCTTTGTTGCACTTTAAGCTGGCACATTTGTTAAAACTATTACCTGTTTTCATCGGCTAGTTTGTACATTCAATTTACCTCTTTCTGAGTTATTATTAAATCATAAACGTGTTTCTTTACAACTTGCACTAAATATTTAATGTTTTTTACACCACTGTCGTTGACTTAAGAATAAATGTCTTCTTTCTTTAGAACCGGTAAAACTGGCCAATAATACATTTTACTAAAGTGCACCGTTGGTGAAATTTGTAATCCTTATATTGTCTGATTTCCTCTGAATCTCGTCTGCTCTGTTATATAAGTATCTGAGAGTATCTTGCACAATCAACACATTCAATAGCCTGCCGGACTAACTAACTAAAATGCGGAGAAAGTTTTTTATCATGAGCTAAAATTTTAGCTAACCTTATTTACCATAGGTTGCTGGCGTCTATCGCCCATTCGACTCGTTGACAAAAGCCGTTGTTGCCAAGGTAAAATAAAATGTGATATAAACGGTTCTGGCTTTGATAAGTTTCCTACCCAACAGTTACGAGTATGTATCGTGTATCCCTACGTACCGATTTAGAGCTTGGAAGATAGGGCTTTGCCATCGAAACTATCTATTAAATTGCGAAAGTTATAGCTACGTTATGGACTAAAATAGCATGTCCAGTACCGATAGATAATGTGTACTGGACAGGCCGTGCTGTTTGTCACGACCGCGCTTTTTATTTGCGTTTGCTGCTAAACGGAGCCCCAAGCTACATTGTTGTTAATAAGCCTTGGACATAATGCACACAGATATGAATACACAGTTGATAACTGCAGCTGTTTTCCAATGAAATTCCAATTCCTCGGTATCTGGTTGTTTGTATCAGACGATTTTTTCTCTCTCGTAGCCAGCACTCGCGAAATTCAAAGTAACTTCTCTCGATTGCCTCGGTGTGCTGCCTCGCGCTTGATTTAAGAAGTCTATCTCCGTTGTGTTTGTGGACATTAAGACACCTTGGTGTGGTTTCGCCTTTTGTTCCACTCGGTGTAAGTTATTTTTGCGAAATTCAAGGCTCCTACGGTGTCGGCTGTTTTAAATTCGATTGAAAAGGCTGATTAGTACGTTAAATTGTGTACTTTAGCCGCGGCTAATGCGCTTTGCAGAGACAGTCGGCTGCCTCGACAGATAAACTATCTGAGGAGGACTCCGCCAGTCTAGCTTCCGCAGCAACCTACACCGTGCGAACCGAACCGCAGCTCGGCAGCGTCGAGCCTGGAGGCACAGTTACACTGCGAAAATCTCGGCTAAGACAGCCGACACCCTTTCACCAGCTCCGTGCATCCTCAGGCATGCCCATCTCCTCCGGCGCCAGGGCCTCCCAGCTGGCCAAGTCGACGCCGAATCTGGCCGCCGAGGTCAGGCCGCAGCCGACGACCCCAACGTCGCAGTCTGCAGCGAGGAAGCCAAAGCCGTCGGCAGCATTGCCAACTGACGGCGAGCTTTCTAAGACTAAATCTCGCTCCGTCACTAGCCTGCCTGCTGGTCATCGGAGTCGCCAAGTGGTGCCAGGCCGCAGTCCGATTTCGCCAAAAAACTACCCCGTGCATAGCTGCACCGGCTCAGCTAGCCACCGAGGCGCCGGCTCGCGTCGCACCAGCGGCGGCGATCGAATGATTGACGCGCCGCCGCGTGTTGAGTCTCGCGGCGCTAGGCAGCGTCAGCAACAGCAGCAGCTGTATGGAACCCGGCCGCCCTGGGCTACCGACGAAGACTACGAGCCAGCTAGGTCGGTCGGTGCTGCATCGGGGCGGCCCTTCTATCCAGCCGGCGACGCCCTATCAGCCGGCGGCAGTGGCGAGCCAATGCGGATGCGCCGATTAAAGGCGGCTCGCGAGTTGTACAAATCGCCTCAGAGTCGCAGCCAGTTCTCTGGCAGTGTTGACAATCTTCTCCGCCAAGCTCAGTCGCAGCCGCCCGCCTCCTCCGCCAATCTGTCCGCCTCGCCTAGCCCCACCAGAAGGCGGAGTCCCGCCAGACAACAGCAGAGCCAGCGTCAGAGAGCCGCCGCCGGCGCCTCGGAGGCCGTGGCCAGCCAAACGCCCCGCAGTTTGACGCGCAGCGAGCCAGATCTGCGCCGTTCCCTATCCGATGACAGCCTAAACGGCGCAGACGTTGCCGATGTTGGCAAAGGCAGCTTCGGCCAACGCGGCTCCAGGCAAAGCATCACGCGCGGAACCTCCCCGCCACCTGCTGCGCCAGTATGCCGGTCGAATGCTTCCACGGCCACATCGCCTGTGACGGTTCATCTAGCCCAGCCTGTGATGACGCACGCAACGCAGACGCTGCCAGACCAGGGCACAAATCCTATCGGCACTGCCGGGGGCTATTCAACTAGTCTGCAGTTCTCTCCCCCTGCCGCCAGGCGGCAGAGCTACAACCGGACCAAGATGGCGCCGGGACTGCGGCCGGCTGCCGAGAAGAAATACCAACCCGCTCCCCGGGTTCGCCTCGTGCCCAGCCGGCCTACCAACATTACAAAGGCGTCCTCATCCAGCAAAGCGGCTGGCCGTGAGCCGAGCCAAAGCAATACTACAACGTCTGGCTACCGCAGCGGCGGCAGCTCGCCGCAGCGGCCCCAGCAGAAACAGAAACAGGAGCAGGAGCCGCAGCAGCATGAAAGACAGCGTAGCATGGATGAGGACTCTCTTACTGAAGATGCGTCGGCTAATACGGAGCTTATCAGACCGAAGCGGGCGGTCAGGTCGCGTCCAGCCGATGTCGTCGATGATGCTCTGCGTCACCTGCAGCCCAGCCAGCAGGTAAGTTTCGTGCACGAAAGAAACGCTGCGGCACATTTCGTGTTAACACAAGCGACCGAACGGCGGCCGTCGAGCAGCGCTGATATGCACACGGACAGTGCGAGTAGGGTAGGATCCCTGCACCCGCCCACTGCACAGTTTGGTAGGCGATTGCGCACTCCGAATTCCGCCGGCTCCTTTGACGATGAAGAAGCCGCTGTGGCTGAAAACTTAGCTCCTTCCTCTCATGACGGAACTTCGCAGGATGGCACCAGTCTGGAAGAGGAGGCGGCAGCTGCTGGCGAAAGTATCCGACAACCGCAGCCGCAACCGAAGCTGGCGTTGAAGATCGAGCACCCATACAAAAAGGTTGTTCTAGTTCGCAAGCCGCAGACATCCAGTAACGGTGGGGTTGGCGCTGCTGCCGGTGGCTCAGAGAAGAGCTTCAGCAACTCCAGCGACATCATGGTGCTACCGGAGAAGGTGCGAAAAGATCGGTCAGTGACAGACATAAACTTGGACGAGATCTTCGGCACTAATCCTGCACCGCGGCCCGGCGAGAAGCTGCCCGAGGACCACGAAGTAAACCAGCGCATCCAGTACTGGCTAAAAAAGAACATCTACTTTCAGACCAGCGAGCCGGAAGCTGCTTTGCGCCACCCGATTTTGGAGGTTCTAGTGCAGCAGGAGGAGAACGACCTAACCTCCAGACAGCGGCTAACTCCCGACGGCCCTGCGGCTGTAGTTTCTAGCGTGGAATATCCGGTGCGCAAGTTTCAGCCGCTCAAATTCGGCTTCATCAGCCCAGCCCCTGCTGGCGCGGCCTCGGACGATGACGGCGATGCAGACGAGACCCTGGACGCCGAGCCCAGCTTTGAATTGCTTCGGCACACTCTTATCTATCCTGAACCCAATAATCAGCTGCAGCATTCCTCCGATGAGAATCAGCAGCAGCAGCAGGAGCAGGAGCAGCAGCCGGAGTCATTCTGGTACGCGGAGAACGCGTCGCCTAGAAACCTGTCCTACACTTATAATGCCGCGCCCAGCGAATCAAATCCGATTCGCACCGGCAAAGTGCGCGCTCTGGCTAGTCGCTTCCAGGAGCAGCAACCGCAACCGCAGCGGCAGCCAGTTGAAGTCAGAGCAGCTTATCATCAACAGTATCGACAGCCTGAGCAGTCTCAGCAGCAGCAGCCGACACCTCAAGCTAGCGCGGCTACTTCTGCGCATGACTCCGTTGTCAGTCGATTGCGTCGATACCAACAGCAACAAGAGCAACAACAACAACAAAAACAGCAGCAGCAGCAGCAGCAACAACAACAACCGCCAGGCAGGGCGCCGCCGCCAGTGTCTTCTGGCTCGAAGCCGACTGCCAGCGCGGCCGACTCTAAAACATTTTACTTTGGCGACAAGTCTCTAGTGAGCAAACGTGAGGAGACCGAGCACTGGGCTAGTCGCTATTTCAACCGGCCCAACATTGAAATTATTGGCCGCCTGGGTGCAGACACCGATGCTAGCCAGGTAATGAAGGCCACTGGTATGCCCGCTAAATGCTAGGGTTGTTCGTGATGGTAGCTCTAGACCATTCCATGTTGTGGTCTTCTTATTCAATATGTATTGCCTCTACTGTCGATTATCAATTTGTCTTTGCACTATTAAATTAGACACGCCTTTGTCAACCTGTACTTAGCAATTAGTCTATTGATTAATCGTCTATAATATTTGCATAAATTCTAATTTAGTTTATCTTTGTATGTTATTTTGTGCTATTTTGACATTGTCCTGTATTTCACATTTTTGTTTATTGCTCTACCGTTCTACTATGCTAATAGTAGATTTTTCTCTGTCGTCAGACATGTCCTGCACTTCTTGGTGATATATATCCGCTCTGTATATTGAATCAACATGGGCGTGGCGGTTCACAATTCTAAACTCAGTATTAATATTGTAGAAGCTTGCATTGATTATTAATGAACGACCACGGTAAGAATGGCTAGCATTTCCGAATCTTTGACTTAGAAATATTGGTTTGGTTTAGTGTGACTGTGAAATCTTTGTCTGTTCCAGACTTGAAATGTTTGAAAATTGGTGCAAACATTTCACCTAGCTTATGACTATGGGACCTTTGTCTTCTATCTAGGCCATTAGGTATTATTGGGTCTGCAATATTATACGTAGGAGTATAAATGAGTAATGGCTAACTATTCTGTATATGCATGCCATATACAGATTATAAGATATTGCAGCCAGTGATTCATAGGGCAGACAGGAAGGCCGGGATATAGTTTTTCTTAATACTAATGTTGCCTGCATTGCATAGGGTTTGCAATAATTTCTTCTTCTAAACTCTGTCCCGCCCTGCCCCTTGTGCAGATTGAATGTACATTTCCTATCTGGCCTTATCCCCCCTATCTTGCTCACCCTCTGGGTTTTCCCTCTAATCCGGTTGCCTATTCCCCACGGGCCGTGGTCATATACCCTCTTTCCTCCCTTCCTTCGTTGCCATATCTCCGCGCATTTATGACTCACCGATGCAGTTCTATGCAGCCTCGCTTTAAACTCCCAAGTCCCATGTTGATCATCAGGTTTTTTAGCAGCACTCGTTGTTGCTTACGTGTGCTGATGATACTCATTGATACTCATTGCACCTAGCTAGAATTACTCACTTACTGACATAACGTCGCTCACGTCAAGTCAATAATCCTAAGTTTTTAGGCAGCCCACTTTTTGTAGTTCTCTGATAATTATTCACAAAAATGCGAGCTCGCATCAGCCTACTCAAATAAGTAGAGGGAAAAGCATCGTAAAGTAAAACTTTTATTCAATAAGCTGTAAATTCTATTTGGCGATAATTGTTGTACAAAAAACACACAGGACGGTAGCCAGAATATTACGGATGAAGAGCTTCAGCTGCCTTATCTTGAGCCCGAGATTGGGCTACTTGAAACTCCTGAATCGCCGCTGCTTGAGCAGATGCTAAGCCACCAGGTGATTGCAGCGGACATTGTGTCCAGCGAGGATGAGTCCGATCTGACCGCTCTTGCGGAAGCGGCCACCGCCGCCTCAGCGAAGCCCTGCTTGACCATCAGGGCGACACTGTCGCCGGGTTTAGATCTGGTATAATAATAAAGATTCATTATCAGCTTTGATTCGATGTTGTAACCTTATCTATGAATTGATTTCGTCGTCACCATTGTTTCTTCATAAACTGAAATCTTGTTGTCGTCCTGTCCGTGTGAGGTTAGCAATCACTGCTGGGTAGGTAGAGTAGTCTCTACTGACTCGATAAGACGTAAATAATAAGACGCACGTAAAACTTCCTTCCTGCCTATGTTTATATAATTTAGTGTTGTCATTTATCTGCTTTCACACTGCAGTTTTACATTAAATGAGGAACAATTTTATCACTTCTCTTCACAATTGCAGCGCACTGACTAAAAGCAATTTGTTTGTCTACTATTCTAGTCTACTGGTAAACTAAACATTTTCAACAGAAAATTTATCAGCAAAGTCAGCATGCCTGCAGCAAAACTGAAATTTACACACACACGTGTATCTATAGTGACTGTAGCAAATAAGCTAAATGCCACACAACTGGTGTAGAGAATTCTATTGCACAGACTTTTTTATCGTTTGAATTTTAACTTGGCACGCAAAACTTACTCTTTTCATTTGTCTAAATCTAAAAAAATTATAGAGGCCCGCTTCCTCAAAGCCCTTTTGTACTGAACTAAAACCATATAAATTAGCCGCAGTGGTTAGTGGATGAAGTGTTTTACTAAGCATCGGAATTTAGTTTCTTCCAAAATTCATTGATAAAGTACACATCACAAGTCCTTTAAACGTTAAGCAAAAACTATCGTTAATAATTTTTTCCATATAGACGAGCCTTGAAGCAGACTATGAAATTCTCACGGTGGGGCCTAAAATATAATTTGAGTAGTCATAGCTAGCTTATAAATGAAATGGTCTACTATATGACTTGTAAAGCAATTTCTAATTCTATAAAATACTTCTGCTATTTTTTCTGATGAAGGCGCGTTATTTTTTTATTGCTTACTTGGCGCCGGCAGCCATTCAACCCTCGAACCAGGTTGAAATTATGCTTGAGACTGATCCCAAGCTCCGCTTTGCCTTTACCATCTTCCCCTCCCGATTTTTCCTCTATTCCACATAATTTAAGTTGCAATCTATGTACATAAAAACATTCATTATATTTCGAGTTAAAAGTTACATTAATAAACTGATAAAATTTGTGTGTAGTAAATCCGTAATCGGTTTCATTTAAAACAAATCCGAAAACAAGTGATTTGTTATAAAGCCTTCCAACTTCAAGATGGTGCATTTCAAAACACAGTAAAATCCGTAAAAGTACAATCCACGATACTAGAGTTAAAAATAGGCATTGCGTTTTCCTTTTTGGAACAATAACTTTGCTACCTACGCATCTTAGCCAGCTTTGACACCAGACAATTAGTTTCCACTCTCAGGTCATCATTCAATGGTCTACTGTAACAAGCAGCACCTAGTAGCCACTTTGCCAAATAACACAATAGTTGAAAAGCTGAAATACATTTTCATAAGCGCTCAGCAAAGCAAAATGAAAAGCATAATTCGATTTAAAACATTTCTAATAAATCATTTTAGGGTAAAGGTTCAGCTAGTCAGTAATGTCTAACAGTACGGCTATGTGTGATATGGGGCGACTTGTTAGTCGTAGCTCATAAACAATGGCATCAGTTGAATGCTGCATGGCCCACTGCCCCTAACTGCTGCCAAATTGAATGGAATCCGCCTGAGTTATCGCCGCAATTCCTTCAGCGCTCTGATGCGCCATCCAGATGTAGCGTTGGCCTACGCACTGCCCAACTCTCTCTAAACACACGACGCGCTTCCCGCTTGCGTCCGGTCTGGCATTCGTTGTAAACAGCCGCATTCTGCAGCCTGCTTGCTTGTTTGAAGAGAAAGAAATTCTCTTTCAACGTTTTCTTTTCCGGCCTTCCAATCCTTTCTCTCCCCTTTTTCGTTGGTACAGCAAAATTCGCTTCCAAAAGTGAAGTGTACAGTGTACACCTGGCAGTACATGCGGCTGGTGCACCGCCTGTACGTGCAGCTGTAGTGCAGCTTTCCTAGCTGGTTGCAATGCTGCATCCGCCTTCCTTTCTTCCTTGCTTCTTGAATGCACAATGTCTGCCCCCGAATATCGAATAGTGAAGGATTGACTGGCGGGAGGCTTTAACATTTTCCTATTTAAGCCTGGCCTCCGAAACCAACAGTTTTCCCTTTCCTCTGGAGCCTATAAACCCAGTGCGCCGCCAGTGTCTCGCCGTGAACCAGCGATCCCCCATTTAACCTCCACGTCTACCCCCCCGAAGCTGCACATTGGCGTAGAAAGAAAGCGAGAAAGGAGTGAAAAAGGAAAGAAAGGCTATAAATAAAAGTGAGCACCTCCCCCGCTCCTCTCCCCCCAGTTTCTCATATCTGGATTGGCTTCAAGCAAAGGCGAAAGGCGATTTTTTTACTTCGAGCATTTACAACTCGCATTATATAGATTGTAGCAGTTAAAATTGTTGCGTGCCTTTAAAGTTATTTTCTTTAGTTTGAACATAATAAGACGCATTGAAAGCGGCAGCTTCGGACAAATTATTTGAACAATTCGCACTGAATCATGGTAAGATTGGTTCTCCATCGATTGCTAACAAGTTTTCTTGAATGACGCAACAACAATTCACTAGAATCAAGTTTGCCGAATCGCATATTATTAAGACTTGCTTCTTTCATTATAAAACTGCTAATTTAATCGTTGCACTCCTCAGACAATTTTTTAAGAGTAATGGAGCTGGAGAGAGACATTCTCTTGAGCTGGCAGCCAACGATTCTCACGGTGTTACTGTCAATGAGCACACCAGATCTTGTCTACTCTCTGTACTCTCTCCTGCTTCTTCTTTTCATAGTAAATGACACTTCTACAACAGCGTGTAATTATTCACATATATTTGATAAGGCCGAACTGAACGAGTATGGTAAATGGTATTTTTTCTGGTATTTGAGCCCAGTGCAGTTCACTCTTATTTTAAGGAACCGGATTTTTCTAGCCAGTTATTTATATCTTGCATGCCTGCCTTCAACAAATGAAGCCTTGAATTGGGCTCATTTAACGCTTAGATTTTCTGCATCGCTTGCAGGAAGCCGTAGCTAACGACTCTCAGCAGCTGGAGCAGGTCAGTCCAGGGACTCTAGACAGTCAGCAGCAGCAGAATCTCGAGCCGGAAGATCAGCAAGTTGCTGGTGAGTCATCAGAGAGAGAAATATTTGTAAGATAAGAAGAAGCTTGAAATGGTTGTTTTAAACCCATCGTTAGCGGCTAAAACGCTTCTCCGACTCAAACGCTGCTCTAACTCGTCAAACGAATTTCTGAGGACTATTTTTCTGTCGTTTCTTTTCCTATCCATTTTAACTAGCTCAAAATGCATAGATAAAAAAACAAAAAGTAATTGCATGACATTTTTTCTGCTGACCAATGTTTTGTGTGCTGTGCTTCTACTGTTACACATGTTTTTTAATAGTTGACATTTACTTGATGCAGTTAGTCAATTCTGAACTGCGCACTGTGGCTAGCTGCGCTACAGAATTTGTAGGGCCTATTGTAGGTGGCCCGGTGACGCCATTCATACAAAAAATATTTTTGCTGGAGCGCTGCGGGCCCACTGGCGCATCATATGATGACACTAGACCTGCAAGCCAGCGAGGAGGCAATTCTGCCCATTTCGCTGACTCCTGAACACACACCCACACAGATACCGTACGCAGGCATGCACACACAGGTGTGTACATCTGCCCTGGCTTTCTCATTGTCAGGCAGTGTACACTTTCACTGAGCTTTATAGGTCGGCCCTCCAGTTTGTAAACTGTACGACAAGCCCCCAAGCCTTCTCTCCGCGGCTGCGCCCCAAATTAATGTCGCCTCACTGCGTAATCGAGCTCAGGGACCTTGGTGCGAGACGCAAACGCGTTAGACCGCTCTGATATTTAACTCCGCAGACAATCAAGCACCCGTTTTCTAGAGCCAAGCATCCAGCAGCCCTATCCTCAGGTAGTCAAGCATCCATCAGCCACATCCTCAGGTAGTCAAGCATCCATCAGCCCCATCCTCAGGTAGTCAAGCATCCATCAGCCACATCCTCAGGCAGTCAAGCATCCATCAGCCCCATCCTCAGGTAGTCAAGCATCCATCAGCCCCATCCTCAGGTAAGTCAAGCATCCATCAGCCACATCCTCAGGTAGTCAAGCATCCATCAGCCACATCCTCAGGTAGTCAAGCATCTATCGGCCACATCCTCAGGTAGTCAAGCATCCATGAGCCCCATCCTCAGGTAGGCAAGCATCCATCAGCCACATCCTCAGGCAGTCAAGCATCCATGAGCCCCATCCTCAGCTATGAACCGCTCTGCCACTCATCCCTATGTTATTCATACAATAGTTCGGCAGTGCGTTGGCATTTACTATTCAGATTATTGATTTTATTATCCTTACTACCCTATTGTTTTTCTCCTTAATAATAGAGAGGCCAGCTAGTTAAATATTTAATCATTCTGTCTTAATTCTTTCTACCTTTCTCTCCCGTACCCGATCGATAGGCTGATGGGAATAGCGACTAGTATGTGTCGGCGTGTGTGTCTTAAATTTTCCCAAATAAATTTCCGGCATCCTTTTCGCATTCCCAATGGCACTAGTTCGGTCGCTGTGTCATCGGCGGGGAATTATGCACATCGGCTTCTGCGGAGAAAACACTTTGGGAGCTTTCGTAGATTATTTAGATTTGCTAGGTCTGGATTTTGATCGTCACGGGTCAATGTCGCTCGTACATGCATTAAATAGTAAGTTTACAGGCCTTGCATAGCCATATTAAATGGGGTTGCGATAATTGGCGAATGCTGCGAAGTCCCACGTTCTCGCGCGCATGACATCGCCTGCCTGCAGTTTGCTGTGCCCCACCCACCCCTCCTCCTCTTCCTCCTGCACCATCGCGCCCGTCAAGACGAAGAAGACCAGTTCGACGAGCAGGATCGTCAGCAGTGCGGCTTCGCCATGGCAACCAACGAGTCTACTAATGGAGACGAAGTTGGGTCCAGTCGTATGGAGAGCGGCTACAGTAGCCATTCAACACTCAGTCAGCAGGTGAGACAGTGATCTGCATTATTTGGTTACCTGTCTGTCTGTCTGTGTGACTGTCTCCGGCTAAATAATATCTAGCCCTAAACCTATCTGGCTGTCATGTTCTCAGAGAGAGTTTTATCACCGGCGGCAGCTGCAGGAGGACATCAGTGTACAGTACGGCGGCAAGCCTGCCTCCAGCCTATTTAGGCACAACAGCACCGCCTCGTGTGCCAGATCCAGCTATGTAATTAGCTGCATATGGACTTTTTATTCCTATTCTAAGCTGGTCTATTCCTATTATTATATACCTTCTTTAGATAGTAATTTGTTGTTTAGCGCACGAATCATACAGGCGCACTTTATGTTACACGTTTCTTTATGTCCTAGCGAACCGATTACGGAATATTAACAGTAGGATGATGCAGGCACATTCGGGTGACATGCTGATAAATTTTGAAGTGCTAATTCCTGTATAGGGATGTATGAAATTCACTAGCGCTTACGGCAAAAATCCTACCTTCTGCCAGAACCATTGAATATCTCGACGGTCTGCAGAGCTGGGGACTTGATTCTTGTTTCAGAAGATGCGCAACAAAAAGTTGGCCCGTGTTCTTGAGGGGGAAACACTCCCACTTGCTGTTCTACTGTTAATAGTTGTAATTAGCAAAGCGTTGCTAGAAACTAGAAATCGGCTCCACTATCTTCGTCACAGATTGAAACAATGGGCTTCTGGTCCGAGAATCTAGTCCCGGATATGGAAACTGCCGCAATAATCAGCTACAGAATTGTGCGCGCCTGTGTCTGTTCATTTTACCTTCACGGCTAGATTAATCAAATGCATTGTGTTTCGATTATAGTCAATTCAATTTATGCTTATTTTACTTTAAAGCACTTGTATGGGATCTTATAGCGGAATGTGTGTGGCATTCTTCCCAGTCCTCAGACTAATCAGTTGTACACAGCATTTGTAAGCCATTGTTCCACCGACTATATCTGGCCCAAACCGGGCTAGGTGTATATGTATAATTTCTCTTTTTCTATTTCTGCACATTTTTCTCTCGTGGAATTCACCAGCACTACTGTTAGTAGACATATTATTGTGCATAAATAAAACTTTATTTTAACCGGGCTCAGGGCGGCGCCGACTGCTGCAAGATGTGCCGCAGGAGAGTGTACCCGATGGAACGCCTGGCCTCAGATGGCCACGTCTATCATAAGGCCTGCTATCGTTGTCACAAATGCCAGCGCCAGCTTAGGTAATTACTAGTAAAATGCTACTCCTTAAAGAGCTCGTCAAACCCAACCCATTGTTATCCTTATTTTTCATATCAGCGTTGGAAATTTCGCCATCATGGAGAATCAACTGTATTGCCAGCCCCACTACATTGAACTGTTCAAGCTGAAAGGTGAGGCATTATTGTTATCAAGCTCGCAATTAAGTCTCTAAGCTGGAATCCATGACAGGGCCAAATTAATGTATTGTTCCCCCTTCCACATGCAATATTTCAGGCAGCTACAGTGTCAGCGATGCTAATGTCGTACCAGTTAACACGGCCCTAGGTTTGCATGCCTTAATAATTATTAACCTGCCAGTGTTTGATGTGCCAGCGCTTAATGTTCTATCGTTTAATTTCTTTCTGTCGACACGCCAACATAAAAGTACACATTTGATCAAATTGGCTTCCCACAGCTAGCAGCGGCGATGAGTCAGTTGAGAACGGCGGCCACGTCCCAAAGCTGAGCAACATCAAGTCGCGTTTTGAGTCCTTCGAAGAGCAGCCACCGGCTTCTCCGTCGAAGCGTAAGGAGAAGGTGAGAGTTAAAAAATAGCTTATTTAAGTGCACTTGCCTTTGCTCTAATAAAAAGCGTAAAGCAGTTTCCTTTAGCTAAAAATAGAAGTGCCAAGAATTTTTTGAACTATAGTCCCAAAATAATTTGCTGCATCTAAAAATAGAAACTGACGTCAGTTATGCGTTCACGTGACGAGGGAGTTTTGACACGCATACGAGAACCGTGTTGCTAAAAATAGAACGGTCTCTATTTTTATTATTATCTAAAAATAGAAACTGACGTCAGCCGAGGGAGTTTTGTCAGGCATACGAGAACCATGATGGTAAAATTAGAACGGTCTAAATTTATATCTAAAAATAGAAACTGACGATGCACGCAAGTCAAGGAGGTCAGGTCAAGGTCAAGAATTGCACTCTATAATTTTCTGGAGAAACCCGCTATCTTAAGTCGATAGTACGCTCGTAATAAAGACTTACGCGGTCTCCTGCTCATTATCCGTTTCAAATCTAACTTAGCTTCCGGAGTTTTTCGCCGCATCGAAAACATCCAAGGCCACAGTTCAACTGAAGGCGGTTGCTAGGCAACTGTCGGTTACCACAATACAGTCGCCAGCTGATGAGTCAAAGACGGTTGCTAAGCAACTGTCATTCGATGAGTCGCATTCGCCAGTAGATGAACTTTTTATTGCTCAACAGGCGGTTGCTATGCGACCACTGGTTGCTAGGCAAAGTTCGATTACATCGCTTCTTCCGGTTGCTAGGCAACAGTTCGTTTCCATGCAGCCTCCGGCTGCTTTTTCGTTGCCACTGCCTGTTGCTATGCAATTGTCGGCTGTCTCTGCTCCGCTGTCTGCAGCTTCTCAACCTCTTGTGATAGTTTCGCCTGACTCTTCTGCTAGGCAACCAACTAGAATAATGGTTGATACGTCCCAGGTGGTTGCTAAGCAACATAAACTTGCATCAGGTGGCGAAACGCGTCATCCCAGGGTGTCAGCGCAGCTGTCCTGCGCTCCGGAATTCCCATCCTACGGCGAGTTTGGCACTGTCCAGCTTGAGCAGACTCAACTCCAGTCTGGGGTACTCAAGATGGTTCATATTTTTCCTCGATATTTGAGCTGCTAAGCAGCATTTTCACTTCTCACCTTAATTAAAGTCTATATCATTGTCACTTCATTTCACGTTTCTCTGTTATGTTTAGCTCACAATTGTTTTGTTCGCCAGGCAACAATATAGCTCCCTTTTAGTCCAGCTGTTGCAATCACAGCAACGAGGGCTACTTCACCTCTTCATGATCGCTTATAGTCACAGCCTTGCTATTGTGAACAAATGTTTTTATTCGGCCATAGGCATATCTAAGCTAAGAAGGTAGCAGACTATTTACTTTTGGTACGGACACAGAGAAATAGACGGCTGTGGTCATTACTGGGTGCTTTCTACAGTCTGTGGCAAAGAAAGGCATTAATAAACTCTAAAATCATGCTAAAAATCCCCGCGTTGCACTTAACTTGTTATCGAAGATCGATGAGGTTAGGCCATAGACATCCAAGGCATATTTCTGATGTCATACCTAGCTGAGAGGAAAAACGATCACTGAAATCACTTGTCGTTGGCACACCAGTCAAGTGTTTCACAATACATGCCTCTGTAAATCTTGTAAGTATATCATATTAAAATATCCTATCTTTGGGATTTGCAACAGGTGTACTACGCCGGCCTCCAGTCGGCTAAGCATCGCTACGAGACAGCCACCAGCGAGAAGGAGAGGCCGCACTCTGAGAAGCCAAAGCGCTTCACCCCGCCGCGTGAGGGCAGCGCTGGCGTTGTTGAAAGTCAGCCCCAGGAGCTGCCGCCAGATGTTGTCCGTTGCTATGACAACGGCGACTCGGACGATCGCCCAGCACCCGGTAGCAGCCGCAACGTTCTTGCTCGCTTCCGCGAGATGGAGCAACAGAATGGCAACCACCAGCCGCCTGCCAAGGACAACGGCTCCGTTCGGCCTAGATCGGTGAGCGCCAAATGTGTCTGCCACTTCCCGTCTCTGCCTACTTAATAGTAGTGCTGTCAAAACTGTGCCATCGGTTTTAAAAAAATTCATTTAATAATAACAATCAGGGATTTCTAAACCTAGTCACCAACTCCAGCATCGCTATAATAACAATCAGGGACTTCTAAACCTAGTCACCAACTCCAGCATCGCTATAATAACAATCAGGGATTTCTAAACCTAGTCACCAACTCCAGCATCGCTATAATAACAATCAGGGATTTCTAAACCTAGTCACCAACTCCAGCATCGCTATAATAACAATCAGGGATTTCTAAACCTAGTCACCAACTCCAGCATCGCTATAATAACAATCAGGGATTTCTAAACCTAGTCACCAACTCCAGCATCGCTATAATAACAATCAGGGATTTCTAAACCTAGTCACCAACTCCAGCATCGCTATAATAACAATCAGGGATTTCTAAACCTAGTCACCAACTCCAGCATCGCTATAATAACAATCAGGGATTTCTAAACCTAGTCACCAACTCCAGCATCGCTATAATAACAATCAGGGATTTCTAAACCTAGTCACCAACTCCAGCATCGCTATAATAACAATCAGGGATTTCTAAACCTAGTCACCAACTCCAGCATCGCTATAATAACAATCAGGGTTCCCGCATCAGCTCGATGTGGGAAAAAGCACTCGAAGAGGAAACCAAACGGCCTTTACAGAACAAAGTAGATCCACACGTGAGTTGGCCCTCCTATTTGAGCTCTCTGTGTGTTTGACATTGCAGATGTGTGACCGCGTTGTTTTTATATTTCTCCCTCTAAGCAAGATTGCATGCTTTTTGCAAAACATGTTTTATTTTTGTCCCGTAGTTTTTGCTTGCAAAGCCTTATGTCTGCGTTTTTTTCTGCGACATTGCTGTGCACCTCTCTTTTTCTTTCACAAATTTGCATTCTCGGCATTTTTTTCAACTCGTAGTTTTTTAGTTTAGTTTAATTGTTAACGTATTGAAAAATATTTTAAATTTTTTGATTGAACTAAACGCAACTTAAATTTGTGTCGCATCCCATAAGCTCTAACTCGTTAGCATGTTGTGACACTTGCTCGCCTGTACATTTTGTGTGTTTCTGCCTTGAGCTCATGAGCATACATGCTCATGCTCTGCTCGTGAACTGCTCATGAACTGCTCATGAACTGCTCATGAGCGCGCAGTTCAACGCCGTCTCGCATGCCGCCTGCTCACCTGGCTCGACTCAAATCCCGCCTGCATCTGCCGTGCCGCCTCAGTCAGCCGCCAGCCCGATTCTCTCGCCATCCGTTCAGCAGCTGATCAATCATCCCGCCATTTCCCTCTCTCCCCGGCTGCAGCAAGAGATACAGACCTTCGCCTCACAGTCTGCCACAGCCGTGTACGAGAACGATCCGGCGCCGCTACCCGACGGTGTTGTCCGCAGCGGCCAGCCAGCTAACAGCCTTCAGGAACAGCACGAGCAGCAGTACACAAAGAGGCTGAAGGAGAAATTTCTTCAAGAGTCGCAGCAACAGAAGGTCGTTGAGAGACGGGTAAGCGCAATGTAACTTAACTCAGAACAGAAGCTTGAGAATATCATTCGTCACCCTTATCCTCATCCCTTCATCCCTAATTGTACCTGAATCCTACCCTGAATCTCACCCTGAACCCTACCCTGAATCCTACCCTGAACCTCACCCTGAACCCTACCCTGAACCTCACCCTGAATCCTACCCTGAACCTCACCCTGAAACCTACCCTGAACCCTACCTTGAATCCTACCCTGCACCTCACCCTGAACCCTACCCTGAATCCTACCCTGAACCTCACCCTGAACCCTACCCTGAACCTCACCCTGAATCCTACCCTGAACCTCACCCTGAAACCTACCCTGAACCCTACCTTGAATCCTACCCTGCACCTCACCCTGAACCCTACACTGAATCCTCACCCTGAACCCTACCCTGAACCATACCCTGAATCCTACCCTGAATCCTACCCTGAACCTAACCCTGAATACTACTCTGAACGTCAACCCTGAACCCTACCCTGAACCTCACCCTGAACCCTTCCCTGAACCTCACCCTGAATCCTACACTGAACCTCGCCCTGAACCCTACCCTGAACCTCACCCTGAATCCTACCCTGAACCTCACCCTGAACCCTACCCTGAACCCTACCCTGAACCTCACCCTGAATCCTACACTGAACCTCGCCCTGAACCCTACCCTGAACCTCACCCTGAATCCTACCCTGAACCTCACCCTGAACCCTACCCTGAACCCTACCTTGAATCCTACCCTGAACCTCACCCTGAACCCTACCCTGAACCTCACCCTGAAACCTACCCTGAATCCTACCCTGAATCCTACCCTAAACCTCACCCTGAATCCTACTCTGAACCTCAACCCTGAACCCTACCCTGAACCTCACCCTGAACCTCACCCTGAATCCTACCCTGAACCTCACCCTGAATCCTACCCTGAACCTCACCCTGAACCCTACCCTGAACCTCACCCTGAACCCTACCTTGAATACTACCCTGAACCTCACCCTGAACCCTACCCTGAACCTCACCCTGAACCCTACCCTGAACCCTACCCTGAATCCTACCCTGAACCTCACCCTGAATCCTACCCTGAACCTCACCCTCAACCCTACCCTGAACCCTACCCTGAACCTCACCTAAACCTCACCCTGAACCCTACCCTGAACCCTACCCTGAATCCTACCCTAAACCTCACCCTGAACCCTACCCTGGGTAGAGTTCTGCCCATTTCTGCCCATTTCGCTTACTCCTTGAGCACACACGCGCACAGATACTGTACGCAGGCATACCCTCACACTGGTGTGTACATCTGCCCTGACTTTCTCATCGTCAAGCAGTGTACACTCTCACTGTGCCTTGGAGGTTGGCGTAAATTGCACGACAAGCCCCCAAGCCTTCTCTCCGCGGCTGCGCGTGGCCTTAACCGTTAACCGCTCTGCCACTCACCCTCCAAAACTCCCATCGAATTTCACCCCAAACCTCACCGCAGATTTCAAGCCGAATGTTGCCTGAAGTTTAAACAATGCTAACCTAACCTATTTTTTAGCCGATACGCCTTGACGAAGGCGAAGGCGGTGTTTACGAAAACGATCCTGTTCAGCTGCCCGACGTTGTCCGCCCGGATCCATCGGCTGCCGAGGACTACCGCCTGTACGCAGAAGGCAAGTGTGCCACACTGGCCAAGCAGCGGTTCATGTCCGAGGCGGCCCAGAAGGCTGCCGCGGCTGGCGAGCGTCGGGTTGTGCTGGAACTGGCCAACGACAGCGGAGTCTACGAGAACTGCCCGGAGGTGCGCGATGATGTTGCCCGCTGGGGCGCCCAGGACGAGGCGGCCGCCTTTGATCCGGCCGGAGCCTACAACAGGGCGGTTACAGCATGGCAACAGGCGGGTAGCCAGCAGCAGCCTGCTGGGCCCAGGGTGAGAAAGTCTCTGCTTCAGCACACAGCTCTGCCCCACCAATTCTGCCTGTCTCAACCTGCCATTCTCACCCTCTTACAACCTGCCATTCTCACCCTGTCTCAACCTGCCATTCTCACCCTCTTACAACCTGCCATTCTCACCCTCTCTCAACCTGCCATTCTCACCCTCTTACAACCTGCCATTCTCACCCTGTCTCAACCTGCCATTCTCACCCTCTCTCAACCTGCCATTCTCACCCTGTCTCAACCTGCCATTCTCACCCTGTCTCAACCTGCCATTCTCACCCTCTTTCAACCTGCCATTCTCACCCTCTCTCAACCCGCCATTCTCACCCTCTCTCAACCTGCCATTCTCACCCTGTTTCCCCGCACGCAGCCGCTCGACATCGATCCTCAGTCCGGCTCCGCTGACTTCATCGGCGCCAAGGCCGCCCGTCAGCAATACGAGCGAAGCCTCAGCAACAGCTCAGCGCCGAAGCCCAAAGCGCCGGTGGCACTGGAGATGGGCGAAGGCGGCGTCTACGAGAACGAGCCGCAGCCGCTACTGCCAGATGTTGTACAGTCGCAGGGCGGCGCCGACTCCGAGCTTACGACCATCCGCGGCACCGCCAGCGCGGCCAAGCGGCAGCTGCTGCTTCGGCAGCGCGAGGCGGAGGAGGCCGCCAAAGCCGGTCGGCCCGGAATGGTGAATTTTGCTGCTGCTGCTGCTGTCGCTGTGTGTGCTCTGCTGCTGGCTGTGGCGCTGCAGCTGCGACTGGCTGCCTGAAGCCACTCTGCAGCTGGCGCACAGCAGGTATCAGCGCGGCTCTGTCTGCCTGTCTGTCTGTCTGCCTGTCTGTCTGCCTGCCTGTCTGTCTGCCTGTCTGTCTGCCTGTCTGTCTGACTTTCAACATGTCTGCTAGTTAGTCTTGGGTGTGAGTGGCAGAGCGGTCTAACGCATTTGCCTCCCGCGCCAAGGTCCCTGAGCTCGATTCCGCGGCGAGGCCACATTCATTAAGGGCGCAGCCGCGGAGAGAAGGCTTGGGGGCTTGTCGTGCAATTTACGCTCTTGAGGGCCAACCTCCAAGGCACAGTAAAACTGTACACTGCCTGATGATGAGAAAGTCGAGCCGATGTTCACACCTGTGTGAGCGTGTGCCTGCGTACAGTATCTGTGTGCGTGTGTGCTCAGGAGTCAGCGAAATGGGCAGAATTGCCTCCTCGCTGGCTGCGGGTCTGGTGTCACCAAACGATGTGCCACTGCCCGCGGCCCAGTCTTTTTAATTTGTCTCTCAGTCTGTGTCAGTTAGGTTGTCAGTTAGACTGACCGTTTTTTCTATCTATGAATTAATTCTCATATTTTAATGGTTAAATTGTATTTTTCTCTAAACTGTACTTCGTACAGAAGTCACAGTGCACTCATAATTGTACTCTAAGCATTTTTTTTATATTCCTCACCTGACACTGCAAACTGTCGTACTTTCGCATTTTCTTGACGCAATTCAGTTACGTATTATATTTGAGAATTTTTTACCTGCAAATTTCGTGTTTTTTATCTCGGTCACACAGTCTCACACACAGTCGCCCCCACCTCTCCCCTTCTCAACCTATTCCTAAAAATCTGCTCTCTACAACGCGTCGACAACTCAGATTGACATCTGGGCCGAACTATCTGAGCACAGTGGCATCTTTGAGAACGAGCCGCAACAGCGACCAGCCGATCTTGTCTGGAGCGGTCGCTCTGATGATTGATAAACTCCCCCCACACACAAACCCCACTGTTTGCCGTGCCGGGAATGGGATGGGCTTGAGAACCAGTGCTGGGTGCTTAAGAACTATAGGTCCTCTCCGGTTATTTCAGTTCGGTCACTTGTATTTGCTTGTTTTGTCTTGACAACACTGCATTCTGCATGCTAATTTTTCATTTGTCTCATTCTCGAACACAATCTACATTAGTACTCCTAGTTCCAGATTTTTACTGAATTCATGCACTCGCTGCATGCGTTGTTGACCAGCTATTGACCCCACATAACCTATTATATCCCATGGATCAGGATCAGGGGTTGGCGAACTTCGGCCCCTTGCCCGTTAGGCCTTTCGACACCTACAGTATCCTGTTTCATCTTTCCTTAGTATCATCTCTACTCGGTCTCGTCTCTCTCATGTGTCTCATCTGTCCTACGCTTCATCTCTCCTGTGTCTCATCTAACCCATGTCTAATCTCTCCCCAGTTTCTTCTCTCTCCTGTCTAATCTCTCCCCTGTCTCATCTCTCCCCAGTCTAATATCTCCCCTGTCTCATCTCTCCACTTTCTCATCTCTCCCGTGTCTCATCTCTCCCGTGTCTCATCTCTCCCGTGTCTCATCTCTCCCGTGTCTCAATCTCTCCCGTGTCTCATCTCTCCCGTGTCTCATCTCTCCCCTGTCTAATCTCTCCCATGTCTCATCTCTCCCATGTCTCATCACTCCCGTGTCTCATCTCTCCCATGTCTCATCTCTCCCGTGTCTCATCTCTCCCCTGTCTAATATCTCCCCAGTCTCATCTCTCCCCAGTCTCATCTCTCCCCTGTCTAATCTCTCTACTGTCTCATCTCTCCCCTGTCTAATCTCTCTTCTGTCTCATCTCTCCCCTGTCTAATCTCTCTACTGTCTCATCTCTCCCCTGTCTAATCTCTCTACTGTCTCATCTCACCCCTATCTCATATTTCTACAGTCAATGCGGCCCGCTATCGTATTTTAGGTTCTCTTTTTAGCCTGCAAGCAATAAAGTTTGCCAACCCCTGCCGTGGATGATTAGATTACCCTCTAACAATAACGATGGCCCTATAAACTACCAATTTCGGATGTCGAATTCGCTTTGGGTGTAAAACACATTGCTGATCCATTTCTTTGGCTGCTTCTGCTCGTATTCGCATGCGCAACTTCACCGTTACTAACAAAACACGCCAGCCGCCAGTATCGAAGACTCCGCCAAGGCAGCTCGCCGACTTCGACTACTCGCCTCCGGTGAGCGACGCCACTGTGTCTGAGTCGCAGCCGATGCCGCTACCCGACGGCGTTGTGCGCAGCGGCGCCCCGGATCCAGACAACGAGCTGCCGCCGGCTAATGCCGCCCGCTCGGCTCTCCAGCTCTGGCGCGACAAGGAGGGTGCCTCGGCTGGAGCCAATCCGCCGAACCCTGAGGCTGACGAGCTGCGACAGCGCGAGCTGCGAAACACATCCTGGCAGCAGCGCCAGGCGGCAGCCAATCGAATTGTGCGCCTGCCGCAGCAGACTCGCGACTGCCCCGACGGCGAGAATGCCGCTACGATTGACGCCGAAGAGATGCCGGCCGAGGGAACGGCCAAGAATTTGCGCACCCTGTTCGACAGTCAGCAGCAGCAGCAGCAGCAGGCGGCCTGACCATCCTAATTTTCCCCTGGGTAAATACCACGGGGTATTTCAAATAGCCACAGCCATAGCTCGTATTTCACGATAGCTCCCAAATCGAATGACCGCTTTTTAGTAAATGTCCACCATCTGAATCAAAATTTTCCGCCCTTTGCGATGAACCAACTTTCAAAGCCGTCGGACTCAGCATCGTCGATATAATAAGCTCAGTATAAACCTGTTTTGCCGAATCCATATCGGTTCAAAAGTGTAAAAATCAATACAATTTAGTCATAAACAGTAAATAATAAATAATAATAATAATTGGTGGAGGGCTGCGGGCAATGGCACATCATTTCGTGACACCAGACCCGCAGCCAGCGATGAGGCAATTCTGCCCATTTCGCTGACTCCTGAGCACACACACACACAGATACTGTACGCAGGCACACGCTCACACAGGTGTGTACATCTGTCCTGACTTTCTCATCGTCAGGCAGTGTACAAATTCACTGTGCCTTGGAGGTTGGCCCTCAAGGGCGTCAATTGCACGACAAGCCCCCAAGCCTTCTCTCCGCGGCTGCGCCCCAAATGATTGTGTTCTCGCCGTGGAATCGAACTTAGGGACCTTGGTGCGAGAGGCAAACGCGATAACCGCTCTGCCACCGACCCCTGTCAACGACAGTAGCCGACATGGTTACATGGTTAATCGTTGAATATCTCGGCGATGCCGATGTTTTGTGATTCTGGAAGTCGTTTCATCGGATTGGTTGAATATTTTTGGAGGTACAGAAATAAATAGAAATGTGGGTATTTGAAATACCCCGTGGTATTTCCACTATTAAACATGACGAGAGCAAGCTTCGATCTACGCGACTGTGCAAGTTTTCAATCAGCGTCAAAAAAATGAAACTCTCAAGCTGGCCATTTTTATTTTCAACTTCAACCTTTGTCGACGCACGCATACCTGCAGTAATTTACTACTGGCCTATCTATATCCGAGTAGTAGTATGAGTAGTGCACTTGTTTTTGCTGCATCTTATGTTTTTATTATCAAATTTTTATCAGCATAAGTTTTATTAAAGCTAACTGTTCCATTGCAATTTTTACTGAAATTTCGTTGAATATTTATTGCATGCGCTTACGCACTAGTCAATAACTCGGAATCCCCCAGATCTCCAGTAGTATTGTAAGAGCATCGTGCTCCTAATATTAAGTATTTTGCCTGGTAGCAACGTTCCACAAGTCCTTTGTGCACGCCTTCATTCTGCTGTCACTATGCACCCAGCAGTTGCTTCTGTTTTTTAATGACGTCTTTAAGTACATTTTCAATCACTCTTTGCTGTTGTGCGTTGATTATTATTACCGCTTCAAATTGCTTCTATTTTGACAAACTGACAAGTTTTTTTATAATCAATATTAAGTCATTAATTCGGTTCTGTGTTATTGGCTGCACAGTTTTCCAGTTGATTGTGAATTGCTTTGTAATTTGTTTGTTTTTTTACTGTTTTTTACTAAGTTAACCAATCACGCTCAGCTGTTGATTTTGTCAGCTAAATATGAATACGTAAAATTATATTATATATTTAAATTGCAAAGCATTCAGTAATAAATATAAGAAGCTATCTTCGCGAATAATAACATGATCTAATCTCTTTGTTACGTTGTTTTCAAACCACACCTGGTCACTCTTTCCCCACACCCACCTGGTGACCCTGACCCAACACCCACCTGGTGACCCTGACCCCACACCCACCTGGTGACCCTGACCCCACACCCCACCTGGTGACCCTGACCCAACACCCACCTGGTGACCCTGACCCCACACCCACCTGGTGACCCTGACCCCACACCCACTTGGTGACCCTGACCCCACACCCACCTGGTAACCCTGACCCCACACCCACCTGGTAACCCTGACCCCACACCCACCTGGGGACCCTGACCCCACACCCCACCTGGTGACCCTGACCCCACACCCACCTGGTGACCCTGACCCCACACCCACTTGGTGACCCTGACCCCACACCCACCTGGTAACCCTGACCCCACACCCACCTGGGGACCCTGACCCCACACCCCACCTGGTGACCCTGACCCAACACCCACCTGGTGACCCTGACCCCACACCCACCTGGTGACCCTGACCCCACACCCACCTGGTGACCCTGACCCCACACCCACCTGGTGACCCTGACCCCACACCCACCTGGTGACCCTGACCCCACACCCACCTGATAGGCTACAGGATTGATGTTAGTCGGGCCAGGAATGAAAATAGCGCGCAGTCGCAGAACAGGATTGCACCTATGGGTTGGGGTGGGTCCCCACACGTCGCACCAACCCTTAGAAGTTTCACTGGGCCTTGGATGAGCAGATAGAGGCCATTTGCCTCTTCCCTGAGCAGACAAACAGCATAGGCTCTCCAGGACGCAGGCCTCCGCATCCTCTGCCTTTAGCAGGATGTCGCGGATGTCAGGTTTGACCAGCTGCAGCCTCTCGCAAGGTCCCTGAGCTCGATTCCGCGGCAAAGCCACATTCATTTGGGGCGCAGCCGCGGAGAGAAGGCTTGGGGGCTTGTCGTGCAATTTGCGCCATTTAGGGCCAGCCTCCAAGGCACAGTGAAGTGTGCACTGCCTGACGATGAGAAAGTACACACCTTTGTGAGCGTGTGCCTCTGTACGGTATCTACGTGCGTGTTTGCTCATGAGTCAGCGAAATGGGATGGGCAGAACTGCATCCACGTTTTACTGTAGATGTAGACGCCGTTTTTTCGTCGTCCTACTTTGCATCCTGGCTGAATTCCTCAAACATACACACCCATTAGACATGGTGAAATGTACTCATAGATTGGCAGAAAGAAATTACAGGTGTATATTTGGCGTAACAAGATTCAACATAAACGAGAAGAGCAGTGATGAGCAAGATGAATAAAATAGGCTAAAGCAGACCAGCACAAAAGCGGGCACCATGTATAAATATACGAGTAGAAGCAACGCGTCAGACTCAGAGTTCGAGTCAAATCCTAACCACACGCGCCACGCAGGAAGGCCACAGTATCTTGCAATTTCGCCCATTAGTTTTGAGAAGGTGAACGAAGAAACGAAATCACAATTAAAATAAAATAAATTTTCCTTGGAGTTACTGAGGCAAGAGACAAGAAATTACACGGTTTTGTGGAAAGAATGAGCAAAACACAAAGTTTGTATGGTTCTGTATCAATAAAAAGCCGGCAA
The DNA here is from genome assembly GCA_950097015.1 of Macrostomum hystrix. Taxonomy (NCBI): domain Eukaryota; kingdom Metazoa; phylum Platyhelminthes; family Macrostomidae; genus Macrostomum; species Macrostomum hystrix. The sequence goes on along the minus strand of CATNEN010000039.1, from coordinate 12,053,821 downwards.
AATGAAGGCCAAAAAATTCAGTGAGTTAACACGGAGAACAATGTAAATAACAGTACGAGAATACACACAAACAAAAAAGTATTTGACACTTGTTCAATATTTAACAAGAAAACTGCAGCCGGAATCGGTTTAGAAGGGAAGTAACGAGTTCTTGTATTAGTCGGAATAATTTGATTGCTTTTTATCTCTTGTGAAATTTCGGCTGCATTTTGGCGCACTCGTGACAATCTTCAAACCATGGTGAAGAACTCGCGAATCTCCGCCTCGGTCATGCTCTGGCTCGCGATGGCCACAGCTCGAAGCGTGCCGCTGAACATGAAAGTCTCAGTGTTTGTGGTTCTTTTGCCAAAGTACATGCAAATGTTTCCGTTGGTCACGGGGCAGTAGCCTTCGTAGTTCACTAGGACGTAGTTGCTCGTGTCTACAAACGAGTTTCCAACAAAGAACTGGTACTTGCTGGACCCATCGGTAGTGAAGCCGAGAGTGAGCCATTCGTTGGGATCGTTAGACATATATCTGTAGGGGGAGTAGATGAGTGGCAGCAGAGTCCCAGTGATTCGGTGGGTTCTCACGTACAGTTGTTGAGGAGCCCCAAACTCGAGCATGTGGATGCCGTCAACGGTCGGAGTGGTGGCCATGTTGGTGCAGGTTGTGAACTCAATGTACGGCTGCCACTGCACCTTCCGCTTGAGCTTTATCAGCCAGGTGAGACCAGTAGCGAAGCTGAGGCTGGACTTGTTCATTATGGCTACCGACTGGCTACCATCGAACACAGCGCCCTCACTGGTGAACTGAACGCTCTGAGGGTACAGGCGGTTCGTGCTCTCGTCGGCCTGACAGACAAGGTTCTCCAGTCTGATTACATCATCGGCGAGCCACACAATGTTGAGTTTGGGACTGAGTAGTGCGCGATTGATTGACAGTCGTAGGTACACCGCGCAGTTGGGAGTATTTCCAGGAATCAGACTGCGGCAGATCGATTGGTAGTAAAAGACGTTGCACACGCGCGACTGCTGGTTGTACTGTGCCACAAGAATGCCAAAGCGATTGAAAGTCGATGCTACCATTGAACAATGCGCTTTGCTGACAGCTACCCGCCTCTCAAATGCGATCGGCGAGTTGTCTGGAACGCATTGCACTTCTGCTGAGTGCCAGAAATAGCTCTTCCCTGACTCGATAGCCGAAGCCATCCCTACTAGGCAGAGGGCATGAACGAATAACCACAGCCTTCCTGGCATTCCGGCAGTCAGAATAAAATTTGCAGGCTTGATGGCAGCAGCTCTTTAGATCGAAGGCATCGAGCTATAATCACTTGTGCGCAGCGACGTGAATTCAGAAGACTTAGTTTTTTAAAGCTGCAGCTTTAGATTGCGTTAGGTATATTTAATCTGCTGCTCAGCTTCCATTGAATTGCCATGGTTTCCAGACAACAAACTCAACTGAGCTAGACCCACTCAGTGAAAATTGATTTCATTGTCTGCATAGATGCTGCAGGTTAATCCCTTCAAGACTCAGCCTGACTTTCAGCAACTGAGCTTGAAAATCGATTTTCCCAAATGATATGAAAACGTTAGGAGCCATTTGAAATGTATAGAGCATCTAAACGATTCTTCTGAACGATAAAATTCAAACGAAATTATCATTCTGTTTCGTTGACGCGTCCCAGTGCTACTTAGTGCCGTTTAAAACACATCGCAGTTTTTCAGTAAAACACTATCCAGTACGAAAAAATATGCCTTAGAGCATATGCTTATGTTTTATTGCTGTTGGGAATATGGTTAAGTAAAAAGTATTCAGAAAATTCACAATTATGCCTTAGTCTCGGAAACATTTTTGTTAAGGTAGACACGTTGACCAGTCCTTTTGATGACCCACAATCAAACTGGTTTCTGATCACACTTCTGACTTCTGATCACATGGCAACCCTATTGAAATTAATTCACAAAAAAGACGCCTTTGACATGGTATCCAACCCTAGGCACACAACCCAATTCAGTTGGTTGTGAACCCAGAAATAATAACAAATTTTAAGAGAATGTACTCAGGGCTGAAATTTCATCTCAAGCTGTCAGAAAGCTCAGAAACCGAGGCTTGGCAAATCACTAATGGCGTCAGACAAGGGTGCCCTCAATTTCGATTGCTATTCTCCCTGTACATCGATCAGCTTAAGCACAGTCTTAGAAACTCATTCCATAGCCATTCCTCCATAACGAATTAAGAAGTAAGCGACCTGCATTAATCTGAAGATTTAGCCACCTTTGGTGAAGACCTGACAAAATTACCAAAAAGCATCTTTCGTTTAGGAGAAATTTCTCCAGGGAAAAGTGCATAGTTGACAATAATCTCTAAACCTGAGCGGCACGGGATTGCCTGTGGAGGGACTCAGCCCAGCCATTAATTTCGCGGTTGATGACCATGGTGGGGATCTGGACCAGGGAGCAGGGCCCAGAAGGGAGCCAGAGCCACCAACCTTGGCGAGACTGTCTGTTGGCGCATGCCCTGGGATCCAGCGCAGCCGCACCGTATTGCTACGCGCCAGGAGGTTGAGTTGCCAGGCACAGTCAGCGACTGTCCGGGAGCACGTGGTGGTGTGGCAAAGGGCTTGTAAGGCGGCTTGGCTGCCTCTTTGTCGGAGGAGACTCAGATGGCTAGCGCCCCGAATCCGGACTCAGATGCTTTGGCATGCTTGGCTTCGACAGCTTTCCGCTCCTCGCAGCGGAGGATAGTCAGCTGAGTTAGACCGTGACCCCCTTCTGACCCCTCGTGACTACGCGAGGAGGCGTGGTGTAGGAGCCCGTTGGCCCTAGATCGCGGTGCAGCTTCAGAAGAATCTGCCTGAGCTGGCCCCGAGGCCCTGGGTGGGTCTTCTAGCGCTGTTTCCCATTCTGTCCGGCTGCCTTAGGGTCAGCCTTGAACACTCGCGGGACGTGTACCCATGGCTCAGCTGACGGGACATCGTGGAGGGATTCCAGCGCCAGAAGGCGCAGGGCACTCTCTTGTCATACCTGCTCAAAAAGCGACCGCAGGCGCGTGAGGCATTTCAGACCTTAGCTCGTAGGCCTGGTCTGCCTCATACATCACTGGCGTTGGGTCCCACTGCATGGAGCATTTGCTCTAAGAGGTTGCGCAAGAATTAAAAATTCCGATTGAGGTAGCTGTTGTACGTGTCAATTACTCGCATAGTCTCTGCGAGTGTCGGATTCAAGAACTGGATACTAGTTCGGCTCCTAGCCAGAATCGTAGCCTGTTCCGTTGAGCATACCTAGCAGACAATTCCTTTGTGACGCTGTTACTTGATATTCACATTTTACATGTCCACTGTGACTGTAAGCGCCTTTGTCTGGTTTGTCTTTAAGTAGCTGCATTTGAGTTTTGTCTGAATTTTTCAGATAATCGGCTGTACGGTGGTCCCTTGTCTAAATGTTCTCGTGTCAACGCTGTGACGTGTCAGAGACTGCATGTGTCAGAAACGATGGATTCATAAAGAATTACGATGCCAACAGGCTTAAAATGACCCTAAATTAACAAATTTCTATCCACCGACATTTAATGTCTGTACAGCTATTCTAAATCACAAAGATCTCTGTCTGGCCATTCCCTGTTGAATGAATCACTTTCCAGGTACACGCTTTATATCTAAAAATCGACTAATTCAAAGCCCGATTAAATATTCAGAAACATTTTTTTTCGAGACTGATAAATATTTAAATCTAGCATCTTAGCAATCAGTGCTTATTCAAATTCCAAATGGGACCAGTATGAGACAGGAGGGCCATCCCCAATGCAAACTGTCTACCAATGAGAAAATCAGGGACAGATGCGATGTGACCGAGTGACTGCGTACCCCGTGTCTGTGCGACCCGATGGTGCGTCAGTGCTGCACAGCCCAGCTGAAACTCCGATGGAAAGAATAAAACTTGAATTTGCGTCAGACAAACGTTTATTCTATTCCGGGTGTCCGGAAAGTCATGAGAAAACTACAAAAGGTTAATTAAAAAAACGTTAGAATTAAAAACGAAGTATTAAAAAGTAATTGAGGCAACCTAGAAAAGGCTCATCGCAGGGTTACAGCTGCAATTTTGACTAAACGACTGTAATCTTCACTTATATATATCCGAATTTATCATTGTTTATCATAAATAAATTTCCGAATGATTAAGTTTAAAAAAATAAAGGACACAACATTAAAACCACAATGTTTTAAATAGCGTTTTAAATGAAAATTCAACCATTTGCATCAAAAAGAAAGACAAAATTAAATTCTTTGAGTGTTAACGGACAACAATAACTAGAAATATACAACAAGACACAAACAAATTTTAGTTTTTGTTAGAACTGATCGAGAAAAAAGAGGTGAAGCGAGCTATTGTACGAGTTTAGTCTCGTAATAGACCATTTTTTTATGTTTCCCGCTAGTAAAACTTCTGCTGCACTAGCGACCATCTTCAAACCATGGTGAAGAACTCGCGAATCTCCGCCTCGGTCATGCTCTGGCTCGCGATGGCCACAGCTCGAAGCGTGCCGCTGAACATGAAAGTCTCAGTGTTTGTGGTTCTTTTGCCAAAGTACATGCAAATGTTTCCGTTGGTCACGGGGCAGTAGCCTTCGTAGTTCACTAGGACGTAGTTGCTCGTGTCTACAAACGAGTTTCCAACAAAGAACTGGTACTTGCTGGACCCATCGGTAGTGAAGCCGAGAGTGAGCCATTCGTTGGGATCGTTAGACATATATCTGTAGGGGGAGTAGATGAGTGGCAGCAGAGTCCCAGTGATTCGGTGGGTTCTCACGTACAGTTGTTGAGGAGCCCCAAACTCGAGCATGTGGATGCCGTCAACGGTCGGAGTGGTGGCCATGTTGGTGCAGGTTGTGAACTCAATGTACGGCTGCCACTGCACCTTCCGCTTGAGCTTTATCAGCCAGGTGAGACCAGTAGCGAAGCTGAGGCTAGACTTGTTCATTATGGCTACCGACTGGCTACCATCGAACACAGCGCCCTCACTGGTGAACTGAACGCTCTGAGGGTACAGGCGGTTCGTGCTCTCGTCGGCCTGACAGACAAGGTTCTCCAGTCTGATTACATCATCGGCGAGCCACACAATGTTGAGTTTGGGACTGAGTAGTGCGCGATTGATTGACAGTCGTAGGTACACCGCGCAGTTGGGAGTATTTCCAGGAATCAGACTGCGGCAGATCGATTGGTAGTAAAAGACGTTGCACACGCGCGACTGCTGGTTGTACTGTGCCACAAGAATGCCAAAGCGATTGAAAGTCGATGCTACCATTGAACAATGCGCTTTGCTGACAGCTACCCGCCTCTCAAATGCGATCGGCGAGTTGTCTGGAACGCATTGCACTTCTGCTGAGTGCCAGAAATAGCTCTTCCCTGACTCGATAGCCGAAGCCATCCCTACTAGGCAGAGGGCATGAACGAATAACCACAGCCTTCCTGGCATTCCGGCAGTCAGAATAAAATTTGCAGGCTTGATGGCAGCAGTTCCATAGAACGAAAGCATCGAGCTATAATCACTTGTGCGCTGCAATTAGAATTCAGTCGAGTTAGTATTTAAAAACTTTCCTTGCATTGCTAATGGTTACTAGAAAACAAACCGAACACTGTGCTAGACGCATTCAGTAAAACATTTTTCATTAGCTGCTTGGATGCTGCGGGCTAGGCGCTTCAAGACTCACACTGACTTTCAGCAGCTGAGCTTGAAAATCGATTGGAATGATTGGAAAACGTTAGAAACGATAGAAAATGCAAAAAGATTGTATAAAACGATAACATTCAATCAAAATGAACATTTGATGACATTGAGCCGTCACAGTTGTAGCGCAGTGGCTTTCAAAAAACGTCGCAGTTTTTTGTGAAGAAAAATTTACATAGGAAAAATGTCATAAAAAATGGAGATCTGCTGATATATCATATCTGATGGGATTTCGTATGAGTTAACGTTTTCAGAAAGCAAATTTACATTTATTCTGTCTTTGGCTGTGTAATATATTTTGTTAAGTACACTCGTTGACCAGAACATCCGAAGACCATCAAACAGAAATTCCTCGTTCAGCGCAGACAACGTCAAATACGCTTTTACGAGACAGCAAGAGAGAGCTCGATACAAGATACTGCAGGAGCTGCGAGGAACAAGCAAGCTGTATGGATTGCATGAAGCGGAGAATCTCTCTGCCGCACCCAGTCGTGCAAGATTACAAAGTTACTTGCTTCGTAGACAACCAACTGGCTGCATTCGTCCTGGACAATTGCACCTCCAAAGACTCAGGGCCTCAGCGTATCCTTCAGTCTGACCGTCTGTTGTGCGTTGTAAAGGGCATTAATCTGAACTACCATTAAATCCTTCTCAACCATACAATCTAGGCTTTTTCTCAGCCATACAAAGCAAAACCTGACATGGCTCTCATACGTTCTCAACCAGTCTCCGAGTCTCTTCTTTTGCAGGTGCAGAGAACGCCCGTCAGCAGAGCGCGCTAAGCCTCAGCAACAGCTCGGCACCGAAGCCGAGTGGTTTCCAGGGACGGACGGTCGCTGCTCGGCAACTGTACAGTATCGTAGAGCTGGGGCTGCCACTCGTTCTCGTAGAAAAAAAGAGCAGATTCAACAGTCAGCTAGTCACCAAGCTTTGTCAGTCAATAAAATCCCCAGTTGAAGATTTACTTACTTATTTGCAGGGGGCTGGGGCACTTACGCACAAGCGAAGGAACGGCATGCCCCCAGGCCGGCGAACTAGGCGGGAGTCGCCCATCGCGCCATCTGGACCCCTGGACACCGGCACCTCACACACAGCAGCCAGAGTGCCTCTCACCCGAGGCCCGCACAGAGCAGACCAAACCAGGGGAGGACTTAGATGCCTGAAGGGTAAGGACGAGAGTACACATTGGTGCACACCCGGCCCAACGCACAAGCACAAACACAAACAAGCAGGAATGCAGAAGGCAGGGGTTAAGCTATTTTAAATTAGCTTTGGTTGCACAGAATAAGGTGCATCTCCGCAAGTCACTACTTCGCAAACCTCCAACTAAGCCCCGAAAGAATCGTGACTTGGAGGGAGGAACGAACCAGCGACCATTCGAAAGTGAGGCAGCGACATTAGCAGCTGACCCACTCACCCCCTCCGAGTTGAAGACGCTTGGGCCGCTTTCCAAGTCCCTTCGGTTAGCAGCGATCCGAGATCCGAAACAGAAGCCGGCGCTAACGGAGCCGCAGCTGCCTCCGGCACTGCCATCGAGTCCGCGGCCGCTTCCAAGCCTGCGGCTGATGCGAAACTGGCTGAGAACGCCTTATATTCAGGAGTCGAAGGCAGTGGCAGGCTGCCGAGAAAACAACTTCAGAGAGCCCGCGTCCTTGCCGAAGCCCTTGACCCGGATGCAATTGCTAGAGTGTAAAAATCTCGGTCGTCGTCGCCACTTGTGCCACTTCATCCTGGCGAATTCTCACCTGGTCCACAAGAGACGGCCGCATGAAGTCCACCCTGGAGCGCAACCTACGACCGAAGAGCAGCTCGCTTGGAGAGCCGCCTGTGGTCGAATGTACGCGAGCAAGAAACATTGCTCCGCAGCTGGTGGACTGCTTAATGTGCAATTTCAGCGTCTGGATGAACCTTTTAGCTAGCTCGATAGTTTCAAGATGTTAAGACGCCGAAGTTTGGAAAGTCGAAAACCTTTGCTGCATGAGATATCGTCGAAATTTCTTCGACTTGTCGAAGACATCGAGGCGAGGAAGACCCAGGTGGCAAAAAATTTGTCGAAGATGAGCGATGATACCGCTGGCAAATGTGTTAGACATCTACTGGCCATTTGTTTTGAGCGTCAATAACAAATAGTTAGATGCACCCGTTAAATAGCACAGCAGAATTCACGTAAAGGCGGCTCCACAGTTCGCTTCGGAAGAGCCAATGGTGCACCGAATCCGACTGGTGAGCTTTGCACTCCTCGCATGTACGCAACAGCAAGGACTGCTAAATAAGTTCTTCAAGCTACTAAAGTAGGTATCTACTTGTGGTCCTTGCGCTACAGTTGCTCGACCTCCTTATCGATTCCTGCTCACCAGACGAGAGCCTTCATCCGGCTGGCGCCGAAGTTAGCCAGATGAAGCTCCTGCAGGACCGCCTAGCGCAGTACGTCCGTGATGATGACTCGAGTACCCAGAGCACATAGCCGGCCACGATCGACAACTCGACAGCCGATCTGCCGGTGCCCAGGAGCGGGGTGCGGCTTGCTGCATTCAGGCAGCTTGCAGACGTGCCGGTACCTGCAGCTGAGCCACTGACAACCGGCTGGTGAGTTGAAGTTCAAGCAGATGGGGGGCCTACGGTTGCGAGGTGCCAGGTCGGTTCAGAGTGACCTTCAAGTTGAGCGTTGAGGGGCGATGGTTCATCTTCTGGGGTTCGCATCCCCACTGATACAGTTCCGACTCTGCCGTTAGTATCATGTAGTCTTTGTCAAACTCCCATACAACATTCGAACTGTACCTAGTTGGCGTCAAGGTGTTCTCCGATCTTCTGGGAGTATTGCAGGTAGCCTCTCAGCTGGCTGGTGTTCACGCTGTAAACAGACGCTATTGGTGCCAATGACATCAAATAGACGCTGAAGAATTCGGGAATTGGCGGAGATCCATTGGCCGACGGAGATCTTGCCCAGACTTGGTAGCTGCTTCTTGAAGACCAAGTCCAAGCTGCCATTCTCCATGCAGGCCGTCAGGCTCTCGCTAGACTGATTGGCGTTAGGCTTGATAAACGAACAGCAGCAAAGTTGCGAATCAGATATGCTGCGGTATGCCATCTACAATTGTGCCCGACGAAAGGGTCTCAGGTCTCCAACAGGAAGAACTCTTGGCTCACTTTTTCAGGAGCTGAGCAGCGGAAGCCTGAGGCGTGTTGAGCTCTCTCAGGCTCTCTGGAGCTGAGCTCAGAGTCAGAACCTTGATCACCATCAAATTTCGCATATATTTTTTCAGTTGACACTTAAAGGAGCGGTATAAGTTTAATTCCTTGTTACTTATGAAAAAATTATTTTCATAGCAATTCACAATGAACTAGAGCCAAAAAACATAACTGAATTACAGATTTTATCGAGATTAGAAAACAACTTGTCAGTGTGCAAAACTAGAAGCAATTTGAAGCGTTTATTAGCTCTAATAAGCAATAAGCAAGCGACAGCAAAGAGCTATTAAAAATGAAGTTAAAGACGTCATAGCCAGCAGCAAATTGAGGGCGCGTGCACAAGGGACTTGTAGAACGTTGCTATGCGTCAAAATACTCAAAATTAGAAGCCTGATGCTCGTACATCACTACTGGCGATTTGTGAGCGTCCAAGTTACTGAGTAGTCGATAAGCGCATGCAGTAAATTATATTCAGTCAAACAGTTTTCTTTCGCCCTCGTTCAACTTGGCCGAGGGCCTCGGCAGGCTGACCTTTGTATTCGAAGGCGAGCGCCCACGGACACGAAGCCATCGCGTATGGATACCATCCAATAGCGCCATTAAGTCCAGCGAAAAGCTTCGGCTGTTGATGCTGAAGCGGTTCCCGGTCCTGCAGCCCAGTGGCCTCGTATGCCGTGGCACCGCTCGCAAAAATTATCGAGTAGTGGGTAAGGGCATGCAGAATTGAAAAGCCTAATTTTCATAGTTTTTTTATAATTAAAGCGCTGGTAATAGCTTTTTAGGTACACGTGTTGTATCAAAGAAATTAACCTATTTCAAGTTAAAATATAACTCTAAAAACTTATTATTAAAATGAACAATTGCTCGTCTCTTAGCCAAAGTTAATCCAGACAGCCAATATTTAGATGTTAGCATCGGATAACACAGTGATCATTCTGCGAGATTTCAACTAAGGTCAGAATGGAAGCCATTACGGCCAAATCCCAACGCATAACACACCTGTGTGAACGTGTGACTGCGTACTTTTTGTGTGCGCGAAATCGCCTCTTTGCTTGCTAAAGCTCGGCAGTCACCTAATAGTGGCATCAGTGCCAACAGCATTACTGCAACGTCTAAAATTGTATAAAAAGAAGAATTTATTTTGCATCATAGAAACGTTTATTTAGTTAATAGGGGATCAAGACAAACTTTAAAAGGGCCGTAGCGTCCTAACTTCTTTAAAAAGTTAATGCTTGAGTAAAAGTCACTGCTTTATTTTCAAAGAATAGAAAAAAAACAAAATATTTTATATTTAAAAGAAAGGAATTTCCTTATTGGTTACAGAAGTTAGATATGATAGAATGTGCAGAGCGTGAAGGAAAGATTAACAATATGCAGCCATACGATAGCCAAGATAGCCTAGATTTAATTAAGAGTTTAAATGGAGAACAAAAAATAGAATTGCAACAGAAGACACAACACGCACACACGTTTAAACTAATCGAATAAAAAGTTGAAAGGAAAAGTGGTTAAACAAGTTCTTGTATCAGTTCGATAATCTGGGTGATGTTTCCCTCTTGAGAAATTTCTGCTGCACTTCATTTTGGTGCACTTGCCGCCATCTTCAAACCATGGTGAAGAACTCGCGAATCTCCGCCTCGGTCATGCTCTGGCTCGCGATGGCCACAGCTCGAAGCGTGCCGCTGAACATGAAAGTCTCAGTGTTTGTGGTTCTTTTGCCAAAGTACATGCAAATGTTTCCGTTGGTCACGGGGCAGTAGCCTTCGTAGTTCACTAGGACGTAGTTGCTCGTCCGAGTTGCTCAAACGAGTTTCCAACAAAGAACTGGTACTTGCAAAAAACTAATAGGCGCAAACACTTTTGTAATTTTTTCCATTTTTTCCGTAAATTCCAAAAACTCGCAACTTCATCTCCAAACAGAAGTGAACGGTCAGGCCCGAACGAGCGGCGCAAACTCTGCACTTGAATCCGCGAATCCCAAGGAGGTTCGGATGCTGGCTGGCTGGTCAAGGCTAAGATGACTCGACGCGGAAAGTTTGACGGAGATCGCGGTGGCAGCATCAATGACGGATGGCTCGGCGGCGTTCAAGGCGAGGGTAACAGTGGCACTGGGGGCTTCGACGCCGGCAGCGAAGGCGACTTTCATACCAGCGCCGCCGGCGGCGGCTTCAGCGGTTGTGGAGGCGGACTGGCTGTGAACACAGCGGGCGGCGGGGGAAGCTCATTCTGCGGTGGCAGCGACCGCATTGGCGACACCGGGGGGCATTTTTACCAAATTTGGAGGAGGTTTAAAAACTATCAGAACCTAGATAAATTACATCAATATGAGTATTATGCAGCGGGATTTTGGAATTGACACAGTTTTGACGACGATGGGACCACAACCAGCGAGGTGGCAACAAAAATTATTATTATTATTCTTCTACCCGTTCCGCTAATCCCGCTAACACATGCACACAGGTGGCATTCGGCATTGGCCCTCATCAGCGTATATCGCGCAACGAGCAATCAAACCTTCACTTCGCGGCTGGGTCGCAAAATAATGTGGACAAAACGAGTAACAAAGTTTACAACGACTTGCAAAGCCAACAAACGAGTGACGAGTTATTTTACTTGTACCTGCTTCCTGTTTTTAAGTCTCAGTCATCAAGCAAGGAGTTCAAGTGCACTGGCTACTGATTCTCTCCACGACGATAAATCCGTTCTCGCTATCCAAGTTGCCGCCGGTCTCGCCAACGCAGCCAATGCCGAAGCAGGCGGAGCCACCGCCGCCGCCAGCAATGCCACCGCTGATGCCAGCGCCGCCGCCGCTGTAGCCGCCGCCGCCGCCGCTCGCCCCGCTAGCCATTCCGCCGCCGCCGCCGCCTCCGAAGCCGCCAACGGCACCCGAGTTGGCGTCACCAGCGGCGCCACCCAGCCAGCCTTCGGCGCGTCCTCCGCCACGGTCGCCGTGACCGCTTGCCTTCCGAGTCATATTGGCTCGGCTGAGCCAGCCGGAGCCGGAACCACCGTGGTACTTGTTGTTCTTTGTGGCGGCTGTGTTTGTGTATACCGGTCTGCCGGAGGAGCCACCGAAGCCCTGGTCCGTGGTTACCCAGCTAAGTGAGTTTGTACCGTTGGAGTCGGCCTGGCCTGGAACGCCTGAAGTTTTTTTGAGACCCAGGATTTACGCAGATACTAAAGCCGTCTGGGATTACAAACGCTGCTGCCGCTGGGCTAACTATGTTGTTTTCACTTTTTCAACAGCACTTTTCACTTTTTTGCCTCGACTAGTCAAAACGGGAGTCAAAACTATTATTTTCTCCAATGCTGAAACAACTTAAAATAGTTTTTGTCCAAATCGGGTAGAATCTATCGGCAGAAAATCCCAGGATGACTTATTTTCGATTTTCAGCTCGTTGCATCTATCGCGTTTTGGAGATTCCATATGAAGCGACCCGCCTCCGCTCACCCTCAAACTGAAACGCGCCACCGCCGCCTCCACCAGCAGCCAGCAGCAGCTGAACACTGGCATTGATGTACACAAAGCTGCCGCCGCCTCCGCCAGTGCCGGCGTCGTTGATTGCCTCAGTGGCATCACCGCCGCGAGTGCCGACGACTATCGACAGCTCAGTGCCGGCCCTCAGGCTGAAGCTGCCTGCAATCCGGGCACCGCGACCGCCTGAGTAGACGGTGTAGATGCCACCTCCGTACGTGGAGCCACCATGGCCTCCACCGGCCCCGATGCGGTAGCAGCCATCAGCAGGCACAGTGTACAATTGCACAGTGTTTCTAGAATTAGTTGATGAAGCTGCTGGAAAGGGAAATGGGATGGCAGATCGCAAATATGTGTTACACTTCAAATAAAGTTAAAGTGTTCACTTAGGGACACTTAGGTTCCTGAACTCGATTCCGCGGCTCGGCTAAATTCGTTTTGGTCGCAGCCGCGGAAGAGAAGGCTGGTTTGCCAAGCAATTTAATCCTTTGAGGGCAAGCCTTCAAGGCGCAGTGAAAGTGCACACTAATAGTACTCGTATGATGAATTCGCGTACAAAAGTTGCCTGAAAATTGGCTGCTTGAATAGGCCCCGTCTTGCTGCGGCGAGGCCACGCTGATATTCGAAGAAATCTTGGCCACCAATTGGTGCTCAAAGTCGGTCACTAAAAATAGCTTTTCGCCTGGCTCAGGGCCAAGAACCCGACGGGCGTGGCTCTCCGGCGGACCGTCTTTGGACGACGCGTCGCTCAGCACAATCAGCTGGCACAGGCTGCTGAATTCGTTAAATGACGCCGCCGCGCAGCCATTCAGGCGGCACAAGAGAATGCAGCTTTGAAGCGAACTGACAGTCTGACTGAGCACTGAGCTGCTAAAAGACTCGTTGATGACGATCTGGCTCGCACTGAGACGCACTATAAGACCGCAGGCGCTTGACGAGTCTGTAATACAAAAAACAACAATTGTATTTTTAAGCTCTTTAAAGAAGCCAAAAAATCGTCACCATGCTTCATCCGCCATTCGTTGTAACGAAATTTCATCAGCTGTAAAATTGGTGCCCGTATCAGCTCGGGTAGAAACTAGGGTTGGTGTTATGGCCTTCTCAGCACATGGACTCACAGCCGTACGCAGACTTTAAAAGCGCCATTTAATGTGGCTCTGGCAATCAAATATTTTGCACGAAGAAATCTCACCAATCAAGAGGCCTACTATGATGGACACTTTCGCTAGATAAACCAAGTAATATGGATTCATGATTTCAGTTGTGCGCTGAAATATATGAGCAAATTCTATTAGTTAAGGCAGATCGACTGAAACGCAAGGCTTTATCAGCTTTTGGCACCGGAAGAGAGAGGTGAGCGCAGTAAAAACTCAGTGAATAGAAGCAACAGTTTCACGAACAAAAGCACCTGCAAAACATAGGTTAGTGCGCACCAGTAGGACTCGCAGTTTGATGCAGCTGAAGCTATTGAAATAGCCTTCCGGTTGTTTTGTTTCATTGTCTGAATCACAGATTTCTGACGATGACATCGGTTGAAAAAGATCTGTGCGACCCCATTTAAAATGACTGGTCCTATGATTGCATGAGAGCTGCTTTAGAGAAGGCATCGCAATAAAAAAAGCGACGAAGCCACATTTATAACCCAGCCACTGAGTTTGTTGTTTTTTTAGGATGCCAATACGAAGCCTTTTTAAAGCCATTGAATTTTATGAAACGATGTCATCCGTCAAAGAACATTAGTGCTTCTTTCGAAGCATATTTGCAAATTTGAAAATGGAACCTATTTTTTCTTTCTCACAATTACGAGCATACGTGTAACAATGTAGAATTGATTGAAAACAAAAAACTGCGTTCTGTGTCGTGAATAGTTAAACAAGTACAATTTTTATTACCTACAGCACAGCCGCAGATATTGCGCGGTTTGCATCTGAAAGCTACGTACGACTGTTTCAAATGTCGAATGTCGAAAATAAATAACTGCCCTGACATTTTTGATTGTACACTTTATCGTACACTGTACACTTTCGCTGGTCCTCAAGGGCGTAAATCACTCTTTCCGCCGCCGAGCCCCAAATTTATGTGGCCTCGCTGTGGAATCAAGCTCAGAGACCTTAGTGCGAGAGGCAAACACGTTAGAACGCTCTAACACTCACCCCTATTTTTATGTGATTCTTGTTGGAAAACCATGCGATAGTTTGCCATATTTAAAAACTAATCAATTTGTTTGATTGCTGCGTCAGTTTGAATGATTGTTTATGCATCACATGGTTTTAATATTTACCACTTCAACTACCAAAGTTTGTACGTCGGACTGTACATATATTTTAATTGCCTTCTGGCCTCCGACTCAAATTTTGCTCCCTCTCTCTAATAGAGATTAATGCAAAGAAAACAATTTAGGCATGGGATTCAGGTGCCACTATCAGTAATGAAGCCACACTCCAATCTGCTGAGACGGAAACTGTTGAACGCTCTCTGGCATGTTTCGCAGACTCCCCGGCCAATATGACCGGGTGCCCAGCTGTGTCTAAAGCTAGAAATAAAGAGATGCAGTTAGCTCGTACAGACTTGAAAAATATTTTTTTCTAAAGCAAAAAACGCTTCAGTTTTTAGCACACAGTCTTTGATAGGTTCCTTAAAGCACCGGTGATGACGTCACTGACAATTTCGACTGTCCTTTCGAAATGCTGGCTTCTGTGATGTACCGTTTTGTCGTGAGTAAAACATTTAAACTCGTTGGCTCTGGAGCAATATGAATTACTTTTGTGCTTAAATTCGTAATTGCAGCCATGTCAGGTGCATATGACTGTATCGTGAGCTCCGAGGACAAGGCTGAGTAAGGCTGCACTCATGAGAAGTCAGTTACTATGCGGGAACAGAGCCTTGATTGGCTCAGCTTTTGGGGTTTGATACAACGGGAGTTGTAGCCTAGTGGTTAGATCGTCGGTTAGTGCTTCACGGTCGGGGACTCGATTTCGTAGTTCGCTGGAACATGTTGTGTCTTTTAGCACGACTCTTAACTCTGCATTGCTTCAGCTGTTGAGTGGGTACCAGCATCAGCTGGGGTAATTGAGGGTTAGGTGTGACGTCACCCAGTCCATGGACTGAACAGTCGTACGTAGCTTTCAGATGCAAACCGCGCAATATCTGCGGCTGTGCTGTAGGTAATAAAAATTGTACTTGTTTAAACTTTTTATATTATTCCTCAACTCATTACAGGCCCATTCAAGCTGACGGGATTTCACATTCAAACTGCGGACTTCAATGCCAGTAGCAGCGACAATTTCTGCAGATCGGCTCCAGTTATATCTGACGAAGCGTCCCACATCGGAATGCCGATGGCACAGTGAGAGTCAGATTTTGTCGCATGTTACTACTCATAGTAACTACCCGTATCCTTATAAAAATTGCAGTCGATTCGCCAAGGCCATGACAGACGTTCCTGGCTGCTTTCCTGACGTCATGGGCATCGGCGGCCTGTTTGAAGTTGACTTCGAGCCTTGCGAGATCCCTCTGTGCTGTAAGAATTTTTATTGCTTCAAGCTTTTGAGACCCTGAGTACAGATTGGTTTTCACACAATTTGTCATTTCAGACTCCAACTTGCCAACTGTTGCTGGTGTCATCGGGGACTCAGTCGGCAGCCACCTGCTCGCCCAGCAGTTCAGCAGCGATCTCAGTATCGGCCTTGTTGAGTGCAGCTTTGCTGGTCAAAAGTGCACCGCCGAGCACTTTGTGAATATCAGACATCCGCAGCTGGGCACGTATCTCAAGTTTCGTCACCGGCAATTTACTTACAACATGACTAGCATGCAGTTGGCCCAGAGCCAGCTGTCAATGAAGTACTTTACAGACAATACAGACTCCAACAGACAGTCTGTATCAAACATAGATAAACTTACGCGACTAATTCATCAAAGTTCAAACTCTGGCGGCAGTCAGATTGCATTTAAGGTCAGTAAAAAAATAATTTATCATTTGCTTAGAGTTTTTTTATGGAAATCCGCAATCACGGCAATCTGCAGGCAATTGTTGTGCCAGAGAGCACATTTCCCTGGCCTTCAAAAGGAATCGACGTTGCCGCCTCTCAGCGCATGGATCTGCAGCTGCGGTTTGATAAAGTCTCTTGACTGTCCACCGCCTCGAGGCCATGCCTCACGAAATCTGAGCCAATCTCTGAGCCAAAGAGACAAAAGTACAGGTTGCACTCTTGGAAGCATGCCGAGGCTAATCATGATCCAGAGTGAGCAGCATTGTTCCACAAAGTAATTTCGTCTAAAGTTACTCTTTTATTAACACTGTTTCTGAGTGCCATTTATTCACTTTGCAGCACTAGCTTCGATCTGAACGCAATCACAACAGCATCGGATTGGTTGGCGAAGATTTTACTGATTCGGGAGCAGCTTCAAATACAAGGAAGCTCGAGGTATAAAAAAATATTTTTTATAGAAGTAGCTCTAATTTTTATTGCAAATACCTATAGAAGCGCCAAGCTGATATATAAGCTTTCCGTTTTTGGTTGTTCTTAATTTTTAGAACACTACCAGACATAGAAGCTCAGTTCAACGTCGCAGACAGAGACGATTGCATCAATACGCAAGTAGTTCGAAGCTTCATCGACAACTGTGGCTGCTTGCCTTCATTCCTACCTATCCCTGTTGAACTCTTCTCGTATCATACTTATTGTTTCGATGTGAAGAGTAACAGAAGCGTCTCCCTGGAGACCGACATGTGCTACAGGGAGCAGATTTCGAAGCTGCTGCAGTACCAGTTTGACGCTGTCAGCCGGTGCATGATGCCTTGTGAAATGACAGAGTACAGCGTTCCCCACATTACCTACCCGTGGCCCAACCTAAACAGTATGCAGTCGCAATAGTCGTATGCAAGATACCGGAACTGCTCACACCGGGATAGGGATGTTGCCGTCGAGCTGTCCATGTTGGGAAGACGGATGTCAGCTGGCAGGTCAGCAGGCACAGTGAGGACCTCCGTCTTCTTGGTGTTGATTTTGAGGCCAACCCTTGCAGCGAGGCCGTCAACCAGGCGTTGGGCACCTTCGGCGGTG
Source organism: Macrostomum hystrix (assembly GCA_950097015.1). NCBI lineage: Eukaryota > Metazoa > Platyhelminthes > Macrostomidae > Macrostomum > Macrostomum hystrix. The sequence goes on along the minus strand of CATNEN010000039.1, from coordinate 12,036,389 downwards.
GAGGCTAACAGGACCAGGTCGTCGGCGTAGCCTAGGACTGCCAGTCGCTTCTCTGGGTGTCGGCTGCTTGTTCGCCTGCATAGGATGTAGCCGTCTGAGTTGTACGGTAGACCTGAGCCTACTGGGCTAGGTGTAATTTCTTCTCTTCCTTCTTCTCAACCTGAGAATCCAACTCGATTCGCATACCGAAATTCCGCACTCCAGGAACTCTCGGGCTGTGGTCGGGCATTTCAATTCTGACAGTTTGCGAACTGCTAGAGCTGTTTATTTACATTGGCCTGACGCTGGGATACGAGTTTCAGAGGTTGGCTTTGTGCGACGACCACAACACGAACAACAACTATGCCGCTGACAACATCAATAGCGGCGCGCTGAGTGACATTATGACTCCAGCTGGCAGCAGTTCGACAATGATGACAGAGAACCCATATTTGGCCAAGAATCCCGATGCGGCCATCAACGTCGCTTCCGGTCGCTTTTGACTCCGACTCCGACTCTGACTCCGGTCCGTTCACCTCTTCCACCATGTTCGTGCGTTAGATTAGTAGACAGATATTCTTCACGAAAGAAGCAATTCTCAGAAGTAGCCTTCACTCTTGTTCAACGACCGCCGTTTTATCTGTGCTAAATTCAATGCCACAAGGCCAGAAATCATTTTCCTTTACAGTCTCAATCTCGGTTTTCAATCTTACCATAGACAATAAACTGAGTACATGTATCTTACAGAATGTACATTAGTCTCTCCAATTCTGTCTCCGAAAGTCAGAAGCAGAGGCGACAGGAAAGCAAGGGTCTGAAGCTGAGCCTGTCTAAATTGAATGATGGGTGTCTAAATTGAATATGTGCTTTGCCTCAGAACTAGAATTTTACCATAGACAAATCGCTCTCAATGAGGAAGTGTTTAAATTGAATATCAACTGTCTAAATCGAATATCTGCTGTTTAAATTGAAGTCAGCTTTGTCTAATTTGAACGTCCAACTGAAGGTATAAAAATAGAGTGTCGAAAATGAATGTCAAGTTGTCTAAATTGCAGCGCAGATTTGTTGAAATTGAACGGGAAAAGGTGTAACGTAGAACTGCATACTAATTCAAGGGTTTAGATGCACATTTCAGCTAGCTTAGACTATAATGCAAGTTTAACAAAAACATTGCAATTTAATAATTAGAATGGAGTGGTGAGCCTCTAAATTGACTTTAGAGTTGTAAAATAATGTTTGCCGAAGGTATCTTTAAAAGGACTTTTTAAGTGTACTCCTTTATTTTTTCGTTGAAAAGAGAGTAACAAACAAGCTAATGCATTAATTTAGGAGACTTTCCGAAATTTGGCTCGATAGGAAAACAATATCTTGGTAAAAATCGCATTGCTATTGGTTTTCAACTTCTATTTCAAACTAAGTAACCTCAATTTCGCCCGCGAGACCCGCCTGCCCAAGTTTGAGTAAATCAAGTTAACAAAAAAGTAACTTCTATTTCGTCCAACATTTTTTATCCGGCTTCAAACATTAATATAGGCCATGATGGGCCTGTACTTTCAGTACATATTTGACGTCTCAGGCAACACACCAAGTGAGAGACAAACAACATAAAGAGCTCGTATTGTCGCTCCAATAAGATTGGAGTTTTAAGAGCGGCTGGATGTGAAAGTGTCGGCGCTATCCAATTAGCTCAATTTTTTGTTACATAGATGTTACATTATTACATAGAATTTACAGGCAGTTTACACCTTAGCATATGAGAATACAATCCCAGTTCACAAAGCTGTAAAACATGGGGGTTGAAGTTTGAGTCAGCGTAGCGACTTCCCTCCACAGTCCACAGACTGAATAGCTGTGCATTAAAAGCGTTTAACAATCGCTCTCGTCTACATGTACGTCATTTCTCCTTTTTCGACGCCATCTAACTCGGCATCAGCGAGCGACTGAGCCTGCGGCTTCGACTGACAATGATCCACGTCGCCTGACTCTGAAGTCTGCTGCGGACGCTGCTGTCGTCTGTGCAGATCCAGCGCCTGGCCTAGATAGATTAGCAGCTCAAGGAGCTCGCAGATCGTGAGGATTGAGATTCCAGACCAGAGACCGAGCGCTCCTAAAGAAGATCAGATAGAGTTCTGCAGCTAGAAAATCTATCAGAAAGCCCTTAACAGTAAAAAGCTATTTTTCACCCTGGGGAAAGACCGCAGGGGTATTTCAAATGCCCACTGCCTACTTCACGACAGCTCAAAAACCGAATGACTGATTGTCGTGAAAGTCGACAAGCTGAATCAAAACTTTCCGCATTTTACGATGAAACGAACTCTCAATGCCGCCCAAGTCAGAATCGTCGAGATATTCATCGATTCTTGTAGAAGAGCCTGGTGACAAGGATAACTAACATTGTTATGCATTAGCAACCTTTATTGCGAATCCATATTGGTTAAAAATACAATAATTATCAATATAATGAGCAGATACTCGTAGCTGATATTACATATTACATATAAATGAAATTTTGTGAGCAGAAACACTACGCGGATATTTTTGGTTTTTGCCACTTGATATCCCGGCGAGAATCGTTGAACATCTTGACGATGAAGATTTTTGTGATTCTGGAAGTCGTTTCATCGGGTAGAGCGAAAAACTTCAGCCCATGTTCTGGATTTTCATAGCGATTAGTTGAATATTTTAGGAGATACAGAAAAAGAAAAATGGGGGTATTTGAAATACTCCGCTATGTATTTGAAATACTTCCCCTGGTCTTTCTACTATTAATAGTACAGAAACGCTTTACCTCCAATGTCGGCCAGCAAATTCTTGGCTGGGTAGGCCAGTTCCTCTGTCACCTCTTCCCCTCTAGATCGATACGCCCGAACAGTGAGCTGTGACAGGCGGCACTGCAAGTCGTCCAGCTCGCTGCTGAAGCTCTGAATTTCTTCGAAGCTCCGATCGCTGGCTGGGGTGTCCATAATTTTCTTAGCTCTCAGATAAGTGTGATAGATACTACCAATGCCTCTCATAACCTTGATGTCGATTGGATACCCGTAGTCTGCGGCCATCTTTTTCAAGAACTCCAGAGATTGAAGAGGCCGCAAATTGGGCCATGGTGAAGTGAGGAAGCGGGTACTGTAGTCCATAGTGCTACAGGGCGATTTGCACACACTAAAGGCCTCAAATCGGTATTGTGATATCTTTGAAACCTGTTCTACGTAGCACTTCTCCTTGCTGCTCGTAACTTTAGCTGAGCCAGTGGAGTCAAAACAGTAGCTGTACTTTCGAAACAGGTCTTCACGAATAGGCAGCAACGGTGGCAGACACTGGCAGTTGTCGATGAAAATTTGCACAACAAAGTTGTTCGCACAGTCTTCTCGGTCGGATACTTTAAATTCGCTACCCGCGACTGTCAGGGCGCTGTAACGATCAGAATTCAGCTTTCTAAACTAAAAATTCCAAAGCCTCAATTTGGGACACAGCCGCGGAGAGAAGGCTAGGGGGCTTGCATTGAAGTTTACATTAAACCAGTGAGTCGAAGCCAGACGGTTGACACGGCGAGCGCAAGTTCAATAAGCCTCTGATAAGCTTCAATAAAGAGAGACGCCGCCGGTGCGCAGCGCGACACACTAAATAGGGCTTGGCAAGGCCGACCCCAAGGGGGGGAGGCGGCCCCGCGACCTGGCCACGTACATGCACCCCCCGCACCAATGCACAAGCCCCCAACTCGCCGGCTTAACCTCCAACCAGGCTACGCTCGGTCGGACCACAAACCCCAAGGGCAATTAGAGTGATACCAATTTAAGTTTTTCAACTAAATGTCTTACGAAAGGACAAATTTTGTTCCAGTCGAGTCGGGAATCGAACCTTCGAAATACACAATTCGTGAGTCCGACGCCCTAGCCCGAGGCTAAAATCCTAATAGGAAAAGGAAAAAAAATAATAAAATCATTTGCGATTGGGCTGTGGGCAATGGTACATTATTTAATGACCCAAGACCCGCATCCAGCAAGGAGGTAATTCTGCCCATTTCGCTGACTCCTGAGCTCACACGCACACAGATACTGTACGCAGGCACACGCTCACACAGGGTGTGTACATCTGCCTTGTGACCTTCTCATCATCAGGCAGTGTACACTCTCACTGTGCCTTGGAGGTTGGCCCTCAACGGCGTAAATTTCAAGCCAAGCCCCCAAGCCTTCTTTACGCGACTGCGCCCCAAATTAAGTGTGGCCTCGATTAAACTACAAAGGAAAAAATTATCAACCTGGAACCATTCAGCTTCAGCAGCATATCTCGCAGTAGTGAAATCTTTGAAGTCCAGTTTTTTGTCCGTTCAATGATCAGAGCGTCCGAGTCTAACCTAAAATTGTTGGTCAGAATTAAATAAATTTCTTACGCCACTTTTGCGTCCTTGATTCAATCATAAATATAATAAAAAGTCTACGTAGTTTGCACAGAATAAAATATTTTCTGATTTTCATTGCCAAGAAATGTTCAACTATTTGCATTTTGAAAGTGTTGATTTTTACAGATGCTATTAATATCACAATAATATATAAAATGCAGAAGGGCTGTTGGCACTTGCACATCTTTAGGTGACAGTAGATCCGCAGCCAGCGAGAAGGCAATTCTGCCCATTTCACTGACTCCTGAGCACATACGCACACAGATACTGTACGCAGGCACACGCTTACGCAGGTTTGTTTATCTGCCCTGACTTTCTCATTGACACTCTCACTGTGCCAAGGAGATTGGCCCTCAAGGGCGTAAATTGTACGACAAGCCCCCAAGCCTTCTCTCAGCGGCTGCGCACCAAAAAATGTGGCTGAGGTGGGGGACCTCGACGCGAGTAAAAAATGCGTCAACCGCTCTGCCACTCATCCCTCAGACGTTCTCAAATATCGTGAGCTGAGTGCGTCTCTCAAGACTTTAGGCATAAAAATCTTGACATATATTTCTCGCTAATCTACTAGTTATGAAAAACTGTCCTAGAAGCGCATAGACACGCTAGTCTCATTACCCATCATCCTCGTCAGACGATGATAGCTTCCACATTGGTAGCCGGTAAGTGACAGATTCAGCGACATCCAGACATGGATTTGCTGCCGTGGAGAGCCGTGAGAATCTGTTAAACCTCAGCTGCATGTCCAAGCGCTGAGCAGTGGCTACGTCGACGCCCTTTGATTTCCACGGGAAGGTCTTTTGCGGAACGACTATCGCCTGTGGATTTAGCGACAAAGGCCCTGTAAATCGCTGATGCAGTACTCAAACGCTGCTAAAAAGTTTACCTTTAACGCCACTTGACTAGCGGAAATTCCGCTGCTACCGTCCACTACTCCTGCCAGCCTGTCAATGTTGGGCAGCATCAGACCATTGGAGTCGGTGGCATCCGTGAAGTACTTGATTGATAACTCACTCTCCGCCACCTGCGTGCTAGTCATGTTGTGGGTGAACTTCTGCTGCAGAAACTGGTGGCACATGCCCAGCTGCGGATGTGCGACAGTCACAAAGTGCTCGGCTGTGCACTTTTGTCCGGCGAAGCTGCAGTCGGCGAGACCGACGCTCAGGTCGCTGCCGAACTGTCTAGCCAGCAGGTGGCTGCCAACGGACTCTCGGATGGTGCCCACAATGCTGGGCATTGCAGCGTCTGAGATCGGTTGCACCGTTAGAAGTAGTCTCAATTATCAAAGTCATCAACTCACCTTAGCTTCAACCCCGAATTTCTTAATTCATGGAGGAAGTGATAGTTGCGAAATATCGGCTTTGTGAATGTTAAACAAACTGTGAATTTTAGGCATTCAGGAATTCAGGTATATCATTGGGAAAATTCTTGAATTTGTGGGTTGTGAATGCACCACCCCTGCTTGGCTATCATTTTTCTCTCCTGCTGGGGGGGGGTTCTCACCGGAAGCCCAGAACAACTTACAACACAGAGGAACTTCACAGCTCTCGATGATCAAAGAGAGAATCGTCTCAACAAGTATGGACTGTGGCTGCATTTGAACAAAGTATTCTTCAGGAAAACAGATAGGAACCTCCGACACGACAGCATTGACGCGTCTAAAAATTAAAAAAACTAAATATTAAATTTAATGTCTTCACTCCGCTTGGCTAGTAATAAAAGCTTGGCTTACACGAAGCGCTTCGATGAAGTAATAGCAATGGCGTCTAAAGCAATGCTTGCTGGCCTGCAGTAATTGTCGCTACTGTCCTCAATTACGTCTGGTGTCTCAATCTGGACGTCAAGCAGCTGGCCAGCTATATGAACATCTGTAATAAAAAGTAAATTAACCGTTTTTACGTAGTTGCTGCTGCATTAGTTGCAGTAACGTAGTATTAGGATTACTATTAGTAGCATTATCTAAGAACTACTATCCCTACAATCCCTAGGCTACAAGGAGTGATAGTTATCATTGTCGTCTTTTTCATATAGCCTCGGGCGCTCATAGGCCCTTTGGATTCATAGGCGCATTTACTATCTGTATCGAGTTTTCTAACGCTTACTCACTATGTCTGTGCTTTGCGACAATGTCGGCCTGAATGTTTCGCACGCGACTCCAAGGCATACACTGACGACCGGTGTTGGTGACATTGTGCCGACCGGTGTAGCGAGACCGTGTCAACTGCTCAGTGGACTTGTCCTCCGAACTCACTATGCAATCGTAGTCCTTTGAAATCGCTGAATGATTTGTGTTTATTGTTGAAGCGAACTATAGAGAAAATGATTAAAATAAAATATGTGATTTGAACCAAGAATTTATTCTTGCTAGATCAAATAAGCGCCTGCTTGTTAGAACAAGGACCTACTCAAAACCCAGGGTAGGGTAAGGGCTTCGAAGCCCTACCATCAGCCCCTAAGCCCATCTATTGCCACTGAAACGCAAGGGGAAAGGCCGGAATGCACGGTCGGGGGAGGGCATGGTGCGAAGGGAGTTGAGACAGACAAACCAGCGATATCTTAATTATTAGCCTACAACTACTAGCCTACTACTCACGACAGTAGGGTATATTGCAGAAGGCAGCGCTGAGCCTGCCACTCTCCTGCTCGGTGAAGAAGCAGTATGGTCCACTAGAAAAGGCTGTCAACTGGCTGAAGTTTCCGATGTGCAATGGCCGGCTGTCTGTGTAATGAGAAAGTCACACGTGCTGGTTATTTCTGTCTGACGAAGAAACGAGGACCTTCCACTAGGAGTGGAAGGACGGGAAACTTTTTAGAAAAAATATACGAAAAATCCAAAGCTGTTCTTTTTCATTTAATTTGCCCAACTCTTGAGACTATTTTTTACTTGTCCGTTAATAATAACACAAACAACGTCTACGCAGACAACTCGAAATATTTAAACAATATCCGCCACAGAAAAAACAAAATGCTAATTTCTTTCTTGGGAGGGAGCGACTGCCGCCGGTTCGACGGCGTCACTGTGGTGGCGTTCGAGCTGGGGTTTGCCGTTGGCCTGGGACGCGAAAGTCACTCGCACCTGCGCCCCAAGTCACCTGCACGCCTCTGCTGTTGGCCCTCGTGCCGCCGCAGCAGCTGCCAAGTACGCTGACATCCGCCCATTTGGCGTCGAGACGCTGAGCCCGTTCGGCCCAGACGCACTCCCGCTCCTCAGCAATAAGGCTGCTTCCTGCGTACAGCTGTTCAGTCCATGGACTGGGGGGACGCCACATCCACCTTCAATTATACCAGCTAATGCTGGTACCCATTTAACAGCTGGGTGAACTGAAGCAATGCAGAGTTAAGTGTCTTGCTAAAGGACACAAATTGTTTCAGTGGAGTCGGGAATCGAATCCCCGACCTTCAGGTCGTGAGTCCGATGCCCTAAACACTAGGCTACAACCTCCATTTTTCAACAATTAAATATATATATGTTTTTCGAGTGGCTTTGTTTTGTTTCTGGAGCTTGATGCAGAAAAAATTAAAATATGAATTTGATGCTTAAAAAATATAGCTTGAAAAAAATCGATAAATGTCTAAATATGGAAACAAACACAGTCACTGAATTTTAACAGAATAAGAGAGTTTTTTAAGCTCCATAGTGCACTTTTCGGCGAAAACCAGCCTCCATAACTTTTTCTACGAGTAAGAAACTGTTTTATGACCTTCGAGTGGTTGTTTCAGCAAACTAAAATATTGATACCTTGATAAATGAGGTTACATATAGTAAACGGTTTCGCACTTTTGCACTTTGCACTTTACAATTGAACTTTACGGATAGGAAAACAGGAAGATTACGAACCAGTGTCCCTTATCTGCAGAACTGTAACAGCAGATTCGGAGCCGCAGTTCTTCGCGTCGTTCTTACAAAGGCTGTCGCAGATCTCTGAGCTGTTCTCAAATCCGATGATACTGCTGCCGCAATAGCAGTCACTATAACTGATTCCTAAATAGAGGAAATTGTGCTTGTCACAGCATTCCGCGCAGGCTTCTTGGTTGCCGAGGCCATTTTTGAAGCAGGTAAAGTTGAAACGATCAGTCTGCAGTAATTTCTTTGGTAAGCAGCCAACATTTTTGAACATGGGACCTGTACGTAGAATTAAAGGGAGTTTTTAACAACTGCGCTGGTATTGGGATGAGCAATAAAAACAACATGAACACAACAACCAATCACGAGCACATATTGCGATTCTGGCCGAGAGCCCCTGATACATCCAAGACGCCACAAGACGATTCAACACGGATAATAATCATAATAACTGCAGGAGGGCTGCGGGCTATGGCACATCATTTGGTGACCCTAGACCCGCAGCCAGCGAGGAGCCAATTCAGCTCCATTTCGCTGACTCCCGAGCACAAACAGATACCGTACGCAGGGCGTACGCTCACACAGGTGTGTTCATCTGCCCCTGGCTTTCTCATCGTCATGTAGTGTGTACTCTTACTTGGGGGTGCCTTGGAGGTTGGCTCTCAAGGGCGTCGATTGCACGACATGCCCCCCAAAGCCTTCTCTTCGCCTCTACGCCCCAAGTAAATGTGGCCTCGCCGCGGAATCAAGCTCAGGGACCTTGGCGCGAGAGGCAAACACCTTAACCGCTCTGCCACAGACCCCTTTCAACACGGATGTATGGAAATCAATTCCCACGTAAGTGACACATGTCTCCTATAAAGTACTGGCTACTGATGATTTTATTTGTAAACTCACGCGAGGCAATCGTGAAGAATTCGGACAGGGGCAGTCCAGGCGGAGAGCGACACCTGGACTCGCTGTCGGAGAAGTTGAGTGACAGCAGCCGGTGAGCCAGGCTGACAGCGACAGACGACTGATTCAGCATCCTTGCGGCATCGTTCCAACTCATGCACCGCCTGCGCTCCCTGTAGGGACTGGGCACGAAGGCGGAAGTGTTCACAGACTTGACCGACAAAGATGAGAATCCGTAGACGAACGCGGAGCTCGCGTTGCCTGTGTACTCTTGTCCTGACATTGTGGTGCGGCACTCGCTTCTGCTGACTGTTTTATGGAGTGATTTGCATGTAAGTGTACAAAAACTTATAAGGGTATAAAATGACTGATTTTGCCTACTCACCATCAGGTGGAAATTGAAATTCAGCCATTAGTGATTCCTCTGTGCTCTGTAGGACATTTAGCAGAGCCTTCGTGGGCGCATTCACCGATAAACTGAGGTGTTTGTAATCAGTGATATCGAAAGCGTAGGTAAGAAGCTTTTCTTCTATAGTATTCCCGCGACTAGACTCGACATAGTCTATATCCGCGAAGGATAATTGCCGAATGACCCTACTCATAGTCACTGAAGTTGCAGGACAGATGTACACATCCGGGAATTGGAATGGCAGCGTCGACACAGTCATTGTGGTGAGCACAGGAGCCTGGATGAACCTGTCGAACAGGGTGTACACGTGATAGGCGAACCCGCTGTACGTGCCCATCAGGAAGGTGACCCAGATCAGCCTGCCGATGAGGTTGGACTGCTCAGAGAATCTGCCCAGTCCGTGAGCAGTCGTGTAGCCACAGAACTGCTTCAGCAGTGGCACATAGACAGAGGAACGGCTGTTCATGATTTGTTCGTTAGTGCTTCCCAAGCGGTTTCGTTAGCCAGAAACATGGGTATATATTTTACCGTGAGGAAGCAATTATTAACTGAGTTTATTTTCAATGACCACATCCCACTGTCCAGTTGGGTGATGGCAATAAAAATATAATACAGATGGGATGCAAGTCAACTCAGCCTATGCTTATGCTCAATTGAATGATTGATCAGGCATATCTACGCATAGATCAGGCCCAGGTTCCTAAACGGAATGGAGTGGAATGATGCAAACGATAGTATATTGTGATGATAGGAATGAAATAAAGTAGGGTGAGTTTTTAAAGCTCAGTTTTTAAACATTTTTCGTTATCGCATTTGAAAACCGTTCCCATAGTTCTGAACTCGTACAAATAAAATACTATTGGGATTACGGGACTTCGTCTCTGTTGATTTTCAAGTAGAAATCTCAGGTGTAAATCCCACCCCGAAATTATCGAATCTTGCCGCAAATAATTGAAACAAAATTTATAAAAAGACATTGTCCGTTTTTACGAGTGGTGTAATGCAATTTTAGACGAATTATAATGGCCAGATTACATTTTTTTGTTTATTAAAATTGCAAAAGCTCAGAAATTTCTAGCAAGCGTAAAAATAGATGAATGAGTGCGAAACTGTTTCCGAATCGAGATTAGCTTTAGAAAAATAAATAGGAAACAAAATCAAAATTCTAAAAAATCTGCTTTGACAGCATGGCGAAAAAATATTAACTTCATGAAATTATTAGCAGAGTTAATTACGAGATTCAAAGTCTATTAAATTACTAAATAAGGAAAGCAAGGCAATACTTTCTTGCAAAGTAGATCTGGGGTCGTCAACCTGCAGTCCGCAAGCTTCTAAATCCCATTCCTGTCTTATATGTACTCTCTTATCTTTCCTGTATCCTATCTCTCCCGTGTCACCTAACAATTTTTGTCAATTTTCAACGAGTAAATTATACCATTTTCAAACTAAAACCGGCTCACTTCTTTCACACTTCCTTCCGTGCAAATGTCACTCATCTCATAATGTGGCAGTGAAATTTCAGTCGACATGGCAACACCGTCTCCGTCTCTCCTGGCAACACCGTCTCCGTATCTCCTGGCAACACCGTCTCCGTCTCTCCTGGCAACACCGTCTCCGTCTCTCCTGGCAACACCGTCTCCGTCTCTCCTGGCAACACCGTCTCCGTCTCTCCTGGCAACACCGTCTCCGTCTCTCCTGGCAACACCGTCTCCGTCTCTCCTGGCAACACCGTCTCCGTCTCTCCTGGCAACACCGTCTCCGTCTCTCCTGGCAACACCGTCTCCGTCTCTCCTGGCAACACCGTCTCCGTCTCTCCTGGCAACACCGTCTCCGTCTCTCCTGGCAACACCGTCTCCGTCTCTCCTGGCAACACCGTCTCCGTCTCTCCTGGCAACACCGTCTCCGTCTCTCCTGGCAACACCGTCTCCGTCTCTCCTGGCAACACCGTCTCCGTCTCTCCTGGCAACACCGTCTCCGTCTCTCCTGGCAACACCGTCTCCGTCTCTCCTGGCAACACCGTCTCCGTCTCTCCTGGCAACACCGTCTCCGTCTCTCATGGCAAGACCTCGGCCAATGTAGAGAAAGAGTTCCATTAGCTCACAGATCGTGAGAATGGAGATTCCTGACCACAGCCCGAGAGCACCTGTCAAATATTAAAAAGGGGGATAATTGCATACAGAATGTTGTCGCTATTTTTCTCCTGTCATCGCTTCGGTTTCGTTATTTTAACGATATATTTAAAACAGCGAAGGAAGCAGATTAGGTGTATGTTTGAGACGTTAAAGGAAGCAGAAGCGAACATGTTTGAAACGTTTAACTGGTCATAATTCAACTCTTCCTAGATCAGTAGTCAATCCACGACTCTTCAAGAACTACAGAAAGTTGCGTCCATCTGCCTCCGCGAGCTAACAGGAAGATCGGCAATTTCAATAGCGAGTTCCTTTAGCTCATCTTGGAATCCAGGTGGCAGTGGAGTATTGTCGTCCTCTTTACCTCAATAAAGCATAGAAAATCTGACAATAATTCGTCCCTCCGACAGACGTTGGTAGATAATCGACGGGAAGGTTTTCATAATTTCATAAAAATGCGAAATGCGATAGGCGCGAGTAAAAAAATTCGTTGTCACGCACTGGGACCGCTGATTATTTATACATTGATTGAACAGATTTGGGAGATACAGAAAAACTAGGAATGTGGTGATTTGAAATTCCTCCGTGGTCTTTCTATGAAAAAAGAGCACATGTCAGCAATTGTTTCGCTTACCTCCGATGTCAGCCAGCAGGTTCTTGGCGGGATAGGCTGGTTCCTCGGAGATCTCCTGACCGCGAGACCGATACGCCTGTGTGGGGTAATGGCATGCTTTTACTACGAGTTAATTGCTTTCATTTTGTAATAGTATTCTTGCAGTGTGCTACGAGCTATTTTATAATCGTATGTAAATTGTCATGCCGTATTTTCCCTAGACATTCGCCTACGGCAGGGATCGGCAAACCTATTAGCTTGCGGGCCAAAACCTAGAAGACGACAGCGGGAATGTACATTGACTGTACGCTCCTAGGAATATGAGAATATGAGATAGACGCGGAGATGAGATAAGACAAGTGAAATATGAGACAGGTGAAATATGAGACAGGATACTGTAGATGTTGGAAGGTTCAATGGGCCGGATTTCGGAGCTTCGAGGGCCGCATCTGGCCCGCGAGCTGGAGTTCGCCGACCCCAGGTCTAAGGGTAAATTTAAGCAGCTGGTCCTTTCTCTGCTTGCGCATTATCGGAGGATAAGCGCTGATTAAAAGCGCTGAGGACTTTCGCTTCCTTAATAACACACATCAGATTTTATAACGTCAATAATTGACCGCTTAGCCGTAGATTTTATATTTATGTCATCCCAATGCTCAACACGTATAATTTGCTAAAAATAATTTGTTTAATGACTAAATTCGACTCAATAGGTCTTTGTTCACCAACTGATTATGTTATCGTTAATTAAAGCAAGTAAAATTAGCATCGTCATCACATGATAATAAGTGCTCAAAATCAAACTCAAATTTCACACCTGGACATTGAGCTGCGCCAGACGGTGCTGAAAGGCTTCCAGCTCATTACTGTAGCCCTGGACCTCCTCCGTGCTGCGGTTACTCACAGGAGTATCGGCGAGTCTCTTAGCTCTCAGATATGTTGCATAGATGCTGGCGACACCTTTAAACACGCTGATTTTTCTCGGATAGCCGTAGTTGAATGCGGCATTTGCCATGAAATCAAGAGACTTAGCAGTCAGCAAGTTGGGCCAGGGATAAGTTGCGTATCGTGTGCTGTAGTCCAATACACTGCAGGGCGGTTTGCAGAGATTTAGGGCCTCAAATCGATACTCAGTGATCTTCAACACCTGGTTGATGAAGCATTGCTCGGTGGCGGCCGTGATATAACCTGCCTTATTCAAATCAAAGCAGTAGCTATAGTTCAAAAACAGTTCTTCCCGAATCGGCAGAATTGATGGGAGACAGTTGCAGCTCTGAACGAAATTTTTGACAACATAGCTGTTGATGCAGTCCTCCCGATCGTATATTCTGAATGGACGTCCTGTTTCTGTGTTGACTTCGGCGCTAAAAATTTTGGCGCAAAAGTAATCCAGTGGTTTTTCTGCTGTTTCAGGCAGATTGGCAATGTAGCACATTGATTAACAGACTGACCTTGGACTATTTAGCAGCATGTTTCTGAAATTGTTTAGCTTTTCAGTCCAGTTGCTTGTGACAAAATTTTTAGCGCCGAAATCGATGCTGATATTGAGGAAATTGTGTTCAAAAACTATTAATAACCTGTGAAATAATGCAAGCAAAATGTAGTTTTGGAATAGAAAAAGCCAACCTGGTCTCTTCATTCGACGGAGATAATGTCCAGGACGGCAGTCGGTAGGTGACCATTTCTGTTGTCTCCAGGCAAGGATTACCAGCGGTTGAGAGTCTCAGATACCTATCAAATCTCAGCTGCACATCCAAACGCTGAGCAGTAGCTACGTCAACACTCTTTGAGGCCCAAGGGAAAGTTTTCTCAGGAACGATGATCGCCTGCGAGATCGCAACAAAGGCATGCTGCTCACGATTGAATAAGAAAAGAAACGATAGAAAACGTTTACCTTAAAGGCGACCCTACTGGAGTCATCAGAAGCAGCTCGCTGGCCTGCAACAGCTTCTGTCAGCCTATCAATGTTGGACACCGTCTGACCATCGGAGTCAGTGGCATCCGTGAAGTACTTGATTGATAACTCACTCTCCGCCACCTGCGTGCTAGTCATGTTGTGGGTGAACTTCTGTTGCAGAAACTGGTGGCACATGCCCAGCTGCGGATGTGCGACATTCACAAAGTGCTCGGCTGTGCACTTTTGTTTGGCGAAGCTGCAGTCGGCGAGGCCGACGCTCAGGTCGCTGCCGAACTGTCTGGCCAGCAGGTGGCTGCCAACAGACTCTCGGACGCTGCCTTTGATGCTAGGAGTTACCTCGTCTAAAGCAGAGAGTCATTATTCTGTACAGTACGCTGCGAAAATACGTGCTACCTGCGACAGCACGTTTGTTGGCATTAATTATTTACGGTAAACTCGATGACCATATTAGAGGGTTTAAATTATTGTCTTCTAATCAAATCGAAAACTATTTTCCATATACATTGACCCATTGAGTGCTATATTAAATTCCACATTAACACCAATATAATGAATAAAGAAATCAACAACCTACTCTATTGTGATGACCTACTTATTTTCGGCGAAGATCTTACATAACAGTATCACAAAAGGGTCTTGACAAGTATCATATTTTTGTTTAGAAAATAAACTTTGCAAATTTCAGTCACAAAAAGAGAGACAGACTCACAGCACTTTTTCACAGAGCAGGTTTCAAACGACTGTTTGAACAAATCATCGACGTAGAATATAACCGGTGTGCGGGGAACTAGAAAGTTTTCAGTGAAACACACCGGCACTTCGGAGTTGATCACCGTGTACCGTCTGAACATTTTTGGAATTAATTCTGATATAGAAGAAAAAATCAAATGGAAAAGCCTGGAAAGGATGCAGCGCTACTCACGCGAACATTGATGTCGCTCGGTAATCGTCAGCATCGACAACGATGGTGACTGGTCGGCAGAAATTGTCAGTGGTGTTTTCTATGCCATCAGGAGTTTGGATGTAAACCTTGTGCAATTTTCCATACATTCCTGAAACTGAAGCCGGGATCGAGCCAATGACACCCGGAAATTATATTTCAGCTATATTTTATTAGGTATGGTAAGTTTTAAGCTTGGAAGTTTTGAATAAAAAAGTTAAAATAGATCAACTTACTAGAGCGACCAACGCTTTCTTCAATCGTCGACACCCGACTCCAAGGCGCGCACTGCCTACCCGAGGCAGATACATTCAGCCGGCCTGCGTATCGGGACAGATACCCACGCTCCGTTGACTCGTCTGCAGAACTCACGACACAATCGTAGTTGTTCGAAAATGCTAGTAATAGTTATTGTGATGAAATTTTGTTGCAACAAACAGATTCTCTGCAAGGAAGCATAGCTCGTACTACGAGTATAACAAACATGAAAAAGTAAAACATGAGAGCGAATTTGGTCAGCGAACATCAACGAACAAAATATTCGTTGTTACAAATGAATGCGGCCAAGAGCTCAGAGCGAACGATGAGGTAGAACTCACGACAGAACGGAATGTCACAGAATCCAGCATTTAGTCTGCCACTTGGCTCGTCAGTGAAGAAGCAATACGGTCCATAAGACAGAGACCTAAGCAAGCTGGAATTCCCAATATGCAGCGGCTTGTTATCTGGAATAAACAGTTTCACTAGCAGGTCCTGACAAACTTAAGAAGTAGATCCAACGATTTCAAATGAAAACTGATCCACACTAACCGAAATCACGAATTCGAAGCACAGTTGCAGCTATGTCCTTTATTCCGCATCGCTTCGTGTTGTCGTTAGAGCAGGAATCACAAACGGCTGCGACATTCTCGAATCCATCAATGCTGTTGCCACAGAAGCAGTCCTGGTAGCTGATCGCCATAAACGGGAAATTGCGCTTGTCGCAGCATTCGGCACAAGCTTCATTTGTGCTAATTCCCAGCTTGTAGCATGTGAAATTGAAGCCTGGCGATTCCGTCACGTTAATCGGAAAACAACCGACATTTTGAAAGATTGGTCCTAAAAATTTGTTTATTAAACTTCAGTAGCAAGTCGATAAGCTGATAAGAGCGACTGGACCAAGGTCTAGTAAAAGAGGCCCGCGAAGAACGAAGACATTGTTTCCCTGACCCCAGTAGGCCCCAATTTACGTAGATCAGCGGAAATCATCTTTATCAATTCTGAAGCTCCCAACATCATTTACGCCCACGGAGTTTGCTGCACATTTTTTACCTTTTGGACATAGAAAATTTAAACAGTAGAAGTACCAAGGGAGGATTTCCCCCCAGGCAATTATTTATGCTGCACCCGAACATAGGAATGCAAGCACACGAAACTCAAGAGCACGGGCCGACCTTTTGCTGCGCATCTTCTGGAGCAAGAATTGCCAGCCCTTCAGACCGTCGAGACATTCAACGGTTCTGGCAGAAGGTCTTATTTTCCTATATGAGCTAGTGTATTTCATGCACACCTCTACACGAATTTGCACTGCGCCTCGGTGCGGCCTTGCCAGGCCTTCAAACTTTATCAGCACATAATCAGAATATGCTTGCATCATCTGCGAATTCAGTGGTCACCTTTATCTAGGCGGAGCTGCTGGACCTTCAACAAGAAGTAATTGAGTGTAGCCCAACATCAAGGCTAGATAAGCGAAATGGGAGAAATTCGCTTTAGGGACCCCATAGTCAGCTGGAGGCACCCTGCTGACGGTGCTCACGGAATTGGGTGGTGACTGATTGGTTGACAGACTAGGCGGGGTCCTGTGGTTGAGCTTCGCCCAATATTGAGGCTTGATCAGCGAAATGGGAGAAATTTGCATCAGGGTGTTCATAGTCGGCTGGCGCCTTATCTTGAAGGTCCAGCAGCTCCGTCTAGTGGAAAATCGGTGACCACCGAAGTGGGAGACGATGCACACACATTATTCGGGTGACGTGCTGATAACTTTTGAAGGCCTGGCAATGCCGCACTGAGGCACAGCGTGAATTCGTGTATCCGTGTTAAATACACTAGCTCTTAAGGGAAAAATGTGACCTTCGGTCAGAAATATATATATCTCGAATATCTTGTAAAATGGCTTGGTAGTCTTACAATAAAAATCACGTGTCTAAAACCACTACTTATTTCAAAAGCAGGGGCTCGAGAAAATTCTGCTAATTTTTCGTTTTCTTTTCAACTTACGCGAGGCGACTGAAAGGAACTCAGCTAGCGGCAGTTCAGGCGGGGAGCGGCACCTGGACTCACTGTCGGAGAAGTTAAGTGACAGCAGCCGGTGAGCCAGACTGACAGCGACAGACGACTGATTCAGCATCCGAGCGGCATCGTTCCAACTCATGCACCGCCTGAGCTGCCGGTATGGGCTAGGCTCAAATTTAGACGGATTCGAACCCTCGACAGTCAAATTAGGGAACCCGTAGACGGCCGCGTAGTGAGCGTCCCCCGTGTAATCTTCTCCGTTTGGCGTAGTTCGGCATTGACGCTTATCAGCTAAAATTGTAGTTAATATTTTAATTATACTCGTAGAATAATTAAATATTGAAATGACAAAGAACAGGTTCCCTCGGACTGGTACTGGAGTGTCTGGGGGTGACTCTCAGACTGGTACTGCCGGGGTCTAGGGGTGGCTCTCAGACTGGTACTGCCGGGGTCTAGGGGTGGCTCTCAGACTGGTACTGCCGGGGTCTAGGGGTGGCTCTCAGACTGGTACTGCCGGGGTCTAGGGGTGGCTCTCAGACTGGTACTGCCGGGGTCTAGGGGTGGCTCTCGGACTGGTACTGCCGGGGTCTAGGGGTGGCTCTCAGACTGGTACTGCCGGGGTCTAGGGGTGGCTCTCGGACTGGTACTGCCGGGGTCTAGGGGTGGCTCTCAGACTGGTACTGCCGGGGTCTAGGGGTGGCTCTCAGACTGGTACTGCCGGGGTCTAGGGGTGGCTCTCGGACTGGTACTGCCGGGGTCTAGGGGTGGCTCTCGGACTGGTACTGCCGGGGTCTAGGGGTGGCTCTCAGACTGGTACTGCCGGGGTCTAGGGGTGGCTCTCGGACTGGTACTGCCGGGGTCTAGGGGTGGCTCTCGGACTGGTACTGCCGGGGTCTAGGGGTGGCTCTCAGACTGGTACTGCCGGGGTCTAGGGGTGGCTCTCAGACTGGTACTGCCGGGGTCTGGGGGTGCTTTTAATTACTTTCAATTTAGCGTATGGACAGTCGTTACACCCGAGGCCCGAAAAACAGAAATCTTTTGTTTAATGACAGCCGGAGGTTTTCCATATTGTTCATTCTTTCGTTCATCCAAAATATGAAGACTGAAGTCTTTAATTACTGGTTGAAGTTTTTTATAAATGGTACGCCTGTAGAACGAAAAACTACATTTCTTTTGAAAAAGTTACGGAGGCTGCATGGTTTTTGTGACGGTGTTTAATTAAAGGTGGATCAAAGGCTTATCTTTTTATATTAGTTTTTTTATACGAGAGTTCGTTTGTCGATTTTCGCCAAACGGACCCTATTCCGCGACTAAAAATGCATTACGGTTCTGAAAAATAAACCCAAAAACCGGGTAGGCTTGCCTTTCTTTCTCTATACTTTCGAATTAGTAACTACCTAGCAGATTAGCGATCTTGCGATCGCGTATTTTTTTGGCAGCGCCTGAATGCTAACAGCGTTGGGTGGTGACTGATTGGTTGACAGTCTGAAACTGGAGAAATTCGCGTCAGGGTGTCCATAGTGGCCTAGTTCCACCTGTTGTACCCCTTGAAGGTCCAGCTAATCCGTCTAGATAAAGGTAGGTGACCACCGAAGACGGAGATGATGCAGGCACATTCGCCGCACTGAGGCGCAGTGCTAATTTATGTATAGGGGTGTGTGACCTTCGGCCAGAACCATTGAATATCTCGACGGTCTAAAGAGCTAGTAACTTAATTTTTGTTTCAGAAGATGCGCAACAAAAAGTTGGCCCGTGTTTCGTGTGCTTGCGTTGCTCCGTTCGGGTGCAGCAAAAAAACTGCCAGGGAGGAGGGGGTAATATATCAATACTAGTTAATATAGATTAGCGATAGAAGTTTATACAGAGCAATGCTAGTTATCCTTGTCGCCAGCGTCTCCGACAAGAACCGATGAGAATCTCGACAATGCTGACATCGTAAAGGGCGGAAAATTTTGGTTCATAAGGCGGACTCTGACGAAAATCGGTCACTCGGTTTGGGAGCGAAGGTGGCATTGGGTATTTGAAATACCCACGCGTGGTTTTTCGCCAAGGTAAAAATAGCGTTATCTTTCTACTGTTCAAACGTTAGAAGAATATTTTTCTTTCCCAAGTATTCCATAGGAAACTCACCGTTCAGAGGATACTGAAGCGTCTTCATCAAAGATTCCTCGTTGCTCTGTAGGACATTCAGAAGCGCATTGGTTGGTTCATTTAGGTCTTGATTGCGCGTCACGTCAAATCTGTAGAGAGAAATCTTTTCGCTGATGCTCCGCTTATTTAAATGTTCTAGATTGTCTATGCCTGAGATGGATAGCGCTGTAATGATTCTGCTCATAGTGACGGCTTGAGCAGGGCAGATGTACACATCTGGGAATTGGAACGGTAGAGTCGACGTCGTCATTGTGGTGAGCACAGGAGCCTGGATGAACCTGTCGAACAGGGTGTACACGTGATAGGCGAACCCGCTGTACGTGCCCATCAGGAAGGTGACCCAGACCAGCCTGCCGATGAAGTTGGACTGCTCGGCGAAGCGCCCGAGTCCGTGGGCGGTGGTGTAGCCACAGAAGCGCACAAATGATGAGCTGGGTGCATCGGCTTTCGCGCTACTACTCATCGGGAACTGTGACGCGTGCATCAACCTTGGTAAGAGCTTATCAAAAGCTGAGAAACAATTGCTGCTAGCAGCTTTATAAGCCAATTACTTGTGTTCGTGAATTATTTATAATGCTGCAGCTAAATGGAGGCAGAATATCACGCAGAGATATTTGCACGGTATAGGCTGGCTTTGTTATATTAAGTTGTATTAATTAATTGTATTAATACAATTATAATAAGTTGTTTTGTAGCATTTTTGTGGTCGCGAGTTCGCGATTAATTAAGAGCTAGGCGGTGGTTTTTTTGTATTGTTTATTGAGTCTCGTAGCTTTCAGAAAAGCTTTGATTAGTGCTGGATCGGGTGCAGTATATTTACAGTGTATTTTAGTGTTTCCGGACTTTGAATCCCCAACTGGAGGTTGACAAGTATACCCTCTGCCGCGCCCGGATGAAATCTTTGCTACTCTGAATGGAGGAAGAATTTTCTCCAAGCTAGACATCTCTCAAGCATTTCAACAGCTGGAACTAGAAGAGGCCTGCAGAAAGTTTGCAACTATCAACACGCATCTCGGACTGTTCCAGTACAATAGACTCACAATGGGACTGGCATCAGCACCTGCACAATTTCAGGAAGCCATGGAGAAAATTTTGCAAGGTTTGAACGTTGTGGTCTACATAGATGACATCTTGGTGTCTGGAACGAGTCTGGAGAAGCATGACAAAAAGTTGGAAGCTGTTTTGGAACGCCTCTCAGACTATGGCGTACGTCTGAACAAGAAGAAGTGCGAATTCCGAATTGCTAAGGTTCAATTTCTGGGTTACGTCATAGACGAAAATGGAATTCATCCATCGAAGGAGAAAGTCGTGGCAATTCACGAAGCCCCACAACCAACGAATGTCACCGAAGTGAGATCTCTGATTGGAATGATAAATTACTACGCCAAGTTCATTCCGAATCTTTCGTAGATTCTGGTTCCTCTGAACAGATTGTTACGCAAGGATGTTGACTTTCACTGGAGTAAAGAGTGCAGTGCAGCATTTAAAAAGGTGAAGGACACGTTGACTTCTGACAGAGTGTTAGCACATTTTGATCCAGCTAAGCAGCTTATTTTGCAAACGCATGCTTCGAAGTATGGAGTCGGCTGTCATATCTCACATGATGCCGAATGGTGAAAAGCCTGTTGCATACGCTTCGCGGACACTCTCCAAGCCAGAAGTGAACTACTCTCAGCTAGAGAAGGAAGCGTTGGCTATTGTGTTTGGAGTGAAGCGGTTCCATCAATACTTATTTGGACATCACTTTGTGCTAGTCACTGATCATAAGCCGCTATTGACCATCTTCGGAGACAAGAAAGACATTCCGAGCATCGCAGCAAGCAGACTTCAGCGCTGGGCCGTACTACTCTCAGCTCATAAGTACACCATAAAGTTCAGAAGGACAGAAGATCATTCGAATGCCGACGCTCTTTCACGACTGCCAGTGCAAGAAAAGGGCATCCGTAGCGATCAACTACTGCAGGTCAGGTTGGCAATGCTACCAATCACGGCGGAGAAGATTCGCAACGAGACTCAAAAGGACGCTGATCTTCGGAAGGTTGTTCGTTACTGCCAGAACGGTTGGCCAGAGACCTGTGACTCAAGCCTGGAACAGTACTTCAGGAAGAGAAACGACCTGTGCATTGAGCAAGGAGTGCTATTCTGGGGTTTGCGAGTAGTTATCCCGAGAAGTGTACAGCAAGTTGTCCTGGAGTTGCTTCACGATGGACACCCTGGCATTGTTGCCATGAAATCGCTTGCGAGACTTCATGTCTGGTTCCCGGGAATAGACAAGTCTATTGAGACCTTAGTCCGAAGTTGTGAAGGCTGCCAGCTGCAGAGAAATCTGCCTGCACAAGCGCCAATTCAGCCTTTGGTGTGGCCAGAAAAGCCATGGACGAGGATTCAGCTGGAATTTATGGGACCATTCCATGGATACTATTGGCTCGTCGTGGTCGATGCAACAAGCAAATGGGTTGAGATCTTTCCAATGAAGCACGCAACTACAAGCAAGACGATTGATTGACTACGGGAAACGTTAGCGCGGTTTGGAATTCCACAGCAAGTGTTGAGTGACAACGGTAGTCAGTTCTGCTCAGCTGAGTTCCGTGTTTTCTTGGAGCGGAATAATATTCGACAGATTTTGACAGCTATTGAACATCCGCGTACCAACGGACTGAATGAAGGAATGGTGCAAATAGCAAAGTCTGCCATCAAAGCAGGAATTAAGACTCACGGTGATCCAATATTGAGCATGCAGAACTTCCTGTTTCGCTACCGCAGCACACCGCATTCAACAACCGGTAGAACACCAGCAGAGATGATGCTATGCTACAATCGCAGGACACAGTTGGACTTTCTCAAGCCGGATGCCTACTCTAGAGTCTTGAACAAGCAGACATATGTCACTGGACGACAAGACGAAAGAGGATCATCTGTACGAGAATTTCAAGAAGGAGACTCAGTTCTGACATTGGACTTCAGAAGGGAGCGAGAGAACAGGTGGATTTCTGCCAAGGTGATCGCCCGCACAGGACCCCTGTCCTACCGATTGTTGGTCAACGGACAAGTCTGGAAGCGACACGTCGATCAAATCGTCAGAGCAGATTTACCTGGGCACAACAAGACGGAAGCTCATCATCTACCGTCTATTCTGAAGGATCCTAGGGAAGTTCAGAGCGACCCAATTACCACAGAGCAAGAGCGGCGAGAGGACGAATCAACTCAACCGGTCCAAGACGTGCCAAGCCAAGGAGAGACTCGGGCAGCGGACACAGACAAGGATGACGCTGACCCTGGAGCAGACGGCGTGGGCACAAGGACACAGAGATCGAAGCAAGTTGAGAAGACCGGATCGCTTACAGTATAGTTAAGCGGAGAACTGACAAAACAGAAACTATAATTGACAAAAGGGGGAATGTTACGAGTATGTATAGACAACATACCAGATGGACTTTTACTAATGCACTTGAGTTTCCTCCTGCATGTCTATTGTCTAGGGTAGGATCTTTTATTTCTTTAAGAGCCGACGAATATCTGTAGCACGAAAAGCAAGTGCTTGGCGTGCGCTTGCTAGAGGCAGTTATAGGCCGTGAACTGCGGTACAATAAACTATAGCTTCTTCGCCTTAGACTTTGATGTCCGATGATAGCCTTGAGGCAGTAATCATCGTTGAAACAGAAGAAGAAGACATAACAATAAGCCAATTACTTGTGTTCGTGAATTATTTATAATGCTGCAGCTAAATGGAGGCAGAATATCACGCAGAGATATTTGCGCGGTATAGGCTGGCTTTGTTATATTAAGTTGTATTAAATAATTGTACTCATATTAATACAATTACAATAAGTTGTATTGTAGCAGTTTTGTGGTCGCGAGTTCGCGAGTAATTAAGAGCTAGGCGGTGGTTTTTTGTATTGTTTATTGAGTCTCGTATGAGATCAGAAAAGCTTTGAATATTGCTGGATCGGGTGCAGTATATTTACAATGTATTTTAGTGTTTCCGGAAGTTTCTAGAAATATACTGTACGGTAAAACAAATTTAATTAGGCAATTAATTATTAGATTGCCTAAATTAAATAGGCACATCAGGGACGAGCAGAGGACAGCGCAGCGCACACCGTCGCACTGAGCGGCGACGTGAGCGCAACCGGCGTGGGCGACTTCGCGGTGCTTCAAGACGCCAGTCGCCCCCGGTCTCTGCCGCTTCTGAATCGGATCCGCCGGGTGGCGCCGGGGACCGTGAGGCCCAACGTCATCGGGCCCTAGCCGTACCAGGTGGTCGCCTCAGGCTCGGCACGCTGAACTGCCGGACCCTGAAGGCCCCCTGGCGTCGCACTCTGCTCGTCCAGCTGGCCCACGACCTACAGCTGGACCTCATAATGCTGCAGGAGGTCTCTATTGTGGCGGAGCCAGGCCTTCAAAATGAGGACCTTGGAGCCGGATGGAGCCTCTTGTACACGTCGGCAGACGGCCGCGGGCGTGGCGGCGTCGGCGTGCTGATCGGACCGCGCCTTCGGCAGAGCGTGCACTGCGCCCCACTCTCCCCGCGTCTGCTGCGGGTTGACCTGCGCCTGCGCGCTCGCTGCATCCGGCTCTTCTGCGCATACGCCCCTACGGCTGCCCACCCGGATGAAGCTCTCGCCTTTTTCGAGTTTCTGGCCGGACAGCTGGAAGACGTGCCAAACCGCGACACGCTGGTGGTGCTCGGAGACCTAAACGCAGTTCCACGTAGGTCCGAGCGATCGCCTTTCGTCACGGGACGCGAGAACGCCAACACGGATGCGCTGGAGGACCTGCTAGAACGGCTGGACCTGATGTCAATTAACACCCGTTTCCGCAAGCCCCCGGCCCGCTTGGTCACCTTCGCGGGCTGCAAGAGGAGACGAAGGAACGCGCGTGGGCGGAATGCCACGAGGCGGCTGGCGCAACTCGATCATGTGCTGGTCCGCGCTCGCGAGCACCGCCGCGTCATCAACTGCGACACCATGGCTCCGCTGGCTCTCCGGTCTGACCACCGACTCCTGCTCTGCGACCTGCGGCTCAAAGACCCGCTCTACCGACCTCCGAAGCAGCGGCCACGGCGCTACTATCGTGCCTTGTTGGACCCCCGCGTAAAGTACCAATTCGCGGGCGCCTTCGATGGCGCGCTTGGAAACCAGCGCGAAGCGGAGTACGCCGACATCAGCACTGCCGTGAGAACTGCAGCTGAGAAGACGGTCCCGCTGATGCGACCAGCGGAGCGGACGCAGCCAGTCTGGCAGAGCGATCCAACGATCAGGCAGGCGCGGCTAAAGATCGAGCGACTCCGAAGATCCCGACGGCCCACTGGTGACGCCGAGGAGGCGCTCGCGCGTCTTCTGGACACGCGGCAGCAGGCCGCAGTCGACGACGCCATCCAGTCCATCACAGCAGCTGGCCCCGACGTGAGGAGCCGCGCAGTGTGGACGGCCGTTCGGACCCTTACGGGGCGCAAGAGGCGTGTGGCGCTAAATCTGGCCGGCGACACTCCGGAGGAGCGCAGGAATGAATTGCGCGACTTCTTCGCCGGCATTGTGAATGCGCCCTCGCCCCCGCTGCCAGCCAATTTCGCACTGCCGACGGACACGGCCCTGCCAGCTGAGGAGGATTTTCGCACCAGCCCAGTCACTGTGGAGGATGTTGTACGGTTCGCTCGGAGAACATCTGGCGGCAAGGCGCTCGGCCCCGACGAGGTTCCGGTCGAGGCGCTGCGGCTCCGCTGTGTGGCTTCCCAAGTCACAAGCACCATGAACCGCGTGCTCGCCGGCGCCCCTGCGCCCACCGAGTGGACCGTAGCACACATCGTGCCGATCCCGAAGAAGGCCGGGACAACGCGGAAAGAAGATCACCGCGGGATCTCGCTTATGTCCTGCACCGCGAAGCTTTTCAACCGACTGCTTCTCGATCGCCTGCAGTCGGTGCTGGACCCGTACCTCCGTTACGAGCAGAACGGGTTCCGGCCACAGCGCGGTACAGTAACCCAGATCCTCGCACTCCGCCGTGTCATCGAGGAGGCGCGCATCCGCCAGTCAACGCTGATCGTCGTGTTTGTCGACTTCCGCAAGGCGTTTGACTCGGTGTCGAGGGCCGCGCTTCCACTAGTCCTTCGTGCCTACCGGGTCCCAGAGCAGCTAGTCGCCGCTGTCATGTCGCTGTATCGCGACACGCGCGCTGCTGTTGTTACGGCGGACGGCCTGTCCGACCTGTTTGCCACCTCGTCAGGACTGCTGCAGGGCGACACGCTGGCCCCGTTCCTCTTCGTGCTTCTCCTGGACTGGGTGCTTCGGACTGCGCTCCCCTCGGCTGAAGACGGCTTCCTGCTACGCAGACGCATCGGTCGCCGCCACGATGAGAAGCGCCTCAGTGTGCTTGGCTACGCCGACGACCTCGCCCTCCTGTCCTCGACTGTCGAAGGTGCCCAGCGCCAGATTGACAGGTTGGCTGAGGTGGCATCAAGCGTCGGCCTAGTGATCAACACGCTTAAGACCGAGGTGCTGACCGTGCCGGCCGACATCCCAGCGGACCTGACGTGCCGCGGCGCAGACGGGCAGATCATCTCGCTCGCACGCTGCCAGCGCTTCACTTACCTCGGCGGTCTGGTGCCCAACGTGGAAGACGACATCCGGCGGCGCAGAGGACTCGCATGGGCGGCCTACCGTTCGATCCGGGCCGTCCTCCAGTCCACAGCGCTGCCTGACCGCCAGAGGGCTCGGCTGTGGCAGGCGGTGATCGAGACCGTCCTGCTGTACAACGCCGAGTCGTGGACGCTGACGGCTACGCTGGAGCGGCAGCTAGACTCGGCGCACTCGGGGCTGCTCCGTGCGGCCTTTCAAGCTGACGAGAGCGTCGGGACGGAGGCTCTGTACGAGAGAGCTCAGCTGCAACGCCCGTCCACCATCCTGCGCTGCAGCGACGACTTCGACTAGCGGGCCACGTCATTCGGGCCGAAAGCTACTGCCGCCAGCCCGCCCAGGACGTCCTTCTGCTCACCCTGCAGGGCCCGTTCAGGCGCGGCCAGGCTCGGACCCGCCGCTACGTCGACTGCCTGCTGAGCGACGCCAGGGCGCCCGACACTGCCACCGGCGCGGACCATGTTCGCGCGCTGGCTCTGCGGCGCATCATTTGACGCCGCCCCCTGACGTTTGGGGCTTGCGTCTTTT
The DNA here is from genome assembly GCA_950097015.1 of Macrostomum hystrix. NCBI lineage: Eukaryota > Metazoa > Platyhelminthes > Macrostomidae > Macrostomum > Macrostomum hystrix. Next base: position 12,009,694 of record CATNEN010000039.1, on the reverse strand, counting down.
GTTGTTGTTGTTGTTGTTGTTAATTATTAGATGCAAGCGCATTAAGAGTTTGTGTTAGATATACGAGTACAATAATTTATGGTGAATTATGCAATTATTGTACTAAAGGAATATTCTGAGAAAAATGCGAAGTTGATTTTTGTACTATTTAGAAGAATTTTCTAGAAATCAATGTTTTCGTACTGTATAGAATGTTCTCGAAGGTCAATTGAATATCGTACAGAAGTTTTGCAAATTAAGGTCACTACATCAGCCCCCCCCCGCGGAAGATGGAGTCCTGATGGTGAATGAATATGCACACTAGGAAATCTGGAGATTATGGCATGGCGTGCCGAAACTGCAGATGTTTGAAGCACGGGTGCCTGGATGAACCAGTCGAACAGGGTGTACACGTGATAGGCGAACCCGCTGTACGTGCCCATCAGGAAGGTGACCCAGACCAGCCTGCCGATGAAGTTGGACTGCTCGGCGAAGTGCCCGAGTCCGTGGGCGGTGGTGCAGCCACAGAAGCGCACAAATGATGATAAGCCAATTACTTGTGTTCGTGAATTATTTATAATGCTGCAGCTAAATGGAGGCGGAATATCACGCAGAGATATTTGCACGGTATAGGCTGGCTTTGTTTTTAATTATAAACTTTAAAGCTGCTTTAGGCTTAGGCAATTAGGAATATCAACTCTTAACAAAATGGTTTAAAGCTCTCCTAGAGTTTTAATTTTGCGTTTTGGTAATTAGTAGATACTGTTAGGCAACACATGGCAACACATCGACAGAAAAATTCTATATTCATATCCCGGATGAATCATTATATAGAAGGCTTCCATTTAATCCCATCACTGATAAACTGTCAAAGCAATCATACGCGCTTCAAATAGCCAGCAAATTTAGTCAAGAAACCATTCAATTTAATCGAAATAGTTCAGCTCAAATTCTACCCAGAATTAGCGCCTAAATACCAACTGATGTCAACACGAGGCGGTGGCACTTCAGGTGGCGGCTCATCGTTGATCGATTAGAGTCCATTAGCTTCAAATCTATTGGCTAAGAATCGGCTAATTGACCATAGACTAAAAAATTCTGCTGAAAGACGTAAAACGGTGGCTTTTATTCTGCCAGCTTCACTGTCTCGCATCCGTTCTGTCATCCAATGGTAACATCGTCAAAGAGGCAGAGAGCTGTCTTTTACAGACAAATTGATCGACTGAAACTCGCCGAATGAGTTATCGCAAAAAATGTGAAGTCAATCGAAGACAACCGGCTAGAATTTAATCCACCGCCATCCTTCCAAGCTCAAGCACCAAACGGGGGGCCGATAGCGCCTCAAAATACGGCTTGTATTCAATTTGAAACAGGCTAACTAACTAACTAACAACACAGTCGCAGTCAGAGTCCACACTTAGTCTTCAGCGGCATCTTCGTCAGCGTCCTCGCTATTGATGTTGAAGTAGCGCAGCTCGAAGGTCTCCCGGTTGGAGGCCACAACTCGGAGCCAGTCGCGAAGGGAATTCTTCTTCAGGTACTTCTTTGTCAGGTACTTTAGGTAGCGCTTGGAGAATGGTATCTCAGCTGAGACTACCACTTTGCTTTTGTCCCGCGCAACTGAGACCAGATTCTGCAAATTGTTAGTCTTGCCCTGCACCTTGATGCGCTCAGTTAGAAACTTCTCAAAGCTGGCCACGTCCATAATGCCATCCTCGACAGGGTGGGTGCAGTCCAGCACGAACTTGATAGTCTGCCTCTTCTTCTTGCCCTTCAGGTTGGACCGACGTGGCACCTTCGGCATGGCTGCTGAAGATGGGCAAAATAGGAGGGAGTTAGAGCTGGGGTCAAGAGGATCAGGGATGGGATTTGGGTACTGATAGTTAAAGCTGAGGATCTGGGAAGGGGTTTGGGAGACTGATAGTTGAAGCTGAGGTCTAGGAGGGGTTTGGGAGACTGATAGTTGAAGCTGAGGTCTAGGAGGGGTTTGGGAGAATGATAGTTGAAGCTAAGGGGCTAGGAGGGGTTTGGGAGAATGATAGTTGAAGCTGAGGTCTAGGAGGGGTTTGGGAGACTGATAGTTGAAGCTGAGGTCTAGGAGGGGTTTGGGAGACTGATAGTTGAAGCTGAGGTCTAGGAGGGGTTTGGGAGACTGATAGTTGAAGCTGAGGTCTAGGAGGGGTTTGGGAGACTGATAGTTGAAGCTGAGGGTCTAGGAGGGGTTTGGGAGAATGATAGTTGAAGCTGAGGTCTAGGAGGGGTTTGGGAGAATGATAGTTGAACCTGAGGTCCAGGAGGGTGACAAATTAGGACCTGGAGGGTGCCAATGAAATGCAACCGGATTCAGACCAGCAAATGGGAAGTGAAATCATTATATGCTATATAGTAAATTTTAGATTTCATTAGCTGAGTCGTGACAAACATAGTACTAAACGAGCAGTTTAGTAAGGTAATTACAGGTATTTATTTAACAGACAGAATATGAACATAAATATTGTTTGGAAAACTTTAAAGTTCTCTCGATTTTAAACATAAACTTCATGCACATAAAGTTAGTTTATAAAAGCCAAAATTTGGTGTTTTCAAAATACAATACAATGTTATGTCTTAACTTTAAAAAATGTAAAAATGAACGCATGGATAATAATTAATAGAAAGTGCACAAATAACATATTAATTTTAAGTCAGAAAACTTGATTAAACTATCCGAATCGCAATATAGGCCAAATTTGCAACCAAAAAAATGGTGATAAATGTTTTCTGTTACTGATTGGTGATGATTTAAATTTTGACAGTAGTGGTTACTAATCTTCCTAGTGGTTACTAATCTTCCTAATTAGCGAAGAAAATCGTATACCGTAAAGTACCCTGGAAACGAAGACCATTGCCCATAGCAATGAAGTTTGTTGTCTATAACAACAAAGATTGGCGTCCTTAACAACAAAGATCTTTGGCCTTAGCAACAAAGATTGCTGCCAATAGCAACAAAATTGTTATCCATAGCAACAAAGATTGTTGTCAATAACAACAAAGATTTTAGTCAATAACAAGGCTTAGTGTCAATAACAACAAATATTGTTGTCCATGGAAACCAAGAATGTTGTCCATAGCGACAAAGATCGTTGTTTACATCAACGAGAGTCATCTGAAGCAACGTTTATCTTATAAACAAGTTCGTACACGTCCCCAATCTCCAGCACCCAGACAGGTTTCTGGACGCCTAACGCAGGCCGTGCGGCGGCATGCCCATCGGGGGCCTGGGCGGCAGGCCCCGCGGCGGCGCCACCATCGGCGGGACGCGCGGAGCCGCAATGGCCAGTCCGCCGCCGGCCACGCCAGACGGAGGCGGCGGGCCGGGCGGTCCGCGGAAGCCAGGCGGCGGGCCTCCGCCATACGGATGATGATGCGGCGGCTGGTGATGGCCAAGTCCCATTGGCGGCGGAATCATCGCGCCGGAGTGCGGACCGCCGCGATGCATCGGCGGCTGCTGCGAGTTCGGCGGCAGAGGCGGCGGCGGGCCGTGATGCAGATAACCGGAGGGCGGCGGTGGCATCGACATTGGCGGTCCGCGGCCGGGCCGGCCGAAAGCGCCACCAGCTGCAGCGCCGGAGCTGGATTTGAACGCGGCGGTGGTGTTGTCCACGAGCTTCTGAACCTGCTCCTCCAGCCACTTCTGATAGTACATGCGCACAGCGTCCCTGTGGTGCCGGCCCCCGCAGTGCGTTTTGCGCACCGAGCGAGAGTCGTGCGTCAAGAATGTGTCGCAATAGTCGCAGTAGAATTTCGGCATCGGAGCGGACTGAGGTCTGCGATCTGCTGCAATGTGCGGCACAAGAAGGATCTGGTTTCTTGGTCCTGAAGGATCCTGGAAACTAACCCTGAAGGATCCTGGAAACTAACCCTGAAGGATCCTGGAAACTAACCCTGAAGGATCCTGGAAACTAACCCTGAAGGATCCAGGAAACTAACCCTGAAGGATCCAGGAAACTAACCCTGAAGGATCTAGGAAACTAACCCTGAAGGATCCAGGAAACTAACCCTGAAGGATCCAGGAAACTTACCCTGAAGGATCCAGGAAACTAACCCTGTAGGATCCAGGAAACTAACCCTGAAGGATCCAGGAAACTAACCCTGAAGGATCCTGGAAACTAACCCTGAGTGATCCTGGAAACAAAACCCTGAAGGATCCTGGAAACTAACCCTGAAGGATCGTGGAAAATAACCCTGAAGGATCCTGGAAACTAACCCTGAAGGATAATGGAAAGTAACCCTTAAGGATAATGGAAAGTAACCCTTAAGGATAATGGAAAGTAACCCTTAAGGATAATGGAAAGTAAACCTTAAGGATAATGGAAAGTAACCCTTAAGGATAATGGAAAGTAACCCTTAAGGATAATGGAAAGTAACCCTTAAGGATAATGGAAAGTAACCCTTAAGGATAATGGAAAGTAACCCTTAAGGATAATGGAAAGTAAACCTTAAGGATAATGGAAAGTAACCCTTAAGTATATTTCAGAGGCCTTGATAGCATCCGCACTGTAAGCATAAATAAAAAAGAAAAAAATAGAGACAAAGCCAAGAGACAAACAGTTAGACGTCATTCCTACTAACAAGTAAGGCAATTAAAACAAAAAAATAAAATGAAAACACGCGTCTATTATCTTATGGGATCCTTGCTTTTGTTTAAGAAATCAACAGAGATAGTAAATCAAGGTGTTAGGAATAGGGATATCATCAGCTATAGGGGCAGACTAACTACTAAGAGTAGAACGACAGACACAGAAACAGCGGGAGGCAAATGAAAAAACTGACACCAAATGAATCCGCATAATTAATTCACTTTATTTGAACTCAAAGAACACTTGAGCTTTGGCACAAATCAGTTTTTCTAGCTGAGACCATGGAACAGTTCACAATGAGCACCATTAAAACACACCAGTTGCACATTGGAACAGTCAGACAGTTTGCAATCTATACTGTATCATTCAATTACATATATTGGCATATTGCACACCTTGTTAAATCACAGTGAATGGAAGTTAAGCATAACAACTAGCCGATACATCAAACTTGTCCGCAATTCTATTTTTGGATCCTTGAAATTGAATCTGCCAATCTGCAACTTGGATGTTCCAATCTGCAACTTAAGTGTTCCAATCTGCATTTTGAATCTACCAATCTGCAACTTGGATCTACTAATCTGCAACTTGGAACTACCAATCTGCAACTTGGATCTACCAATCTGCAACTTGAATCTACTAATCTGCAACTTGGATCTACCAATCTGCAACTTGCATCTACCAATCTGCAACTTGCATCTACCAATCTGCAACTTGGAACTACCAATCTGCAACTTGGAACTACTAATTTGAATTTTGAATCTACCTACCACTCTGCAACTTGAATCTACTAATCTGCAACTTGGATCTAGCAATCTGCAACTTGGATCTAGCAATCTGCAACTTGGATCTACCAATCTGCAACTTGGATCTAGCAATCTGCAACTTGGATCTACCAATCTGCAACTTGGATCTACCAATCTGCATTTTAAATCTGCCTAATCTATAACTTGTGATCTACTTGAAATAACTTAATAGCTTATTTACAACTCGGATCTACCGATCTCAGAATCAAATCTAGTTATGCCAAATGTCCGAAGATGTCAATCAGTCCAGACTTTCTGAACTGTTTCGCCGGCTAGACGCAGCCAGTCGATCTGGGCCTCGGTGGCACCGCTATCAAGACTGTCAGTCAGCATTTGGCGCATTCGCATGAGCAGCTGAAGGCTGCGGTCTCGCTTGGCCGCGCACTCGTTCACCAGCCTTCGGCACCTGTTCAGCACCCGACTGTAGGCTCCGGCCCGAAGTCGCAGAATGTCTGCGTCAGCCGATGGAGAAGCCGGCCGATCCGGTTGAGCGCCTAGCCGGAGCCAGTTGGACACAATGAGGCGGCCAAGAGACCAGCGAGTTTCTGCTAGTCGCTCCTCAGCAAACTGGGCCAGCTCTAGGCCTGAGTCCAGGCGAGTCTGTTGAGTTGATGAAGATGAGGATAGGCTACACCGGTGCTCAATAGTTGCCAACAACCATTCCTCAAATGGGAGAACTGGATAGGATTCCCATTTATGAGTCTGAAATCTCATAAATGCTAAATCCCAACGAACTCTGAATCCCAAATAAAAAACGAAAAATCCCAAATAAATTTAAATACCAACGGAACACGGAATTCATAAGTAAATCAAAACAGAACCCGATCAATCCTCCGGAATCAAGATCCCAAATCAATTGAACCTCCCAGATCCCACGCCATCTACCTGCAGGCGAAGCACGTGTTTAGCCAGCCGGTCGACCTGTTGAGCCGGGCATTGACCGTGGCAGGGCGCCAGACCGGCCCAGGCGCGAAGGCCGATGGAGGCCGATGAGTGCCTAGTTAGGAAGTCCACCAGGCTGGCCGAGGTGGCCGGGCCGGAGTAGATCACGGGATCGGCCTGTGAGCCGGCTGGGAAGAGCAGCAGTGCCGGCACTCGAGCTGGTCGCCAGGTGGCGTCCAGATCATTCGCGGAAACGTCGATGGCGCCAACTGGTAGCCGGTGGCCTAGACTGAGCGATATGCGAGTTGCCATAGCAACAAAGGGCGCACAGTAGATGCAGGCGGGCGAATGAAACAGGACTAGAGTGTCGCGGCTGGCATTCAAAGCGAATGCGGGCAAGCTGGCGGCAGTCAGGGTCACCGGGAAGTCAACGGCAGCGACAGTGCGCAGTGGCGGCGTCGGCGGCGTCGGAGGACGGCGAAACGGTCGGAGCTGGCCGGCGTGATGGCGCAGAAGGAATTGCACTAAGCTAGCCAGATTGACTGGTCCGTTCAGCCGGGTGGCGGAGCCGCCGCCGTCGGCCAAGTCGACAATGACGGCGGCGTGAGCAGACAGTCTGGCGTTTGGTCCGAGTAGGCCGCGAAGCAGATGTGGGTGCCAGCGCGAGCTGACGAAGGCCAGGCCGAGTGTTCGATTAACGCTAGCGGCGGTGGAACAGCTGAGGCGGTGTAGACTGCGAACAGCAGTCATGAGTTTGGACGACGTGGCGGCAGTAGAGGGGAAGGGCGGCCGTTCCGGACTATGCGGAGAGGCGGCGCAGAGGCTGGCAAGCAGGCAGAGCCGGTGAAGGCGGCCGCTAAGCACCCCAGCCTCTGATGCCGTCGGCCGCTGTCCATAGAGCCTCTGCCAAGCAGTCGCAAAAGTGGCATAGCAACGGTTGCTTAGCAACTCGGCTGAGGCCAAATCGGAGCACACGCGACCCAGAGCGGCCGCCTCTGCCTTTAGTCGCAGATCATTGGCGACCCGAGCCAGAGCCAAAGCCATGGCCTTCTTGAAGCCGCTGTCAACCCGCCGACTCTCGTCTTCTTCTTCTTCTTCTACGTCAACAGCGTCGCTCTTGGCATTGTCGCAGTCGCGCGCGTAGACAGCGTCGATGAAGCGAAGCCAGACCAGAGCCGGCGAGTCCCAGTGCCGTGGCCCGGGGTCGAAAAGCAGCAGGAGGGGCCGCTTTGAAGGCGACGGCGAGACCGAGCCGGCAGAGGCGGGCGGCTTCGGCTGGAGCATGTCGGCGAGGCGGCGAGATTTGGCTCCGGTCGAGTGCAACATGGCGAGACGCGATGGTATCCGGTGCTGGCGAAGCCAGCCAAGCAGCTCCGAGCAGCGCAATGAGCGGTTCGTGTCCGGTGTCTAGCAGGGATCAATACATAGCTGATTCATTGGGATTGGGATAACAGCTGGCACACGCTGGGTCATTGGGATTGGGATAACAGCTGGCACACGCTGGGTCATTGGGATTGGGATAACAGCTGGCACACGCTGGGTCATTGGGATTGGGATAATGGCTGACACTAGATTATTGGGATTGGGATAATGGCTGACACTAAATTATTGGGATTGGGATAATGGCTGAAACTGGATTATTGGGATTGGGATAATGGCTGAAACTGGATTATTGGGATTGGGATAATGGCTGACACTAGATTATTGGGATAGGGATAAGGGCTGACACTGGATTATTGGGATGGGGATAAATGCAAAGGCTTACCAAACTGATATCACCGCTTCTCAGTAATATAACCTGGCCATTGTGTTCGCAGTGGAATTTCTCCGAGCTGTCAAATTCGGGCAGTAGAAACGGCAGCGGAGCGAACAGGTCGAATGCGTGCACGGAGGCAGCATAGAATTGATGAAGGCCTGGAATCACCGGCCTTGCTGACAGGTTGTAGCAGCCGATGACCACATTCTGCGTAGGTGGGAAGTGAGACAGAGCGGTCAATATAATTCAGAGGGCAAAGGAAGGAAAGGAAAGATTCGAAAATCAGAAAAACAACTTCAGAAAAAACCTATTTGAAAGAAACGGAAATTAATTTACTGTTTTATACCACTGAAGGGCAATGACAAATTTAATAAAACTACTAGTTTTTTAATTAGTTAGGGTAATGACCGAAAAAATGAAAAGCAGCAGACATTGATTTAGAAATATGGGGGAAATTACCCGTTTAGAAATGCGAAGGGTAATGACCGACTACTAGAAATGTGAAGGGTAATGACCGACACTACTAGAAATGTGAAGGGTAATGACCGACACTACTAGAAATGTGAAGGGTAATGACCGACTACTAGAAATGTGAAGGGTAATGACCGACTACTAGAAATGCGAAGGGTAATGACCGACTACTAGAAATGTGAAGGGTAATGACCGACTACTAGAAATGCGAAGGGTAATGACCGACTACTAGAAATGTGAAGGGTAATGACCGACTACTAGAAATGTGAAGGGTAATGACCGACTACTAGAAATGCGAAGGGTAATGACCGACTACTGGAAATGTGAAGGGTAATGACCGACTACTGGAAATGTGAAGGGTAATGACCGACTACTAGAAATGCGAAGGGTAATGACCGACTACTAGAAATGTGAAGGGTAATGAGCGACTACTGGAAAGGTGAAGGGTAATGAGCGACTACTAGACATGTGAATGGTAATGAGCGGTTACTAGAAATGTGAAATGTGAAGGGAAATGACCGACTACTAGAAATGTGAAGGGTAATGAGCGACTACTTGAAATGTGAAGGGTAATGAGCGACTACTGGAAATGTGAAGGGTAATGAGCGACGATGAGCAATTATTTAACCAACATAAAGAATGATAAATAGCTAGCCAATATTTTAGTTTCAGCAATTGTTTTGGCAAATCAGACACAAAAACTTTGAAAAAGAGAATAATATCGAAAGTAAGAAAGCGCCCACCAATGCACTTCGAGTGGAAAGTTTAAATAAAGGATCGATTAATGCAGATAAACTCTGAGAAAATTTAGCAGACGTCAATAACAACAGGCTTCAAAATAAAACTGATAAAAATTTATTTCAGTCACAAAAATGACATACAAAAAGGAAATCATGTTTATAATTAAAGGCATTACCTGATGATCAGACCAACAAAGTATTTAAAATAATCTTAGCCTTTTAATGCTGAGAAAAAAGGTTGAGTTCTTTTGATATCTTTGGATAGATAGTTTTTCGAAGGAGGAAAATTTACTTTCAAGCACTTTAAACTCACATCGTACAGTTGAGTGATCCTAAGTAATTCTGCATCGGATCGCACAGTCCTATAGCCCAACGGTGCCTCCATCAGGAATCGCTGCATGTGGGCCAAATCGAGCGGCCCATTGTAAATCACTTCCGTGAGGCCAGGCAGTAGAAGGGCGAAAGCAGGAAAGCGAGTTGTATGAAAACGCAGCCAGCATTCGCCTAGGGGAATAAGGATAGACGGCAATTATTAATAATAATTATTGCTGGACGGCTGCGGGCAATAGCACATCAATTGGTGCCACAAGCCCATTTCGCTGACTCCTGTGCACACACACTCACACAGGTGTGCACCCGACTTTCTCATTATCAGACAGACTCTCTCAGACACTCACTGCACCTTGGAGGTTGGCCGTCAATGCCGGAACTCACCGCATGAACTCTGCCACTCACCCCTGTGCCTGCATGTGTCCACCATGATGAAGCCATGGACTAGTTTTTGAACCATTAAGCATTAAACTCAAACCCTACAGCAGGGGTAGGCAAACTTATTTGCTGGCGGGCCAAAGAAAGAACCTAAAAGACGACAGCGGGCCGCATTGACTGTATAAATATGAGATAAGGGGAGAGATGAGACACGGCAGAGATGAGACACGCGAGAGATGAGACACGCGAGAGATTAGACACAGGAGAGATGAGACACGGGAGAGATGAGACACGGGAGAGATGAGACACGCGAGAGATTAGACACGGGAGAGATTAGACACGGGAGAGATTAGACACGGGAGAGATTAGACACGGGAGAGAAGAGATACGGGAGAGATTAGACACGGGAGAGATTAGACACGAGAGAGATGAAACAGGACACTATAGATGTCAGAAGGGGCAACGGGCCGGATTTGGGAGTTTCGAGGGCCGCATCTGGCCCGCGGGCCGGAGTTTGCCGACCCCTGCCCTACAGGATCTCAAGTGGAACAGCTTTAAGCTAAAACCCATGCCCTAATAACAAATAAGTAAATTAAGACTGACAATTAACACACAGCAATGAAAATGTACAGAGTCCATTCAATGGAGCCAAACACACGAGTCTAATAATAAGAACAAAAACCGACGGAAAACTTACTAGTTACATTCCAGCAGGCAACTGCAGCAAATCTAATCTGCGGATTAATCAGAGCTAAAGCTGAGAACACAGTTTTGGCCAGTACAGACTCCGCATCCCATGGAGCATAGAGCATGAGCAGATGGTCCAGTCTGCTGCGGTTCTGCGGATGCAGAAATCCCAGATCTCCATCTGGGTAGTCACGCACAGGCTGGCCAGGTGGGAACAGTGGGCCATACTGTTGATAGCGAACCTCCTTGGACCTGTTTTTTTATAAAAGACACTTAGTTTCACTAGAGTAGTTTCACTAGCTAAGCAACTAAAAAATTCTAACTAGCTATAATACAAAATGTAAGTAATTCTAACCAAGATTTTGGCAAGTCTTATATTGGGATTTGGAGAACAGTTCTAGAGTTCAAGGGTTACTTAAGAAGTCCCATGTTATTTTGGCACCTAATCTATTAACAACCGGAACTAGATTAAAAGCTAAAACTAGTGCTAAACATCTAATTTATAAATAATATAGACCCCTACCATTGTAGTACTTTGCATTATTAGCACAACATTGTGACCTACACTTACGAGTAGATATGTTTGCAATATGGCTAAAAAGTAGTTGATCTACATAAAACCCTATTGTAACCAATAGCTTTTTGTGTATTGTGTTTATTGTGCATAGTGTGCATATTGCTTGACATTGTCCAAAAGTAGTGATAGCAAAGAGATTGTGAAATAGCCTATTGTATACTTTAACATTGCTGCATTTGGAAATCTAGAGCTAGACCTGAAAATTTAATATTTTACACAAAAAATGAAAGAGAATCTTATTTGTAAAAAAATAAACATCTGGGTTGGTAGAATAAATAAAACCATTTATATAGACAAGCCTGGTGAAATTGTCTAGCCTTCTTTGACAAGCAGACTACAATAACAAAAATTAGGTTTATAAATTATTAGCTAGCTGTAAACATAAAAAATCTGACTTTAATTAACAGCAAATAAAGAGTATACTTCTGATATTTTTACTATAGCTTTTTATTAGGATTTAATTGAGATAGGGCCTTATTTTACATTTCTCAGAAAGTATTACCTACCAAAAATGCTACTTTTTGTTGAAGTACACATAAAATTTGGTTTAAATGCACCAATTTGTTTGTATGCACTGAAAATAAAGTCTTCCCAAAGTCACTAAGGTGAGGAGGTGAAATTTTTGTATAAATGCACAAGTAGAAAGTAGATAAAAATTTATGTTTTTCTCACTGGTACAATGTTCAAGATAATAATGTTTAGAAATATTGAAGTGGTAGTCTAAAAGAATTTTCACAAAACATTGAGAAAGAGAAGTGAGTAAAGTGAACAAAGAAGAGCTGCAAGCTTAGATCCACAGGTAAGCCTAAGATGAACTGACAAATAACTGAAGTGATAAGACTTAATTGAAATTGATAAATTGATTTCAAATTATTAAAACAAAGTGATAAAAAGGATAAAGACAAATGAATAGTAATAAAGACTAATACAGACTAATAAGGAGTAATTAAGGGCCATTACAGAAATGAATATAGAAAGATCCCAGTACAAGTAATAAACAAAGATAATCATCACCCATATTTAACATTAAGCTACAATATTAAATATATAGTGCTACCAATTTGAATTTGAAATAGAATTATAGGCCCATAAAAGTAAACAACTAAAGAAACTAACAAGTAAGCTATAAGACATATTTTAATTAAAGGTCTCCACAAATATCCAAAAACAGCCAAATAACAACAAAACAGCCCTAGAACATAACATCAGCAGTAAGATTTACTTTACAATAGCTATATAGGGCTTAGCTAATCATATGGTAGGAAGGCCATCTTTGAAAGAATTTGTTACATTGTTTTAATGAATTTTTAATTAGATATAAATTAGCAAAATTACAAATAAACAAATGGCAGTGCTTATTGGCACAGTCTTATGCATATAGTGCTAATTTTATCTATGACTAGGCCTACATAGATCCATGCTAAATGCTAATGCCTACCTACCAACACAAATAGCTACTGAAATAGAAAAATAGATATACTATAGATTTAAAATACAAATCCTAAATTACAAAAGTAGACATTAATAAGATTAAAAATACTTACTTGAGTATAGTAATGTTAGATAAGAACCAAAGTACACTAAGACAAATAACAAATATTAGTTCTCTGTTTTTTCTGTAGTACATGCCAACTGCAATACAAAATCTTTCAAAACAATAAATTTCTTTATTTTTTGTAATTCTTTTTGACTTTAGTAGCTTTGAAGAACTGACTATTACATCATTAGAGTTAGAGCCTGATATTGGTGCCTCATGACTATCATCATAGTCAGTGTCACTCTTGTCATATTGACTAGTATTTTCTCTGTCTGACCAGTCACTTTCAACCTCCATGTGGTTTCACATTTTAGAGCATCACTATTAGGTAAAGTATGCGTTCCTGTGGTATTTTTAACTGGTTTTAGCTACGCCTCTTAGAAGCCATTCTGACACTGACACAGGTCTAGCTCGAATTGTCGAAAAATGTATAATTGTCAGCGTGATTATTGACGTGCTGTGCCAGGGCAGAATACTATATAGGCAACAATATAAGCTTAAATTCAGTAACTATAATAAACACAGTTTCTAGTATAGTTAAACTAAATCTGCAATTAAAAACAACAAAATACGGCTATGATTTTATGCCTCATTTGGGCATCGGAAATTGGAAATGGAGCATTATTTCGACACTTGTACGAGGGTATAATGATACGATACGGTGTGATATTTCATAAAATAGGAATAGGTGAGTCTTTGGAATGACCCAAATTGAAGAGACAATTAAACTTAGTATGCTCTATCGTCGAGTATAGCTGACTAGATTGAATTATGATAGTTGTTTTGCGCAATCAATTTTTTGCTGTTAAACGTGTTTTAAGTTGCAATTAGATCAGTTTTAAATATTTTATCCAGTACAACAAATTAGTATACGTTTGATTCTTAATCCTACGAGATGTTAGACAAAATTCTAATTTTGGTTTTGATTTGAAAATAAAAACAATAACACACACAGATATTGATCTTTGTGCCGTCACATTAGGACGAAGCCTAAGTTTCCCTACCAATTTAACGTATGTATTTCGGTCTTCTTTATATTATAATTCCGAGAATGTTAACAGTTACGGAGTTACACAAATGTGCAAAGAAAGAAACTTATTGTCCTCGTTTTTTAGATAAATGCATCGCAAAATTGACCACTTTTCTCATTTTACTCATTCAAACATGCATATTGATTTCCATTTTGGGTTTGGTTTTTATTTTTGGTGGATATTAATAAACTAAGATAATAAACTATTATCAAATGTTTGATTACTGAACTTTGTTCCGATTATTGTCGCACAGTTATTGTAGTTACTTGGTAGTATATGCATCTATACGAATTCTGAATTTTTATTGTAGAATATCATCGACAAGTTAAGTTAAGTTTATTCCATCTTCAGATAGTGCACCTTTGCAGAAAAAAATCAAAACTTGACATAAACATAAGTAAGGCATTGTTATTATTATTATAAGTTCTTACGTTTCGCAAAAAAAACTTTTGGATATCTGTAATATGGATTTCCAAATCCTTAAAGTGCTCTTCCTGTATCCCTTTTATACTCCTTTTATATTTTTTGTGATTGGATTTTGACACAATAATTAATACACTCTTAATAACTATATCATTCTTGTGCTTTGGTGTGTAATTTTGTCCAACAAAGTTCTTAAGTCATAATTTCACAAAAGACATTATTACATTGCAGTCCGATAGCTCTAAAAGGCAACAACATGGAAAACTGGCCAAGACAGCAGGAGGCGGAAATGTACCTACAAAAGCACAAGATCCGTGAATTATTTAACAACCTTAGCGCCCAGCTAATCTTTGATCAACCAAGTAAGCTAGTGTTTGCTTGAATTCACTGTACAACTTTCATATTGATATATATGCACTTTTAAGTATAAACTGTCGTAAATGTCAATGGTGTACAGTTGGTGCTAAACTTTCGTCCTTAAAAAATTTCTCGCAGACGACCCGAAAGCATTCATGGTGGAGTACCTAAAAAACTTGAGCGGCAGCAAATCGGCACCCGAGAAGGCGCCCTGCTTATTCGACGACACAAACCTGAATGCCATCTTCAACATGCTGGACGCGGCTGGCCGGGGCTACGTGACCAAGAACCAGTACGTGGAGGCCATGGAGACCCTAGGACTTAGCCATTTCGATAGGTATCCGCCTGGCGGAGACAACGACATGATCACTTTGGACACGTTCGTCAGGGAGGGGTAAGTCTGGGCAACGGGCAAGAAAGAATAACATTTTCGCGTTAATTTTTTTATCTAAAAGGCTATTAATCATATTTTTTATAAGCGATTTAAGTATTAAGGCCACTATTAGCGTATTGGCCTGATCTGATGAAATCTGATTATCTTCCTAAAAAATTCACGATTATAAGCAGCTGTGATTCTGTTTATCTATTTCCTAAAAGGATACTGCCCGAACTTACTGAGTTTTCGTTTTCTCGTCTGAGTAAAAAACACATTGATTACTAAATGATGATTTAATTAATATTTTTGCAGCATTTCATTCCTCAAAATCTTTATTGCAGGAGGGCTGCGGGCAATGACACATCATTTAGTGACAGTAGACCCGCTGAAGGCAATTTTTCCCATTCCTCTGATTCCTGAGCACACACGCACATGGATACCGAACGCAAGCCCGATCGCAGAACTGTACATCTGCCCTGGCTGCTTGCTTTTCAGGCAGTGTACACTCTCACTGTGGCCTTGGAGGTTGGCCCTCACGGTCGTAAATTGTACGACGAACCCTTCAAGCCTTTTCTCCGCGGCTGCGCCCCAAATTCATGTGGCCTCGCCACGGAATCGAGCTCAGGGACCCAGCGAGAGGCAAGAGCGCGTTAACGGCACTGCCACTCAGCCCCGAACATCCCCAAACTTTTCTATCAGCTAATTCCCTTGGGTTTTAGTACATATTTCAGAATCTGGGATTTAAAAGTAAAAATCCAATAATAGGAAATCTGTTTTTGCAGAACGTAGCTTATAGTTACGATGGATTTATTCGATCATAAATACCATTATCCCATATATAAAACAATTTTCAGACGCAAAGGTCTCATCAAGCAGACTGCAACATACAGCGGCTGACAGCCTGGCCTCAATTTTATGAGAAAACTTCTGCTTACCTAACAAAGTTTTTTGTTACCATCCCAAGCTACTTCTTACTGGCTCTAATTAAATAAGCTGCACAATGTACTTGAAAATAAATTGATTCTGACAGTTATCAAAATATCGCAGAGCGTTAAATGTAATGTGTCCTATCTTGTCTAAATTATTTTGAAATTTTTGAAAAGGGCTCACTTTTTTTAGTCCACAATGGATCCAGAAAGTCTATTAAAATGAACAAAAAATTGCTTATGCCAGAAGGAACGGTTCATAACATTATTAGCTAGTTTATATTTGTTATTAAAATGATTTTCGCACAACGTTCGAGAAGGGCACAGTAGTACAGGTTTTTTGTTCTCAATTCTTACTCGATGATTTTATTGCCTGACTCTATTATCATTACCGAGAAATTAAGCACAGTGAAATTGGTTTTGGTGTATTTTCTGGTAGAAAAAAGCGACCACTGACCAATGCGTGAAACGCAAAAATGACATAATTGTTTATTTTACAGAAAACGTTCTCATCCGTCAGCTGCTTATGTTGCTACGTTCAGAGCAACATCACTGAATAGAAATTGTCTCATTTCTTTTTTCGATTACTTAAAAAAGCTGCTAGTGTTTTTGGGCTATTGGTCGACGCTTGTACGAGTACAGTTCGAGCCGCGGTTTGGGGGCTTGTCGTGCGATATAGGCCCATGAGAACCCACCTCCAAGGCACAGTGAGAGTGTACACTGCCTGCCGAGGAGAAAGTCAGGGCAGATATTCACACATTAGTATAATTTCCTCATCGGTCGCTGTCTTTGGGGTCAACTTTTAAAATCTGTGCCTAGCAGAAGTCCGTAAATGTATAGCATCAGACGACTTTTAGTCAGTAAAAATAGATCACCAATACAAATATTACAAACTCGATCATGGATTTCTAATTGACTTGGGTGCTGTTCTATTAAGCTAGTATAGAAGAATCTTTCTATTGGTTGCTTGTCGAGTGACAGCTGTGATTTGTTTCATCTTAGAAAAATAGGCACTTTCAAACAGCCGGTCAGCTCTGATGTGTGGATCCGCTGGCAGCTGAGCGCCCGCGACTGCGGCCCTTGGCGGCGGCGGCTGCGGCGGCGGCAGCGGCGGTTTCGTCCTGTGGCGTCACAACCATTGAAGGCTCGACGTCGAAGCGCTGCAGCTGCTCGCGCACCATGCGCTCCATCTCCTGGCGCTTGTACTCGTCTGTGACGCCCTCGGTCTCGTTGATGGCGTCCAGCAGCTTGCCCATCTGCTCCCGGCGCTTGGCTTTGCTTGACTCGACGGCGTCCAGCTTCACCAGCACGGCATCGATTTTGGACACAACGCTACCGATGCTGCGCTCCATGCGATCGACTCGGCGGGACAGCGCGCTGAACTCCTCCGACGTCACCTTCAAGTGGTGTCAAAGTTAGAAAGGCTATGCATCCCATTCTACAGTGATTCATAAAAGCAACTTAGCTCGTTCATGAATAAAAATAATAATAATAGTTGTAGGAGGGCTGCGGGCAATTGCATATCATTTGGTGACTGTAGATCCGCAGCCAGCGAAGAGGCAATTCTGCCCATTCCGCTGACTCCTGAGCACACATGCACACAGATACCGTACGCAGGCACAGACTCACACAGGTGTGTACATTTGCCCTGCCTTTCTCATTGCCAGGCAGTGTACACTCTCACTATGCCTTGGAGGCTGGCCCTCAAGGGCTCAAATTTCACGACAAACCCGTCAAGCTTTCTCTCCGCGGCTGCACCCCAAATGAATGTTGCCTCGCCACGAAATCGAGCTCAGGACCTTGGTGCGAGAGGCACCAACGCTAACCCAAACCGCTCTGCCACTGACCATCCGTTAACTTACTTGAAACTACGAATTAATCTCTACCCACCTGATGCTGGTAACCCATTTTACAGCTGGTTGAACCTAAACAATACCGGAATTAAGTGTTATCCGAAGGGCTGAGATTCGAACTCCGTACCTCCCCGTCAAAAGTCCGAAGCTAAAACCAATTGCTCTGCGTCTGAGGTTAGAGATGGAGATAAATACTGAACATTGGCCTAATCAAATCAATCGGGTAAGAAGAGAAAAACACATTTATCGATCGAGCATCCGAACCTGCGGCTCCGAAGCCGAGGCAACGGCGGCGGCCCTGGCACTTGTTGGACGCGCCTTCTCGGAGTCGATCTCGCGGTTAATGGCGGCCTGTTGATGTAGATTCGAGTGATTTGAGTGGCTTTTATTTAGAATTTCTGAGTTAATCAAAATTAAGTTTCTGCAGGAGGGCTATGCGAAACGGCACAGCATGCCGCCGATTCTGCTCATTCCGCTGACTCCTGAGCACACACACATACAAATACTGTACGCAGGCACACGCTCACACAGGTGTGTACATCTGCCCTGACTTTCTCATCGTCAGGCTGTGCACACTCTCACTGTACCTGGAGGTTGGCCCCCAAGGGCGTAAATTGCACGACAAGCCACCAAGCCATGTCTCCGCGGCTGCGCCCCAAATGAATGTGGCTTCGCCGCGGAATCGAGCTCAGGGACCTTGGTGCGAGAAGGAGCCCCATTGAGTCGTTCTCCCATTCACCAGCCTTGAAGTAGTGGCTTTGTTTAGATTAAAATATTTTTATCTGAAGATCGCTTTGCCCCTCAAAACTAAATAATCCAAAGAGAAACCCAACAGCGCAACCGACAGATGGTGCCACGACTCTGCTATTTTTATAAATTGAACTAGGTCATGCTCGTTGCTGTAACAATAGAAAGTACTCAATTTTTCGGCTAATTCCACATGAGAATATCGCTAATGATATAAACGTACACGGAATAGGCAGCAGAACATTTAATGGCTGGTTAACAGTTCACTTTAAGAATGGATTACGACAGCTTATAAAAACTGAAGTCGGGAATCAGCGGAACTCAAATCGGGGGAAATCTGGAATTAATAAATTCTGAAGCTTAATCTTTAACACACTGTTGTGATAAACGCATAACAATTTATCACGTTGGCAGACAGGTGTTAGCACAGATCAAACTCACTCAAACGTGACTAGAGAAAATGAAGCTTGGCAATAACGACCAGAAGCTGCAACAAAACTTCAACAACAGTATAACAAATAACTTTGAGCTTTTTTATGCCACATTCAGCTCTTGTCACCTACAGCATTGGTCTCCAGGTCAGTCTTGTGTTGTGTAAATTGGAGAGTGAAATGGACAGCATGCAGGTTTGGGTTAGTGAATCGCAATTTATGAAATTCCAGACTTCAACTTCCAGACGGCAATGTCATCAACACCTGCAAGGACTTTAAGTACTTAGGTGTGCAAATTTTGGACGCCAACGCCATCATCGAATACCGCAAGCAACAGGCCTGGCGCGCCCTCCACCTTCTGCGTACCATCTTTGACTCTACTGCCTCCGACGTCCTGAAGATCGGCCTCTTCCGCTCAGCTGTCGAATCCGTCCTTGCATATGGCCTCGAAGCAGTGCCGATGACGCCTACCCGTGAGGCTGCCCTGGAGGCGTCTCACCGACACCTGCTGAGGTCGGCGCTTGGCATCCGCTACCCTGAGACTGCGAGCAACGCCGAGCTGACCGCGAGAGCCCGTGTGCCCTCCCTCGCTCGTTCCCTGCAAAGGCGTCGGCAAATGCTGGCCGGCCATTGCCTGCGGGCTCATGCGAGGGGTGCGGGCCCGCCGCTCGCGACCCTTCTGCTCAACCCGCCCAGTGAAGGCCTTCGACGTGGACAGGGCCGTCGCGTGACTCTACTTGATTGCCTTTTAACTGACTTGCAGAGTCTTGGCTTCTCCCCTCAGGCTGCTGCCAGGGCTGACTCCCGCGTTTTTCGGCAGCGTGTGTTCGCTGCAGTTTTCTAACCTCCGCAGCGTCCGTTATTATTATTATTATTATTATTATTATTAATTTATGAAATGACTTTGGGCCCAAACATTGCGCTCGTACAGTGCATAAATATCACACCACGGCAGCTACTCACCCTCTGTCCCTCCAGCTCCGAGGTCATCTCGCGCTGCTCTCTCTCGTCCAGCACTCGGTCACCATCGGTGTCGTACTTGGCGAACAGGGCTTCGATTTCTCCGTCAGCGTAGCCGCGACTTTTTTTGAAACGAACGATTGGGGGATCAGAATTAGGATTATAGTGACGAGTCTTGGTTGGACTTTCGGGGTAGAATACTGTAATAGATAGATGAAAGATATAAATTAAACCTGCTGTAGCACCAGAGAGGGTTGAATCGAGTGGCAGAGTGGTTAACGCGTTTGCGTCTCGCACCAAGGTCCTGAGCTCGATTCCGCGGAAAGGCCAAATTGTTGTGCAATTCAAGCCCTTGAGGGCCAACCTCCAAGGCACACTGAGAGTGTTCAATGCCTGACGATGAGAAAGTCAGGGCAGATGTACACACCTGTGTGAGGGTATGCCTGCGTACAGTATCTGTGTGCGTGTGTGCTCAGGAGTCAGCGAAATGAGCAGCATGCGTACTCGCTTGCTGCGGGTCAACTGTCAACAAATGATGTGCCATTGCCCGCAGCCCTCCTGCAATTATTAAGCTCATGAGAGCTAAGCTTAGATACTTCATCTTCGTGGTCATTGTTGCGAAAGACAGATTTTGCCTCTTTCAAAGACCCAAACTGCTTTTATTGGGCTAAGAATCGAACCCTTTACCCATCTGAAAAAATCCGAAGCTCACAGCTCACGGCTTATGACAATGTGCTCACAGTTTGAGTTCCGCGCGCCATTCTTCAAAGTCCAGCTGCTTGTCATTGTTCATGTCGGCGATTTTCAGCGCGCCCTGAATGTCCACAATCTTCTCATGCTTGAGGTTCAGCTTCTTCAGTACTTTAGCGGCTCGCTGAGGGTCAATTGTTTTGGATTGGAAAATAAACTGGCTACCAGTGACGGCATTAGCTATGTCGAGTATTTGCCGTAGTCACCTATTGACGTAGGCAATATTAATAATTCAGACCTCACTGAGGAGTACCCCACGGCTCACCGCACTGGAGATGAACGACTGAATGATTCATCTTGGTCAGCAATAAAAGGTGCTTGAATCTTGACTGAACAATTTAATTATTCATTTTATTTCCGGAAGAGGCTGCCCAATAGACAGGCTGTGCCAATTCTTACCTCCTTGAAGTAGTCAGCCATCTCGAACTCGTTCGGCTGGTTGGCAAGTTCAGTCTTCACCTCGCTGTAGGTATCGTTGATGATGGCCAGGAACATGTTGATCAGCACGAAGAACACGAAGAACACGTACAGGAGGAAGAAAAGCGGTCCCAGCACGCGGTTGGCGCTCTCCAGCTGATGAAAGTCGAAGTCGCCCAGGATGATGCGGAACAGAGTGAACACGGAGTGATGGAATTCGCGGAAGTCGCGTATCTGCGTGCCGAAGATGAGGTAGCCGAGTTGGGCGAAGGCGAAGAACACGATAAAAAACATCACAGCGAAGCCCATGAGGTCCTTGGCGCAAGCGCTGAGGGTCGAGCTCAGCTGTGTCATGGTCTTGTTGAAGCTGATGTACTTGAAGAACTTCACCCAGGCCAGGAACAGGGTGAAGGCAATCGCGCTGTTGAATTGCTGCTGCCAGTAAGACAGGAAATCGAAGTCCGGGAAGCGGGTCTCGTCCTGAAGCAGTTCCTGGAGCTTCTTGCCCACCGTGATGGTTCGATAGACGTTGAAGACACCGCAGACCAGAGACACAACGATGACGATAATGTCCAGCCAGTTCCAGAAGACCTTGAAGTAGGCCAGCTTGTTGCGTTTAATCTCGATGATCTCCTCGACGATGTAGTAGCAAATGAACAGCATGAAGATGCCCTCGCAGGCCAGCACAAAGTAGTCCTTGGGCTCCACGTAGCGCAGGAGCTTGACGGTACGGAACTCGGAGGAGGGTATGGCCCCGCCTGTGGCCGGCAGCTCCAGCACTAGCTTGACCACGCAGAACAGGTTGATGTTGGCGTTGTACACAGTGAAGTCAACGAACACTGCCCGAGTGCCGCGGTCGATCCATAGGCCGGTGTAGAGCTGGTTGATCTGCGCCAGTGAGTCGTCCTTGGTGCGGCTCAGGTCCGCGTAGTACCCGCTGCCCGGGTAGCTAGTGATCTCTCCGGCGAAGCTGCGACCGTCCAGCTGCTTCTCGGTGGAGTAGTTCCAGGCGGTCGAGTTCATGAAGCCGTACGGACGCTTCTCTTCGACCCCCGGGCTGAACGAGGAATGGCAGAAGGTGATCTCGTTCTTGAAGTCGTCAGCGACAGTGCAGCTGTCGTTGCGGACGCGCACCTGACGAATTCGAGGCACGCCCAGCAGCTTGTTGTCGTAGTATATGAAGTTCTTCTCCTTCGGGTCCGAGAAGTTGTCGTTGTTGTACCAGGCCTCCCAATACAGCCCGTCCATCAGGGGTCCCTTGGCGAACTGAGAAAGACAAAAGTGAGGGGCAAGCCTTCCCTGAGCTTTTCTAGGGTTAAAATTCAACCTTCAATCATGTTTTTCCAACAGCAAATTCTTCAGATTCTGTGAGCTGTCCCGCTACTCACACTCCACCAGCCGGGGATGCTGTTGATGCCGGTGAATGGAGTCTGTGTGTCCGAGGCTGGCGTACCCGTAAAGAGGCCGCTCAGGGCTTGCGTGTAGTAGAACATGCTCGAGCTGGCCATGCCGAGAGACACTGCGGGGTATTAAATAGTCTGCTTAGAACACTTTTTCGGTGCTAGAAGTCTTTCTAGCATCCAGAGCGTCGACTCACGGATCATGAGCACAACTAGGAACACGCAGTAGATCAAAAGCTCGCGCAAGGTGGTCTTGATGTACAACTCCCGGTTGGTCTTTGTGTCCTCCGTCATGTTGGTCCGCCAGATGGCTAAATAGGAGTAGGACGGAGACAAATGTCGCTGTTGAGGTCTGGAAGCCATGCTGCTGAGGATTCACTTGGTCTCTACGTGGGCTCAGGCCCTGTAGCTTCTGTCACTGCGGAAGCTTCCTGCGCCTTATATTATGCCACTCTCTGCTTGCCTCATGCTCGATGACGAAAGGCAGAACTTAGTGAGGCCAAAGAAGAGATCCCATGCAGCTAGGTCTCTTTTCGTTGCGATTATTTTATAACCAGAAAGGAGGAGGAATTTGGGGTGGCTGGCTAGCCGGGCATGAGGTAGGCCCGAATCGGGGACAGCTCTGCGCGTTCTTATTTTCGGAGTGCGTTTGTTCAAACTGCGACTTGAAAGTAGCAAGTGAATCACATGGACCCGCGCTCTGCCTCCTCTCTCCCGCACCTTTCTTCCTCTCTCTCCTCCACGTGTGTTCTTTTCTATCCAAAAACTGCTGCACTTTCTGAACCCAAACCCAAGTCTAACTCACACCGCCTACGTCCCTCCCTTCATGGTCTTTGTGGTTGCTACATCATAAATCGGGACTTCATAAGATTCCAGAACAACAACCAAGTATTTTTTATTTCATTCGGTTGCATATTCATCACGTGATCATCTTGACGAATCTACGCTCGTACTTTCAATGGATGCCGCCGCTTTGCTTAGATTTCAAGAAATCTAGCTTAACACATTTCGCGTACATTCGCACTGCATGGCCCACCGGGCTTTACAACTGTTTTATGATAGAAGAGGGTTTTATTGCGACCTCTGTTGATTGCACTAGCTGATCTGAGTTTCGGATTCACACACCAACCACATGCAGGCGCAGTTGTTCCTTACGCTTAAGAAGATGAATAAACTACCACTTCCGACTGAATCCTCAGCCACCTCCAACGGAAATCTCAGCCACATCCATCTGAATCTTCAGCCACATCCAACTGAATCCTCAGCCACCTCTAACTGAATCCTCAGCCACCTCCAACTGACAGTCATTAGAGGCTGGGCCATACTAAACGAATAGCAGTTGACCTACCACGCATGGTCTTTACAAAGTTGAACCAGCAGCCCTCTGTTCCTTCAACAAGGACCGGACCGCCGACATCGCCGGATGACTTATCCTCAGGCTGCTGCTGCCGCTGAGCAATATCGCTAGCCGAGTCGTTCAGAGGCGGCTCGCTGACTGTGGACCACGTCTGGCTGCCCTGCTGCAAACCAGTAGTTGATGCTGTCGTAGCCCGAGCCGCTACACGGGCACGGGCCCTCGAACTGCTTGGTCGACTGGACATTTTCGTATCTGCGTTTAAATTGTTCGATTGAAAACTGAATCTAAATAGTTCATGGGAGAGCATTGGTTCTGTGCTGCTGTGGGGGGACATTGGTTCTCTGCTGCTGTGGGGAGACATTGGTTCTCTGCTGCTGTGGGGGAACGTTGGTTCTCTGCTGCTGTGGGGGAACGTTGGTTCTCTGCTGCTGTGGGGGAACGTTGGTTCTCTGCTGCGTGGGGGAACGTTGGTTCTCTGCTGCTGTGGGGGGACGTTGGTTCTCTGCTGCTGTGGGGGGACGTTGGTTCTCTGCTGCTGTGGGGGAACGTTGGTTCTCTGCTGCTGTGGGGGAACGTTGGTTCTCTGCTGCTGTGGGGGAACGTTGGTTCTCTGCTGCGTGGGGGAACGTTGGTTCTCTGCTGCTGTGGGGGGACGTTGGTTCTCTGCTGCTGTGGGGGGACGTTGGTTCTCTGCTGCTGTGGGGGGACGTTGGTTATCTGCTGCTGTGGGGGGACATTGGTTCTCTGCTGCTGTGGGGGGACGTTGGTTCTCTGCTGCTGTGGGGGGACATTGGTTCTCTGCTGCTGTGGGGGGACGTTGGTTCTCTGCTGCTGTGGGGGGACGTTGGTTCTCTGCTGCTGTGGGGAGACATTGGTTCTCTGCTGCTATGGGGGAACATTGGTTCTCTGCTTCTGGGGGGATATTAGGTGGCTAAAAGGCTTGTTGAAGAAAATGACGAACATATTGAAAATAAATGAAGTAAAAATTCTCTCATCTTACCAGTTTGAGTGGGCCAGTTGCTCTTCCGTTTTAAGTGATGGCGTCTAGTTTAGACTTGAAGGGGCTAGTCTAAAATCCCCTCGCGTCCTTCTTGATATCCCGCATACAAAAAGCAGCCACCCCTTCCCTTGCAGCCAGGATCGTGCAGTCAACAATACAACAAGCCCGGTTGCTATGCTGGTTGGCATGACAACACTGAAAAACAGACAATCAACATTGGCACACCTAGACTTCCTCGCGCTAATGAATATTTAACTTTGGTGTCATCAAATAGCTACACTTTTGACTGCAAGTAACATCGGAAGAACTGAGCACTGCATAGGGCCTGCGACGGAGCAGTCATGCGTGTGAGCCTCTGAGAAAAAACATTGATTTTATATTTGGTCAGTTGAGCATTGTAACAGGACTGGACAAGCTCTAGGATATGGTAGCAAGTCAGAATCCTCAAACAGATTTTCATCAAGCTTTTGAATTGCAGATTGTTTTAATATGCTTCATTCTCTACTGTGAGTAGACTGATTCGACTAAAATGCACGCGGCTAGGTTTCAAGAGCATAAATTACAGACTTGGCTTCTATTTCATTTAGCTTTGCGTTTTTTTCTTGTTGATTTATGGCTTGGAGCCGTGTGTCGACTGAATGCTGGTTGCGTCATCGTGTCAGCGGCAAGCGGGTAGGTAGATTTATGCCACTAGAGGATGAGGGCATAGGGATGGGGATATTCTAGGAAATGGGGATGAGGTGTAAGAGCTCACCGAACATTCTGAAGGCCCACATAACCAAATTGCAACACATGTCACTAGGTTGAACTGCATGAGATGGTTCGGGAGACACGGGAGAGAAGAGACGCGGGAGAGATGAGACACGAGAGAGATGAGACGCGGGAGAGATGAGACACGAGAGAGATGAGACACGAGAGAAATGAGACACGTAAGAGATGAGACACGAGAGAGATGAGACACGGGAGAGATGAGACACGGGAGAGATAATACACGGGGAAATGAGTCACGGGAGAGAGGAGACACGAGAGAGATGAGACGCGGGAGAGATGAGACACGAGAGAGATGAGACACGGGAGAAATGAGACACGTAAGAGATGAGACACGAGAGAGATGAGACGCGGGAGAGATGAGACACGAGAGAGATGAGACACGAGAGAAATGAGACACGGGAGAGATGAGACACAGGAGAGATAATACACGGGGAAATGAGTCACGGGAGAGAGGAGACACGGTAGAGATGAGACGCGGGAGAGATGAGACACGAGAGAGATGAGACACGGGAGAAATGAGACACGTAAGAGATGAGACACGAGAGAGATGAGACACGGGAGAGATGAGACACAGGAGAGATAATACACGGGGAAATAAGTCACGGGAGAGAGGAGACACGGGAGAGATGAGACACGGGAGAGATAAGAAAGGGGAGATATGAGACACGGAAGAGATGAGAAAGGGGAGAGATGAGACACGGGAGAGATGAGAAAGGGGAGAGATGAGACACGGGAGAGATGAGAAAGGGGAGAGATGAGAAAGGGGAGAGATGAGAAAGGGGAGAGATGAGAAAGGGGAGAGATGAGACACGGGAGAGATGAGAAAGGGGAGAGATGAGAAAGGGGAGAGATGAGACACGGGAGAGATGAGACACGGGAGAGATGAGAAAGGGGAGAGATGAGAAAGGGGAGAGATGAGAAAGGGGAGAGATAAAACACGGGGAGATGAGTCACGGGAGAGATGAGACACGGGAGAGATGAGACACGGGAGAGATGAGACACGGGAGAGATGAGACACGGGAGAGATGAGACACGGGAGAGATGAGAAAGCGGAGAGATGAGACACGGGAGAGATGAGAAAGGGGATGGGATTTTACAGTTCGTGCAACGAATAATAGGCGGTACCTACCGATGGCCTAAATTCACGCTCTTCTTCCAATATACTACAGCGCACAATCAAACAAACGCACTAAAACCAATTGGATAAAACCTCTATGGAATCCACTGACAGTCTACTATTACAGACAGTTTTACTATGTCTGGTTAGGGACTTGATTTATTGAGTAGTAGACAGAGAGAGACTAACTCTTTCCTGTTTTAATCTCGTTAAAGCAGAACATTGCATATAAGATAATAATCAGACCCCGGCATTAAAGCATGCGCAATAATAATGCTACGAGTATATACTAAGCTAGCGTATTGTGCAATACTATTTGAGCACCAAATGCCCGGATGCACAAAGCTGTGCGTTCTTTCTCAAAGCTATTCATTGGAACAAATTCTGCGCCGTGGTCGATGAGTCAATGGTCTCAGTAGTATCACGTTGCGGAGGATAATAACTTTACTGGGAAAAGAAGGAGGAGAGAAGGATAAGGAGGGAGAAGGATAAGGAGGGAGAAGGATAAGGAGGGGGAGAAGGATAAGGAGGAAGAAGGATAAGGAGGGGGAGAAGGATAAGGAGGCAGAAGGAGAAGGAGGCAGAAGGATAAGGAGGGGGAGAAGGATAAGGAGGCAGAAGGATAAGGAGGCAGAAGGATAAGGAGGGGGAGAAGGATAAGGAGGCAGAAGGATAAGGAGGCAGAAGGATAAGGAGGCAGAAGGATAAGGAGGGGGAGAAGGATAAGGAGGCAGAAGGATAAGGAGGGAGAAGGATAAGGAGGGGGAGAAGGATAAGGAGGAAGAAGGATAAGGAGGGGGAGAAGGATAAGGAGGAAGAAGGATAAGGAGGGGGAGAAGGATAAGGAGGCAGAAGGAGAAGGAGGCAGAAGGATAAGGAGGGGGAGAAGGATAAGGAGGCAGAAGGATAAGGAGGGGGAGAAGGATAAGGAGTGAGAAGGATAAGGAGGGAGAAGTACAAGGAGGCAGAAGTACAAGGAGGCAGAAGGATAAGGAGGGAGAAGGATAAGGAGTGGGAGAAGGATAAGGAGGGATAAGAATAAGGAGGGAGGAGTGAGAGAAGGATAAGGAGGGAGAAGAATAAGGAGGGAGGAGTGAGAGGAGGATAAGGAGGGAGAAGGACAAGGAGGCAGAAGGATAAGGAGGCAGAAGGACAAGGAGGCAGAAGGATAAGGAGGCAGAAGGACAAGGAGGGAGAAGGATAAGGAGGGAGAAGAATAAGGAGTGGGAGAAGGATAAGGAGGGATAAGAATAAGGAGGGAGGAGTTAGAGAAGTATAAGGAGGGAGAAGGATAAGGAGGGAGGAGTGAGAGAAGGATAAGTAGGGAGAAGGATAAGGAGGGAGGAGTTAGAGAAGGATAAGGAGGGAGAAGGATAAGGAGGGAGGAGTGAGAGAAGGATAAGGAGGGAGAAGGATAAGGAGGGAGGAGTTAGAGAAGGATAAGGAGGGAGAAGGATAAGGAGGGAGGAGTGAGAGAAGGATAAGGATAAGAAAGAGCAGAGGAAGGCAGGAGAGCAAATAGGAAGTTTCTGATTGTTCAGGTTAAACATTATTGATTTGACCTGGCGGAACTGATCCCCATGCGGACACCCGCTAGCAGCAGTCCTCGAATTCATACTATAGTTGTCTCCTAGCGGGCAATCTAAAGCAGCTGACTTTATCAGAACCGGCTGTCGGGGACTACAAAGAGGCCCTTATCCTTATCAATTCTTCGAGCAGAAGAAAAGTCATAAAAGTAGGCAAAGCACTGGCGTATTGGGCCGGCCTAGGGCCCGTGATTTATGTGAGGCCTCGTGTCCCGTAAGGAAATTTTAGTTACAAAGAGCCGCGGCCGTTCAGCAAGGAAACAGACAGGCACATTCCCCCATATATTATCGAGAACGGAAAAATCAATATACGATATAAGACATAGGGGCAAAAGAGAGGGAAAATATATACAACCAACAATCTGAAAATGCTTGGAGTCGAAACTATTTATGGATGTACGAGGGGTGTTTCATTATTCGTAAATACCAACGAATTCGAGCCAATTCACGTCGCTTTGAAAGCACCCTACGAGCTAGCATCGCATCTGGGTTGTTCTTGACAAACGATTATTTGGTCATAAACGCTTTGTTTTCCCATTTTTTCGACACATTTGCAAAGCACCAAACCTGCGTTGAAAAATACTCTCTTGAGCCGGAGCAATTTGAAATATACAGAAAACAACATTTCGACTTTGCTCATTGATGCAAACACCAATTTCTTTTGCTGGGAATTCGCGCACCAAGTTCCCTGTAGTTAGTACTTTGGTTAGTATTCATTGTGACTTCATACGTAGAGGCCAGTAGTGCAGGACCATTGTCGCTTCATCGAGGCCAGTAGTGCAGGACCATTGTGGCTTCATCGAGGCCAGTAGTGCAGGACCATTGTGGCTTCATAGAGGCCAGTAGTGCAGGACCATTGTGGCTTCATCGAGGCCAGTAGTGCAGGACCATTGTGGCTTCATCGAGACCAGTAGTGCAGGACCATTGTGGCTTCATCGAGGCCAGTAGTGCAGGACCATTGTGGCTTCATCGAGGCCAGTAGTGCAGGACCATTGTGGCTTCATCGAGGCCAGTAGTGCAGGACCATTGTGGCTTCATCGAGGCCAGTAGTGCAGGACCATTGTCGCTTCATCGAGGCCAGTAGTGCAGGACCATTGTGTCTTCATAGAGGCCAGTAGTGCAGGACCATTGTCGCTTCATAGAGGCCAGTAGTGCAGGACAGTGGTACAGCAGTAAAGGTGAAGGATTCTGATGGATTGCTTCGAAATAAAAGCCGAATACCAGAAAATGGAGGTTAGGGTTTTTATTTTAAACCATTTTTTACCTGCGACTCAAAGTTGAAATTGGTGAAATTGCAAACACTGGCAGTGTTTGCCTTTTGGGAACAGTAAAAATTGGTGTTGCAACAAAATAATATATTGCCTTTTTAAATAGCTTGCTTCAATGTAGCCAAATAAGAAATTTCAAAGGGAAGAAACAATAAAGCAATGAAATGCAGAATGGAAAATAAAGAGGCTCATATTCATAGCCAGCCAGTTCTTTCTACTTTCCCTCGAAATGTGAAACAACTTCGGCTTAAGGTGGGTGGCTGGGTGGCCTCTCTGATTACGAATCACATCCAAATCGAGGCAACGCGATATCGGGAATTTTTTACAACGGATTTAATGCCGCATGCTTTGACGGCCCCATTGCGGCAACCACCCAGTTGAAAGGCATCCCATCATCCTGCGGCAAACTGAACTCCCGCCCCTCTTATCGCTGCAGATTCGTAATAATAGAATAGGCCACCAGCAGTGCTGAGGTCGGGGGGTTCCGATGTGGGCAAAAGTATATCGCTTCAACGAAGCGGATTAGGATCGGACGCCTTCAGCCTCAGTTCGCTAACAATCCGGGGATAGATAGATAGCGGAAAGAGTTGCTTGTGACTTTAGTTTTGAGGTCCCGGGGGCGGCTTCCTTTTTGGTGTTACGCTGAGTGTATGCGCGCCGCGGGGGGGATTGGGGGAGGCCCAGGATTTACCGACCGCGACTTCCGACGTTGATTAATGACACACTGGAGGGTGGGTGAGAGCGCAGGGGGGTTGTAAATCTGCCAGGCCTGCAAGGCCTCGCGCGGCTTCTCTCAGAAGCCCAAACGGCCGAGCCTATTTGTTGCGTGTTTTTGTGGGGGTGCACTGGAATTCCAGCGTGTTTGGGCCAGCGAGGGCTTAGAGGAGAGGTGGCTGTTCACTCACCCCACCAATCCCTCCTCCCGGCTAGCCAATGAATGAAGGCCTGCAAGGCCACGTGCGTACATTGGACAATTGAAATGGAAGTCACCCCAGCCCCCTCACAAATATATTATGAAGCACTAAAATTGAGACGGCAAGTATACAAGAGTCAAGAAAACGGCCATCGTTCCCCTCCAGGCCAACGTGACTGTCTCGTTGCCATTCAGAGCGAAGCTTATTAAGAAAAATCAAATCAATAATTCCACAGGAGTATAATTCTAAGCTGAAAAAGTCGGCCTAATTTCCCGTCTAAGATAAAAACTCCTAGTCTGAAGGCGATGCCGCTGCGCCGCGTCCTGGTTTTGTTGTGCGGCCTTGTCTTCTGTCGGGCCCAGATGCAGCTTGGCGACATGGATGACAGCGCCGAGTCCAGTGCGACCCAGTGCACCCCGGTGGAAATCACTGTGCCAGCCTGCAAAGGTTTGAACTACAGCAGCACATCAGAGCATCTAGCGCTCGGCAGGCAGTCAGAAGTCGGCATCCTGCTGCAACAGTTCGACGAGCTAATCCACACTCGCTGTGCGCCATTCCTGCGCCTCTTTGTCTGTCTGGCGCACCTGCCGTTCTGCAACCGGGAGCAGAGTCTGCTGGTGCGGCCGTGTCGAGAGCTCTGCACCAGTGTGCGCGACCTGTGTTTGCCGGTGATGCAGAAGTTCGGCTACACCTGGCCAGAGAGGCTGGCCTGCGAGCCACTGCCATTCAGCCAATCCAGACAACTCTGCATGATACCCAAAACTGAAGAGTTCGAGGCTGAACTAGTTGCCATGCAGCGACGGCAGAAGCAGGTTGTGCTCAACAATGCTGACGGCTTGACAAACCGGCCGTTGCTCCCGCCCCCGGCGCAGCCACCGCATCAGCAGACACGAGACTCCAGCAGCAGCGCCGGCAGCGGCAGTAGCGATATCGGCGGCACCGCCAGACAATGTTCAGCGGCCGAGGTTCGCCTCGGTCAGCAGCCCAACAGTTCGTGCGCGCCACGCTGTCACGCCAGCCTGCAGTTCACGCCGGACGACAAGCAGCTGGCCTCCGTGTGGATGCTGGTCTGGGCCAGCCTCTGTCTAGCCTGCACCGGCCTGGCCGTGGCCACCTTCCTGCTAGACAGCGACCGATTCAAGTTTCCAGAACGGCCTATTGTTTGGGTGGCCGCCTGCTACTCTGTGTACTCGTCTACTCACGTCCTACGCGCCGCTCTGGGCCCGGACCTGGCCTGCAGCAGCTCGCGGCTGGATGGCCAGGACCTTCACCTGGTCAGTCACTACGCTGGTCATTGGTGCGCAGCCGTGTTCCTATTGCTCTACTCAAGCTGGCTGGCTGGACTGCTCTGGTGGCTGGCCCTCACAGTCTGCTGGTACCTGTGCGCCGTCAAGAAGTGGGCCCACGAGGCCCTGTCGGCCAAGTCTGTGTGGATGCACCTGCTCTCGTGGGGCCTTCCCTTACTGCTTAGCGTCCTGCTGCTGGTGCTGCACCGCGTGGAAGCCGACGAGCTAACTCACCTGTGCGTGGTGGACGGCTCGCAGCCGTTCAACCTGCTGGCGTTTGTCATCGGCCCCAGCGCCGCCTGCCTACTGCTGGGCCTCGGCTTCCTGTCCTGCGGCCTCTGCTCGTCTGTCACAGTGCGGGACAGCCTGAAATGGAACGGCGACCTCAGCTTCCGCCGCTTAGAGAAGCTGATGACAAAGATTAGCCTGTTCTCCTTCCTGTTCGTCCTGCCCACCCTCTGCGTCCTGTCCGCCACTTTCTACGAATTCGCAGAGCGGCCGCGCTGGCGGGACAGCCTGGAGGCAGTGCTGGCCAAGCCCCAGTGCGCCGATGCCGACGGACTGCGTCTCAACGGACTGCCCGGCGGCGAGTGCAGCCCCAAGCACCGGCCATCGTCAGCTCTGTACATGCTCAAGGTGAGCGCAAAGCTAGGATTGTGTCACTGTTTCGTTTGTGACTTCTTCCCAAAGTCACCCCTATCAATTTCACTCTTCCCAATGTCACTCTTTCCAATGTCACTCTTCACTATGTCACTCTTCCCAATGTCACTCTTCCCAATGTCACTCTTCCCAATGTCACTCTTCCCAATGTCACTCTTTCCAATGTCACTCTTTCCAATGTCGCTCTTCACTATGTCACTCTCCCCAATGTCATTTTTCCCAATGTCACTCTTCTTACATCGCCTGACGTCTTATAACTCTTTTTTCTTTTCTCCCAGGTGTTCATGTCTTTGGCCGCGGGCCTACCAGCCGGTCTGGTTGTCTGGGTCAACGGCAAGTCCTTAGACGCCTGGCAGCGCTGCTTCTGTCGGGTACTGCTACGTCGCAAAATTGTCGGCGGCGGCAGCCAGCGCAGCGGCGGTCCAGGACCCGTCGTCTCCTATGCGACTTTGTCGGCGGGAGCGAAAGCGGGAGGCAGTGGCTTTGGGCAGAGGCGAGCAGCCAGCGGTCAGTCGTGCGGCTCGCCGACGTCGCGAAATCCAAGCTGCGGCGTTAGCAGCGGCGGCGGCGGCGGCTCCTCTCGGCTTGGCTGCCGAATGACTGGCAGTTTCTCAGCGGGAACCTCGCAGGTGTGACTCAAGGCTGCAGTTTTGAAGGCCTACAGAGATTTTCGGCGTCAAGGTCAAAGTTTATTGTCTGTCGGACCTAAGACTAGCTAAAGTATGCATTTTAATTACACCGTTCTCCCAGACCCCCATGATTCCCAGACTGAGTTAACAAATCTCTTGCAGCTCCTTAATTATTGCAACGATAGTGGCTACCAGTTCCTCAAATTGGGATCTATATCTCCCCAGATCCTCAAATTGGGATCTATATCTTCCCAGATCCTCAAATTGGGATCTATATCTCCCCAGATCCTCAAATTGGGATCTATATCTTCCCAGATCCTCAAATTGGGATCTATATCTCCCCAGATCCTCAAATTGGGATCTATATCTTCCCAGATCCTCAAATCGGGATCTAGATCTTCCCAGATCCTCAAATCGGGATCTAGATCTTCACATATCCTCGAATTAGGTTCCATATCTTCCCAGATCCTCAAATCGGGATCTAGATCTTCACATATCCTCGAATTAGGTTCCATATCTTCCCAGATCCTGAATTTGGGATCTATATCTTCTTAGATCCTCAAATTCGCAGCTCGATCTTCCCAGATCCCAAGTTCGATCCTGTGTCCCGAATCTCCTGTTTTTCTTTTGTTTAAAAAAGGATTTGATGTCAGAATACGTTACGTTTTTCCAGTTTTTTTCAAAACTGGTTGAAAAATTAAGCAATCACTTTTGTACATAATTGTTTCTTTGGAGAAAAATCTTTACTGTCGTAAATATAGTCGTTTACTAGTACGCTCGTACGTCGCTTTGAACTAGTTATTGCTTACAAATATTATATATTTGTTATTCAATGAGTTACTGTTTAACGGCTATTGCTAGCTTGCTGCTGTGCTTCTATAAGTAAAATGACTTCTGGCTAAAAAACAAATTGCTTATCAGTCTCATAGTGTCGAAGTTTTCGATTCTTTCGGTAAACAATGCCTGTCATTCTTATTAATCATATTGGCGAATCTCGATTAGCATCATTTTCGTGACACTTCTCGTTAGCAATTCTAGCTCTAAATTACATTTTATCCACTTCAACTCCAAATCCCATTCCCATCGCGTACTATCCCGTCACATCCTGTACCATTCCATCCCATCCTGTACCACCCCATCCCATCCTGTACTATCCTATCCCATCCTGTACCATCCCATCCCATCATGTACCATCCCATCCCATCCTGTACCATCCCATCACATCCTGTACCATCCCATCCCATCCTGTACCATCCCATCCCATCCTGTACTATCCTATCCCATCCTGTACCATCCCATCCCATCCTGTACCATCCCATCCCATCCTGTACCATCCCATCCCATCCTGTACCATCCCATCCCATCCTGTACCATCCCATCACATCCTGTACCATCCCATCCCATCCTGTACTATCCCATCACATCCTGTACTATCCCATCACATCCTGTACTATCCCATCACATCCTGTACTATCCCATCACATCCTGTACCACCCCATCACATCCTGTACCATCCCATCACATCCTGTACTATCCCATCACATCCTGTACCATCCCATCCCATCCTGTACCATCCCATCCCATCCTGTACCATCCCATCACATCCTGTACTATCCTATCCCATCCTGTACCATCCCATCCCATCCTGTAACATCCCATCCCATCCTGTACCATCCCATCACATCCTGTAACATCCCATCCCATCCTGTACCATCCCATCACATCTTGTATCATTCCATCCAGTCCAGTATCAACCCATCCCAGTTTATCCTGTCCGATCCCATATTACCAAACATATATTTATACAACGTTTAGGAAAAAGCAAGTGCAATAACTACTTCTTATTTAAATTCTTGCAATTCCTTATTGGAAAATTGTGTAATGATGGTGTGGCATGTATACTGTACATGCAGTTTCTTATAATATATGTGAGGGAACTTAAGCGTTGGTGTACACGAAAACTGTTTACCTTTGTCCAAAAATTTCTTAGAAAACTACAACCGAAAACTAGAATGTTTTTACTGTCTTTTAGATATTTGAGCAATAACAATCTTTTAACCTTTTAAAGCAGACTTTGTAAATACCAGTCACACATTGTATGTCCCAGTCACACATTGTATATCCCAGTCACACATTGTATATCACAGTCAGACATTGTATATCCCAGTCACACATTGTTTATACCAGTCACACATTGTATATCCCAGTCACACATTGTATATCCGAGTCACACATTGTATATCCCAGTCACACATTGTATATCCCAGTCACACATTGTATATCCCAGTCACACATTGTATATCCCAGTCACACATTGTATATCCCAGTCACACATTGTATATCCCAGTCACACATTGTATATCCCAGTCACACATTGTTTATACCAGTCACACATTGTATATCCCAGTCAGACATTGTATATCCCAGTCACACATTGTATATCCCAGTCACACATTGTTTATACCAGTCACACATTGTATATCCCAGTCAGACATTGTATATCCCAGTCACACATTGTATATCCCAGTCACACATTGTATATCCCAGTCACACATTGTATATCCCAGTTTGGCATTGCAAATCCTAGTCAGAGGCAGTAAATCCCACAGTCAGAGGCAGTAAATCCCACAGTCAGAGGCTGTAAATCCCACAGTCCGAGGCTGTAAATCCCACAGTCAGAGGCTGTAAATCCCACAGTCAGAGGCTGTAAATCCCACAGTCAGAGGCTGTAAATCCCACAGTCAGAGACTGTAAATCCCACAGTCAGAGGCTGTAAATCCCACAGTCAGAGACTGTAAATCCCACAGTCAGAGACTG
This sequence comes from Macrostomum hystrix, assembly GCA_950097015.1. NCBI lineage: Eukaryota > Metazoa > Platyhelminthes > Macrostomidae > Macrostomum > Macrostomum hystrix. Next base: position 11,973,856 of record CATNEN010000039.1, on the reverse strand, counting down.
TAAATCCCACAGTCAGAGGCTGTAAATCCCACAGTCAGAGGCTGTAAATCCCACAGTCAGAGGCTGTAAATCCCACAGTCAGAGGCTGTAAATCCCACAGTCAGAGGCTGTAAATCCTACAGTCAGAGGCTGTAAATCCCACAGTCAGAGGCTGTAAATCCCACAGTCAGAGGCTGTAAATCCCACAGTCAGAGGCTGTAAATCCCACAGTCAGAGGCAGTAAATCCCACAGTCAGAGGCAGTAAATCCCACAGTCAGAGGCTGTAAATCCCACAGTCAGAGGCTGTAAATCCCACAGTCAGAGGCTGTAAATCCCACAGTCAGAGGCTGTAAATCCCACAGTCAGAGGCTGTAAATCCCACAGTCAGAGGCTGTAAATCCCACAGTCAGAGGCTGTAAGTGGTGCAGTGCTGCCAGTGCATTGTCTGGAATAAATTCAGGCTAAATACATGGGTCATGCTGAAACACGCACACGCAAGAGGCTAAAATCACGACTAATCCTTTCATTCAGTCTGCGCAACCGTCTCGGAAAATGATTTTAAACAGTTGCAAAAGAGGACGGAAAAGAACTTTGGCTTCTAACCAAAGTATCGAGATAGATTTAGGGAGTTGCACATGCTGACGCGCAGTTTCTGAGCGAGAATGTTTAAGCAAACACGGCACATTTCTATTGTAAACAGGCTGCAAAATCAGATAGCTCTACACGACTTGATAGAGAGAAAAAGACAAGTTCGAAAATAGGGAATGCAGCTGAAATCTGTGCGTTATGCGCAGAACTAATTCCTTTATTTTCCATTTCAGACACTATTACAAGTGTATCTGAGTTTACTGCGTTTAAGGTGGGACCACACACAAACACACACTGTGGACCCAACACAGTGGTCTAAGATTTCCGAATGGTTCAAGAGAACGGCACTTTGATGCAACGGCTCAACGAACAATGTGCTTTTTAATATAATCATAATTGCAGGAGGGATGCGGGCAATGGCACATCATTTGGTGACACTGGACAGACACACACTCACACAGGTGTGCAAATCTGTCCTGACTTTCCCATCGTCAGGCACTGTACACTCTCACTGTGCCTTGGAGGTTGGCTGCGGCTGCGGCTGCGCCCGAAATGAATGAGCCACGATGCGGAATCGAGCTCAGGACCTCGGTGCGAGAGGCAAACGCGTTATACCACTCTGCCCCTCACCGCCCTCACACAAAACGAGCTTAATAATGATAATTGCAGGAGAGCTGCGGGCAGTGGCACATCATTTAGTGACACTAGACCCGCAGCCAGCGATGAGGCAATTCTGCCCATTTCGCTGACTCCTGAGCACACACACAGATGCTGTACGCAGGCATACGCTCATACAGGTGTGTACATCTGCGCTGACTTTCTCATCGTCAGGCAGTGTACATTTCACTGTGCCTTGGAGGTTGGCCCTCAAGGGCGTAAATTGCACGACAAGCCCCCAAGCCTTCTCTCCGCGGCTGCGCCCCAAATGGCCTCGCCCTGGAATCGAACTTAGGGACCTTGGTGCGAGAGGCAAACGCGATAACCGCTCTGCCACCGACCCCTTCAAAACGAGCTTTGCCCACAGAAATTTTCCTCAGAACGAGATTTTATCAGGCAAGAATACATTTTTTAAACTTCCATTTAGCAGAACACGACCTTTGAAAATAGTTCCCCAGAGAACATTTTTATTAATTGTTACATTTTTTGTTCGAGTTTAAATGGCAGACAATACGCTTCCTTTACGCACAACTCACTACGAGTATATCTAAAACTGGCAGACACTTTTTTACCTATCTCATGATCAACTTAAGTTTTAAAAATAGGTTCAAAAACGAATTTATTCGTGTGTTTTCACCAAGTGTAAGTGCATAATCAGACACTATCTGTCGGGTGTATCTGTGGTATTGTGAGGTAATAACTATACCACAAAAAATGGTAGTTTGGCGCCCGATGATAGCGGCCTCCTTATCAGTGAAGGGTGGCATTTTCTGCCTCTGTCTCCATATCTCTCGGTGGTAGCTGCTGCTTCTGCTGCTTCGCAACACCAGAAACGGGTGCCATCTTTACCAGTCGGCAAAAAATGCCTTTGCTGTAATCAATCAGAGAGAGCGGAGCTTAGGTGAGGGCTTAGGTTGGTGCCTGGCTTTATCTATTATTCATGCCCCTATATGGGGTAAATGCCAAAGTAAAATGCGCCCCGAGTGAGAGCTGCAGGCAAAGTCTGCGGACAGGTTTATTGCTCTGGCTACCTGATGACTTACAGTTATTTAATCTATATAGACTCTCTTTATATATACGAGCTACTAGTCACTATTGATGCAGGTTTAGTTCGCTGTAATTTTTTTTAACAAAATCTTTCTCCCTCTCTTTCACTGGTCCACCGGCCAGTGTAATAAATTAAATTATCTCAAGCCTGTTTTGTATAGTCAGTTTTTAGAAGCTATGCTACGTTTCTTTGCATACAAACTCATCAAGACTTTCTACCCCCATGGCTCAGTACAATGATTTTGAATGCTTCTTTTCAAAGGTTGTAAAGAAAAATGCTTCGCTGAATTTTCTAACTTAGTCCCATTTGCTTTTCAGGCTGAAGACTGGCAGGTTTCCGAATTTGGGGTTGGTGTTTGTTGGGTTTCCGAATTTGGGGTTGGTGTTTGTTGGGTTTCCGAATTTCGGGTTGGTGTTTGTTGGGTTTCCGAATTTCGGGTTGGTGTTTGTTGGGTTTCCGAATTTCGGGTTGGTGATTGTTGCGTTTCCGAATTTCGAGTTGGTGATTGTTGGGTTTCCGAATTTTATGTTGGTGATTGTTGGGTTTCCGAATTTCGGGTTGGTAATTGTTGGGTTTCCGAATTTTATGTTGGTGATTGTTGGGTTTCCGAATTTCGAGTTGGTGATTGTTGGGATTCCGAATTTCGAGTTGGTGATTGTTGGGATTCCGAATTTCGGGTTGGTGATTGTTGGGTTTCCGAATTTCGGGTTGGTGATTGTTGGGTTTCCGAATTTCGGGTTGGTAATTGTTGGGTTTCCGAATTTTATGTTGGTGATTGTTGGGTTTCCGAATTTCGCGTTGGTGATTGTTGGGTTTCCGAATTTCGGGTTGGTAATTGTTGGGTTTCCGAATTTTATGTTGGTGATTGTTGGGTTTCCGAATTTCGGGTTGGTAATTGTTGGGTTTCCGAATTTTATGTTGGTGATTGTTGGGTTTCCGAATTTCGGGTTGGTAATTGTTGGGTTTCCGAATTTCGGGTTAGAATTTCGAGTAGGGTAGTTTTGGGTTTCCGAATTTCAGTTTGAAGTCTGGTTTTCGTAATTCTTTGTTCTAAGTGGTCGAATTGTCGAATTGTTTAAAGTCGACCAACGACTTCGCTGGCCTTTTATCCTTCTGTTGCGCAAAAGTACATTTAGAGATCGATAAATAGGGCTGTATCTTATAAGCTTCGATGCAGATAAACAAACAATTGAATCGGGATGTAAACACAGACCTAAGCATCGGATTCTCTCTAGCTCGTATACATGTCCCATTTGAAAACGCATGCAAATAAGCCAGAAATAAAAATAGGCAAATAGATATTTTTTACATTCTCTCTCTACGTTGCCCGGAAAAAACACCAGACGATAGCCTCACCGCCAACCGACACCAACCTCATTGCTCCGAATTTCTGGACAATTTTTCGAAGCCGCACCGGTTAGTTAATGAACTAGTTCTCGTACATTGTGGGTTCTTGGCAGCTGGCCCAGTTTAACTGCCATTATATTGCAAATAGTTTATATTATATTGTATTCTCTAGCCTGTAGCTATGTTGCTAAATAGTATGAAGCCACTGAAAAATGTTGCAGTCACTTCTAGGGCGCGATTTTGTGGGCGCATTAGTCAAGCATTGTAAAGTGCCCCATATGGGATCTTGCTATTATTGCATTTCAATTTCCTATAGCAACAGGAATCACATTAGCGGAAATAATATGAAAGCCATTGTTAATAAAAACTTAGATTGCCACTTTTAACTTAACTGCCTGGACATGCACTTGGCAACAAGTCTATTTATATTTCATTGAATTAATAATGCGCCATAGCTCCAATCTTTAATTAATGTGCCTGTACATCGCAGATCGAAAGGATCTAATAGTAACTAAGGGCTACAGCCAGTCATTAATCTCGAGTCCCTAAATCTTCATGCATCAATATCTGCCTGAATACTGAGTCAGATTCCGAATTTCAGGCTGGTGATTGTTGGGTTTCCGAATTTGGGGATAATGATTGTTGGGTTACCGAATTTGGGGATAATGATTGTTGGGTTACCGAATTGGGGATAATGATTGTTGGGTTACCGAATTTGGGGATAATGATTGTTGGGTTACCGAATTTGGGGATAATGATTGTTGGGTTACCGAATTTGGGGATAATGATTGTTGGGTTACCGAATTTGGGGATAATGATTGTTGGGTTACCGAATTTGGGGATAATGATTGTTGGGTTACCGAATTTGGGGATAATGATTGTTGGGTTTCCGAGTTTGGGGATAATGATTGTTGGGTTTCCGAGTTTCGGTTTGGCGATTGTCGGGTTTCCGAATTTCAGAAATACTATCCTACTAGCATACTATCCTGAGTCCAGTTTGCATCTTCCGTGTCCAACTCAGTCGATCCGAATTGAGGAATACAAAACGGCACTCCCCGGCGGGCAATATAACGGTTCGAAGAGAGCGAGGAAATATTTACGATCAAATTCAGCTGGCGCGAATGAAATATTCCTGCCTATAGTGCCGAACAGAAAATATGGGATTTGAGTTTATGAGGCCGCTCGCATCGGCTCTCAGCCCATTGGGGCAGAAGCTGGGAAAAGCAAGACATGAGGATGGCACATAAAATACCGCTCTGTTGCAGCAGATGGGATCATTACAGATAATATTCCTATCTGCTTAGATCCCACAGGGGCTAAAACAAGCCAGCCGGACAAACGCGAAGGCTGAGCGGTACTCAAATGTGCTCAAATATGCCGCGGCACCTGGCGTCTCGAGCTGGATCTCCTAAAAAGCAGCAGCGATAATAAAACCGGCCTCATAAAAACGCGAAGAAGAAAATAACATATTATGGCGCCGACCTTAGCCATCAGCTCCGCCTCGGATGCATCGGGCATTCAGAACCGCTGACTCAGTGCCTGCTATAGTATGCGGACCTTGGCTTGCTATTGGGAATAGGGGATCATCCACCGAAGAAATAAGGGATCATCTACCGAAGAAATAGGGGATCATCCACCGAAGAAATAAGGGATCATCTACCGAAGATATAGGGATCATCTACCAAAGAAATAGGGGATCATCTACAAAAGAAATAGTGGATTGTCTACCGAAGAAATAGGGGATTGTCTACGGAAGAAGTAGGGGATCATCTACTGAAGAAATAGGGATCATCTACCGAAAATAGGGGATTATCTACCACAGAAATAGTGAATCATCGACCGAAGAAATAGGGATCATCTACCAAAGAAATAGGGGATCATCTACTGAAGAAATAGGGGATCATCTACTGATGAAATAGGGGATCATCTACTGAAGAAATAGGGGATCATCTACTGAAGAAATAGGGGATCATCTACTGAAGAAATAGGGGATTGTCTACTAAAGAAACAGGGGATTGTCTACCGAGGAAATAGGGGATTGTCTACCGAAGAAATAGGGGATTGTCTACCGAAGAAATAGGGGATATTCTACCGAGGTAGTAGGGGATTGTCTAATAATGAAATAGGGGATGGTCTACTAAAGAAATAGGGGATTGTGTACCGAGGAAATAGAGGATCATCTACCCAAGGAAAAGGTGAATGACCTACTGAAGGTCATCTACCCAAAGAAAAACTACACACGAAGCTCATTTCGTTTAAAACTTTTTACTTTGGAATAAGCACACATCTCGCAACACCTGCAGCAATAACGGTATAATTTAATTTACCATTGCATGGGATTCATATCTACCAAGCGATTACTAACAGTAGCACACTACGAGTTCGTAGTACAAAACATGGAACACGAAAAAAATGCTAGATTTGGCAAATTTAATTATTAAAGTTGCTGTCAATAAATATTATGTAAATGTGTTGGTCGCTTTGTCTGTGTGGGATAATAATCTCTTATTATTATAAACAAATATTAACTAGCAACGACTTAAGACTGCCATTGTAATATCCAGTTTTATACATTAGTAGTGCCAAACGAAAAATTACACGTGTATTATATTCGCTTTAGTATAGTAATATTAGAAGTAAGATAAGACAAGACAGATTAATTACAGGTGCAGGAACACAATGTTAAACGACTATAGAATTTAAGAATTTTCTTGAGTTCAATATAAAAGAATGTGCTTTGGAACACCATTAAACTAAAGCTAATAGGACAAATACACGAATGGAATACAAGCTTCCTTTGGTCTAGAAGACATTTCATAACGTGTTTAAGAACACATGTTAGGACGTTTTTAAAATAGATTTTATATTGTAGTAAATAATTTACAGCTTCTTTCAAAAACACATTAAAAAAACCTTAAAAACCGCAAAAATCTGTTTTATAACAACTAAAGTTAAAACACAAAAAATGTAGTCGAGAACCACAGATATTAAATTAACTAGATGGGCCACTTCCACTTACTCTTCTGTTGTAAAATAGTTTCGCTACTTTCTATTCAGTAGCAAGTAAGGAAAGCTGTTGCTATTCTGTGCGGAAGATAGTTAGATAAACTTCAACGAGACGCACAAGATTTCAATACCACTTCAGTCAAAATTGTACATTGGCTGGCAGCGTCAGAAGTGTACATAGCAGCTTAACCCTCTTTAGGATGCGACGAGGAAAGGCAATAAAATAGAGAGATAAGTGACGGCGTAGAGGCTTGCATGGAAAGGCGCGGCGCGATCGATAAAGTAGGGGGAGTCGGGAGTCGGGAGGAGAGAGATTCGATATCACACGCAGCCAGCTTAGGGGTGGGGGTCTCTGACAGAATAACATAAAGTGAAGATGTACACCAAAACAAGGCCAGCTAACTTAGCTAACTAGCGCTTTCTTTGTGCCGCATAGAACTTAAAGCTATCTCAGACAACCACAGATACCATATTAACTATATTATGTTATTATAGTTATAGTATAGTTAGAGTATAGTATCTGTGTCGAGAACAAAAACAATTGAAATCATCACTGAGTCAAGCATAGGGTGGCAAGATCAGTTAGTGACCATCTGACTGCTTGCGCAGCAGCACATATAGCCGCTCTTTGATCCAGACTTTGTTATGCGGAACGTAGGTTCCACTGGGCCTGTTGAGTACTAGACAGCTCAGATCGCCAAGGCTGTCAATGAAGTTAAACAACTGCCCAATGTCGTAGCTGATGGTCGGCGAGTGCAGATGCGTCTTTTTTAGATGCTCCTCAAAGATGCGACAGACGCCCTCGAGGCAGGCGTTGATGCTGTCGTAGTCAGCCCAGATGCGACCATCGAGCCGATTAAGGTCCGGCTGAACTAGCAGAATGGCATGAGACATGCCGCTGAAGCGGATTCTAGTGTCACTGAAGGATGGGCTGAACTGTCCTGAGAGATCTGGGATTCAGTCCCTGAAGGATGGGCTGAACTGTCCTGAGAGATCTGGGATTCAGTCCCTGAAGGATGGGCTGAACTGTCCTGAGAGATCTGGGATTCAGTCCCTGAAGGATGGGCTGAACTGTCCTGAGAGATCTGGGATTCAGTCCCTGAAGGATGGGCTGAACTGTCCTGAGACACCTGGGATTCAGTCCCTGAAGGATGGGCTGAACTGTCCTGAGAGATCTGGGATTCAGTCCCTGAAGGATGGGCTGAACTGTCCTGAGAGATCTGGGATTCAGTCCCTGAAGGATGGGCTGAACTGTCCTGAGAGATCTGGGATTCAGTCCCTGAAGGATGGGCTGGGATTCAGTCCCTGAAGGATGGGCTGAACCGCCCTGAGACACCTGGGATTCAGTCGCTGAAGGATGGGCTGAACTAGCCTGGGAGACCTGGGATTCAGTCCCTGAAGGATGGGCTGAACTAGCCTGGGAGACCTGGGATTCAGTCCCTGAAGGATGGGCTGAACTAGCCTGGGAGACCTGGGATTCAGTCCCTGAAGGATGGGCTGAACTAGCCTGGGAGACCTGGGATTCAGTCCCTGAAGGATGGGCTGAACTAGCCTGGGAGACATGGGATTCAGTCCCTGAAGGATGGGCTGAACTAGCCTGGGAGACCTGGGATTCAGTCCCTGAAGGATGGGCTGAACTAGCCTGGGAGACCTGGGATTCAGTCCCTGAAGGATGGGCTGAACTGTCCTGAGAGATCTGGGATTCAGTCCCTGAAGGATGGGCTGAACTGTCCTGAGAGATCTGGGATTCAGTCCCTGAAGGATGGGCTGAACTGTCCTGAGACACCTGGGATTCAGTCCCTGAAGGATGGGCTGAACTTTCCTGAGAGATCTGGGATTCAGTCCCTGAAGGATGGGCTGAACTGTCCTGAGAGATCTGGGATTCAGTCCCTGAAGGATGGGCTGAACTGTCCTGAGAGATCTGGGATTCAGTCCCTGAAGGATGGGCTGAACTAGCCTGGGAGACCTGGGATTCAGTCCCTGAAGGATGGGCTGAACTAGCCTGGGAGACCTGGGATTCAGTCCCTGAAGGATGGGCTGAACTAGCCTGGGAGACCTGGGATTCAGTCCCTGAAGGATGGGCTGAACTAGCCTGGGAGACCTGGGATTCAGTCCCTGAAGGATGGGCTGAACTAGCCTGGGAGACCTGGGATTCAATCCCTGAAGGATGGGCTGAACTAGCCTGAGAGTCCGTGAATCTAATAATTTACAAAATACACATACAAAAAACATGATTACATGAAATAATGTAGCGGTGGAATAATAATTTTACTGGCCTTTGCACAATGAGTCTATATACATTTTCGCTTTTTTACACACGAAAAGTACAAATTTTCTATTTCAATTTCAGATGATCAAGGTGCGAGCTCGTATAACACTGGCTAGAAATGCTACATATTCATTCATTTCATTTCAGCCTGTCATTGCTGTGGATAAAGTTTTATTAGAAAAACAACTCACCGGAGATTTTAATTAATTTGACAGACCAAGTGTGAAAAAAATCACAAACTGACTTGTGTCAATTTAACTGACCCCCTGTTTGACCCAACTGAAGGACAAGGGGTTCAACCCAACTGAAGGACAAGGGGTTCAACCCAACTGAAGGACAAGGGGTTCAACCCAACTGAAGGACAAGGGGTTCAACCCAACTGAAGGACAAGGGGTTCAACCCAACTGAAGGACAAGGGGTTCAACCCAACTGAAGGACAAGGGGTTCAACCCAACTGAAGGACAAGGGGTTCAACCCAACTGAAGGACAAGGGGTTCAACCCAACTGAAGGAACAGGGGTTCAACCCAACTGAAAGACAAGGGGTTCAACCCAACTGAAGGACAAGGGGTTCAACCCAACTGAAGGACAAGGGGTTCAACCCAACTGAAGGACAAGGGGTTCAACCCAACTGAAGGAACAGGGGTTCAACCCAACTGAAAGACAAGGGGTTCAACCCAACTGAAGGACAAGGGGTTCAACCCAACTGAAGGACAAGGGGTTCAACCCAACTGAAGGAACAGGGGGTCAACCCAACTGAAGGAACAGGGGGTCAACCCAACTGAAGGAACAGGGGGTCAACCCAACTGAAGGACAAGGGGTTCAACCCAACTGAAGGAACAGGGGGTCAACCCAACTGAAGGAACAGGGGGTCAACCCAACTGAAGGAACAGGGGGTCAACCCAACTGAAGGACAAGGGGTTCAACCCAACTGAAGGACAAGGGGTTCAACCCAACTGAAGGAACAGGGGGTCAACCCAACTGAAGGAACAGGGGGTCAACCCAACTGAAGGACAAGGGGTTCAACCCAACTGAAGGAACAGGGGGTCAACCCAACTGAAGGAACAGGGGGTCAACCCAACTGAAGGAACAGGGGGTCAACCCAACTGAAGGAACAGGGGTTCAACCCAACTGAAGGAACAGGGGTTCAACCCAACTGAAGGACAAGGGGTTCAACCCAACTGAAGGAACAGGGGGTCAACCCAACTGAAGGAACAGGGGGTCAACCCAACTGAAGGAACAGGGGGTCAACCCAACTGAAGGAACAGGGGTTCAACCCAACTGAAGGACAAGGGGTTCAACCCAACTGAAGGAACAGGGGGTCAACCCAACTGAAGGACAAGGGGTTCAACCCAACTGAAGGAACAGGGGGTCAACCCAACTGAAGGAACAGGGGGTCAACCCAACTGAAGGAACAGGGGGTCAACCCAACTGAAGGAACAGGGGGTCAACCTAACTGAAGGACAAGGGGTTCAACCCAACTGAAGGACAAGGGGTTCAACCCAACTGAAGGAACAGGGGGTCAACCCAACTGAAGGAACAGGGGGTCAACCCAACTGAAGGACAAGGGGGTCAACCCAACTGAAGGAACAGGCGGTCAACCCAACTGAAGGAACAGGGGATCAACCCAACTGAAGGAACAGGGGGTCAACCCAACTGAAGGAACAGGGGGTCAACCCAACTGAAGGACAAGGGGTTCAACCCAACTGAAGGACAAGGGGTTCAACCCAACTGAAGGACAAGGGGTTCAACCCAACTGAAGGACAAGGGGTTCAACCCAACTGAAGGAACAGGGGTTCAACCCAACTGAAGGACAAGGGGTTCAACCCAACTGAAGGAACAGGGGGTCAACCCAACTGAAGGAACAGGGGATCAACCCAACTGAAGAAACAGGGGGTCAACCCAACTGAAGGAACAGGGGGTCAACCCAACTGAAGGACAAGGGGTTCAACCCAACTGAAGGACAAGGGGTTCAACCCAACTGAAGGAACAGGGGGTCAACCCAACTGAAGGAACAGGGGGTCAACCTAACTGAAGGAACAGGGGGTCAACCCAACTGAAGGAACAGGGGGTCAACCCAACTGAAGGAACAGGGGGTCAACCCAACTGAAGGAACAGGGGGTCAACCCAACTGAAGGAACAGGGGGTCAACCCAACTGAAGGAACAGGGGGTCAACCCAACTGAAGGAACAGGGGGTCAACCCAACTGAAGGAACAGGGGGTCAACCCAACTGAAGGAACAGGGGGTCAACCCAACTGAAGGAACAGGGGGTCAACCCAACTGAAGGAACAGGGGGTCAACCCAACTGAAGGATCAGGGGGTCAACCCAAATGAAGGATCAGGGGGTCAACCCAAATGAAGGAACAGGGGGTCAACCCAACTGAAGGAACAGGGGGTCAACCCAACTGAAGGATCAGGGGGTCAACCCAACTGAAGGAACAGCTGTCTCGCCACAATCTCATACGTATAAATCGAAGTCAATCCTAGTGGACGAATAGAAAGGAGCCGCTGGCTCGGCGTCTCGTTTCCGGACAAACACTGTCCGGTGCCCTCCGGGCCAGCCAGTGTCTGACTCGGCCCATCGCAGCATCTGCTCAGAGCTGAACGGTCCAAGCAGCTCGGACGCGGAATCGTCAGCGACTCGGTAATACCATTGCACCCCGGCGTCACCAAGCTCATCGATCTCTTGAGACTGGTTTGTAGCAGCTTTATCGCCGCTGCTGCTTTTAGCTTCATCATCGGGCTTGACTTTGGCGGCTGACTTTTGATTACCGTTATCATCGTCGGCGAACATGTCCATGCCGCCTGGAAGGGCAAATAAAATAATTTTTGATGATCAGCTACTATAAGGAGTAAGCCTGTTACTGAGAATATTTCTATAAAAATATATAGCTAGGATTGAAGTTTGGAAAAAAATAAAATATTTTTATGTCTACTTATATCATGATTTTAAGATTTATAATAACGAGTGAATGATAAAAAAAAAGCACTAGTTAACTTTTGAAACTGAGAAATCTAATTTCGTTTTTTACTCTGTTACATGATGATCGCGAATTTTTAATCAGGATTTCCCGATTAGAGAAAAAAATCCCATATAAAGATCAGAAAATTCCCAGAATAGGATCAGAAAAAATCCCTGATGAGATCAGAAAAATCCCTGATTAGGATCAGAAGAATCCCTGATTAGGATCAGAAGAATCCCTGATTAGGATCAGAAAAATCCCTGATTAGGGTCAGAAGAATCCCTGATTAGGATCAGAGAAATCCCTGATTAGGATCAGAGAAATCCCTGATTAGGAGCAGAAAAATCCCTGAATAGGATTAGAAAAATCCCTGATTAGGATCAGAGAAATCCCTGATTAGGATCAGAGAAATCCCTGATTAGGATCAGAGAAATCCCTGATTAGGATCAGAAAAATCCCTGATTAGGATCAGAGAAATCCCTGATTAGGATCAGAAAAATCCCTGAATAGGATTACAAAAATCCCTGATTAGGATCGAAGAAATAACAGATTAGGATTAGAGGAATCCCAGATTAAAATCTGAAAAAATACCTGGTATCAGACTAATCTTAAATTAGGATCAGAGCTAAGGATCAGAGAAATCCCAGATTAGGATCAGTGAAATCCCAGATTAGCTTCAGAGAAATCCCAGATTAGGAACGGTGAAATCCAGATTAGGACCAGAGAAATCCCAGATTAGGATCAGTGAAATCCCAGATTAGGATCAGAAGAATCCCAGATTAGGGTCAGAAGAATCACAGATTAGCTTCAGTGAAATCCCAGATTAGGAACGGTGAAATCGAGATTAGGACCAGAGAAATACCAGATTAGGATCAGAGAAATCCCAGATTACGATCGGTGAAATCCCAGATTAGTACCAGAGAAATCCAAGATTAGGATCAGAGAAATCCCAGATTACGATCGGTGAAATCCCAGATTAGTACCAGAGAAATCCAAGATTAGGATCAGAGAAATCCCAGATTAGGATCGTGGAAATCTAAGACATGGATCGGAGAAATCCCAGATTATGATAATAGAAATCCCTGATTCTATTCAAGCTTCATGACCGGTCCACCTCACCAGCTCCGGCAGCTGACGCAGCGGAAGCCGATGCCTCAGCGTCGCCCACCCCGCCAAGCCGAGCCAGCTGTGCCGAGTCCATCTGGTAGGCGGTCATGTGACCGGCCGTGACAAGCCGTCCGGCCAAATCGGACAGCTCGGACATTCGCTGCCGATTTGCAGCCGCCTCGGCTGTCGACGAGCTAGACACCGTGCCGCCGGACTTCTTCAAGCGCAGCCGTTGTGACGCGGACAGGGCTCGATTGGCACCGCCGCCGAGTCGTTTGATGGCAGCGGCGATTGTCTCACCAGGTAGAAGGTAGACGCGAGCGGCGGCGCACACGCCAGCGAGCTGGGAGGGCCCCAGGTCTTCCGAGCCCGTGTCCGAATCCGAATCGCCGCCATCAGCTTCGCTGTCTGCCGCCTCGTCTTTCGCCTCGGCTTTGTCCTTGTCTGCGCCATCCTTGGCTTTGCTAGCTGTTGAGGCCTGCCGCTTCACGGAATCCCAGTCCACGGATTCTAGCCAACTGTCCTGTACTTCCTTCTCCTGCAGGATTGTGGGATATTATGCAACACTTTATTGAAGGATTAGAGGATAATCTATTGAATGATTAGAGGATAATCTATTGAATGATTAGAGGATAATCTATTGAATGATTAGAGGATAATCTATTGAATGATTAGAGGATAATCTATTAAATGATTAGAGGATAATCGATTGAAGGATTAGAGGATAATCTATTGAAGGATTAGAGGATAATCTATTGAATGATTAGAGGATAATCGATTGAAGGATTAGAGGATAATCTATTGAAGGATTAGAGGATAATCTATTGAATGATTAGAGGATAATCGATTGAAGGATTAGAGGATAATCTATTGAAGGATTAGAGGATAATCTATTGAATGATTAGAGGATAATCGATTGAAGGATTAGAGGATAATCTATTGAAGGATTAGAGGATAATTGATTGCATGAAGGATTAAGGGATAATCTATAGAAGGATTAGAGGATAACTGATTGAAGGATTAAGGGATAATCTAATGAAGGATTAGAGGAAAATCAATTGACGGATTATAGATGGGAGGCATGTAGGATAATATATTATCCTATAGGAAATGATTTATGTATTATTTAGGGACTTAATATTGAAGGATAAAGGACTGTGACGACACTTAAAAGGATTATGGAAAAAAAGTTAGAGGTGCCATAGAATAGTTATTTAAGGGATTATCGTAGGGATTAGGGAATTTGGTAAAAATGTATTCCAAAAAGCATGTAATCTTTCAAATGCTTTAGGGATAGTAAATTAGAGATTTATGACATAGGATAAACCAACTGAAGGATCAGGACATAAACCAACTGAAGGATCAGGGGATAAACCAACTGAAGGATCAGGACATAAACCAACTGAAGGATCAGGACATAAACCAACTGAAGGATCAGGACATAAACCAACTGAAGGATCAGGACATAAACCAACAGAAGGATCAGGACATAAACCAACAGAAGGATCAGGGGATAAACCAACAGAAGGATCAGGGGATAAACCAACAGAAGGATCAGGGGATAAACCAACTGAAGGATCAGGGGATAAACCAACTGAAGGATCAGGGGATAAACCAACTGAAGGATCAGGGGATAAACCAACTGAAGGATCAGGGGATAAACAAACTGAAGGATCAGGGGATAAACCAACTGAAGGATCAGGGGATAAACAAACTGAAGGATAAGGACATAAACCAACAGAAGGATCAGGGAATAAACAAACTTAAGGATCAGGGGATAAACCAACTGAAGGATCAGGGGATAAACCAACGAAAGGATCAGGGGATAAACAAACTGAAGGATCAGGACATAAAACTAATTAAGAATCAGGACATTAACCAACTGAAGGATCAGGGTTGTACAGGAACAGTAAGCCATCACAGTCGTGAGTTGGCGGGGGACAACAGGTGACTGGTTGCCTACCTCCTTGTTAAATATGTAGCAGCCGGCGGCATCAAAATATCCTTCGCGCATCTCTTCCCGCATGTTGAACGGCGTGATTGCTATGCCGTCATCGTTGGCAATGGTGGCCTCCTCTTGACCTTCAATGTCCTCCTCTCGCAGGCGACCATCATTGCCTTCGTCCGCGCCGGCTGTCATGACACCGCCGTCTTCTTCTTCGTCGCTGTCCAGCGAGTGTCGACTGTCAACTAGCGGTCGCCAGACAGTAGAAGCTTCCGGCCCATCCAATCGCTGAGTGGTCACAGATTCAGAGAAGCGAACTCGCTTAGCCGGAGGAGCTGACGGCGGTGATGACATTTTGTTGAAAACTTCTTTGCGCTGAAAGTGTGGGCAGTATGACTAGATATGGGACTCTAGACACTTGTGGTACATCAATTGGTTAGTCTAAATGTATAAAAGGGCTAGTAATGGACAATGATGCAATCCTGAGTAACAGTAGAAGTACCAAGGGGAATTCCCCAACTAGCACACAAAAATCAAAAAAACGCGCCAACTTTTCATTGTGCATCTTCTGAAACAATAGTCAAGTTGCCAGCTTCTAAGACCGTCGTGATATTCAATGGTTATGGCCAAAGGTCGGATTTTTCCTATAAGCACTAGTGTATTTCATAAACCCCTAAATTCACTGTATATTAAAAAATTAGACAAAGAGGATGTGATCTCCATGGGTTATTTGTTTTATAAATAAATAATTTATTATATGTTCATATTCATACATATGTTCAAATGTTCACTCAGCAGCATTAAAAACCGCCACCCTAGAGCGAGGGAAACGATTCATCTCAACTCACTACCACAAATGACACAATGTGCACCTGCACCTGAGACCTCTTTTAGGGGTCAAAATTCCCACAAAAATGCTTTTTTGAGATGAATAGGGGCTTAAGCTGGCAAAGCCACCCTGGATCCCCCACTACATAGGTTTAAATAGAAACATCTATGCAAAATTGGTTGTGTAACAGTTACTGGCTATGCAACTCAGGCTGTCGAAACTGTAAGTTGACCATTTCCATGGCTATAAAATTAACAACTAGAGTACATTTATGGGCAAAAGAGAAAATTAGACATAGAAATTAAAAACTCTAATGGACAAGGAAATTTGTCACATGTAGGCCTATTTAGAAATTAGGGATTTGCGCCTGTGACAACCAAATTTGCAACTCTGAAGACTGTACATAGTCCATAGCTGGTGCCTCTTGCAGTGACTTACTTAAGGTCCAGCAGCTCTGTCTAGGTGAAGGTCAATGACCACTAAAGATAGAGTCAGAGAATAATAAATATAATCTTTTTGAGTCCAAAAGCCAGCATAGTAAAGCACAAATACATTTTCCTCCAATTTTAATAAAAATACAATTTTATTTAATAATAATATTTCTAGCTAAATAAGAACTTCTGAGTTAAAGCATTAGCAGGGATTTTTAATACTATTAATATTATAAGTTTACACTATTTCTTTTGCTTTTTGTTAAGAAATTTGGTGTCAAAAAGCTAATGACATATCTTTGATGATAAATAAGTAGAAGCAATGTATGTTTTCGCTAATTGCTGCGATAAAAATAGGCATAGAGTTTTTGCTTTATTGGAGTGAATTAAAAAACCCACTAAGTTTGCATATTAGAAAGCTAGAATATAATTAACACAGACTCTTGTTAGTGCGACACAATGGCAACCTTTGGTTCTACCCTCACTAAGTACGAGTAAGAATCGCTCATATTTTCTCTATGTTCAGTGCGATCGTTTCTGGGAAGAAATTTGTAATATTCTTAGGTACTCATTTTAAATGTACGACTTTTTATATTTATACCTTTTTTATATTGCAATTGCAACGTGTTACCTTTTGTATTTATAATTGATTGCTTTTTAATTGTTATAAATTAGTTTTAACGATGATATTAAATATATAATAAAATAAATAGTCATTCAATAAGAGTTCGCGCTGATTCGCAGTTTGCACCGAGGTTCGAATATCAGAAGATTTGAACACGGCCTTTGACATATATGCTCTTTTTTTACAAATTTTATTTTTAAATAAATATTGTTCTTAGAATTGACAAGTAAAACAATTTTTTTTCATTCGTATATCTGGCTTGCATAAGATAAGCAAAAAGCTTTTCTAAAAGAACTTTCATGCCCAGGTTTACGCTTTTAAATGAAAGCTGAAGTTTCAAAAGAGAATGTACAGTCTTACCCAAAATTCCAACATTGGAGAGTCTAAAAATAAAATTGCCTTGGGGTGATCATTGACTTTTCACTGACTTCATAATAGTTCCACTGAGAAGTCTCACGGAAGTACATACTTTAGACTATATATTTTTGAGCAATGCTGTTTTAAGCTGCACTAGAAAACTATAGTAGGCCCTATGCAGCCTAGAGAGTAACTGGTATAAAACAATATTAGGCCTACTCAATAGAAAATACAATTTACAACATGACGATCAGTTTATAATACTTGTTCTTATCGTCTCACTCCTAGAATAACGACGAGTGTATGTATGTGCATCTATAGTTATTAATATAATTTGGCCCAATATTTTTCTGTTGAATGCATAAGCTATCTCTTTCTATTATAGTTAAAATTAAATTGTGTTGTTTAAGTTTCTTGGCATGCCAAATCAACTGTAGTCTTCACATTTTTTGGGTATTATATCTAATTTTTTTAATAGTCTAAGAATCTAACTTGTCCTAACCCAATCGAGCACATCTAAATGCTTTTGGATTTTTGCTTATTTGTGTGACTTTTGCCATATGCTATTCCAGATTGTAGTCACTTTGTCAAAAGCAGCTTTTCAAATCTTTGACAAAGTGGCAATAATTTTGGGGTTCCTAAGTTTGTATTTGATAAAGTGACTAGAATTCCTAAGGCTAGAAATATGTGTTTGACAATGTGGCAAAGCTTTCTTGGCTGTTTTGTCAACTAGTTTTCAACTAGGCCTAGCCATGGAATACAATGTGGAATGTGCCATGTGCAACATGACTAAGCCTAGGCCTATGACATGAACATTAAATGCAATATGTAGGCCTAATATGTAAAAACACCACTGCTTTAGACCCCACCAGTCCTTGGATCTAGCCCTCCACCTATTCTTTTAAAACAATTTGTTAAGTAAACAGATGATTCATTACAATGTACTTGTGATTGTACAGTGTTGATATATGCTCTTAAAAAGGCCTAATGGCCAACAGAATCACCACCTGATGTGCATAAGTTTGAATGTACAGCTGAAATGTGCTTGTTCAATGCTACCAGAAAGGTTCTAATGTTCTTAGAAGTTATAAAAATTCTAATTCTAAATTCTGCATTTAAATTCTAAAATTTAGTTAAACAGTTTAACTGAAAGTTTTGGAAGCCATCTAGCCACATCAACAGGTTCTCCAGTGTGATTAGTGTCAACAGTGACAGCATAGGACATGTGGAATAGGTATCTCATGGGCTCAATATTGAATCCTGATGTGGCAAGACAAATTCAAGTGAGCTTGTAACAATTGCTTGGTTGAAATCCATTAGCAGTAGTTGAGGCAGCAGAGGTCAAGGCAGTGGAGTTTGTAGCAGTAGAGTTCAAGGCAACACAGGCAGCTGGCTTCTTTAGTTAAACTGTATGCTCTTGATAAAGGCTGCAGTACAATAGACAATACTGTATAGAGTTAAGTATATTCTATCTATCTTGGCCTATCGTGTGGGCACTATAAATATGCTCACTTTGAGAAACAGTTAAACAACAGCAGATATATATGTAGCTTTTTAGTACCTACCCCTTTCAGCTCTTGACTACAAAATGACTGCCTTTGACAGTATACAGTATAGTATGTAGATAATTGGCTATTTGAAAAAATGACCAAATGCAGGGATGAGTCCAGTTGATAACCATTTGATGAAATAGTTTTTGACAAAGTGACCAGCACTGGTTATTTGGCATGTGAAACCACATGTTATTCTGTATGTTTATCTGTGTTATTACTGCATAAATATTAGTAAGTTTATTCTGACCATCAGAAAGTCTGACTCAAATTATATTTGTCAAAAGTTTGAAGCAAAATATAAAAACACCAATGCAAATTTTGTTTTTAATGTAGACTAGAATTATATAATATGATAAACATTTTTTTTCATAAATTGACTTGGACTGCTATTGCCACAGCAAACTTACTTTGTATCAATGTCGAGCACTTTTGTACCTCTGTACAAGCTAGAGTAAAGAAATTGTTTGAGGCTCATTAGCCTACATCATAATCATGATCTATACAAAGGTCTTTAAGGCCCAGTATATATGAGAGCACATAATATAGAGTATGTGATATTAGCCATTACTTATAGCACAGTGAGTAATATAAGTGATCTAATTTGGCCATTAAGCTAACTGTTTTCTGTCATTTTTAGCTAAAAATAACAAGCATCTGATGATTAATGATATAAGGGAAATTAGGTAGAAAAATATCAAACAATAATTACACTATTGTTAACTATCCTTCATAGTTCTAACATTTTTTCCAAACTGTTACTATAACCTAATTGAACTATAGGTGAGAAATCTTTATTTACCCTTACCAACATTTTTCTTTATTAATTTGGTTTAATTCTATTGGCACACTTAACACACATCCTTATTTGTAACATGAACTAGAAACCAATTGTCTAAATATCTCAAATTAAAAAAACCTCAGCTTTTATTTGATTCAATGATATCTAAAATGTGGATTATGAAGTAGATAGCACAAAATACATGATATCTTCTTATATACTAAAAATGAAAATCTTGCTTGGTTGCTTGTAGGTGTTTTAACACTGTGATCTATTTCACACAGATAATGTATCAAAAATATTTTAACCTTTTAAGCCACATTTTTCAATTATTACTTTCAGTAGCTGCTTAGTGATCATGATAGGCTGAAAATATCAAATAAATTAAATTCGACCATTAAGCAGCAAAGCAGCCAGATTTTGCAACCAGGATCTGCAAGCATCTTCCTCAACTGTAGGGGCTCTTCTAGTGGATCATCTCTACTAAGGCGTTTACCGCCCCGACCTTTAGGCCGTCAGCCCAAGTCCCTTCGCCCTCCCCCGCCGGGCGGAGGGGAGGTGACGAATTTCAACGTTCGCTGCGAAATAAGCAGCATAGCGTTGAAAGCTAAATTGCTTTAATAAATAGAGCTTTAATTAAGCTAAGATGAACTCTGTTGCCTCCGAGACCGACCTGCTAGCTGTTGGCAGTGTTGTTAAAGATAGATGGCAGGTCACTAGAAAGATTGGTGGCGGTGGTTTCGGCGAGATTTACGAAGCGCAGGACGTCCTGACGAAGGAGTCAGTGGCGCTCAAACTGGAGAGTGCAAAGCAGGCCAAACAGGTGAGTGACGCTGTGCCAATTCCAACAGATCTTCAGCTGCCACCTTATCTTAGTGGCGGATCATTCAGTCATGAGGCTGTCACTGCCACATGATCCTTCTGTGGTGGGGCTGTCACTGCCCCTGATCCTTCTGTGGTGGGGCTGTCACTGCCTCTGATCCTTCTGTGGTGGGCTGTCACTGCCCCTGATCCTTCAGTAGCGGGCTGTCACTGCCCCTGATCCTTCTGTGGTGGGCTGTCACTGCCCCTGATCCTTCTGTGGTGGGCTGTCACTGCCCCTGATCCTTCAGTAGCGGGCTGTCACTGCCCCTGATCCTTCAGTAGCGGGCTGTCACTGCCCCTGATCCTTCTGTGGTGGGCTGTCACTGCCCGCTGGTCCATCATTGGCGGGGCTGTCGCTGCCTGTTCTCTGGAATGTCAAAGGTGTGTTACCCATTCGCAATTATTCGCCTTTTCGCAGGTGCTCAAAATGGAAGTGGCGGTGCTGAAGAAGCTACAGGGCAAGGATCATGTGTGCCGTTTCCTTGGGTGCGGCAGAAACGATCGCTTTAATTACGTTGTCATGGAGCTGCAGGGCAAGAATCTTGCCGAATTGCGTCGTTCGCAGCCGCGCGGCAGTTTCTCCGTCAGCACGACAGTTCGGCTGGGCCGACAGATATTGGAAGCCATCGAGGCCATTCACTCCATCGGTTTCCTTCATCGCGACATCAAGCCGAGCAATTTCTCAATGGGCAAAGGAGATGCCAATTGTCGCCGTGTATACATGCTAGACTTTGGCCTGGCCAGGCAGTACACTAACTCCGATGGCGACGTCAGAGCTCCCAGAACCATTGCCGGCTTCCGAGGCACTGTTCGATACGCCTCAGTGAATGCGCATCAGAACAGAGAGATGGGCCGGCACGACGATCTTTGGTCACTGTTCTACATGCTGGTTGAGTTTGCCTGCGGCCAGCTTCCGTGGAGAAAGCTGAAGGATAAAGAGCAGGTCAGTGATAAAGCGTTTTGTTTAGGAATCTTGTTTTTTACGAGTAATATTTTATTGCTGGTTTGATATATACTCCTGGCGTGTTTGTTACTGATATTTTCAGATTTTTATTGATCGTGACTGGCATTTCAAAGTACCTTATTCCCAATTTGGAATTCAATCTTAGGGAATAAAAAGACTTAGGGAAGTTTATGAAATGGCAATATTGTTTATAAAAATGGAATCAAAGGACGAGATCAAAGTGAGACAGGAGATAAGATCAAAGTGAGACAGGAGATGAGATCAAAGTGAGACAGGAGATAAGATCAAAGTGAGACAGGAGATGAGATCAAAGTGAGACAGGAGATAAGATCAAAGTGAGACAAGAGATGAGATCAAAGTGAGACAGGAGATAAGATCAAAGTGAGACAGGAGATGAGATCAAAGTGAGACAGGAGATGAGATCAAAGTGAGACAGGAGATGAGATCAAAGTGAGACAGGAGATAAGATCAAAGTGAGACAGGAGATGAGATCAAAGTGAGACAGGAGATGAGATCAAAGTGAGACAGGAGATGAGATCAAAGCGAGACAGGAGGTGGGATCAAAGCGAGACAGGAGATGGGATCAAAGCGAGACAGGAGGTGGGATCAAAGCGAGACAGGAGATGGGATCAAAGCGAGACAGTAATGGGATCAAAGCGAGACAGGAGATGGGATCAAAGCGAGACAGTAATGGGATCAAAGCACGACAGGAGATGGGATCAACGCGAGACAGGAGATGGGATCAAAGTGAGACAGGAGATGGGATCAAAGTGAGACAGGAGATGGGATCAAAGCGAGACAGCAATGGAATCAAAGAAAGACAGGAGGTGGGATCAAAGCGAGACAGGAGATGGGATCAAAGCGAAATAGTAATGGGATCAAAGCGAGACAGTAATGGGATCAAAGCGAGACAGTAATGGGATCAAAGCACGACAGGAGATAGGATCAACGCGAGACAGGAGATAGGATCAACGCGAGACAGGAGATGGGATCAAAGTGAGACAGGAGATGGGATCAAAGTGAGACAGGAGATGGAATCAAAATGATACAGCAAATGTCATTAAGAGAGATTCAATGAGATTTCCGATTGCAGCAACTCCCAGCTCACACCGTGTGACACTCTCTTTGTCCTCAGGTTGGCCGCATCAAGGAGACCTACGATCATTCTCAAATGCTGCGCCATCTGCCCAGCGAGTTCCGGCCATTCCTTGATCACGTGAGCAAGCTGGCCTATTTCGACAAGCCGGACTATCGCTACCTGACCAGCCTGCTTGACCAGTGCGCCAAGCGGAAATCAATCCGACTGTCCGAGCCCTTCGACTGGGAGCAGCCGCCTATTTCAGCCAGCGACATCAACAGCGCCGCAGTTTCAACTAGCGCCTCAGCTGCTGGCGGCGGAGGCGTAGGCGGTGGCGGCGGCTCCCGCACTGGCCAACTCCAACAGCAGCAGCTGCAGCAGCTGCCGCACGGCGGCGGTGGCGGCGGCGGCCGCACTCGCTCAAGCAACATCCCGGTGCTGGTGCGTCAGACCTCCGATACTGGAGGCGGCGAGGCCAGTCGAAATTCCACCTCCAGGCGGCAGCAACAGCAGCAGCAGAACCCGCAGCATCATCAGCATCATCACCAGCAGCAGCAGTTGTCAAGTTCGCACATGCTCCGCTCCATTGAGGCGGCCGCAGCTTCCGCCACCGGCGATCCGAGGCCCGCCAGATCGTCCAAGTTTTCAGCCAGCATGGGCGGGCCCGAGACCAACGCCTACAATCAGCCTGATGACGGCTACGATGCCAGCAATGCCCCGGATGCTACCAGGGCCTACCAGCAGCCGGGAGCCAATTGGCTGGACGAGTCTCAGGTTTGCCTGCTATGACCCATGTCATGCTGCCTGCTATGACCCATGTCATGCTGCCTGCTATGACTCATGTCATGCTGTCTGCTATGACCCATGTCATGCTGTCTGCTATGACCTATGTCATGCTACCTGCTATGACCCATGTCATTCTGCCTGGTGTGACCCATGTCATGCTGCCTGCTGTGACCCATGTCATTCTGCCTGGTGTGACCCATGTCATGCTGCCTGCTGTGACCCATGTCATTCTACCTGCTATGACCCATGTCATTCTGCCTGCTGTGATCCATGTCATGGTGCCTGCTATGACTAATGTCATGCTATGCCTGCTATGACCCATGTCATGCTATGTCATGCTATGCCTGCTATGACCCATGTCATGCTATGTCATGCTATGCCTGCTATGACCCATGTCATGCTATGCCTGCTATGACCCATGTCATGCTATATCATGCTATGCCTGCTATGACCCATGTCATGCTATGCCTGCTATGACCCATGTCATGCTATGTCATGCTATGCCTGCTATGACCCATGTCATGCTATGTCATGCTATGCCTGCTATGACCCATGTCATGGTGCCTGCTATGACCCATGTCATGCTGTCTGCTATGACCTATGTCATGCTACCTGCTATGACCCATGTCATTCTGCCTGGTGTGACCCATGTCATGCTGCCTGCTGTGACCCATGTCATTCTACCTGCTATGACCCATGTCATTCTGCCTGCTGTGATCCATGTCATGGTGCCTGCTATGACCCATGTCATGCTATGTCATGCTATGCCTGCTATGACCCATGTCATGCTATGTCATGCTATGCCTGCTATGACCCATGTCATGCTATATCATGCTATGCCTGCTATGACCCATGTCATGCTATGTTATGCTATGCCTGCTATGACCCATGTCATGCTATATCATGCTATGCCTGCTATGACCCATGTCATGGTGCCTGCTATGACAAATCTAAGTGGGTGAGCGGCAGAGCGGTCCAACTCTAAACCCATATAATAATAGCTGAATTGGCACTCAAAACTGATTCCTCTAGGTAAGCGAGCAGAGACAGCGAGCTAGCATCCAGCAGAACAATTTCCACACGGACAAGCATCGAGTCATGTCGCTGGTCAGCAACATTCTAGACAAACGCGGCGGCGGCGGAGTCAGCAGCGGCTACGGCAGCAGTCGCGTTCACGACGATTTAAGAAAAGTGGCGTCACTGCGGGAGCTGCTGCCGGTTCCTAAGAGCTCCGGGCATCATCACCATCAGCACCAGACTAGACCTTCTGGCATCTCCGCTTCGTCTGGCGTCGGCAGCGGCGGCAAAGCGTCCCGCTCGCGCTCCGAGCATCGACTTCCCCTGCCTCCGTCGGCAGCCAGTAGCTCTGCGGGTCTGTCGGCCGCTCAGCAAACTGTTGCTGCAGCCGGCGGCACCGGGTCGAAGCCGACGCCAAAGCCGCGAAAAACACACAGCGAGCGCCATCAGCAGCAGCTTCTGGCTAGCAACGGAGCCTCGGCTGTGACTTCTGCTGCTGCGGCTGCAGCCGCGACCGCATCGGCTGCGACCAGCACCGCCCTGCGCGCTTCCAAATCCGATTTTCATCTTCTCCGACGCGCGTCGGCCAGCGGAACCGCAGTCGGTGGTCTAGCCGCTCATCACGCTGCCCTGCTGACGCCGACTGTCGGAGCTGTCAACGGCGTCGGCGGGCCGACGGGAGCTAACGCTGGCGGCCTCGGGCAGTTTCCGCGGCCCCCGGACACCCCGCCGCCGCCTAGCCGGATCAGCAGCAGCAAGGCGAGGCGTCGCAGATTTAAGCCGTCTCAGACAACAGCCAGCCAGGAGGCGCCTAGCACATCCGCTACGGAATGATTCGGTGGCAAGAGTGGAAGATGATCCTCTTCAAAATATCCTAGATAAAAAATTTGCAATGTTATCTAATAATACCAAATATCCGCTTTCCTGCTGTCCCGATTCCATAATCCCTTGCCTTATTATCCCCATTTTTACAATAGCCGTCTTTAAAATAGTCCTCCCTGTGACGGCTAACATCGCAAAGTGTGACCAAAGAATCCATGTCCTCGCCGCTTGTCCTACCGGCGGTCCAAAGCTTATACTAGTCTGCTATTAGCTTGCTGAACAATAACTAATATTATCGTCTGTTTAACCAAGCAAAACTGCCTGCCTCAAGAAAGTACATCAATTGATTCTTATTATTTTCTTGTTAATAATTTTATTCTTTAGCGCGAAGTGAACATCTTTCTGTGCTCTGAATTGTCTGTCTTCTTTTGTATTCTTCTTTTTTTGCCCCTCTGCGGCTCATCGCAAAATTAAATTGTGTTTCTTAGAAAGCCCAGCAGCAATGTTCGTCTTTCGAATTAAACTTCAGTTTTTTCCATGCTCTAAATTGAAATTTTTTCTTTCTGATTGTCTCTGTCCATTTTGGCTAGTGGAATAAATGTTTGGCGTATTAATAAAATCGAATTAGCTTCTCCGAGATTTCCTGCCTTTGGACCCAACCCAGAGGTCTAAGCGGTGGCCACAGAACTCTAACCTTTTTTTATTCGGGTCGACAATCGAAATTCAACATTGTTGATTTTTTCTCTCTCTATTTACACAGTGCCGCCTAGCACACACGGAAGCTTGTCTGTTCAGTTTTAATTTACAAATCTAGTTTCTATTTATTTAAAAGAATGTCACACTTACCATCTATTGATTTATGATAATTATTTGTGCAGCCTCGTGTGTCGCTTGTAAATCGATCAAAATCTCCTTATTGATTTATTGATTAGCAGATATTTTGCCTCGCTTGATATCAATATTTCACGAAACATTTGCTTATTGCAATTAAGCAAATTACAACTATTACAATTATAATTTTGTTTATTTTTTATGCCTTCGCTGAGTCAATTGAAGCGTTACCGTGGTAACGGCCTTCGAAAGTACTGATAAAGCTATTAGACTGCCTTCTGTGATCTGTACTAAATAATTGTTTCATATTTGCTTTTTTTCTTTTTGCGCTTTTTAGCTTTTATTATTTACTAATCGCTGTGTAAATTTTTTATTCTTATATATTAGTAAGTATGACTGAAGTTGAGTATTTAGCAATGGTCGCATATTAATTTCTATTGCTTTCTATTGCATATTGTCTATATTGTGTGCATATATAAGTTACATGCTTTGTGGAGCACAGAAATTCTTTGACACTCATCTCTTATTGCTTGATTTCGCGTCCGGGTTCTGTTCTGTCTGACCGCTCCCGACTGATACAAGAAGAACCCTTAAATTTACAATTAAATCCTTAAATCAGAGGTCGGCAAACTCCGGCCCGCTGGCCCCATGCGGCCCGTTGCCCCTTCCCACACCTATAGTATGCTGTTTCATCTCTCCCCTGTCTCATCTCTCCCGTTTGTCACCTCTCCCGTGTCTTATCTCTCCATTGTCTCGTCTCTCCCGTGCCGTATCTCTCCCCTGTCTCATCTCTCCAGTGTCTCAACTCTCCCGTGTCTCATCTCTCCCCTGTCTCATCTCTCCCGTGTCTCATCTCTCCCGTGTATCACATCTCCCACGCTGTATCATCTCTCCCGTGTCTCATCTCTCCCGTGTATTATCTCTCCCGTGTCTCACCTCTCCCCTATCTCTGATGTATTTCTCTTATATTTCTACAGTCAATGCGGCCCGCTGTCGTCTTTTAGGCCCGCTAGCTAATAATTTTGCCGACCCCTGCCTTAAATGGAAGGCATCGTCCATTTTGGGATAAATATCCCATCTCACAGTGGGTGCCCTTACTCGGGATAATTATCCCCTCTCTATTATAGTTGGGTAGAAATGAATCCACAGTTTGTGTCGAAAATTTAGGAAGTTATTTATCCCATCCTCAATTTTGTTTTCCTATCTTTATCTTGCCATCCACATGTTGCTGTCTGTACTATGAAAGTCTTCCCATTGGCACTTGGAGCAGCAGAGGCTACCACAGGTATGGAGTATGGGGACTCGGGCTCGCTGCTTTTGACTTCTATTTCCGCCTTTCTGTGTCTGCCTATTTCATCAAACAATGTTTCGTTGTTTTTATTTTGCTTTGAACAAAAAACTACAAAGATGAAGTGAATTATTTCATGGCCTTGTCCGAAAAAGCAGCAAATGGTTTTGGAGCATGCGTTATTCATATATTGCTACGATCTGAAGCTATGTGATCCTAAATCAGATGAACGATATATATTTATATTTATAATGCACTTTCATTTTTACCGACTTGCGTATTTTATTTTGCTATAACGCACTTAAAAGTGCGATTACAAAGACTAGTAAAAACTCTATCTTGTCCGCCCAACACCTTTAATGTGGCTTGGCTTGTGTAGTAAATCGGTAAATGCTACATTTATATTATATAATATTTGCCTGACATTTATCAGTTTGGAAAGCAATTATCAGCTCATGGACTGTTTTGTGTCGGCTTTGTTCTTCATTTCGCAATTACTTATTACAGACGAACTGAAATTTTAGGCTGTGGCACTGAAGGACTCTGAGTATGGTGATTGAGGCACTGAAGGACTCTGAGTATGGTGATTGAGGCACTGAAGGACTCTGAGTATGGTGACTGAGGCACTGAAGGACTCTGAGTATGGTGACTGAGGCACTGAAGGTGATGACTGAGACACTGAAGGACTCTGAGTATGGTGACTGAGGCACTGAAGGACTCTGAGTATGGTGACTGAGGCACTGAAGGACTCTGAGTATGGTGACTGAGGCACTGAAGGACTCTGAGTATGGTGACTGAGGCACTGAGGGACTCTGAGTATGGTGACTGAGGCACTGAAGGACTCTGAGTATGGTGACTGAGGCACTGAAGGTGATGACTGAGGCACTGAAGGACTCTGAGTATGGTGACTGAGACACTGAAGGACTCTGAGTATGGTGACTGAGGCACTGAAGGTGATGACTGAGGCACTGAAGGACTCTGAGTATGGTGACTGAGGCACTGAAGGTGATGACTGAGGCACTGAAGGACTCTGAGTATGGTGACTGAGACACTGAAGGACTCTGAGTATGGTGACTGAGGCACTGAAGGTGATGACTGAGGCACTGAAGGACTCTGAGTATGGTGACTGAGACACTGAAGGACTCTGAGTATGGTGACTGAGGCACTGAAGGTGATGACTGAGGCACTGAAGGACTCTGAGTATGGTGACTGAGACACTGAAGGACTCTGAGTATGGTGACTGAGGCACTGAAGGTGATGACTGAGACACTGTAGGACTCTGGGTATGCTGACTGAGGCACTGATGAAGGACGCTGAGTGTGCTGACTGAGGCACTGATGAAGGACACTGGGTGTGCTGACTGAGGCACTGATGAAGGACGCTGAGTGTGCTGACTGAGGCACTGATGAAGGACGCTGAGTGTGATGACTGCAGTAGTGCCAGTCTCAACTGCTAGGTGCCAGTCTCGACTGCAGGAGTGCCAGTCTCAACTTTAGGAGTGCCAGTCTCAACTGCAGGAGTACCAGTCTCAACTGCAGGAATGCCAGTCTCAACTTTAGGAGTGCCAGTCTCAACCGCAGAAGTGCCAGTCTCGACTGCAAGAGTACCAGTCTCAACTGCAGTAGTGCCAGTCTCAACTGCTAGGTGCCAGTCTCGACTGCAGGAGTGCCAGTTTCAACTGCTGGGTGCCAGTCTCAACTGCAGGAGTGCCAGTCTCGACTGCAGGAGTGCCAGTCTCAACTGCAGGAGTGCCAGTCTCAACTGCAGGAGTGCCAGTCTCAACTTTAGGAGTGCCAGTCTCAACTGCAGGAGTACCAGTCTCAACTACAGGAGTGCCAGTCTCAACTGCAGGAGTGCCAGTCTCAACTGCAGGAGTGCCAGTCTCAACTGCAGGAGTGCCAGTCTCAACTTTAGGAGTGCCAGTCTCAACCGCAGAAGTGCCAGTCTCGACTGCAAGAGTGCCAGTCTCGACTGCAGGAGTGCCAGTCTCAACTGCTAGGTGCCAGTCTCGACTGCAGGAGTGCCAGTTTCAACTGCTGGGTGCCAGTCTCAACTGCAGGAGTGCCAGTCTCGACTGCAGGAGTGCCAGTCTCAACTGCAGGAGTGCCAGTCTCAACCGCAGGAGTGCCAGTCTGAAATTTAATTTAGCGACAGTCTTCGCTAAAACGAAGAGAATGTTTTTCAGCTCTCTAATGAAACACAAAACCTTTGCCTACTATACTGCAGCTTCCGCCCGTCCATACCTCGACTGTGAACAGGATGCGGGCGCCAGGATCCGAGTCGTCGGCACCGAGCTTGTAGATGCAGTCGTTGGTGTCGCATTGCTGCTGCGGGAGCGATTAGACTTCAGCAATTTCTTGCTATTTTTTACGTCGAGTTTTCCTGTTTATTATTGTTTTTGAGAGCATTGCTCCCAGGGGGCCATTGTTTATAGGGAAGCTTTGAGCAATGCGCTGATGGATAGCGCAGCGGGTGCCGTGTCATGTTAGTGTTGAAATTAATCAGTGCCCCAACTGATAGCCTGTAATTATTTCGTTGTTTTTTTGCAGGCAAGTTTTTCTCACCTGCAATTTCGATTTGACATTTTTGCCTAGCGAGTTTTGTAAACACTGCTCAAACTGCTCAAACCCTACTTACAGAACTGGCTCAAAGCCAAGAACTAGCGCTTATCCGCTGTAGGCTATCGCTAATCCACTGGAGGCTATTGCTAATCCGCTGTGGGTTGTTGCTAATCCGCTGTACGTTATTGCTAATCCGCTGGAGGCTTATTGCAAATCCACTGGAGGCTATTGCTAATCCATTGGAGTCTATTGCTAATCCATTGGAGTCTATTGCTAATCCACTGGATTCCTGTGCTAATCCACTTAAAGAACTGATCAAACCCTACTCAAAGACTGATCAAACCCTACTCAAAGACTGATCAAACCCTACTCAAAGACTGATCAAACCCTACTCAAAGACTGATCAAACCCTACTTAAAGACTGATCAAACCCTACTCAAAGACTGATCAAACCCTACTCAAAGACTGATCAAACCCTACTCAAAGACTGATCAAACCCTACTTAAAGACTGATCAAACCCTACTCAAAGACTGATCAAACCCTACTCAAAGACTGATCAAACCCTACTCAAAGACTGATCAAACCCTACTCAAAGACTGATCAAACCCTACTCAAAGACTGATCAAACCCTACTCAAAGACTGATCAAACCCTACTCAAAGACTGATCAAACCCTACTCAAAGACTGATCAAACCCTACTCAAAGACTGATCAAACCCTACTTAAAGACTGATCAAACCCTACTCAAAGACTGATCAAACCCTACTCAAAGACTGATCAAACCCTACTCAAAGACTGATCAAACCCTACTCAAAGACTGATCAAACCCTACTCAAAAACTGCTCAAACCCTACTCAAAGATTTGCTCAAACTCTGCTTAAAACTGCTCAAACTGGACTTTATAAGCTGCTCAAATCTAACCTAAAAACGTGCTCAAATCATACTTTAATCCCGCCCTGATTGAGCAGCTTCATCCCATTGGGCTTTCTTGCTCGCTTTGGGATTATTAAATAAAACACCTGCAAATTATTCAGCAGCCAAGTCTCCCTGAACTGCCATTTGGAAGTTGAGAAACCCTTTAATTATCAGTTTGGGAGTAAATTAATCGTTCCATAGGCGCGACTTGATTGGCTGCGACCCAGTGGCCAATGGCGTTCAACGCGGTGTTTTCGATCGATAGACAGGGAGCCCTTTTTTATCCGGAGAATTTATTCACTAATCTTTACAAAACGCAATGTTAATTTTAATGTTTTCAAATAGATTTTGACTGCTGGAAAATTTGTAGTCGGATCATCAACTCATTATTGACAATATGGAAACCACAACGAGTGACGACCAGTCAAATAAAGGTAAAAACTTTTATTGTCACCTGCGCTGCTGATTCACCAAGAATAACTGCTAATCCGCTGTAGGCTATTGCTAATCCGCTGTAGGCTATTGTTAATCCACTGGAGCCTATTGCTAATCCGCTGTAGGCTAATGCTAATCCACTGGAGGTTATTGCTAATTTGCTATAGACTATTGCTAATCCAATGGAGTCTATTGCTAATTCACTGTAGGCTATTGCTAATCCACTGGAGTCTATTTCCAATCCACTGTAGGCTATTGCTAATCCATTGGAGGCTACTGCTAATCCACTGCATTCTTGTGCTGATACACCGGACGCTGTCAATAATCCGCTGAGGGATATTGATTATCTATTAAAAGGCTATCCAGTAATTCGCCTGTTAAACTTTCCTAGACACCTGGCGCGATCAGGGCTCTTATGACCCAGCTGAACCTACTCAGCAGGCAGCCACCAAGCCTCATCAAGAAGCTGAGTTGCCCACTTGTGATCCCGATCTGCAGCGATCGGAAACCGATGATGAGCATAATCTTTCGCGAGAACAGCAGCAGCTGCTTCCATCGAGTGCCCAGCAGCTTCCATCGAGTGCTCAGCAGCTTCTTTGGAGTGCTCAGTCGCAGCTTCCGTCGAGTGCTCAGCAGCTTCCGTGTAGTGCTCAGCAGCTTTCATCGAGTGCTCAGCAGCTTTCATCCACTGCTCAGCAACTTCCATCGAGTGCTCAGCAGCTTCTTTGGAGTGCTCAGTCGCAGCTTACGTGGAGTGCTCAGCAGCTTCCGTGTAGTGCTCAGCAGCTTTCATCGAGTGCTCAGCAGCTTCCATCGAGTGCTCAGCAGCTTCCGTGGACTGCTCAGCCGCAGCCTTCAATAAATAGTCAAATGCAGTCCCACACAGAGGCAACTCAATCACAGCCAGAAAGTGAAGCGGAGCAACTGCAGCCGCTGTGCTCAGGCTGCGGCTTATTAATTGATGAGAAAATCATTCTGCAGGTGAACTCGCGCCAGACCTGGCACAGCCGCTGCCTTCGCTGCCGGGCCTGCGGGCGGGGACTCGCCGACTCGGCCGTCAGCTTCGTCTGGGACGGTAAAAACTTTTGCAGCCCGACTTGTCGAAGGTGAGTTCATTGCGGCCAAAGTGACCCATCTGGATCCCTCCTAAGTTGGGGATTATCTCTACTGAAAATCAATCCCTCATCCATTTACCAATAAGTAGGTAAATTATAAGTATATTAGATTAGATTTAGATTATAAATTAATTAAATTAATTAAATTAAATTAGACTGCTTCGACTCTTTTAATTAGAACTAAGATTTTGCTTCTAGCTACTGAAACGTCTTCAATAATTTGGCCGCAACCAACCCCAACACAGCCTCTTCACTCCCAGCTGCCTTGGCTGCGGTGGCGCCATTGGCAGGACAGACATGGTGGTCCGGGCTCGCGAGCTCATGTTCCACGTCGGCTGCCTTCGCTGCCGCATCTGCGACCAGCAGCTCCGGACTGGCCAAGCGTTCGGAATGGCCGAAGACAGAGGCCCATTGTGCCTGGGCCACTTTCTGGCTGTGGTACCGCAGACTCGTTCCGGATCCGAGGCTGTATCCTCATTTCTTGGAACCACAACAATGGACGCCAGCTTCATCAGCGATCACCTTCAGGGTGAGGACCTCTGCCTCTGCCGCCTTATTAAACTAAAGTCTGATTATGCACGATTGACACATCTCAATGCAGGTGCTGGCTGCCATGGCAACGTGGGAGTCGGCAACGATCGTTTCCATGGCGACTATCTAGATCGCGAAGGTTTCTACGGCAACCAGAGAGCCAGCGGTGAATGTTTTCATGGCAACCAGAGAGCCAGCGGTGAATGTTTTCATGGCAACCAGAGAGCCAGCGGTGAATGTTTCCATGGCAACCAGAGAGCCAGCGGTGAATGTTTCCATGGCAACCAGAGAGCAAACAACGATGGTTTCTATGGCAGCCCAAGTGCTAGCAACGAGTCCTATCTTTACAACGAGAGCGTCGCTGGTCAAGAAGGTAGCAACACAAGCTCAGGCACCGAGGAACTCCGTGACCAGAACGAAGTGGCCAAAAACAATCTGGCCGCGACCAACAAACGCCGGCATCCTAGCAACAGTCGCCATGACGATCACATTCAGCCAGGTCCAAGCCGGCGAGCTGACAGGAACCGTGTAGTCCGGCCGCGCACAATCCTGACTCAGCACCAGCTGTTGATGCTTCACAGCAGCTTCGCCAGCCAGCCCCGACCGGACGCTTCAGCGAAGCTTCAGCTGGCTGAGTCAGTCGGCCTGCCGTACCGCGTGGTGCAGGTCTGGTTCCAGAACCGGCGCTGCAAGACCCGCAAGCGAGTGCGTCTGCCCGATAGTGAGGCGGGGTCCAGCGCCCAGCGGCCCAGTGCGCCAGCTTCTCCGGAGGAGTTCCACAATTGATAGCAAACAGGCAAGGAATTAAAAATACTTTTTCGTATTTGATTGTTTGTTTGAAATTATTATTATCAATAAAACTTTCAGTTATTTAAAAAGTAAATAAATCTCAAAACCGAAATTTAGATAGCAATTTAGTTCAGAAGAGTAATGATTTAAATAAAGTAGAAATGCTAAACAAATTTATAAAATATTTCATGTTATTTATCATGATGTAAACAGTTTTTTAATTCGTGTTTCATTAAATATTAATATTTATATAAGAAAAAATAGTAATAAACTTTTTACGTCATTATAACAAAGAGAGATCGTTTAAATTTGTTTAACTTAAACTTTAAATATAAAAAGAGGCACCAATTTAAAATATGAAAGCAGCGTTAAACTAATTTGAACGGCTTACAAACATTCTTAAATTTTTGTTTAAACAACCTTGCACTCCATTTTTGTTACATGTTTCTGAAAAAATGCACACAATTAAGGCTAATTTGTTTTGAGCAGTGTTGCTGTAGGATGCACTGTGCACTCATTGACATTGTTTTATCGAGAATTAATTGATTCAGTCATTAAACCATAATTTCTGTTTTATTCAGACTTGTCCTCTATAAAATAATAGATGTTTAAATAAACAATTTCATGTTAATGTGTAATTCTCAATGAATAATTTAATGTCGTTTGTTTGAATTAAGTGTTTAATTGAGGATTTTTTAATTCCTTGACCGTCCCTGAGCTCTAATCCGCAGTGAGACCCCAAAAACCTTTTTTATATGTAAGATTGTTAACAGCATAACAACAACAAGATACCAGTTTTAAAACGAAAGCTCTTTTCCTGCAAATTTTTCTACTTGCGATTCCTGACGAATTAAAATTTTGTTGTAAAAAATAACTTAAAAACTAATATAAATTTACCTGATCGATTTATGTCAATTATCTGTATTTTCTATGTCTACCTTTGACTACCATTTATTTGCTGTTAGCTTGTTTTCTGACCTGTTAATAATAATAATAATAATTGCAGGAGGGCTGCGGGCAATGGCACATCATTTGGTGACACTAGACCCGCAGCCAGCGAGGAGGCAATTCTGCCCATTTCGCTGACTCCTGAGCACACACGCACACAGATACTGTACGCAGGCATACGCTCACACAGGTGTGTACATCTGCCCTGACTTTCTCATCGTCAGGCAGTGTACACTCGAACTGTGCCTTGGAGGTTGGCCCTCAAGGGCGTAAATTGCACGACAAGCCCCCAAGCCTTCTCTCCGCGGCTGCGCCCCAAATAAATGTGGCCTCGCCGTGGAATCGAACTTAGGGACTGTGGTGCGAGAGGCAAACGCGTTAACCGCTCTGCCACTCACCCCCCCTTCTGACCTGTTAGACAGGGCCTGTTAAATGTGTTTTTAGCGTAGCGGTAACGTCCCTCCGGCACTAAAGTACCCGAGCTCGATTTCGCAGCGTTGCCACATTCATTTGAGCCGCAGCCGCGGAAAAAAGGCGGTGGGGATGATTTAAAATGATTAAAATAAACAAAATCTGCAAGTAAGAGTTATATATTTTGCAGAATTAGAAGAACTATACTCATACCCCATGCCACCCTTACAAACCAACACACGTCACACAGGGGTGTACCACCTGGTCTGACTTTTTCATTGTCAGGCAATGTTACACAAATATAGCTGTGATTTGGACTGGGCCTCAAGGATGTAAGCCGCACAGCAGGACGCCGAGCCTTCTCTCCGCGGCTTCGCCTCACATGAATGTGGCGTCGCTGCGGAGTCGACCTCAGAGACCTTGGCGCTAGAGGCCGACGCGTTAACCACTCTTCCACTCACCCCGCACCCCAGTATCCTTGGGTTATATTATTTGCATAATTAGGAAATACTTTTTTTAAGCGGGCTTTTAATTAATTCTTTTCGCTAATGGAGCTGCTAATTTACTGCGAACTTCAATCCGTCAGTCATTAATTCCCAGCCTCATCTGAAGACTACGATTGGATTGTGAGCGCAAGAGGCGAGTTAACAGGGCTGCAGAGCAAATCTAGCTACACGGGTTGGAAAAGTGAAGCGAACCCTGGCAGACAATGTCTGCCATGGAGTCGATTGCAGACTGTTCACCAGAGCGTCATGAACAGCAGTGGTACGCAAAAGCACTGGCTAAGAACAGTCTAATTCAGGGGTCGGCAAACTTATTAGCTAGCGGGCCAAAAAGAGAGCCTAAAAGACGACAGCGGGCCGCATTGACTGTAGAAATATTAGAGAAATATATCAGAGATAGGGGAGAGATAAGACACAGGAGAGATGAAACAGAGAAGAGATGGCGGGGAGATCAGACAGGGGAGAGATGAGACACGGGAGAGATGAGACACGGGAGAGATGAGACACAGGAGATACGAGACACAGGAGACGAGACACGGGAGAGATGACACACGGGAGAGATAGAGACACGGGAGAGATAAGACACTGGAGAGATGAGACAAAGGAAAGATACGGCACGGGAGAGACGAGACAATGGAGAGATAAGACACGGCAGAGATGAGACAATGGAGAGATAAGACACTGAAGAGGTGACACACGGGAGAGATGACACACGGGAGAGATGAGGCACGGGAGAGATGAGACACGGGAGAGATGAGATACAGGAGACGAGACACGGGAGAGATGAGATACAGGAGACGAGACGCGGGAGAGATGACACACGGGAGAGATAAGACACGGGAGAGATAAGACACTGGAGAGATGAGACAAAGGAAAGATACGGCACGGGAGAGACGAGACAATGGAGAGATAAGACACGGCAGAGATGAGACAATGGAGAGATAAGACACTGAAGAGGTGACACACGGGAGAGATGACACACGGGAGAGATGAGGCACGGGAGAGATGAGACACGGGAGAGATGAGATACAGGAGACGAGACACGGGAGAGATGAGATACAGGAGACGAGACGCGGGAGAGATGAGACACGGGAGAGACGAGACACGGGAGAGATGAGACACTGGAGAGACGAGACACGGGAGAGATAAGACACTGGAGAGATGAGACAAAGGAAAGATACGGCACGGTAGAGACGAGACAATGGAGAGATAAGACACGGCAGAGATGAGACAATGGAGAGATAAGACACTGAAGAGGTGACACACGGGAGAGATGACACACGGGAGAGATGAGGCACGGGAGAGATGAGACACGGGAGAGATGAGATACAGGAGACGAGACACGGGAGAGATGAGATACAGGAGACGAGACGCGGGAGAGATGAGACACGGGAGAGACGAGACACGGGAGAGATGAGACACTGGAGAGACGAGACACGGGAGAGATGAGACACGGGAGAGATGAGACACGGGAGAGATGAGACACGGGAGAGATGAGACAATGGAGAGACGAGACACGGGAGAGATGAGACACTGGCGAGACGAGACACGGGAGAGATGAGACATGGGAGAGATGAGACAATGGAGAGACGAGACACGGGAGAGATGAGACACTGGAGAGACGAGACACGGGAGAGATAAGACACTGGAGAGATGAGACAAAGGAAAGATACGGCACGGGAGAGACGAGACAATGGAGAGATAAGACACGGAAGAGGTGACACACGGGAGAGATAAGACAGAGGAAAGATGAAACAGTATACTATAGGTGTCGGAAGGGGCAACGCGCCGGATTTGGGAGCTTTGGGGGCCGCATCTGGCCCGCGGGCATATCTCGATGTTTTGTGATTTTTCATCGGATAGAGCGGAAAAGTTTAGTCCATTTCATGGATTTCCCTGTCGATTTGTTGAATATTTTTGTAGATACAGAAAAAAGTCTGGGTATTTGAAATACCTCCGAGTTTTTCTACTGTTAAGCATTGGAGAGTGTGGGAATTAAGCGCTCATTGCCATATTTGGTATTGACGCTCGTTGCGTTTTTCTATTGGCTGAAATTTGTCACGTGAAAGGGTTTCCCAGTATGCTAAAAATGGCATGTTCTGCCTACGTAAATTCCGACCAGTGATATACTCGAAATTCTTTAAAAAACTTAAAATAAAAAGCTGATATTTGTTACATTGCATGACAAAATATAACAAGAAAGAAACTTTCACACACTATAGGTGCTGGAAGACAGCTCAGAATGCACATTAAAACACCAGATGGTATCGAGAGTGGCGTCAATAACTACTGCCGGCCCGTCACTATTGTGCTCGATGTTGCCAAAGACAAGTCGCAGCAGTTTGAGTAAGTAAACTGGTCAGATTCTTATGGTTCTCATAGAGAATAACTAATCGGTTTCACCGAGGTGAACATTCTGCTGTGTTTCCCAGAGGAGGCCTTGAACCTTATTGAACGCATGGAGCAGAAGCAGGCGTTGACATTCGCACTGGCTTTTGAAGAGTACGAAATTCCTCTGTGCTGTGAGTTCTGAAGGTTGCAATTGCTGAGGAGGGCAAGAAGGGGTTTGTAGCGTCGGACTCAAGACTTGAATGTTGGGGATTCGATTCTCGATTCTTTAACAGTTCACCTTGCTAGTTCACATTATCCGAATGCACTACTGCTAGTAGCAGGTCAATGCATAATTGCAACCAAAAAACAGTCGGCAGATATGGAATACAGAAGCGTATTAGGCACCATCCGAGACTCAGTCGGCAACCACCTGCTGGCCAGACAGTTCGGCAGCGACATAAACGTCGGCCTCGCAGAATGCAGCTTCGCCAAACAAAAGTGCACCGCTGAGCACTTAGTGAATGTCGCACATCCGCAGCTGGGCATGTGCCACCAGTTTCTGCAGCAGAAGTTCACCCACAACATGACTAGCACGCAGGTGGCAGTTATCAATCAAGTATACTTCACAGATACCACCGATGTCGATGGCTTTACAATTTCTGGAATGGACCACATGAACAGAGTTATTCAAGAGGACGTGTGCTATGAGACTGATACAAGCCAGGTGGTATTCAAGGTGAGCATAGTGCTGTGTTCGGCCTAGTTTAGCCTCTTGCTGTCGGAAGTTGGGAAAAAATGGTAAGAAAGTTAATGAGGGGTCGGTGGCAGAGCTGTCTAACACAGGCACCAAGGTCCCTGAGCTCGATTCCACGGCGAGGCAACATTCGTTTTAGGTGGGAACGCTTGGGGGCTTGTTGGGGGGTGGGTACGCCCACCCCAGTGTTTCTGGCCAAATATAATAGTGCTAGCGAGCCGGTATGGCTCTTCGCGTTTTGTGTGCATGCTACCTGACAAACCAGCGTCTTACACTGGTGGCAGCGGTCTCAGCATGACTAAGCAAGAATCTTTACTGCCGCAGAAGTTCAGCAGCACCGGCAGTGACTCCAATGCCAGAATGTGGCTAAGCATGTTTGAAGACTTCGCCGATGACAGCGACTGGGACGATAAGAAGAAGGCGAAGAAGTTGAAGCTGCTGCTGTCTGGAGAGGCACAGATCTTTGTGTGGGAACTTCCAGACGAAAAGAAAGTGAGCTACGAGCAGCTTAAGGTGGAGCTCATCGGGCACTTCGGCGACAGCCTGAGCAGCTACCGGGCGATGGAGGAGTTTGAGGAACGCAAACGTAGGCCAAATGAGTCTTTGAGAGAGCTGGCGTACAACCTCAAGCTGCTGCACCTCCGGGCTCGGCCAGACGACTCTGTGGACGCCAGGGAGAAGGACGTGAAGTTCCGCTTGATGCGCCTCCTCCCAGCAGCTGTAAGAGATACGCTGCTCAAAGACCAGGACGCGGACTCCTGTCCGTTGACAGTCCTGATTGACCGGGCGGCCCGCATTGAGTTGGTGAGTCGCCAGTCATCAGCGACGTCAGCAGCCGTGACGGCGGAGGACAGTCGGATCAGCCGTCTGGAGCAGCAGGTTCAGCAGCTGGCTGCAGGTGTGCGAACGGGAGCCGCAGGCAAGGAAAGCCGTCAAAGGTCATCATGTGCTTCAGCTGCGGGGAAGTTGGCCACATCGCGAGGCAGTGCCCGAGAGCGGCAGGAGCCCGCTGCAGCAGGTGCTCAGGCAAGGGGCACACGGCGGCGGTCTGCCCGACACCAGCTGCACAGCCGCAGGGAAACTGCTGAGGGTCGGCAGCCTGGGGCCAGCGCCGACCCCCTCTCAAGGGGCCCACAGATCAGCGTCGTCCATCTTTGTGCCAGTGCGTTTCGGCAGGCACAGCTCGCCCGCCCTGCTGGACACGGGCGCGCAGATTTCCCTGATGGACAAGTTGCTGTACGACAAGCTTGACTGCCGGCTCGACTGCAGCGACATCAGCGTCATGCCGACCTCTGTCGACGGCTCGCGGCTGCGCTGCCTTGGCCTGACGACGGCGGAGGTTGCGATCGGCAGCGCGATTCGAGAGCGGCACAGTTTTACCGTGGTGGACGGCATCCAGCCTAGACTGATTCTCGGCATGGACTTCATCGGCCGGGTGTCGCAGACGGTGACCATCGACATGAAGGAAGGCGTCGTCCGGTTCGACAGCGATACGGTGGCTTTCAGCAGCGAGCAGCCGCGGGCCAGTTGCCGCCTGGTGCCAAGCGTTCTGGTGGCGCGCGTGGCGGTCAACACGGAGCTGCCGGCGCGGAGCGAGAAGGTCGTATGGCTCCGGGTGGACTCCAGCCGAGAGCAGGGGGTGTTCGAGCCCTGCGAGGACTTCGTAGCAGCCACGGCGGTGCTTTCGGCGCGCGTGCTGACTATCTCGGACGACGGCCGAATCCCCGTCAAGATGTGCAACCTGGCCGAGGAGCCCGTGCTGCTGTACGCCAATAAAGCCGTCGGGACGTTCGAGGGTGCGATGGCCGGGGGGAGGAGCGACTATCTCCAGAAGGACCCCCTCGGCTGGAACATCAACCCGGAGCTGTCCGAGGCGGATGCGGAGAAGCTGCGCCAGCTGCTGGAGCAAAACGAGGACCTTTTCGCAAGGCACGAGTACGACCTGGGCACGACGGAGCTGCTGCAGCACAGGATAGATCTGGAGCCCGGAACGCGGCCGCACAGGCAGGTTCAGCGATGTCTGCCTCTGTCCGTGCGGGACCAGGTAGACAAGAAGATCGGCCAGATGCTGGACAGCGGCATCATCGAGCCGTCCATGTCTCCTTGGGCCAGCAACCTCCTGGTGGTGCGCAAGAAGAACGGCGACATCAGGCTCTGCACCGACTGGCGACAGCTGAACGCCTGCACAGTCAAGGACGCCTACCCGCTGCCGCATCTGCAGCAAGCCATGGACGCACTGGTCGGCTGTTCCTGGTTCTCCACCATCGATTGCCGGCAGGGTTATCACCAGGTGGAGGTGGCAGAGGAAGACCGGCCAAAGACTGCCTTCTACTCCACCGCGGCCTGATGCAGTTCCGCAAGATGGGCTTCGGGATGCGTAACGCCCCAGCGACATTTCAGCGCCTTATGGAGCTCGTCATGTCCGGCTTATCCTGGGAGGTGGTGCTGACCTACATCGACGACATCATCGTCTTCAGCAGAACCTTCAACGAGCATCTGGCGCGGCTAGCACAGGTCCTTCAGCGGCTTCGAGGGGCCGGGCTCAAGCTGCACAGGGCGAAGAGTGTCTTCGGCCACCGCCAGGTGCTGTACCTGGGGCACCGGGTCAGCGAGCAGGGCATCGCGCCAGACCCGAGCAAGGTGGACGCCTGATGTAGCATCCCTGATGTACCATCCCTGATGTAGCATACTTGATGTAGCATACCTGATGTAGCATCCCTGATGTAGCATACCTGATGTAGCATACCTGATGTAGCATACCTGATGTAGCATCCCTGATGTAGTATCCCTGATGTACCATACCTGATGTACCATACCTGATGTACCATACCTGATGTAGCATCCCTGATGTAGCATCCCTGATGTAGCATACCTGATGTAGCATACCTGATGTAGCATCCCTGATGTAGTATCCCTGATGTACCATACCTGATGTACCATACCTGATGTAGCATCCCTGATGTAGCATACCTGATGTAGCATCCCTGATGTAGTATCCCTGATGTACCATACCTGATGTACCATACCTGATGTACCATACCTGATGTAGCATCCCTGATGTAGCATCCCTGATGTAGCATCCCTGATGTAGCATCCCTGATGTAGCATCCCTGATGTAGCATCCCTGATGTAGCATCCCTGATGTACCATCCCTGATGTAGCATACTTGATGTAGCATACCTGATGTACCATACCTGATGTACCATACCTGATGTACCATACCTGATGTAGCATCCCTGATGTAGCATCCCTGATGTAGCATCCCTGATGTAGCATCCCTGATGTAGCATCCCTGATGTAGCATCCCTGATGTAGCATCCCTGATGTAGCATCCCTGATGTAGCATACCTGATGTAGCATCCCTGATGTAGCATACCTGATGTAGCATCCCTGATGTAGCATCCCTGATGTAGCATCCCTGATGTAGCATCCCTGATGTAGCATCCCTGATGTACCATCCCTGATGTACCATCCCTGATGTAGCATCCCTGATGTAGCATCCCTGATGTAGCATCCCTGATGTAGCATCCCTGATGTAGCATCCCTGATGTAGCATCCCTGATGTAGCATCCCTGATGTAGCATCCCTGATGTAGCATCCCTGATGTAGCATCCCTGATGTGCCATCCCTGATGTACCATACCTGATGTAGCATCCCTGATGTAGCATCCCTGATGTAGCATCCCTGATGTAGCATCCCTGATGTAGCATCCCTGATGTACCATCCCTGATGTACCATCCCTGATGTAGCATCCCTGATGTAGCATCCCTGATGTAGCATCCCTGATGTAGCATCCCTGATGTAGCATCCCTGATGTAGCATCCCTGATGTACCATCCCTGATGTAGCATCCCTGATGTAGCATCCCTGATGTAGCATACCTGATGTAGCATCCCTGATGTAGCATACCTGTTTTCTCTAATTTTCTAGAGTAAATTCCGCTGACCTGAATGTCCCTTCATCGCTGGGCTGGCTAGAGAAGATTGCGAACCTGAGTACAATGCTTCAGCTTTTCAACCGATCGAAGTCAGCAGTTTTTTAATAAAAAAATACTACCACCCTTTACTCAGATATAATTTTAGGTAAACTTTTCCTTTCAAAGATTTACCCACAGATTGCGAGGTTAATGAAAACAGAATTCTAGTTCATATGGTCCTTGACTCTGCTAAAAATGTGCTAACCTGCAACCTTCAACCACGGTTCTCCTAAACATTCTAGTCCATTTTTGGAGACCGAACGACAGTTTAACACTTCGGATCAAGGGGACTGCGTCGACGTGGTGAGAAGCCTTGGGGGCTTGACGTGCAGTTCACGCCCTTGAGTGCCAACCTCCAAGGCACAGTGAGAGTGTACACTGCCTGACGATGAGAAAGTCAGGACAGGTGTACACACCCCTGTGTGTGCGTGAAGCTGCTCAGTCCATGGACGGTGTGGGTGTCTCTCGCACAAACTCTACATTAACCAAAGAAATATTAAATTACCGTGAAGTGTCTATAGCTCAACGACACAGAAGTAACTGCTTGTGATAAAAAATCTCAGGAACCCTGGGTCTCTGGACCGGCATCTCAGTCCTGACAATCTGTGCTTCTTGAACTGTTCTACTTTGCTGGCCGCGCCATCGCCGTGAAGCTTCGCCGAGTCAACCCGGAGCCAAACACCGAAACTGCTGGTGCTGAAATTTAGTCAGACAGAGAAGCAATGATACTGGTACAAATACACATGGTAGAAGAGTGATAATGATAATGATATTAATAAAATAATAATGATTGCAGGAGGGCTGCGGGCAATGGCACATCATTTGGTGACACTAGCCCCTTCAGCCAGCGAAGGGGCAATTCTTCCTATTCCTCTAACTCCTGAGCTCACACTTACACAGATACTGTACGCAGGCACACGCTAAAACAGTTGTGTACATCGGCCCAGACAGTGTGTTTGTCGAGCAGCGTACACTCTCACTGTACCTTGGAGTCAGGCCCTTAATGGCGTAAATTGCACGACAAGCCCCAAATGAATGTGGCCTCTCATCGGAATCAAGCTCAGGGACCTTGGTGCGAGAGGCAAACGCGTTAGACAGCTCTGCCACCGACCCTGGTAGAAGAGTAGCTTTGTATCGGATTAAAATTAGATGAAATGGATCAGTGTTTATACATGTACTATGAGGATAGATATTCTACAAATAAAATTATTTTTAGAAGATGATTGAAATTTGCGTGCATCAGATGCTTCCATAACAAGTGTCTACTGAATTGATTTATTTCTCTGTTTGCAGCGGGCTATTTGTGAGGTTAATTGTCCAACTCAATGGAGTTCAAGGCCTACTCAGCTGTGCTCAGGTTTACCTTGACTGAATCCAATTTAGAGCTGATTAAAATATCATTAGGGCTTGCTTGTTTGACTCTTTATTTGCCAATGAGTCAGCGACGATACGGGACTTTGAGAGTGGGAGGGAGTTGGATTCACAGATATTTGTGAAGACTAACGCGCAAAGATAAAATATAACATTACTATCCAGTGTTGTCAAGATTTTCCAACTTTTTGGAGGCTTGCCTGCCTAGAACAGTTTTAAGATGCGTCGGAAATCACTGGGCAGTCAACCAGATACGGCCAGCGGTGCTTCTGAATCTCTCCTCTGTCTCATCTCTGCCCTGTCTTATCTCCCCCTGTCTAATCTCTCCCTGTCTCATCTCTCTCATCTCTGTCTCATCTCTGCCCTGTCTTATCTCCCCCTGTCTAATCTCTCCCTGTCTCATCTCTCTCATCTCTGTCTCATCTCTCCCGTATCTCATCTCCCCCTGTCTTATCTCTCCCCTGTCTTATCTCCCCCTGTCTTATCTCTCCCCTGTCTTATCTCCCCCTGTCTCATCTCTCCCCTGTCTAATCTCTCCCATGTTCTTTTCTCTCCCCTGTCTCATCTCTCCCCTCTATCATCTCTCCCGTGACTCATCCCGCCCCTGTCTAATCTCTCCCCTATTATCTCTCCCCCGTTCTTATCTCTCCCTGTTATTATCTCTCCCCCTGTTCTTATCTCTCCCCTGTCTCATCTCTCCCGTGACTCATCCCTCCCCTGTTCTTATCTCTTCCCTGTCTCATCTCTCTCCTGTCGCATCCCTTCAGGTGTAAAAGTAGATTCTCTTTCAATTCAATGGTCTCTAAAAGTATTTCTAAAATAAAAACGAAATAGCTGCAGTAGTTTTGTAATGCTCAAATTTTGTGTGCAGTCGTATAAGTTTGCTTCTGAACACAAGAAATCATTTGGTCAATCCAATTTATCCAAGTGTGTTTGACTGTTACAAAATAAAACAAATGGGAATCATTTTCTTAGAACA
Organism: Macrostomum hystrix; assembly: GCA_950097015.1. Taxonomy (NCBI): domain Eukaryota; kingdom Metazoa; phylum Platyhelminthes; family Macrostomidae; genus Macrostomum; species Macrostomum hystrix. The sequence goes on along the minus strand of CATNEN010000039.1, from coordinate 11,929,106 downwards.
GAAAGTTATTTAAAAACAACGCAGATCGCCTGTCCAGAATCGGGGAGTTTGACAAAAAAAGTCTAGCCAAATCCTTCTGGGACCAGCTGCAGGCTTCAAGCTTCACTCGCTCTCCTGGTCCGGGAAGCTGCAGCAGCAGTAGCCGCGAGCATCGCCCCGGCGCCACAGGCAGAGGTTGGGCTCGCAACAGTCAGCATGGCTGGTGCACGGAGCAAAGTCCCGGCCAATGTCCCTGTTGCAGCGCAGCTCAGAGTCGTAGTACGGATACCGACTCAGGTCTGCGCCTGGTCCGTACGGGCTCGGCAACCTCGGCCGACGTCCACGACCACCAGTGGCATTCGAGGCATCGGAGCTGGTTAAACAGCAGCCGACAGTCAGGACCAGCAGGGCCAGTAGAAGAAGATTGTGCTGTTGCATTGCCGCAGTATTGCACCGCTCTTGGAAGCTTCGAAAATAAATAGGAGAATAATTATTTTAATTTGAAATACGTAGAATCGTAGAATTTCGATGGTTAATTTCCGTTTTTAACTCACCTTTTTTGGGGATCAGTCCAAGATTCTAAGTAGCAGAAAAATCCTGGCTAGAATGCTCGCGTTTATATACTGAATTCGATGGCCAATGGGAAGATGGCAAGACACGGCAGAGTGCGTGTCTAACAGTTGCTTTCGGGTGTCTAACAGTTGCTGTCGGGTGTCTAACAGTTGCTGTCGGGTGTCTAACAGTTGCTGTCGGGTGTCTAACAGTTGCTGTTAAGTGTCTAACAGTTGCAATACCGTGTCTAACAGTTGCTGCTGAGTGTCTAACAATTGCATTACCGTGTCTAACAACGTGCATTACCGTGTCTAACAGCTGCATTACCGTGTCTAACAGCTGCATTACCGTGTCTAACAGCTGCATTACCGTGTCTAACAGCTGCATTACCGTGTCTAACAGCTGCATTACCGTGTCTAACAGTTGCTGTCGAGTGTCTAACAGTTGCATTACCGTGTCTAACAATTGCATTACCGTGTCTAACAACGTGCATTACCGTGTCTAACAGCTGCATTACCGTGAAATTGTAATGCAATTGCATGGGGATGGGATTTGGGGGTGGGATCTGGGGATGGGATTTAGGGACGGGAATTGGGGATGGGATCTGGGGATGGGATTTGGGATGGGATCTGCGGATGGGATCTGGGGATGGGATCTGTGAATGGGATGAGCGAATGGGGTGTGTGGGTTGGGTATGCAAAGGGGATGTGGGGATGTGGTGTGTGGTTGTGGTATGCAAATGGGATGTGGGGATGGGATGTGGGGATGTGGTGTGTGGTTGGGGTATGCAAATGGAATGTGGGGATGGGATGTGGGGATGTGTTGTGTGGTTGCGGTATGCAAATGGGATGTGGGGAGGTAATAGGAAATGTGTTCATTATATTTTAATTAGGTGAAAATTCCTACAAACGTTATAAAAATATTTGAAGCACTCTCTGGGAAGTGGCTGTTACTAAATTAGGATATTTTCGATCGCCGGCAGTAACATTTAGTATGGCCAGCTAACCTTAATCACCAGATGCAGACAGTGTTCAAGGTTAAATACCTGCTGTTGGATAATAATGGCTGCCTGTTTTTCAAGCAATTTCTCAGCAAGCTCTGTTTATTGGCGACTCCAATTATGATTCTCCCACCCAATTAAATCGCTTTGATAAAAACAAGTCCTCGTTCTAAGAACTGCCGCCTCCTAAAAATTGCTGCGGAAGAAAAATGAAAAAGAAAATGTCTGTAAATGGCTAAAATATTACTCAGCAAGCGATGCCGGCACTGCGACTGCATGGTGGCCACCTGTGACCCTTTAGCTGAGATTTTGTGCAAGCAATTTGCTGGAAAATAACTGCCCCATGCTCAATTGGTGACTGATTTTGGAGGGACAATTATCCCAGACTTGGGAGATGGGAGAAGAGAGAGATGGTGCGAGAGGCAAACGCGTTAACCGCTCTGCCACTCACCTGCCGAAAAATTATCGGAGATGAGCGATAGGAGAAGAGAAATGGGAGAAGAGAGATAGGAGAAGAGAGGTGGGAAGAGAGATGGGAGAAGAGAGATAGGACAAGAGAGATAGGAGAAGAGAGGTGGGAGAAGAGAAATGGGAGAAGAGAGATGGGAGAAGAGAGGTGGGAAGAGAGATGGGAGAAGAGAGGTGGGAGAAGAGAGGTGAGAGAAGAGAGGTGCGAGAAGAGAGATGGGAGAAGAGAGATAGGGGAAGAGAGATAGGAGAAGAGAGGTGGGAGAAGAGAGGTGGGAGAAGAGAGATAGGAGAAGAGAGATAGGAGAAGAGAGGTGGGAGAAGAGAGATAGGAGAAGAGAGGTGGGAAGAGAGGTGGGAGAAGAGAAATGGGAGAAGAGAGATAGGAGAAGAGAGGTGGGAAGAGAGATGGGAGAAGAGAGATAGGACAAGAGAGATAGGAGAAGAGAGGTGGGAGAAGAGAAATGGGAGAAGAGAGATGGGAGAAGAGAGGTGGGAAGAGAGATGGGAGAAGAGAGGTGGGAGAAGAGAGGTGAGAGAAGAGAGGTGCGAGAAGAGAGATGGGAGAAGAGAGATAGGGGAAGAGAGATAGGAGAAGAGAGGTGGGAGAAGAGAGGTGGGAGAAGAGAGATAGGAGAAGAGAGATAGGAGAAGAGAGGTGGGAGAAGAGAGATAGGAGAAGAGAGGTGGGAAGAGAGGTGGGAGAAGAGAAATGGGAGAAGAGAGGTGGGAAGAGAGATGGGAGAAGAGAGATAGGACAAGAGAGATAGGAGAAGAGAGGTGGGAGAAGAGAAATGGGAGAAGAGAGATGGGAGAAGAGAGGTGGGAAGAGAGATGGGAGAAGAGAGGTGGGAGAAGAGAGGTGGGAGAAGAGAGGTGGGAGAAGAGAGGTGGGAGAAGAGAGATAGGAGAAGAGAGGTGGGAGAAGAGAGATAGGAGAAGAGAGGTGGGAGAAGAGAGATAGGAGAAGAGAGGTGGGAGAAGAGAAATGGGAGAAGAGAGGTGGGAGAAGAGAGATAGCAGAAGAGAGATTGGAAGAGAGATGGGAGAAGAGAGATAGGAGAAGAGAGGTGGGAGAAGAGAAATGGGAGAAGAGAGATGGGAGAAGAGAGGTGGGAAGAGAGATGGGAGAAGAGAGGTGGGAGAAGAGAGGTGAGAGAAGAGAGGTGCGAGAAGAGAGATGGGAGAAGAGAGATAGGGGAAGAGAGATAGGAGAAGAGAGGTGGGAGAAGAGAGGTGGGAGAAGAGAGGTGGGAGAAGAGAGATAGGAGAAGAGAGGTGGGAGAAGAGAGATAGGAGAAGAGAGGTGGGAGAAGAGAAATGGGAGAAGAGAGGTGGGAGAAGAGAGATAGGAGAAGAGAGATGGGAGAAGAGAGATGGGAGATGGAGATTCGAAGTGGGATTGCAGATGGCAAAGCGCGACAGCCTGAGGCAATCTAATTAATGCAGATTTGCGCACTGATATGTAAATTTAACGAATAAAAAATGAGACAGCGGAGACAGAAGGCGTTGTGAAAGTGTTTCGAAAAGGATCAGTAACCATCGGTTGTCATTGTTTTCATGCATAATATTTCATTAAGCACGTAAAAAATATCAATGATAAAAAATAGTTTTGTTTTTGAATAAGATCGTCTAAGTTTACCTTGGCAACAGCAGCACGCCTGACACAGCACTCTCCTCTGTCACTCTGCTGTCACAGATGTCCCTGACACAGCACTCTCCTCTGTCACTCTGCTGTCACAGATGTCCCTGACACAGCACTCTCCTCTGTCACTCTGCTGTCACAGATGTCCCTGACACAGCACTCTCCTCTGTCACTCTGCTGTCACAGATGTCCCTGACACAGCACTCTCCTCTGTCACTCTGCTGTCACAGATGTCCCTGACACAGCACTCTCCTCTGTCACTCTGCTGTCACAGATGTCCCTGACACAGCACTCTCCTCTGTCACTCTCCAGTCACAGCTTCAGCGCCCCCTGAGCAAGCACCAGTTCGTCGTGAACCTCCTGCAGTCGCTCCAGGACGCGTTCAATTTCAGCTGCGAAGTCCTTATTGGCCAGCGCGTTTAGGTCGATCCGCATGACATCGCGACCCATGAGCAGAAGCAGTTTGTCCTCTCGGCAGAACACCTTCTCCAGATGAAGTGGGTAGCAATGTATGCATGGCATGCGCAGAACCAGGGCGTCTGACAGCGCTTTGAAAAAGTCGAAGGCGAGCTTGTTGTCCGCGCGAAATTGCGCCTCCAAGTACATGGGCCGCTGCAGGATCAGCTCCCGCCAGTGACGCTCCATGGCGGACAGTCAGGGGCGCGCGGCCTCCTGACCGATGATGGATTTTCAAACAAAAATCATCAAGCCAGCGTTATATTGATGCTTAGGCACGGCTTTATCTTGCATTGCCCAATAGAACTAAATAAGGTTTAGTCTATGACCTTTTTATAAAATATTTAACAGCAGATGACGGGAGGTTTTCAAACAGCCACATCATATATCAATTCTAAATAAAAACTAGGCCAGGGTGTACTGCGGTTGAGCTGCGTCTAATATTGCTTTTGTCGCACTATGTGGAACAGTGGATATGCAAAACGGAACGGCCCATGGAATTCTATGGCCGAGCGTTTGAATTCACACGAGAAAGTAAGCCTTAGACAACTCAATTTGTAATGCTATGTGGAACGATGAGCCAGAATAGAAGGAACCAGATTAGATTTTATTTGCAGAATGAATAAAAACAAGCAGAAACAGAACATTTTTCTGAGTTGCATTCAAATGAATCTTATTTTAAGTCTGAAATTGAAGCATCAAAGTTAAAAAATTTCAACCCCTAAAACAGATGTCGCTGCAAACACAATCCAAACAATCGATTGCAGCGCAGCTCCCAACCAGCGCACTTGTCAGCAGTGATTGCTTGACCAACAGCTTCAGTCGCCTCTCGTTCAAGTAGCATGAATCTCCACTGCTCAAGTGTCACTCCTTCTGGTGGAACTTGCTCATCCTCAACCATACCGGCTTCCGCCAAATGGTTCTTGAGATTTGACTTCAACGCAGAGTTAGCAAATGCGCTGTCGATCACGAACAGCAATTTGGGGCGCCATTATTGCTTAACTGATCAAACGAAAGAAAATGAAAGCGTGTTGTCTCTGTGAAAAGCTAAAATCGTTCCTTCTATTCTGGCTCATCGTTCCAGATAGCATGACAGATTGAGTTGTCTATGGCTTACTTTCTCGTGTGAATTCAAACGCTTGGCCACAGAATTCCATGGGCCGTTCCGTTTTGCATGTCCACTGTTCCACATAGCGCGACAAAAGCAATACTTAGGCTTGATCGGTGAAATTGGAGAAATTCGCGTCAGGGTGTCCATAGTGGCCTAGTTCCACCTGTTGCAGCCCTTGAAGGTCCAGCAAATCCGTCTAGACGGTAGGTGACCACCGAAGACGGTCATTCGATGATGCAGGCACATTCGGGTGACACGCTGATAAGTTTTGAATGCCTGGCAAGGCCGCACTGAGGCGCAGTGCTAATTCGTGTATTATAGGGGTGTATGAAATACACTAGCGCTTATGGGAAGAATCTGACCTTCGGCCAGAACTATTGAATATCTTGACGGTCTGAAGAGCTGGCGACTTGATTCTTGTTTCAAAAGATGCGAAACAAAGAGTTGGCCCGTGTTTCTGAGTTTCGTGTGCTTGCGTTGCGGTGCAGAAAAATGTTAGTTAAGCTATCTCAAAATGAAAAGCCTTTGATCTGATTCAAACAAAAACCATCACCAATAAAATGCGGAAAAATTTCCTAACTCCAAAGATAACTTCGTTTGAAAAACGAGCATTTTTAACTTTTTCTAAGAAACGACGTAGTTTCCCATTCTTAGCGGCAGGCAAGCATATGATGTAATGCAATGTAAAGCCAAAAATTTAAACTCAAAGACAATATGCAAAATAGCAATTAATTTTTGCCACCAGAAGCAATTTCGGTTCATTAAATACCGCAGAAGACAATTTATTTAAAAAATTAAGTTTTTTTTCTGAAAATATGAAATTACAAAAAAGAAAAGCGCCAGTGGCTACTGCTCACGCTTTTATAAGTAGTATAGTTAGTAGTTGTTTGAATTAGTTATAGCTGAAAATGTAAAGAAAGGCTAAGAAAATAAGTTCATAGAGTGAGGACCGATCGAGGGAATGTACGCGAATAGCAGAATAATGCAACTGAAGTCTCAAATCTCAAATCTCAAAAATGACAATATTTTCGGACGGAAATAGTTTTGAAATAAAAAATTGAATGAAAATCAACGGCCAGCGCAGCACAGCTGTCGAAATGATAAAATAAATTCTACGCTATGATAGATATTCGCACAGCCCTACTATCAGTAGGCTAATTAGAGTTTGACTTGAATGGAATGACAGATTCACCAAAAATCCTCGCTATTCTCCTTCTTGGCATCTGAAGCTTCGCTCGAGTCGCCGCCAACGCGACCGCCGTCGCTGATGCCGCCATCCTCGTCCACCTCGCTGGGATCCGGACTGTAGCTGATTGTTACTCGACTCTTCGGTTGGGGCGGCTCCTTCTCAGCTTCGCGTTTCTTAGCAACCATGCTCATGTACTTTTGCATCACCGGATCGATGCCGGCCGGAGCGGCGGCTGCAGCTTCTGCGCCACGCGGCGGCTGCTGCTGCTGTTCGTCCAAGTTCTCCTCGCTAGCCGATTTCGAAGTCTTCCAGGTTTCGTCCAGCGACAGCATGAGCGTCTCCGGCTGGCTGGGCGCCTCCTGAGGTCCCAGGATGTCGCCGGAGCTGCCAACGTCGTGCGAAGTGTGGCCGGAGTAGTTCACTGGCGGAGGAACAGGGGTGGTGGCGCTCGGTAGGGCCGGCGTGCATCCAAAATAGATCTAGGCACTTTTGTGGGTCGCCACACCACTTTTAATTACCCATAATGTACTCGTATATTAATAATTGCAGAAGGGCTGCGGGCAATGGCACATCATTTCGTGACACTAGACCCGCAGCCAGCGAGGAGGCAATTCTGCCCATTTCGCTGACTCATGAGCACACACGCACACAGGTGTGTACATCTGCCCCTGACTTTCTCATAGTTAGGCAGTGTACACTCACTGTGCCTTGGAGGTTGGCCCTCAGGGCGTAAATTGCTCCCAAGCTCCCAAGCCTTCTCTTCGCGATTACTCGTACAAATACTAGTACTAGACTTACCATGCTCAGTTGGCTCAGGTATCTGTGACTGCTGCTGCTGCTGCTGTTGATGCCGTTGATGAGTCGATGATCCATTGCCTCCGCTGCTAGCTGTGCCTAAGTCGAAGGTTACGGCCGTCGACTTGGCCCCTTCAGTTGCTACCCCTCCTCCTCCTCCTCCGCCGCCGCCGCCGACGCCGCCGCCGCCGCCGCCGCCGCCGCCCCTAGCAACCAGGAGTGGCGGCGAAGCTTTGCCCTGATTCTCCAGGTCGCCAAAGCTGATGGCACCGTAGTGATGATAGGCCTGGTCCGACCTGGGAGCATGCGAAGTGGGGCGGGCTACTTAGGATGATGACAGAATAGGGATAAAAGCAGGATAAGGAAACAACGGGCTCACACAATTCAAAACTAGAGAGAATAAAAGCGGTAACTGGCAGAATGGACTCATGGAGAATGGGATCAATTAAATTGGGATATGGGAGAATGGGATCCGGGAGAATGGGATCAGGGAGAATGGGATCAGGGAGAATGAGATCAGGGAGAATCGGATCAGTTAAAATGGAATATGGGAGAATGGGATCAGGGAGAATGAGATCAGTTAAAATGGAATATGGGAGAATGGGATCAGGGAGAATGGGATTAGTTAAAATGGAATATGGGAGAATGGGATCAGTTAAATTGGGATATGGGAGAATAGGATCAGGGAGAATGGGATCAGGGAGAATGGGATCAGGGAGAATGGGATCAGGGAGAATGGGATCAGGGAGAATGGGATCAGGGAGAATGGGATCAGGGAGAATGGGATCGACAAATTGGGATTTGAGGATGTCGATTAATTAGAAAAGCTTATTTGAAGCTCTTTTAAAATCTAAAAAAGTAGTAAAACAGAATTGCCGATCCTGAGCAGTAAAACGATGTGTTGTGGTGGGATATCAATTTGTGCAACAAATTCAGGTAGTAAAAAAACCGTAGAAAAAAAGGCAAACAAAAAGATGGTCGCCATGTGTCTCAAAGTAAAACAAGAAATGTCAAAAAATAAATAAAATCGCTTGGGCTCGAGACCTAATGGCTTGGGCTCGATTAAACCGCACATGCTGCTGCTGCTGCTGCTGATGATGGATTGTCTTTGAAAATCTGGCGTGAGATTCAATTCGTTACTTTTTCGACAGACTTTAGTACTCAGGAAACAGAAGAAATATATAAAAAAGGAAACTAAGCGGTTCATTTTGAGCTTAAACATTAGGGTTTAAGCTCTGCGGGATTCATGTACAGTGGGATTTATGTACAGTGGGATTTATGCACAGTGGGATTCATGTAAAGTGGGATTTATGTACAATAGGATTTATGTACAGTGGGATTTATGTACAGTGGGATTTATGTACAATGGGATTTATGCACAGTGGGATTCATGTAAAGTGGGATTTATGTAAAGTGGGATTTATGTAAAGTGGGATTTATGTAAAGTGGGATTTATGTAAAGTGGGATTTATGTAAAGTGGGATTTATGTACAATGGGATTTATGCACAGTGGGATTCATGTAAAGTGGGATTTATGTACAATGGGATTTATGCACAGTGGGATTCATGTAAAGTGGGATTTATGTACAGTGGGATTTATGTACAGTGGTATTTATGTACAAAGGGATTTGTGTACAATGGGATTTATGTACAGTGGGATTTATGTACAATGGGATTTATGTACAGTGGGATTCATGTAAAGTGGGATTTATGTAAAGTGGGATTTATGTACAGTGGGATTTATGTACAATGGGATTTATGCACAGTGGGATTTATGTACAGTGGGACTTATGTACAATGGGATTTATGTACAGTGGGATTTATGTACAATGGGATTTATGTACAGTGGGATTTATGTACAATGGGAACTATGTTCTGAAGGATTTATGTACAGTAAAATTTTTCTACTGTAAAATTTATTTACATTGGGGTTTATGTACAGTGGGATTTATGTTCAATAAGATTTATGAATAGTTGGATCTATGTTAAGAAATCCATGCTTATGTGGCTCTAGAAATAGGAAGTCAAAATAGATATAATAATCCCTAACAATTGAACTGACTCGTATTTCTGCGAATCCACGCTAAGCAGCTGAGCATCAAATGGGGCGTCGGTTAGCTGCAAGTCTTGCTCGGCTGGTCGACTCTTGCTGCCTAGCAACCATCTTGAGTCATCGTTGTCGTCGATTTCAGCAGCCGGAACAACTGCCGCGTTGCTGTTCGACTGCTGCAGGTGGCGCCGCTGATGAGGCTGGGGCGGAGGCTGGAACACTGACTGCTGCAGTCGGTGCTGGAAGCTGCGGTAGGCCTGGTTCAGCGACTCGCCCTCCTCGTCTGCAACATTCGGGGTTAGGAAATCCATACAGTCTATGTGAAATCCATACAGTCTATGTGAAATCCATACAGTCTATGTGAAATCCATACAGTCTATGTGAAATCCATACAGTCTATGTGAAATCCATACAGTCTATGTCAAATCCATACAGTCTATGTGAAATCCATACAGTCTATGTGAAATCGATACATTCTATGTGATATCCATACAGTCTATGTGAAATCCATACAGTCTATGTGAAATCCATACAGTCTATGTGAAATCCATACAGTCTATGTGATATCCATACAGTCTATGTGAAATCCATACAGTCTATGTGAAATCCATACAGTCTATGTGAAATCCATACAGTCTATGTGATATCCATATAGTCTATGTGAAATCCATACATTCTATGTGAAATCCATACAGTCTATGTCAAATCCATACAGTCTATGTGATATCCATACAGTGTATGTGAAATCCATACATTCTATGTGAAATCCATACAGTCTATGTCAAATCCATACAGTCTATGTGATATCCAAACAGTGTATGTGAAATCCATACATTCTATGTGATATCCATACAGTCTATGTGAAATCGATACAATTTATGGAAGGACTCACACAATCTTTAGAGAATAGATTTAATATTTGGAAAAATCGATACAATCTAAGGAACAAGCCAATTAATCTATGCGAAATCCACACAAAAACGCATGGAGGACGCACCCAGCTGCCTTAAACGATCCATCGTCTCAGCAATTTCGTCGTCGTGCAGATTGCTAGCTGCTGGCCCGCCACCGCCACCGCCTCCGCCACCGTAATCAGCGCCGAATCCAGACCGGTGTGACATCAGCGGTCCGCGCGGAGTCATCAACCGGAAGGAGGCCAATCCACCGCCGCCACCGCCGCCGTCATCGTCGCCTGCTCCAGCATCCGAAGCCGCTAGCCTAGCCGAGCCGAAGCTGCGGGCACTTCGCTGAGGCTGTCCATAGCCGCCGCCGCCGCCTCCGTTGGCCATCTGCCTGAGCTGCTGAATCTGAGCCTGCCGATCCGCCGCGGCGAGGGCCTCCTCGGCCGATGTCAGCTGACGCCGAAGCTCGGCGACTTCCTGCCTGACCGACTCGGCCTCGGATTGGTAGCGCGACGCGTTGGCCGCCTCCTCCTGAAGCCGGCGCTCGAGGCCGGAGCGCTGCTGCTCCACTGAAGCTGCAGCCTGCCGCAGGCGGTCCAGCTCGCGATTGGCCTCCTGATCGACACGCTGAGACCGCTGACGCTCGGCCTCAACCTCGATGCGCAGCTCTGCCGCGCGCCTGACACAATCGTGGAGGTCATGGAACCCTGCTGAGTTCACTGACTGGTCATAGTACCCTGCTAAGTTCACTGACTGGTCATAGTACCCTGCTGAGTTCACTGACTGGTCATAGTACCCTGCTGAGTTCACTGACTGTTCATAGTATCTGCTGAGTTCACTGACTGGTCATAATACCCTGCTGAGTTCACTGACTGGTCATAGTACCCTGCTGAGTTCACTGACTGGTCATAGTACCCTGCTGCGTTCACTGACTGGTCATAATACCCTGCTGAGTTCACTGACTGGTCATAGTACCCTGCTGAGTTCACTGACTGGTCATAGTACCCTGCTGCGTTCACTGACTGGTCATAGTACCCTGCTGCGTTCACTGACTGGTCATAGTACCCTGCTGCGTTCACTGACTGGTCATAGTACCCTGCTGAGTTCACTGACTGGTCATAATACCCTGCTGAGTTCACTGACTGGTCATAGTACCCTGCTGAGTTCACTGACTGGTCATAGTACCCTGCTGCGTTCACTGACTGGTCATAGTACCCTGCTGCGTTCACTGACTGGTCATAGTACCCTGCTGAGCAGTTAAGAAGTTCAACTCACTTGTTAAGAAGTTCTATCTCTCGTTTGAGTGCGGCATTCTCTTCCTTGAGTCGTGGATAGTCGACAACCTGGAGTTAATTAGAAGAGAAAAACAATTACACTGCTTTTTTGAAATATATCAATTCCGCTCGTATAAAAGCAGTTCAAAAGACAACATAACTGAGGAAAATGTGAGCAGGTAGTTACAAAGAAAAATAAATGCGATTTACGACCAATATCATTTTCTTTTAAAATTTCATTGTATTCAGATTCTTAGAATCAATATGCTAAAAGGTTAACTTTCCGAGAATTGAAACCAAAACACTTAGGTTACGCAACCCTAATCTTAAGAATTAAAGTCTTACATTATAATTACTAGGAATTTAAATTACTATTTTTTAGTTTCTAGGAAAGAGACCCAACTTCTCTTGGTTCTCAGGAAATTTAACTCCAAATTTTAATTAGTAAGACAAAAACCCGTCAGTGATAATTGGATGCAGTGAAAACTAATAAGTAGCAGAGGTCATATTTGAAGCTTTCGATATCTGAAGTGAGGCGTCGTTACACAATCCCATTACCTCCTCCAAGCGATCTCGCATAAGTACATTCTTCGCCTCGGCGAATAACAAGTCACGACGCAAGTCCCTGGTGTGTGTCTTGAGGAAACAAAGAATGCAGAGTCTGTGCTCAGACTGATGTTCCCCGTGTAAAGTATTAATAATAAAATATTGGCATTCGAGAGAATAATCTTATGGATTATAAACTCACGGAAGAGATCAGAGAATACCACCGAAAAATTCCATAGAAATATTAGTATCAGGGTACATAGGACAGGGAGAGGTAAAATAAGGAAGGGATGAGACAAAGGATAGATGACAAAGGGAAGAGAAAAGACATAAGAAATATTACAGGAGAGAGCTGAGATAGCGGAGAGATGAGACACGGAAGAGGCGAGACATGGGAGAGAGATGAGAACAGGGGAGAGATGAGACACGGAAGAGGCGAGACAGGGGAGAGATAAGACAAGGGAGAGATGAGACAGGGGAGAGATAAGACAGGGGAGAGATAAGACAGGGGAGAGATGAGACAGGGGAGAGATGAGACAGGGGAGAGATAAGACAGGGGAGAGATGAGACAGGGGAGAGATAAGATAGGGGAGAGATAAGACAGGGGAGAGATGAGACAGGGGAGAGATAAGACAAAGGAGAGATGAGACAAGGGAGAGATAAGACAGGGGAGAGATAAGACGGGGGAGAGATGAGACAGGGGAGAGATGAGACAGGGGAGAGATAAGACAGGGGAGAGATAAGACAGGGGAGAGATGAGACAGGGGAGAGATAAGACAGGGGAGAGATAAGACAGGGGAGAGATGAGACAGGGGAGAGATAAGACAGGGGAGAGATAAGACAGGGGAGAGACGATACACGGGAGAGATGAGAACAGGGGTGAGATGAGACAGGGGAGAGATGAGACAGGGGAGAGATGAGACTATAGCAAAGCATAGCACAAAGACAAATAACAGACAAAGACTAGTAGTCAATCAAAGAAAAAACCATCAGTTGTCATGCAGTTGCGGCAGTGGGGTCAAGGTAACAAAGGAAATCAAACGCAGGTAGCCAGTAGCAATATGCAGGACAGAGAAAAGGCTTAGTCAGAAAGACTTTTGTAGATCTTAGGACTTAAGCCATGCCAAAGAGGGTCAGAATTTTAGCTTGAACGGAATACCTTGGAACCAGTACCGGCGTTGCCAACAGACATCAAGGACACTGAAAGCTGATGGCCGTCAAGTTATAAAAAAACAATTTATTAAATTTGCAATGCAAGAACGCTAACATATTCTACAGCTTTAAACAAATCTTTCAGAACATTTCTAAGAGTCAACCAACCTCCATCTCGTTCAGCAGTCCCTGACGTTGCAAAAGGTCCTCCCTCAGCTTCCTCGAAGCCTCCCGTTCGCGATCGATAATGGCTCGCTCCTCTGCCAAATAAAAAATTCCGGCTTTGAATTTTGAATATTTTAGAGTCTGGCGCCAATTTAAACTGACTGAGTTCTAACAAACCTTTACTCCTGGCGTCCTGCATTTCGAGCTCTTTCCATTTTTGAAAATACTTTGTTTCCTCAGTCAGTTTGATCCTAAGTAATTAATTCGAGTTAAAAATTTAACAAAGTTGCAGATAGAAAACAAGAAAAACTAAGATTGGACATAGAAATCTCACTATAAACACAGAAATCTCACTATAACCACAGAAATCTCACTATAAACACAGAAATCTCACTATAAACACAGAAATCTCACTATAAACACAGAAATCTCACTATAAACACAGAAATCTCACTATAAACACAGAAATCTCACTATAAACACAGAAATCTCACTATAAACACAGAAATCTCACTATAAACACAGAAATCTCACTATAAACACAGAAATCTCACTATAAACACAGAAATCTCACTATAAACACTCAGAAATCTCACCATAAACACTCAGAAATCTCACTATAAACACTCGGAAATCTCACTATAAACACTCAGAAATCTCACCATAAACACACGGAAATCTCACCATAAACACTCAGAAATCTCACTATAAACGCGCAAGCTCACTCACTTGGCCACCTCATCTCTAAGCCGGCTCTCCAGTGACAGCTCGCTGGCTTTTAGCTTTGTCTCCCGGTCTATGAGCGACTGGTCCATGGCTCGCAATTGCTCCTGTCGCACCGTCTGCTCCCTGCAAAATGGAAAACTCTTGATTCTTTTCAGTGATTAGGACTAGCGGAGATAACATGGGATCAGTGAGATTGGGAGAGCAATGGGATCAAAGAGATCAGTGAGCTCACCTGTCCCAAGCCTCTCTGTCGCGCCTGAGCTGGTTCTCACGTTCCCTGGCCAAGTCGATCTGCTCCAGCAGGGTCTGCCTGCGCAAGTAACACTCGCGCTCTTGCTCCTAGGAGAGAATAATTGTCAAAACTTGCTGTTGATTCTTATTTAAAAACTGCTCTAAGTCATTTAGATGATGGGAAAAAAGTAAACGGGCAGAGCAACTATTACTATAATTATGTACAGTTCCTCGCTATCTTATTAGTGCATTAGTAATGATTTTTGAACTAGCAGTTAACAGTAGAGAGACCACGCTATTTTTCCCGATGTTTTGTGGTTCTGGAAGTTGTTTAATCGGATAGAGCGGAAATTTTTATTGGTTAAATATTTTGGAGATACAGAAAATGAAACTTTGTGGGCATTTGAGAAGCCCCAGTTTTTTTACTGATTTTTTCTACTGATAAACTTTTCTTACTTTCAACTGTCTGGCCAGAGCATCATCGCAGCTGCCCTCGCGGTCGACAAGTCGGGCGAATCGCAGCCGATATTCGGCCTCCATCTCGCGCCGCCTGGCCTCCAGCTCCTTCTGCATGGCGACTCGCTCCTCCAGGCGAGCCTTGGCTAATTCGCCGTCACGAAATCGCTGCATCTCAGCCTGGGCCTGCTTGCGCATCCGCTCCTCCGTCTCGCGGCGGCACTGGAGCAGCGCCGACTCCACCGAGGCAGCCGACGAGTTTGGCTGGCGCTTGCGCTGCTTTGCCTAAAGGTGATTTTGGTGGATAGGTCGGTTTGAGTAATTGAAATGCTCTACATGTAGCTAGTCAGTGAGTCAGCTAGTGAGTCAGTGGTTCAGCCAGCTAGTCAGTCAGTGGTTCAGTCAGCTAGTGAGTCAGTTGGTCAGTCAGCTAGTGAGTCAGTTGGTCAGTCAGCTAGTGAGTCAGTTGGTCAGTCAGCTAGTGAGTCAGTGGTTCAGCCAGCTAGTGAGTCAGTGGTTCAGCCAGCTAGTGAGTCAGTGGTTCAGCCAGCTAGTAAGTCAGTGGGTCAGTCAGCTAGTCAGTCAGTGGATCAGTCAGCTAGTGAGTCAGTGGGTCAGTCAGCTAGTGAGTCAGTGGGTCAGTCAGCTAGTGAGTCAGTGGTTCAGCCAGCTAGTGAGTCAGTGGGTCAGTCAGCTAGTGAGTCAGTGGGTCAGTCAGCTAGTGAGTCAGTGGTTCAGCCAGCTAGTGAGTCAGTGGGTCAGTCAGCTAGTGAGTCAGTGGGTCAGTCAGCTAGTGAGTCTGTGGGTCAGTCAGCTAGTCAGTCAGTGGGTTAGTGGGTCAGTCAGCTAGGGAGTCAGTGGGTCAGTCAGCTAGTGAGTCTGTGGGTCAGTCAGCTAGTCAGTCAGTGGGTTAGTGGGTCAGTCAGCTAGGGAGTCAGTGGGTCAGTGGGTCAGTCAGCTAGTGAGTCAGTGGGTCAGTCAGCTAGTGAGTCAGTGGGTCAGTCAGCTAGTGAGTCAGCGGGTCAGTGGGTCAGTCAGCTAGTGAGTCAGTGGGTCAGTGGGTCAGTCAGCTAGGGAGTCAGTGGGTCAGTGGGTCAGTCAGCTAGTGAGTCAGCGAGTCAGTTAGCTTCTGAGTCAGTGAGTCAGTGAGTCAGTGGGTCAGTCAGCAGACAATTTCCACCCACCTGCTCATCGAACTGGCTGTCAATCACGGCCATGCGGGCAGCCAGCAGTTGCTCCGCCGGATTCGACTCGACAGTCTGGACGGCTGCGTTGACGCCGCCGCCGGTCGAGCCGTCAGCGTCGGCCAAATGTTGCAAGACGGTGCAAAGCACGCTGGCTCCGTCTGGCGCGGCAACCAGACGCCGATGAAAGCCACCGTAAGGCGGCAGTCTTAGAAGCTCCTGCAGGCTGTTTCGATCGAGAAGACTGGCGCTGGATAAGCCCGACTCAGGGACAAAAACTGACAGACTGTAGGGAAATCCCGCGGTGCGCAAGTGTTCAGCAACCAGAGTAGCCGCAGCCCTGTCAATGTCGTCCATCTCAAGCTGACGCTGCTGCTGTTGCTGAGGCTTCTGGTTCTGCTGTTGAATAGCTTCAAAGAGGCGTTTGCGAAGATGAGCTTTCAACTGCTCAACATCGCCTCGCTGCTTAAGTGCCATGAATATTCGCGACTGGGCATCATCGGCAGCAGCAGCTGATGATGATGCCACAGAGCCGCCGCTGCCAGCACTGCTTCGGCGACTACGCCGACTACTGCTGCGGCCGCTGGCTGCGCCACCAGAAGCCTGTGAGGAGGGTCGCAGGTCCGGCTGCAGATAAACACAGGCCGGGATAAAGCACAATTTAATAAATAACTGCATGCTAACTAAATCTAAAAAGCTTTAAGATATTATTCTATTCAGTAATTGAAGGACTTAGCATCGACCCCACCACTTTAGCTGTGAATTTTTTTGTGAATAATTTTCTTTATAAATATCTAATTACCTAATCTACAAAGAAGCATATAAGAGAAAAAGTATCATATTTACATTACTATATTTACTATACTATATTACTATATTATTATTAGGCTAACTGCAACTAGTTTGAATTGTGGGAACACATCAATCATGTTGCTCCATAGCATAGCATATTTATAGCTTTAAAGCCTTTGTATTAATTATGTACTATTTATTTTAGGTAGGCCTAATGAAGTACAAACAACCAACTTAATTTAAATAGGTTTTAAAACTATATCAAATCAAACTAAAACTAAAAACAGGAGTCATTTATGTTTTTGCAGGTTTGCTACAATTTATTACTCAAGAGTCAAGTGTACATTTTTACTACAAACTGCTAAAATAATAAATATATATAAAGCCTTTAGTAGGCCTGATTGCCATTGCCACCAAAATACAGTGAAGATAATACTAAGTCAATAAAATGAATTAGGAAAGTTGAAGTTGAGAGAGACTACAGGAGAATTTTATCAAATTTTAATAAATAATTATAAAATTATTAAAAATACTTAAAATTTTCAATTATTAAAAATAAATCAGAGCTAAAAGTACAATATTATAGACTATTATATAAATATTGGAAAAGCTTAGTAAGACCTAACCCGCCTTCACCTAGGCATTGCTAATGATCGTCGTCCACACATCTACGACATATCTAAAATAATAAGTTCTGTTCACTATTTTAAAAATAAATGACTTGATAGGTGACTCTTTTATTATAATTAAAACTTTATGTATGTTGCGATAAAAAGTATTTTTATATTTTACAGTGAAAGTCAAAATACAGTTTTATCTGTTAAAAAATACCCCGGTAAAGTATGCTTTGTTTAACTCAATGCTTTTAACAATTTTTTTCAATTTGTGCGACTTTTAGTTTTGCGTGTTTTATCAATGTCTAATAAATACCTCTTATATCTGCTCTTACTCTCTTGCTCTTGCTCTTACTTTTATAGCTCTCTTAAAGGTATACTATTCTACATTTATTTATTCATTCACAATCTCTACTCGTTCTATTTCGTTTTAAATAAACCTGAAGATGCACACTGTTGTGCGAAACGCGTCGCTAAACCTAATTAAATATAATACTGGCATGTTGATTTTTGCATATCTATTCGTGCAAACTTTTTCAAATATAATGAAAATATAATCATATTATAATATGTGTCATATATTTATAATATAAACAATTAAGTGTTTCCTTATTTGCTATGTCTGTGGAGTCGGTGTTCCGTGACTCTAAAACCAATCGTTTTAATTAGTAGCAGTGGGCTAAAGATTACTCGGAAAAGCGTTAGTGAATTGAGTAAGATTGTGTTAGATGCGTCCTATATAATTCCCAAGCCCCCCAAGATGAAAAAAATAACAAAATAATTTTATAAACAACACTGCGTACGAATTTAAACGCTGAAGACTATTTCGTCTTTTCACTCGCCGACGATATTTATAAAAGGCACGAGTCTTTACTATATAATTAATAAAGCTTAAAAGACATAAAAATACAGCGAAAAATTGACTGACACAATTTTCTTACTTATTGAAATTAAATTATCGTTTAGCACTCGTTCTGCCAGACGGAGGAGTCCCTGAAGAGAGCTGCTGCACTTTACTGGATTTGACAACAGCAGGCGCCTATCTAAACCACTTTCAAGGCGAGGTCTCTCCTGTGTCCTATCTCTCCCATGTCGATTATCTCTCCCCTGTCTCATTTCTCCCGTCTCATCTCTCCCTGTCTCATATTATGACAGTTTGACAGCCTTATGTTTCGTTATAATATTATAATTCGTTAATTTATATTATGTTTCGTGATACTTTTAGGTGGTCCTTGTGCAATACACAAAATGTCATTTTTAAGCCAAAGCAATGGCCAAAATGATAGTCGATCAAGAAATGATAATCCAAAAATGGCCAGTCATTTTCACCCACCCTCCAATCCTGTTCTCCGGCCTGGCTTAATTGTGCTCGCTAAGCCAGAGTTCTTTGATCGGATGAGTCCACTCGTTTCCCTCGCCCTGCAGCGGCTCTACCCATGCCCTCAGCCCTGCGTGGCTTCAGCCCTTACCCCACCCCAATCCGGCAGCCGACACAAGCCGCGGTTCTGCGTGGCCGGGTCGGCGCCTGATTGGTCCACTTTTCTCCTGCCGTACATCTCGGTGTCACCTACCCCAGCGCGCCTATCCTTCCCGCGTCTTGTGTACAGGACGTTTATATTTATGGTGTGCACCGTACTGCACTGCTGCGGCCACTGGGTACGGGCGTAGCTTTAGTATTTTGGGAAGATAATTTTTAGTACGAGTACAACGGACTACAGCTAGGACCGATCAGATCGATACAGCCATAACCAACAAGTAAAGGTATAGTAGTATGATACCAACAATGAAGACTACACTTGAGCAGTCGAGGGTACACTTCTAACGCCTCCATCGATGAGAAGTGCAAAATTTGATCCCTCACAAGAAAGACTGACGACTCTATACTTAAACATTATTAATTCCACACTTCATAATCCGCTTATTCTGTAATTATACATTTGTTCAGAATTGGATTCAAGTAGCTGTCTGCCTATCCCTAGGATTTCATTATTATCATTTCCTGCCTGGCCTTTAACCCCGCCGAAAGGCGGTACGTAATGCGGCTGAAGTAAATACATTGTTTGAAAACCATATTTTGATGAGTGCATTCTATTATTTACATCGGCCCTAACACATTTTACAAAAAAATCTACACATTATAAAAAGTATTTCACACACTGTAAAACATTAATATATTATTCTTACATTTTTTGTTCGTGTTTGCTTTTTTATCTGATATTTTTGGTTGAAAAGTTGGACAAAAAAAGTTATAGCGCAGCTTCGAATTTTTTCCCCATTGTCTGGAAAATTTTGCGTAAATGAGCATAGACATAGACTCATAGTTTAGCCAGCGTTTAAAAAAATTGCATAAAATGCTGCTGCAGCGTCTCACGTTGTTAGTTATTCGTTGGGACGTACTTTTTAAACATCGTAAAAATTTGTTTAAGCATATAGATTCAAAGTGCTCATTTTCAAGGAACCTAAAAGTACATTGGCTTAAGAATTTGGCCCCTCGATGCTAATCGATTAAGTTCTTAACTATACTAAAATAGGAAATTAAGTTTTTCTCCAGGAACTCTTAATTGTAGAACTTTTAGTTCATAAGTCGTAAAAAGTTTCTTTTCCCCTAGGCCTATTAATAGCTAGAGCCTAGGCCTAGTTCACTATTACACACAATCCACTACACATTAGTCATTTTCCTTAAAAACTTCAGGCTTTTACTGTTCTAAAAAACCTAATCATTGTTTGTCACAGCTGTAGGGCCTACTCTAATTTCAAATCAATATATTAAGTTGACTAGCCTGCATAGGATATCTACAATCTACAAGCCATGTCTGAAATTGACGAGTCCCTATCAGAGGTTGTTCATGGACAAACATTTCATGTGGCCCCCAGGTTTACAAATCTTGTCTACATTGGAGAAGGAGCTTATGGTATTGTTGTGTAAGTTTTTATTTAAACTTTTATACCATTAGTACTGTTAAACTTGTTTATTGTTCTAACTGTTGTTATTTTATAGCTAGCTAAGTTGCTTTAAAAACATGTCAAACTAGCTAACATAATAAAACTAAAAGGGTACCAGTCTACTTTATCAACAAACCACTTCAGTGACAACCATATTGGCAACAACTGTTTTCGCAACAATCTATTATTTATTTTTTTAACTGCTAGTAAATTAGTTTAGGCCTAACCAGAATTAATTTTAGCTATTTCAACTATGATGGCAAATGCCTAAGCACTATTTTCTAATTTTCTTTGTTTAGTTCACAATGTCATATCAACATAATATTTGTTTAAGTTTGATAATATATTTTGTCAGCAAGGAACCTTTATTAATTTGTTTAGCTTTCAACTATGTACTTACTGGTCAATATAATATCATATAGTATAAAAGCTATACCATAGTCCGGATCATGTCGTTTACGCCGGAGATCTCTGGCGTAAATCTGGTTTGGGATCGGAGGCTGGCGTAAATGCTTGGCGTAAGTATAGGCCAAAATGTGCCTTGGCGTAAGTGCTTGGCGTAAGTACATTGCATAAATCAAGTGGCGTAAATGTTAGCACAAATGAGATCATTCACGATCAAATGTATCACTATAGAACATAACACATTTGCGTTAATTATGATGTTAAGGAGCAGCATTAAAACAAAGTTCATTAAAATATTGCAGTTCGTATAAATGAGATAGCAGAATATCTATTGTAGGATAGCAAAAGTTTTTTAGCTTTAAGATGCTTACTTTGATACTTGATTCAGAATTTGCAACTTGTGAGATTTTTAAACAGTTGCAACTTCTGAATTTAATTAATCACCGATTAACAAGAATTGTGAAGGACCTTTTTTGGGTGGCGTAAGTCAGAGGTAACTTTTTTTGGTTGGCGTAAGTCTGGCGTAAGTGAAAAAAATGTTGGATTTTTCCTCCGGCGTAAGTCCAGCATGATCCGGACTATGGAAGCTATAATGCCATTCATTAATGTGTATTGGCAATTTGGCATTAAGAGAAAGTTGAAATATGAATGTGATTAGGAAAGAAAATTAAGTTTATTTTATAAGGGAAATAAGATTATAAGTACATTTACACAGATTATAACATACAAATTAAAAGTAATATTAAATTAAGCTAGATTTTAAAGATTACATTACTTTAATTTGTCTGCAGACTCCTTTCAAATGTGTAGCTCAATTTAAACAATGTACTGAACTTAAAAATAGTTTTTTACAGCAAAATAATCTGTTAAAACTCTCTAAAAAACTATAGATATGGAACTTTACTAGACAATGCCACTAACAATTTTTAGCAAAATTAGAATTATTGCTGAAATTTATGATTTTGTACAAAACAATCAGCATAGGCCTATATATAGCTATAAGCTATAAAAACTAATTTGTTGCATTGCACCCATTCTTCCCTGCACACCTGGGATCAAAGTTTGCCTATGGGCCCATACACCTGACAGAGCATCCATACCATTTTTAGATTAGCTCTACTAATAAGGACTATTGCCCAGACGTGGAATCAAATCAAGAAAATTAATTTATATCCTATATATGTTGCCATTTTCATTTATATTGATTTGATCTTAAACTAAATATTTTTTGTTTAATAAACTAGCTAGTTGTAGAAGGGGATGAATCACTTACCAGCAAAGAGGCGATCCTTGCCTTGTTGCCTCTTGCACCAAGGTCCCTTATCTCAATTCTGTATTGATGGTGCAGCCATTACTAAACTAATTATTAAACTTTACTAAATTTTACTTGATTTTAAACTTTACTAACTTTACTAAATTACTAAATTACTATTACTAATCATTACTAATTACTGGCTAGTATTTGTTTTAGCTAGCCTATTATATAGCTATCTACATTTAATGAGACATAGCAATCGATAGTATTGTCATTGATACTGCTATTGTAAAGTATCAATAATGTAATGCTAAATTTATTACCAACAAAAATCAGCAGCAGCAAAGTGTATGAGTTGAAATACACTACAAAATATTTTATTCATAGTAATATATTCAAACTTGTTTAATTTGTCTCATAGATCGGCGACTGATAACCGAACTGGAGAAAAAGTGGCTATTAAAAAAGTATCACCATTCGAATACCAGACCTATTGCCAACGAACTCTGCGAGAAATTAAGATTCTCACCCGCTTTAAGCACGAGAATGTAAGAAAAAAACTTCTGATTGTTTGATTTTCACTCATACCCATTCTCCCATCGGATCTTTCATCTTCCCAGATCCTCAGATTGCAATCGCCGTTCTCTCAGATCCCAGTTTGGGATCGCCCATCCTCTAAGATCCCAATTTTGGATCGCCCATCCACTAAGATACAAATTTTGGATCGCCCATCCCCTAAGATCCCAGTTTGGGATCGCCCATCCTCTCAGATCCCCAGTTTGGGATCGCCCATCCTCTCAGATCCCCAGTTTGGGATCGCCCATCCTCGCAGATCACCAGTTTGGGATCGCCCATCCTCTCAGATCCCCAGTTCGGGATCGCCCATCCTCTCAGATCCCCAGTTTGGGATCGCCCATCCTCTCAGATCCCCAGTTTGGGATCGCCCATCCTCTCAGATCCCCTGTTTGGGATCGCCCATCTTGTCCTACACCCAGTTTTCGCATCCTCAAACGCAGATTATCGACATTCGCGACATCCTAACTGCTGCAACTGTCAACGCAATGAAAGATGTTTACATTGTCCAATGCCTCATGGAGACAGATATGTACAAACTGCTTAAAACCCAGACACTAAGCAACGAGCATGTCTGCTATTTCCTCTATCAAATTCTTCGTGGTGAGTGTTGCTTCAAGCTAAATGTTTTATCAGTCTTAATGGGTCACAAAGCTATTTAATTTCCACTTTGCTGCTTAAACCAGGATTAAAGTACATCCACTCGGCTAACGTGCTGCATAGAGATCTGAAGCCAAACAATCTGCTTTTGAATACCACGTGCGATCTAAAGGTAAGCGCAGAAATTATTGAGAGATAAGCAATAGATTACGTAACATTAGAATTACTCAATTCATTTTTTTTCCTCATCAATTTAGCAGATTAGCAATCCATTCTAATCCATCATAAATTGAATAGATTAGCAATCCATTCTAATCCATCATCAATTGAATAGATTAGCAATCCATTCTAATCCATCATCAATTGAATAGATTAGCAATCCATTCTAATCCATCATCAATTGAATAGATTAGCAATCCATTCTAATCCTTCATCAATTGAATAGATTAGCAATCCATTCTAACCGATCATCAATTGAATAGATTAGCAATCCATTCTAATCCATCATAAATTGAATAGATTAGCAATCCATTCTAATCCATCATCAATTGAATAGATTAGCAATCCATTCTAATCCATCATCAATTGAATAGATTAGCAATCCATTCTAATCCATCATCAATTGAATAGATTAGCAATCCATTCTAATCCATCATCAATTGAATAGATTAGCAATCCATTCTAATCCATCATCAATTGAATAGATTAGCAATCCATTCTAATCCATCATCAATTGAATAGATTAGCAATCCATTCTAATCCATTATCAATTGAATAGATTAGCAATCCATTCTAATCCATCATAAATTGAATAGATTAGCAATCCATTCTAATCCATCATCAATTAAATAGATTAGCAATGCATTGTTGTATCTAAGAAGTCTACCAAAATATGTTAACAAAGTTAACATTATGTACTTTTTCATAAGCTTTTTCACATTACCTTTACCTACCTTACATCACCTCACCATCACCTCAGCTTTTTTATCTCTGATTGTAATTCCTATAGCTTCGCTGGTTCGCATATAATTTTTAGTCTTGATGTGTAGACAGGTCACGAGTTTGTAAAAAAATGATTTTCTTCAAATTGGATTGCTATGACGCACGAAAACTGTGAGGCACAGGTGCGCTGAGAGCTTATTAAAAATCCGATTGATAATTATGATCCCGAAAAAATGCTGTGTTGAAATATCTGTAGCTATGGAAATGCTAGCAAATACGAGCTATTATCGCTGAATGTCTAATTAAGCTTTCTTTGCATAAAGTATAAGACAAAGGATAAAAAATATAATATGCTGAAACTATAGACTAGAGATAATAATCTATAGTCTTGGGAGACTAAGCTATAGATTCGGGATATGAATCTATAGACTTATGATTATCGTCAATAGATTGACATAATAATCTTTACACTAGGTGTTATAATCTGTAGACTAGGGGTTATAATCTATAGTCTAGGGGTTATAATCTATAGTCTAGGGGTTATAATCTATAGTCTAGGGGTTATAATCTATAGTCTAGGGGTTATAATCTATAGTCTAGGGGTTATAATCTATAGTCTAGGGGTTATAATCTATAGTCTAGGGGTTATAATCTATAGTCTAGGGGTTATAATCTATAGTCTAGGGGTTATAATATATAGTCTAGGGGTTATAATATACAGTCTAGGGGTTATAATCTATAGTCTAGGGGTTATAGTCTATAGTCTAGGGGTTATAATCTATAGTCTAAGGGTTATAATCTATAGTCTAGGGGTTATAATCTATAGTCTAGGGGTTATAATCTATAGTCTAGGGGTTATAATCTATAGTCTAAGGGTTATAATCTATAGTCTAGGGGTTATAATCTATAGTCTAGAGGTTATAATCTATAGTCTAGGGGTTATAATCTATAGTCTAGGGGTTATAATCTATAGTCTAGGGGTTATAATCTATAGTCTAGGGGTTATAATCTATAGTCTAGGGGTTATACTCGTAGTCTATAGTCTAGGGGTTATAATCTATAGTCTAGGGGTTATAATATATAGTCTAGGGGTTATAATATACAGTCTAGGGGTTATAATCTATAGTCTAGGGGTTATAGTCTATAGTCTAGGGGTTATAATCTATAGTCTAGGGGTTATAATCTATAGTCTAGGGGTTATAATCTATAGTCTAGGGGTTATAATCTATAGTCTAGGGGTTATAATCTATAGTCTAGGGGTTATAATCTATAGTCTAGGGGTTATAATCTATAGTCTAGGGGTTATAATCTATAGTCTAGGGGTTATAATCTATAGTCTAGGGGTTATAATATATAGTCTAGGGGTTATAATATACAGTCTAGGGGTTATAATCTATAGTCTAGGGGTTATAGTCTATAGTCTAGGGGTTATAATCTATAGTCTAAGGGTTATAATCTATAGTCTAGGGGTTATAATCTATAGTCTAGGGGTTATAATCTATAGTCTAGGGGTTATAATCTATAGTCTAAGGGTTATAATCTATAGTCTAGGGGTTATAATCTATAGTCTAGAGGTTATAATCTATAGTCTAGGGGTTATAATCTATAGTCTAGGGGTTATAATCTATAGTCTAGGGGTTATAATCTATAGTCTAGGGGTTATAATCTATAGTCTAGGGGTTATACTCGTAGTCTATAGTCTAGGGGTTATAATCTATAGTCTAGGGGTTTTATATATAATCTAGGGGTTTTTATCTATAATCTAGGGGTTATTATCTATAGAATTAGGCGTTATTATCTATAGTCTAGGGGTTATAATCTATAGGCTCTGGGTTATTATCTATAGTCTAGGGGTTATTTTCTATAGACTAGGGGTGATAATATATAGTCTAGGGGTTATTATCTTCAGACAAGGGCATTAATCTGAAGACAGGAGGTTATAACCTATATAGGTGGTGCTATATAGGGAGATGATTTTAATCTATATCGATAATGCTATAATCTACAGATGTATTTATAATCAATCTATAGACATAGGAATGAATGCATAGCCAGGCAACAAAAATTATCGACAGGAAAAATGTAGATTTCAAAAAGAGTCTGTAGTCTAGGGATAAAGCTCTATAGATTCTGTAATAAATGAATATAATAAATTGGTAAGACAACATCCCACCCAGATCTGCGATTTCGGCCTAGCCAGAGTGGCCGATCCCGGACACGACCACACCGGCATCCTGACCGAGTACGTCGCCACCCGCTGGTACCGCGCCCCCGAGATCATGCTTAATAGCAAGGGCTACACAAAGAGCATCGACATCTGGTCTATCGGCTGCATCCTAGCCGAGATGCTCAATAATCGACCTCTATTCCCCGGCAAGCACTACATTGACCAGCTCAATCTCATTTTGAACATTCTGGGCAGTCCGGGACCAGAGGACCTGGCTTGCATTCGCAACGACAAGGCTCGCAGCTACCTGCAGCAGCAGGCGGCTAGATGCAAACGGCCCTGGCAGCAGCTGTTTCCAACGGCCGACGCGCGCGCCCTGGACCTTCTAGACAGACTGCTGGCTTTCAATCCGGAGAAACGAATCACCGTTGAAGAGGCCCTGGCTCATCCCTATCTGGAGCAGTACTACGATCCGCAGGATGAGGTGCGCCTTGGATTGCCTGTGATGGATTGGATTGGATTGGATTAGATTGGATTTGAGTTAGGTTGAGTTGGATTGGATTTGATTGGGTTGGATTTGACTTAGGTTGAGTTGGATTGGATTGGATTAGATTGGATTTGAGTTAGGATTAGTTGGATTGGATTGGATTCGAGTTAGGTTGAGTTGGATTATATTGGATTTGAGTTAGGTTGAGTTGGATTGGATTGGATTTGAGTTAGGTTGAGTTGGATTGGATTGGATTTGAGTTAGGTTGAGTTGGATTGGATTTGAGTTAGGTTGAGTTGGATTATATTGGATTTGAGTTAGGTTGAGTTGGATTATATTGGATTTGAGTTAGGTTGAGTTGGATTGGATTGGATTTGAGTTAGGTTGAGTTGGATTGGATTGGATTTGAGTTAGGTTGATTTGGATTATATTGGATTTGAGTTAGGTTGATTTGGATTATATTGGATTTGAGTTAGGTTGATTTGGATTATATTGGATTTGAGTTAGGTTGAGTTGGATTATATTGGATTTGAGTTAGGTTGAGTTGGATTATATTGGATTTGAGTTAGGTTGAGTTGGATTGGATTGGATTTGAGTTAGGTTGATTTGGATTATATTGGAGTTGAGTTAGGTTGAGTTGGATTATATTGGATTTGAGTTAGGTTGATTTGGATTATATTGGATTTGAGTTAGGTTGAGTTGGATTATATTGGATTTGAGTTAGGTTGAGTTGGATTGGATTGGATTTGAGTTAGGTTGATTTGGATTATATTGGATTTGAGTTAGGTTGAGTTGGATTGGATTGGAGTTGAGTTAGGTTGAGTTGGATTATATTGGATTTGAGTTAGGTTGATTTGGATTATATTGGATTTGAGTTAGGTTGAGTTGGATTATATTGGATTTGAGTTAGGTTGAGTTGGATTATATTGGATTTGAGTTAGGTTGAGTTGGATTATATTGGATTTGAGTTAGGTTGAGTTGGATTGGATTGGATTTGAGTTAGGTTGAGTTGGATTATATTGGATTTGAGTTAGGTTGATTTGGATTGTATTGGGTTTGACTTAGGTTGAGTTGGATTATATTGGATTTGAGTTAGGTTGATTTGGATTGTATTGGGTTTGACTTAGGTTGAGTTGGATTATATTGGATTAGATTTTTTAAAGTTGTATATGATTGGATTGTGTATAATTTAATTATTATAGATATATTTCGGAATTAATTTGATATCCATTGTATTGCATTCTAATTGATTTTTTGTATTTTATGGTGGCTCATATGCGAGTTGATCAAATTTTATTTAGATTAGAATCAGATTAAACTACTCGTATATACGGAATAGGATCAATAATTTTATATTATTTATTTAGCTCAAAGGCAATTTAATTAGTTGAGATTCCAATAGCCAATGGTGCTGTGAGAATTCGTGCATGAGTACTCCAGTACTAGATTAATTAGTCACGAAATGCTTATCAAATTGTTTGCTAAAATCAGGTAGAATATTGAAGACCCAGGTTTCATAAATCTTCAATTAATAATTCCCCTTTTTGATTTTCTAACAGCCAGTTGCTCTGGAGCCATTTACATTCGAGCAGGAGCTGGACGACCTACCGAAGGAGCAGCTCAGGGAGCTCATTTGGGTGGAATCTCAGCGAATGCAGCAGCAGCAGCATCAGCACGCTTAGTGCCAGGACTGTGAGGCCAGGATAATGTGAGGTTTCTGAGTTGGACAATATTCATATATCGCTAATATATCGCTAATCTTATCTAGCTTCCATCTCACCTGTCTACTCTCCGATCTATCATCTCACCTGTCTACTCTCCGATCTACCATCTCACCTGTCTACTCTCCGATCTACCATCTCACCTGTCTACTCTCCGATCTACCATCTCACCTGTCTACTCTCCGATCTACCATCTCACCTGTCTACTCTCCGATCTACCATCTCACCTGTCTACTCTCCGATCTACCGTCTCACCTGTCTACTATCCGATCTACCATCTCACCTGTCTACTCTCCGATCTACCATCTCACCTGTCTACTCTCCGATCTACCATCTCACCTGTCTACTCTCCGATCTACCGTCTCACCTGTCTACTATCCGATCTGCCATCTCACCTGTCTACTCTCCGATCTACCATCTCACCTGTCTACTCTCCGATCTACCATCTCACCTGTCTACTCTCCGATCTCCAATCTTGCCTGTCTACTCTGACAGATAGACTTAGTAGATTGGTCTTCTATTTAGTAAACCGTTTTTTAATGATTACACTAACTTGTATGAATCTATTTTGCAACTGTCGACAATTTTTGTTCTTTGTTTTTCTCTAAAGAATTCAATTTTACGACACTTGTTATTAGTGATAGCGTCGTATTATATATTTTTAAAAACGTAACGGTAATATTTTGTCATTTCAGACATGTGATGATTTGGGTAACTGTAATTAGTATTTATTCAACTATTATTTTAAATATTTTTAAACGAAAGACTTGTTGTGGTCCATATTAAACTGCTGTGTTCTGTCTGATAAGACTCATTATAATTATGTACATTTGCTTATACAAATTTTCATCAAAAAACGTTTTTTTTCGTAGATTTAACATATTTTATTGTGGTTTTTGTTGTCTTTTTATTATATATTTTAGCAACACTACTAATAGTGTCTCTATATTACGAATAAAAAGCCATTACCATATCAATTCATTGGTTTCAAGAGAACAGCAAATTTTTCGTGGTTGTTTTGTTTAGTGTACCTGACTAGTTGTTCCTTTTCTGATTTTTGTACACAAGAAACCCCTCAGAAATAGTCTCAGCCGCGTCTGTTTTATAATTGCTCTGTTTTTTTACAGTCTAGTAAAAGTTCATTACGTTAATCTTGTTTACTGATTTTTGTAAATTTCTTAGATTGCTAAGATCAGATCGGAATGGATTGCTAATCTATTCAATTGATGATGGATTAGAATGGATTGCTAATCTATTCAATTTATGATGGATTAGAATGGATTGCTAATCTATTCAATTGATGATGGATTAGAATGGATTGCTAATCTATTCAACTGATGATGGATTAGAATGGATTGCTAATCTATTCAACTGATGATGGATTAGAACGGATTGCTAATCTATTCAACTGATGATGGATTAGAATGGATTGCTAATCTATTCAACTGATGATGGATTAGAATGGATTGCTAATCTATTCAATTGATGATGGATTAGAATGGATTGCTAATCTATTCAATTGATGATGGATTAGAACGGATTGCTAATCTATTCAATTGATGATGGATTAGAATGGATTGCTAATCTATTCAACTGATGATGGATTAGAATGGATTGCTAATCTATTCAACTGATGATAGATTAGAATGGATTGCTAATCTATTCAATTGATGATGGATTAGAATGGATTGCTAATCTATTCAACTGATGATGGATTAGAATGGATTGCTAATCTATTCAACTGATGATGGATTAGAATGGATTGCTAATCTATTCAATTTATGATGGATTAGAATGGATTGCTAATCTATTCAATTGATGATGGATTAGAATGGATTGCTAATCTATTCAACTGATGATGGATTAGAATGGATTGCTAATCTATTCAACTGATGATAGATTAGAATGGATTGCTAATCTATTCAATTGATGATGGATTAGAAGGGATTGCTAATCTATTCAATTGATGATGGATTAGAATGGATTGCTAATCTATTCAATTGATGATGGATTAGAATGGATTGCTAATCTATTCAACTGATGATGGATCAGAATGGATTGCTAATCTATTCAATTGCTGATGGAATAGAAGGGATTGCTAATCTATTCAATTGATGATGGATTAGAATGGATTGCTAATCTATTCAATTGATGATGGATTAGAATGCATTGCTAATCTATTCAATTGATGATGGATTAGAATGGATTGCTAATCTATTCAATTTATGATGGATTAGAATGGATTGCTAATCTATTCAATTGATGATGGATTAGAATGCATTGCTAATCTATTCAATTTATGATGGATTAGAATGGATTGCTAATCTATTCAACTGATGATGGATTAGAATGCATTGCTAATCTATTCAATTGATGATGGATTAGAATGCATTGCTAATCTATTCAATTTATGATGGATTAGAATGGATTGCTAATCTATTCAACTGATGATGGATCAGAATGGATTGCTAATCTATTCAATTGATGATGGATTAGAAGGGATTGCTAATCTATTCAATTGATGATGGATTAGAATGGATTGCTAATCTATTCAATTGATGATGGATTAGAATGCAATGCTAATCTATTCAATTGATGATGGATTAGAATGGATTGCTAGTCTATTCAATTGATGATGGATTAGAATGGATTGCTAATCTATTCAATTGATGATGGATTAGAATGGATTGCTAATCTATTCAATTGATGATGGATTAGAATGGATTGCTAATCTATTCAATTGATGATGGATTAGAATGGATTGCTAATCTATTCAATTGATGATGGATTAGAATGGATTGCTAATCTATTCAATTGATGATGGATTAGAATCGATTGCTAATCTATTTAATCGTTAAACACTTAGTGGGCTGCTTGTTACCTATTGCTGGTTTATGAAGCAGCAGAAAATTTTGTGGTGACATATTTTAGGATTATTTTACTTGTCGAATCCGAGATATCCGTGTCACTGAGTTACTGTAAAATGCTTTGTATCGGTATGTATGCTTTTGTCAGCTGCTAGCGAGGCCAGCTCTGTGTGTGACCCACTGTTTTTTAGCATCTTCGTTACTATTGACAGAGCCTCAATAAAAATAAACAGCAAGAATTTTGTTTTGTAGCTTGGTAACCCTTGAAATCAAAATGAAAAATTCTTTAAACAGTTTATTTAACTTTATTTGCCTACAATGCTTAGCTTGAGAAGTTCGACTCTTAGCACTTGTATTCAAAAATCAAGCATTCAAAATATAGCTTTTGTCAGGCTATCTCAGCCTATGGGCATTCAAACTCAGCCAGCCCATCTTGTCACTGGGGTTTTTTACTGAAGCTGCTAATTTTTACCATAGACATGCATTTTAAGACCATGCTATCTCAGCTTGGGACGAGCAATCTCAGCCAACCTATAAGTTCTATGTTATTCTGTCTATAGTTTTGGTAACATTTTTAAACAGTCTATTTACAATAGAAAAACTGGGTAACAAAACAGTATGGGATGGGATATACAGAGCAAACTTTGAAAATGGCTACCAGAGACGATCAGTTAATAGGCTATTTCAGTTTAGTTGAAAGGTACCTCCTGGATGCATTGTGGGAAGCTCCGGTTGCAGTGAATTTCCCACCTGGCTACCTTCATTGGCGACACAACTTGCAGAGTCTCGGCCCACTCGCTCCAGCAGAAAAATGCGCCATTCCACGCAGGTGACTCCATCAGGTCGGCCACCAGCTTCTTCCTCCACCAGTGCGGGGTCAGCGAGCTGCAGCTTGATCGAAGCCTTCACTGCACTATGAGCCATTTCACACGGGTTGAGAAACGGCGAGTAAGCGGGCAGCAGCTGATTTTTAAACTGATGGCGGTGCTGCTCCGGCACTGTCACACCGCGATGAAAGCTTGGACCATCGCAGACTATGACGACTCTGGCGTTGCCGATTTCCGGGATGACTGCTCCACGAGGTCATTGATGGATTGTTGAAACCTCTCCTTTGTCTGGCCTCCTCTGAAAAAGTCACTCTTCACCAACCCAAGTGCAGATGACACGGCCAGACGGATGGAAAGATTTGGACCCCTCTGTGTTGGGCAACGCCGTCTCACTGGATGACCCCGTCGCGACCTTCCCTGTCATCTGCGCGTCCAGAGGTTGTACCCCGTCTCGTCTATATAGATTACCACCGTATCCAGTTGCAGTCCCGCCATGAATAGCGCATACTCGCGTCGCTTCTCTTGTCTAATCTCAGTGACAAGATGGGCTGGCTGAGATAGCCTGACAAAAGCTATACTATGCTGATTAATTCTCCACACGTGTGCTATTTATCTTAAAAATAATGAAGCTGAATGATTTTAAGACGACATACAGTTGTCTATGGCAAAAGTACTGTGTGTATATTATTGGACTATATCTGTGGCCAAAACACAGTCGTGAGTGAATTTTGTTATGCTCACGCGTGTAATCTTGCTGATGACTGATGAGTGCACATAATGGGGAGAATTCAGGCGGTTACGCAACTCTGCTATCGATAGATTCGCTTGAAATCCCAAAAGGAATAGAAGAGGAAAATGCTTTGAAACTGCCACCCATGCGTGCAACCAAAGATGAATAGGCGAACCTGGACATGAAAGAATAGAAAGTTTTTTTCACGTTAATTAAATTGAATTTTAGCTAATTATAAAGAGCATATGCGCTCGCAGTTTTTCGAATACACCATTTTAACCTCGATTTTAAACATCACTGACTATAGGAACAAACTCCTGCTTTTTCCAACTTCTGCTGTGCAAAATCAAAATCACGCCAAGAGGGAAATGACCTGGCGCTACCAGCTATATGATTTTATATTTGTGTAAAGATCTGTCTGTCCATTCATTCTCCCCTAAAACTATTAGTGGCCGTGTTTTAGTTTGAGTGTACGAGAACAGTCAATTAAATGTACTTTAGAAGTACTCTCGCATGTCTAAATTAGAATATATTTCAGAGATAAATAGGTTAATGAGAAAACGAATCCGAAAACCAACTGAAGAGATGAGACACTGGAGAGTTGAGACACGGGAGAGATGAGACACTGAGAGATAAGACACGAGAGAGATGAGACACGGGAGAGATGAGACACGGGAGAGATGAGACACTGAGAGATAAGACACGAGAGAGATGAGACACGGGAGAGATGAGACAGGGGAGATGAGACAGGGGAGAGATGATACAGCGTGAGAGATGAGACACGGGAGAGATGATACACCGTGAGAGATGAGACAGGGGAGAGATGATACAGCGTGAGAGATGAGACAGGGAGAGATGAGACAGGGAGAGATGAGACAGGGAGAGATGAGACACGGGAGAGCTGAGACACGGGAGAGCTGAGACACGGGAGAGCTGAGACACGGGAGAGATCAGACACGGGAGAGATGAGACAGGGGAGAGATGAGACAGGGGAGAGATGAGACACGGGAGAGATGAGACAGGGAGAGATGAGACAGGGAGAGATGAGACAGGAGAAAAAATACATGGGTGAGATTTCGGGACACTGGGGATAGAGATACTAAGATACCAGGGAGCCGGAGGTTTTCTGTCGGGTATTTGCCGACCCACTGTGTGTACACAAACGTGTGTTCTGCATTCAGTACAGACACTTAAACATACAAGTTTTTATATTGGCAATACAAATAGAGGGGATAAATAGACTAGAATGCCTGTGTTTTGTTTGTATCGCTTTCAGACAGCAGTCAGCAAAGCAGCAGCAGCAGCAGCAGCAGCAGCAGCATTGAAAAAAAGGAACTCACTACAAAACAATAAAATTAGCGTATATATATCATCTTTCCAGATAGAATCAGAAAATTTCAGACAAAACAATTAAAGAAAAGAGCAAGAAAATTGTAGGTAAAAGAGTCGTAAGAATACCTATTGTATACGTGTTTATTAAATAAGGGATTTAGCCAGTTTTTAGTTAAATAAACCTAGTCTAGTAAAGACTGTCAGCTAAGCTGCAGGCTTGCATTATCGACAGAACACATACTGGCGACATTGGGATGCAATCAGAGCAGCATTAAAAAATAAAGATTATGGATGGGGATAACGGATAGATGGGGATTATGGATAGATGGAGATCATGGATCATGGATAGATGGGGATTGTGGATAGAATGGGATCATGGATAGATTGGGATAATGGATAAATTGGGATCATGGATAGATCATGGATTATAGATAGAAGGGTTATAGATAGATCATGGATTATAGATAGAAGGGTTATAGATAGATCATGGATTATAGATAGAAGGGTTATAGATAGATCATGGATTATATAGATAGATGGGGATCAAGGATGGGGATCAAGGATGGGGATCATGGATGGGGATTATGTATGGGGATTATAGATGGGGATCATGGATGGGGGTTATGGATGGGGATCATGGATGGGGATTTTGGATGGGGATCATGGATGGGGATTATGGATGGGGATTATAAATGGAGATTGTGGATGGGGATTTTGGATGGGGATCATGGATGGGGATTTTGGATGGGGATCATGGATGGGGATTATGGATGGGGATTATAAATGGAGATTGTGGATGGGGATTATGGATGGGGATCATGGATGGGGATCATGAATGGGGATCATGGATGGGGATCATGGATGGGGATTATAGATGGGGATCATGGATGGGGATCATGAACGGGGATCATGGATGGGGATCATGGATGGGGATTATAGATGGGATCATGGATGGGGATAATGGATGGGGATCATGGATGGGGTCCGGGATCCGGATCATTAGTATCACAGTGGCGGAACGCTTTAAAAGTCCGAATCAAGTGAAATCCTCAAAGCGTCACAGTACGGTGATGGTCGGGATATCATCGTTGGCAGCTGTCGTGGACTTGACTGCAGTCCCAGATGAGGCAGCGCCGGCAACGTCAGAAGAGCCGGAAGCGCTATTGTTGGCGCCGTCGTCTTCGTCCGAGTGCTGACCGGCGTGCCAATCCTCCCGCTGGGGCGCCATCTCCGAGGCGAAGTGCAGAAAGTTGGTTAGCTTTTGAAAATAGCCCGCGCACTGCCAGGTGGTGTTGTGCTCGCCCAGTTCAAAGGTCTCCAAACGGCGCACGCCGGCGCCGCAGAGGCTGTGAAGGCAGGCCGACATCGCCGGTGGCACCAGGGTGTCGCGCAGGCCGCTGATGATGAGGGTCGGCAGTCGAACGGAGGCCATCTTGGCGCGCGAGTTGAACCTGAGACACAATTGGGGTTAGATGAGGTCACAATAAATGATAATAATGATACCGGTGTTTCAGCCGCTCCACAGTTTTGAGTCGCTGCAGAAGCTTTTTGGTCCTTCCGAAAGCGTTTGAGTCGTAACAGAAGTGTTTGAGTCGTGGGACAAGCACTTGAGTCGACTAAGAAACGTTTGAGTCAATAGAAAGCGTTAAAGTAATTATAGAAAGGTTTGAGTCGTTAGAAAAGCATTTGAGTCGGTTAAGAAACGCTTGAGACGTAAGAGAAACGTTTGAGTCGGTCGAAAAGTGTTTAATTTAAGGATTGT
Source organism: Macrostomum hystrix (assembly GCA_950097015.1). Classification (NCBI taxonomy): domain Eukaryota; kingdom Metazoa; phylum Platyhelminthes; family Macrostomidae; genus Macrostomum; species Macrostomum hystrix. The sequence continues at coordinate 11,893,208 of CATNEN010000039.1, read as the reverse complement.
ATTTTAAAGCCATCTTTTTTTCAAGCACACCCTTGTTAGATCAAGGAAGTTTTGACTGCATTGTGGCGATATTGCTTCCAATTGGTTAGAACTTTCGGATTCATATATAAGAGGTCAGGGGTTCGAATCTTAGCCTACGTGAAAAATGTTTGACTACCATTGCTTTACGCGTAAAATGTACCTTAGATGGATAAAAAATGTAGAAGCAAAACTGATGTGCAAACACGCACCTGTTAGTCATGACAAGCCTGGGCAGGGAGCTAACTAGCGGCAGTCTGAACAGCACACTGGCCGCATCAGGCAAACTGGTGAAGGTATTCTCCAGCACCAAGCCGCTAAGCAATGCGGCGGTATCTGGCCTGGATGCCAGTTCAACAGCAACAGCACCCCCAAGCGATCGGCCAAATACTACAATCCGTTGTGGATCAATGTCTGACCGGCGGCTGAGGTGATGCAAAGCTGCAGCCGCATCGGCGTACAGGCCGCTCTCTGACGGTGTACCAGTGCTGAGCCCGTAGCCGCGGTATTCCAACAGGAAGACATTCACCCGACACTGGTGATAAAGCAAGGCGGCGTTAGGCAGCCGGTGTCCTATGTTGCCAGCGTTTCCGTGCAAGAAGAGCAGGGTGGGCAGTCGGGCAGAGTCGGCGGCCTGCTTAACCAGGTAGCAGTGAAGGCGGGCGCCTCCGTCAACACCGCCGCTGTCTATGAACACCGTCTGCGATGGCAGGCCGTAGCGCGACGGATGATCAACAAAGTACCTGAGCAGGCGGGCGACTCGGGTGAGTTACAAAATCAGCACCCTCCTACCCGATTAAGGATTAGTACCTACCCCTCCTAACTGACTCAATAAGGATTAGTACCTACCACTCCTACCTGACTCAGTAAGGATTAGTACCTACCCTCCTACCTGACTCAGTAAGGATTAGTATCTAACTTTCCACCAAAGTGATTTAGGGATTACCGAGTGATTAATTAGCGGGGATTGTAGTCTAGGGGTTAGAGCGTCCGTCACAACTCGAAGGTCTGGGGTTCGATACCCAGTAGTTTTCTTTAGCAAGACAGCTCTGCATTGCTTCAGTTCACCCAGCTGTTAAATGGGAACCAGCATTAGTTGGAGTAATTTAGGGTGGGTGTGGCGTCCTCCCAGTCCATGGACTGAACAGCCGAAAGCTGCCTTCTGCGCAATAGTATCTGGCCCAATTGGGGCAGGTGTAATCAATAAACGCGCACACACATACACACCTGGACTCAGGCGGCTCGCTGCGGCAATAGACCAGGTAAGCTTCTAGACTCAGTAGGCCAAGCAAGCAGCCCAGAAGCAGAATAGCCATCGCCAGCAAACCGCCAGCCTCAATGGCTATTAGGCAAGCCGCCGGTGCCAGGGCAAAGGTCAGATGACACCGTACAAAGTCGGCTAAGGAGGCCAGGCGTTGTCGCGATTTGCGGCCAATGCTGCAACAGCGGCAGCAGCAACGGCTAACAGCGGAGGTGGCAGCGGTAAGTCGCATTTCTTTGGCCGCTGGTTGGTCTTGTCTGTCAGAAGCAGTGGATTCTACGGTGCTGTCGGTTGTAGATGCTGCTGCTGCTGCTGCTACTTCGGACTCGTCTGTCGGACCTGTGGCAGCGGCGGCGGCAACCGCGACAGAATCCGACGGCGCTGCTAGCGGTAAAAGGGATGCCCTGATGCTGCAGGTGCTGTTGTTACTGCTGTTGCTGCTGCTGTTTCGACTTCTGGCACTGCGGTCAGGATTCGCTGCCAGAGGCTGAGGGAAAAAAATCGACAAATTCAACTAAACTGCTAATTATAGCCATGTGGATTGACTGGCCGGCTGACTGAGAGTCTGACACAGTATCCTGCAGGGTCGGACAGATTCTAGAAGGTACCAAGAGGTCCTGACGGATTCCTGCAGGGTCTGACAGATTCTAGAAGGTACCAAGAGGTCCTGACGGATTCCTGCAGGGCCTGACAAAGTCTTGGAGGGCCTGACAGATTATTGGAGGGCCTGACAGATTCCTGTAGAGTCTGACAGATTCCAGGAGGTTCTGACAGATTCCAGGAGGTTCTGACAGATTCCAGGAGGTTCTGACAGATTCCAGGAAGTCCTGACAGATTCCGGCAGGGACTGACAAAGTCTTGGGAGGGCCTGACAGATTATTGGAGACCCTGGAAGATTATTGGAGGGCTTGATAGATTTCTGCAGAGTCTGACAGATTCCAGGAGGTTTTGACAGATTCCAGGAAGTCCTGGCAGATTCCGGTAGGACCTGATAAACTCTCGGAAGGCCTGACAGATTTATGAATGTCCAGAAAATGTAAAGTCTGACAAAGCTTCAGATATAGAAGACAAACATGAGAATACTGCGGCCAGGCACCGCTAGCAGGAAGATAACAAAAAACACACCGAGTGATGGATCAGTTGCAGTAAAGTAAACAGCGGATATAAAGCAAAGAAAATAATGCCACAGAAGCCCTAGATGTTAGACAACTAATAACCAGCCAACACAAAATGTGGAGCACTCTCTTAGTTTAGCTGTATCGAAAAATACTGTCTCCGTTATGAGATGGCAAATAACTTAGAAGTGGGGAGATGAGGGGAATTCTGGCCAAAGTAATATATCCAGCCAGATGGGAGAGAGTGCGTGATCCAGGGTAAGGCAGCGGACTCAATATCTGTCCATGTGTGCCTGTCATTATCATCGATCAGACAAAAAAGTGCAAACTCAGTAAACCAACGACCTTCAATAAGTAATCGACGCTTAAAACACGACTGTACTTTAGGCGACACATAAGCAAGATTTGCACCCGCATTGACAAACAATGACAGTAGGAATTTGTTAGTGGAAAATCATCTAAGCAAATTTTATGTTTAAACACGCACTAGCACGTCAAAGGCAAGCCAAATCGGAAAAATTCCAAATTATTTCTTGAAGAAATGCAATAAAACGACTACTCGTAGCAGCAAGCACAGTACATAACAAGCATGTTAAAAACTGCCTAAAAGCATAATATGTTGAGTAACAGATCGATCTGAAGTATCTAATACCATGGAGTAACAGATCGATCTGAAGTATCTAATGCCATGGAGTGACAGATCAATCTGAAGTACCTAATACCATGGAGTGACAGATCAAATCTGAAGTATCTAATACCATGGAGTGACAGATCAATCTGAAGTATCTAATACCATGGAGTGACAGATCAATATGAAGTATCTAATACCATGGAGTGACAGATCAATCTGAAGTACCTAATACCATGGAGTGACAGTTCAATCTGAAGTATCTAATACCATGGAGTGACAGATCAATCTTAAGTATCTAATACCATGGAGTGACAGATCAATCTTAAGTATCTAATACCATGACGTGACAGTTCAATCTGAAGTATCTAATACCATGGAGTGACAGATCAATCTTAAGTATCTAATACCATGACGTGACAGATCAATCTGAAGTATCTAATACCATGACGTGACAGTTCAATCTGAAGTATCTAATACCATGGAGTGACAGATCAAATCTGAAGTATCTAATACCATGGAGTGACAGATCAATCTGAAGTATATAATACCATGGAGTGACAGATCAATATGAAGTATCTAATACCATGGAGTGACAGATCAATCTGAAGTACCTAATACCATGGAGTGACAGTTCAATCTGAAGTATCTAATACCATGGAGTGGCAGATCAATCTTAAGTATCTAATACCATGACGTGACAGTTCAATCTGAAGTATCTAATACCATGGAGTGACAGATCGATCTGAAGTATCTAATGCCATGGAGTGACAGATCAATCTGAAGTATCTAATACCATGAAGTGACAGATCAATCTGAAGTATCTAATACCATGGAGTGACAGATCAATCTGAAGTATCTAATACCATGGAGTGAAAGATCAATCTGAAGTATCTAATACCATGGAGTGACAGATCAATCTGAAGTACCTAATACCATGGAGTGACAGTTCAATCTGAAGTATCTAATACCATGGAGTGAAAGATCAATCTGAAGTATCTAATACCATGGAGTGACAGATCAATCTGAAGTATCTAATACCATGGAGTGACAGATCAATCTGAAGTATCTAATACCATGGAGTGACAGTTCAATCTGAAGTATCTAATACCATGGAGTGACAGTTCAATCTGAAGTATCTAATACCATGGAGTGACAGATCAATCTGAAGTATCTAATACCATGGAGTGAAAGATCAATCTGAAGTATCTAATACCATGGAGTGACAGATCAATCTGAAGTATCTAATACCATGGAGTGACAGATCAATCTGAAGTATCTAATACCATGGAGTGAAAGATCAATCTGAAGTATCTAATACCATGGAGTGAAAGATCAATCTGAAGTATCTAATACCATGGAGTGAAAGATCAATCTGAAGTATCTAATACCATGGAGTGAAAGATCAATCTGAAGTATCTTGTGCTTTTTCATTTCAGTTGGGTCAAAAGCTTGTTATAAAGTCTAAACAGCATCAATTTTCTGTCTAACAATATCAGCCACCACCTCCAGCACGTCAGGCTCCGGCTTATCGGCGTCCACCAGAATTGACGGCTCCAAGTTAGGATCTGGCGCCTCCAGGCAAGCCAGCTGAGAGTCCACCAGTGCGGCTGGGAAGAAGTGATCAGACCTGGACGACACTCGAGCAAGTAGGGACTCGCGAGGCACAGCCAGGTGGATAAATAGTACATCGACTCCGTTGGGATTCTGGACCTTCAACAAGTCGGCATCGCTTCGCCCAGTCATTAGCAGGCTGCGATAGGACCGCTTCAATGCCGAACATGTGACAACAGCGTGCTGCGCCTTGGACAGCCAATCAGAGATGGCCTGGTGCAAGGCCAGGAGCCAGGGCTGGCGATCTGAGTCTGTCAGAGGCTCGCCTCGGCGCATCTTTGCCCGGTTGACTTCGGTGTGATAGTTGTCAGCTTCTACGTAGGGTAAGCCGAAACGGCTGGCTAGGGCTAGGGCTATGGAAGTCTTGCCACAGCCAGATGGGCCCATGATAATGAATATTGTCATTGCAGTGCCACTTATTGTAAGCTGCAAGTCTAGTAGACAATAAAAGTATATATATATTACAAGCAATACAGTTTGTAATTGATATCTGAACCCATTTGGGACAGAAGTATAGCTCATAGTTATTTGTATAGCCAATCCTGCTGATAGGGAATTAATACTTGTAATAAATATTTTTTTATATTTCATGTGCATTAAATTAATAATAATATGTGAGAAAATTGTGTTGCATCCTACTTAACAGTTCCAGTAGTGCAGTTAGGTTAATAATGCCAAAATTAAGTTTAACATAAGAATCTATAAAGCCCATTTGTATAAAAACTATAAGTAAAATGTACATAGCTATAATAAAGTGATATGCATGCCACTAATACCTTTTTGAAGTTATCATAAATGATTGGAAATCACCATAGAGTCATAAATGATGTCAGAGTCACTTTGCAATGCATCAACTATAAACAAGGCATCGGCAAGTGTGAAATCTAAAGACTTCTCTGGTGAAGGGACTTAAGGGAGACCCTCAGGGGTCAAGACTTATGTGCTTGCTCATACATGCGCAACACCCGGCTGAACCGGCTGGGTGAAACGAGGGCCAAGCAAGGTAAGTCGCAAAAACCAATTGACCAAGGGCAAAAAAATCAAAGGGGGGATCAAGGGACAAAAAAGGAGGGCGTGAAGAAAAGGAAAAAGGGGAGAGAAAAAGAGAGCAAATGAGAGCAAACTAAGTCGTAAATAGAGCAATGAAACGAACTAAGTTGCAAATGAGAGCAAAAACTAAGTCGCACGGCCGGCTAAGATTTGGGAGGTTTCGCATGTATGTGCTTGCTTAATGACTTATGGGACTTCCCAGGTGTTAAACTTTTTTAACAGTCTGGTTCTGACAGCCTCCCCAATAGGCAGCTTAAGAATATATTTTAGAGAGGAACCACTCATAGGCCAGACAAGCTTCTAAACAATCAACCCACTCTTTGCATAATCATTGTATAATCAGAGCCCCTGATATCTAAGACATAAGGAAAAATTGTTGTGAATAGCAGGGTACAGTCACTACATGCTTGCTAAAGTTGCAAACCACACACAAATGAAAGAGTCCAATAATAATTATCACTAGGGAATCCACTTCACCAGAAAAATCTGTCCCCGGGGAGGATCAAAGTTTTGGGTGAATTCCCTGTGGTCCCAGCATACATGCGCAACACCCGGCCGACCTGGCCGAACCGGCCGGGTGAAACGAGGGCCAAGCAAGGTAAGTCGCAAAAACCAATCGACCAAGTGCAAAAAAATCAAAGGGGGGACCAAGGGACAAAAAAGGAAGGCGTGAAGAAAAGGAAAAAGGGGAGAGAAAAAGAGAGCAAATGAGAGCAAACTAAGTTGTAAATAGAGCAACGAAACGAACTAAGTCGCAAAAGAGAGCAAAAACTAAGTCGCACGGCCGGCTAAGATTTGGGAGGTTGCGCATGTATGGTCCCCAGGGAGGACCTCACTGGGGACAACACTACTTTATTAAAATAAAACAAAAAATAAAGCTTTAGAAGACAGATATTCCAGGAAAATATACTAAGCATATATGACTTGGCCAATGCAAAGTCATTTTGTTAATATTTAGGTTATTTTCTTTACAATTTAAATGGTGATTGAAATCTGATATCATGTTGTTTGATTTTTATAAGGTTTGTAAGAATCTATCAATTAACTTTTTCAACTAAAAGTGAATTGAGTCAACAAGTCAAGTGACTTGTGCATCAATGACCTATCTAAGATCTACAACTAGATTTACCTGCTGTTGCCCTTTTCTCTTGACACTTGTTGAATACAATTTCTAATTTTTTTACTAAAGGAAGATAATTTGAATAAATTTTGCAATAAATTAACAGTATTTTATAAATTTGAAGTTTTTTGTTTTTAATTTCTTATTTGCCTGCCTATGACATTGAGATTTTACATGCACTTGCACTCATTTCAGAGAAAAATATACTCATTCTATTCAAAAATATGGAATACACAGCTGCAGCTGCCTTATAGCTACTAAAAGTACTCTCATCGGGTAGCACTTAAAATCGTAAATTAACCAATAAATACTTGGTAATTCTATTTATAAGCTATATTTAATAGAAGATGATATTTTTACATAGTTCATTCTTCATTGTTATGTTATTTATTGTTTAAAATCCCTAATTTTCATAATTTGAAAAAGTGATAGGCCTATCCTCCCCAGGGATCCCCGGAACAATTCCCTGGGTCGAGGATTTTGACGCAATTCCCCAGGGACCCCAGGGAGGATTTTTGGGGATGGAAACCCTAATTATTGCTCTAGCCCCTAGGTTGAGATTTAAACTCTAGACATTAGGGTGAAAATATCCAAATATCAAAAATAAGGAGTAATAAAAATTAATCAAATTTGCTACATTTTGTACATATACTATTTTCCTGTTTTAGCCTTCATTTGCACAAAGGCAAAAAAACTACTAGTCATCTGGTTAACACTAGTCATCTGGTTTTCAGGAGTAGGCCTAACTAACAGAATAGAATAGCCATAGTCAGGAGCAGGAGGAAGGTACAACATGTGCACTAGAAAAAAAATATTTTATTTCACTATATGATAGCTATGACCTGTCTATGGGCAATGAAACCTATCTATTACAACACATTACCCTGCGGTGAAGTTAGCGGTTTTTACCGCGCTGTAAAATGTCGCTAACATGCTAAATACTTGACACTTAAAAATTGAGCAAGTAGATAGCCATTAGATAGGCCTGCCATTATATTAATCTTAAGTTAAATCGAGTCTCAAGAAGGTTTGTAATTTAAGACATAGTAAGCTAAATATATAGATAGAAGGCAAGTTGAATATAAACATAAGTTAATAAAGCGCTCTGTCTATTTGATGAAGCAGGTCCCTTTCGACAGACCCGACAGTTTGTATGATCGTATCGTAATCGTATATATTTCTTGTAAATCTATTTTATTTTGTTCTTTATCATTATAACAATATTGCATGCGAAATATTAGTCACCATACGTTATTTTTAGTTCCTGTTAGTACTTTTACTCTGCATATATATTAAAAAGTCTATGAACTATCTATTTTATTCTTCGATTACAAAGTAAACTTGGCTCTCACCTTGACACAGTTTTGGTTGGTTAGTTCTGTATGCGTACATCTGAAGTATTATTATACTAGATTTATCTCACACTATGTCGAAATGATTTGTTATTATAATCAGCATGTTGTGAGCAGAGCCTTGCCACCACCCGTCCCTTACCAGGAATTTAAAAGTGCAACCTGATAGAACCCATTTATTATTATAATTGAATAATTAAACACTAAACTTGATTTACACCAGATTAGGATCCTAAATCGCCTAACTAATTCATATTATCTTCTATTAACTAAATAATGCCACCAGGTTGGCAACGTTCACAATATATTATTCAGTGCATACCGCTACACACCAATCGAGTGATGGTTCGTCTTCATTCTTTCCGCCACTTCGTCACACCTTGTTTTACCGTTAATCATATTTTAAAATGTAGGCGGAGGTGGACGCGAATTTAGGCGAGGCTGGGGTCGTCGGCCATTTACTAAGTGACCAGATAATGAAGCCGGAGTTATCAAGCAACTAGCAACTTTATGACGGTGGAATCGTTGCCGTTGTTCACTAGTAGACCATCGTACAGAGTTATAACATTATCGTTGTTTTGCTCCAGGTGAAGGTAGGAAAACCAAGCAACAATGATTTTGCCTGATGGTGATATAATCTGCCAGGTGCAATCCATGTTGTTCAGGTATAGTTGGATGAGCCTGCGTCTTTGTGACTCGAAATTTCACCGCCACTTGTTGTATAGATCATACGCAACCAGCTGCAGTCTGAAAAGAAAGTGACTTGAAAACTGAGCCAAGAAAAACATCGTCGATGCCCAGGAAAGCGATGCACGGAGGACACGCATGCAAGAAATTTATTTGATGCGCAGGAATGACTTCTGCACAATTGTCTGTCGGTCGTTTGGTCGGTCGGTCGGTCGGTTGGTCTTTCAGTCGTGCTGGCTGATTGTGCATTGCAGAAGCTGGTGTTGCACGATCTACAGCCGTACAGGGCGACTGTTGTCGGAGTGTAGACTCCGCATCTGCTGCTAAAGACCAAACGTGTTCCAGCGAATCTTGGAAATCTAGAGATAAATCTATAGAGACAAATCTAGAGACATGACATCGATCTATATGCAGAAGGGCTGTGGCCACGGTACATCACTTGGTGGCAGTAGTAGACCTACAGCCAACGAGGATGCGATTCTGCCCATTTCGCTGAAGCTACAGCACCATACGCAGGCACACACTCACACAGAGGTGTACATCTGCCCTGACTTTCTATTTGCACGACAAACCCCCCAAGCCTTCGCTACGCGGCTGCGACCGCAAATAATGTGGCCCCGCCACGGAATCGAACTAAGGGATCTCGGTGCTAAAGACAAACGCGTTAGGCATCTGCTCACTGCTCACACTCACTCATGGAAAATCCTATCAGAAACGTTCCGCCAGCTTTCCGCAACTTGGGCATCATTTTTACCGCGTGAGGGACGTGGCTAAACAGAGGAGAGACAATGGAGTCTTGAACAGAACTTTCCTGTTAATCAGATAGTGTCGTCCTGTTCCCACAGCATCTGTGAAACGTAGTAAGAGCGAAAGAGAAGTGCAATTTAGCAGGAAGTTTAGAGCAAGCTTAATTCCCTCACGAATCAATACCCTCATATTGCGCCGTTTGAATTCAATTTCTAAGAATTTGTCTAAAGTCGATATCTAGTCTGAGTATGAAGCCTCGAAAGATCCACAAGCAGTGTCACCGACAGAGATGCCAACCGCCACATAAATTTTTTTATATTTGACTGTAACGAGATGCTTTGTTTATAGTTTATTATTTAACGAATAACATTCTTCTGGTTGAAAATGTACGCATACAACAATAGAAAAGTCGGTCACTCGGCCGGAACACTCTCAAGCTGGAACTGCATGGTGAAGCTTAGATATTTGCTAATTGTAGTATGACGGAATAACAATCAAATGCTGCTAATATTGTCTGAAAAAATACCTGCTCGAGTTGATTTTTATGTCTTAGCAGGATTTTTTGGTTTGGACATTGCACATTTGGTGGCTTTGTAGCAAACAATGAGTCTACGTGTAAAGCCCCATCCCATTCAATAGGTACTATTGGAAAGATGAGGCTGTTAGGAGAGACTGCGGCCCCGAGACGAGGCCTCGGACCGCTGTCGACACAGCCAGGACTTAGGACTTAGCACGTACTAAACTCGTTTGCATTGCGTGTGCAAAGCGGTTGAGGAAGCCGTCGGCTCGTCGAACGAATTGCGTTCAGCAACGACCTGGTAGAAATGGGGAAGAGCAATGTCCAAGTTAAAAAATCTATCGGTTCGTTGGACAAGCGTAGCTGCAGCAAAAGTGCGTAGTAGTATATGAGTAGTAGTAGTAGTAGTAGTAGTAGTAGTAGTAGTAGCAGTAGTAGTATAGTAGTTGTTGATTTGGCTCAGGCAAGAAGCCAGTTTTGCCAATATTGATCAATATGTAATTGGTTAATAATAAAGCAGGTATTATTGTAATATTTGTTGTGGTTAAATTAAAATGTTCGAATTGTGAACTCATTTTGTTTAACAAAAAACAAGTCGATAATTATTTTGAATTGTTTCAAGTTTTTTCGCTGAAAGTCTTGTATTCAGAATTCAGATCATCCACAATGTCGTACAGGGTCGTACTACAAAGCGTTCGTAATATATGTTTAAATTTCGGCACTGTAAATTTCGAACCTTAAATTTAAACTTAAGGCTAGGCAAGCTTTAATGTACCGGCCTAGGGTGATTTTATCAATATCCTTGTGGTTCGGTTAGGCCTACTTACACTCGTAAATTGTAAGATTGTTGACTCGGCTGTGCAGCCTATGCTTCGTTATAGTTCATTTTTACTGCTAGTAGAGTAGCGATATATTAATGTTCAATGACTTCTGATTTGGTTGTTGTTTTAAAACATAATGTATCAGGATGTATCAGAAACATTGTGTATCAGAGTGTAAAAATATAAAGTATGCAGTGCAGAGGATATTTAGCTATTAAATGGCTGTTGGACATTGGTAAAAGTTGCTATTTCTTACTTTTTTATATGCCAATAGGATTTGCACACTCCATGAGCTAATACAAAAATCCAACTTGATATAGGGGCATGCTGTGACTATAAGTAAATAACATGTGTAAATAACATTTACCTATTTGTATTTAGTTTATATTTGTAACAACACTTACAAAGCTATAATAATTTTATAGAACATTAGACTTATGAATTCATTGCACTGCTCACTATTTTCAGTTAGGCCTAGGCCTACTAAGATAAATATTAAAAAGTCATTTCCAACTCTATTTGGATTGCAGTAAGTGGAATTCAATTAAATTTTGGCTAATTGTGCTAACTTCTTTTTGTTGCAAAACAATTTGAAATGATTATAAAATGCTTAGAAGACTATGGCACCTGTAGCAATTGCCCTTGACAGGGTGAACAGCATTGTCACTAATGTATTCTGTTACCAATTGTCATTCTGACAGTTCAGTATCTTGAGGACTTATTGAATTCAGTGCTGTGTTTCAGCAAACCACTAGTTGCTGCAATGTTATAGGCAATTGTATTAGGCCCTAGGGTAATGTATCATCAACCAAACAGTGTATCTTCAAAACTGAACAAGAATTTTGACTCCTTCCTTGGTCTTGTGCAAGACAGAAACAAGCTATTGTGTTTCACAGAACAACTAATTTGAAAGTTGAAGAAATTATCTACAAGCTGAGGCATGACATGCAATGAAGCATTAAGTGGAAAGAAAGATATTGGCGTTTCAGTAGAAATTTTTATTGCAAAAGCATACTTTTTAACAACATCTTTTCAGTATGTACTTTAGATGAAGATTGTATGTGGTTGCTTGCCAATTAAATAACCATAATTGTAGTTATTTATAAAGCATGAAAAATGCTTTCAAATTACATTATTCATGATAGTTCACTCCTTAAAATAAGATTAAACCACTCACTCAAATTGTAAAACCAAACATCAAATTCTCTGTTTGGTTTGAATATACATGAAAATCATTGTTCGGTTTTAGATAAAAAGCAGGGATAACTTTTTTCTATTTGATAAAATAGCAAAAGCAGATACTTTTTAGAAAGATGTAACTGTTTTCTATAACTTGGCTTTTGATTTATCATCATATCTTAAATAGAAAATCTGTAGCTTAGGTTTGAAGTTAAAAAAATACACATTCTTGTTTGGTTGATGATACATAGTAATAGTAGTAATAATAGTAGTAATAATAATAGTAATAGTAGTAATATTACCCTAGTAATAGCCCTGCAAAAACCTACCCATAATTAATGTTAGTCACAGATTATGTACACAAAAAAATTTGCATATTACAAAATTAGCAGTGCTAATTGTGCTAAATTTAGATCGGAAAAGTGCCAGCTATTTTGCAGATGCTAAATGTTTTCCAATTGCACTATTTAGTGGCACTAAAAATTACTTTTTTGTTTCACTGGTCAGTAAGAAGCACAGTTGATTACATCACAAAAATATTTTTTTCTCAATTAAGAGATATCTTAACTGATTTGGCCTATAGAGCTTAAAGTATACTGTATACCTTATACACAAGAACAAATGCTTGAAAAAGAGTGAATAAAGTGATTTTTTTCAAATTTTTAATGAATTTTAGAGCAGGTTTTTATTTAAACTTTGTGGTTTGCTATTTGCTTCTTGGTATGCTTGAATTAGCTTTTTCCAACATTTGTTGTTATTTTTTCTAGGTCTTTAGATAAATAGTTAGACAAATACCAACAAAATGGTGTTAATTTTATCCTAATGTTACAAAGTTTCACTTAGACTTTATTTTTGAGCAAGTCATTTAGGACTCAACCTCAAAAAATTATATTTATACCTTTAATATTAAATATACTGATAAAGTTTGTCATAGGGTTATTTTCTAGTAATTAAGATCCCACTGAATAACACCAATGTTGTTGTTGGGTTAATTACTATTCTAACTTTACTTTTACAATGCCATAAAAGTTGTTGTATTTCTTAATTTTAATATTCTTAAAGTTGTTTACGGGGATATTATAATATAATGTCTAAGTAATTTCAATATTTTCTTAGAATTAATCACTGAGAATGTATTTTATATATTTTAAAGAATTTCTTGGTAGCATATTTAGTCTGTATTGACTGTATATAGTTAGTCTAGATAGTGTATTAGTTATTCTGGCCGATTACTTTATCATATGTAGGTATTTCTGAGTATAGGCTTTCCAAAGAGCGTTACCAATGGTCTCAAGTGTACAGTTAATACTTTCTATTTATCACTCTTGAAATTCTTCTAATTATTCGTCTCCATATGGTTTATAAAGAATGAAAGATCACTTCTGAGTATTATATATGAACTTTATATCAAACTATGTTGAACAAGGTTGAGGTTTTCCCTTGATTCTGCTCCTGTATTTATACTAAAATGTTCCCAAATGTACACAATTTACATGTATTCAAAGAAAATATTTACAAAAAGTCGCGGATTTTCGGTTTATTACATTCAGTCTTTATCAAGTTTACAGCAGCAAAGTTAACTAGTTAACCTCAATATATTTTGTTGCTAGCTAAACAAGCTACAATGCGATTATGTACCAAATGTTTTACTTAATTAACTACTTAAAGCGTTTGCAACTTTAGCTACAAAATGTTTCAATAAATTTCAGTTTAATGGCTCCCTGCATGACTTGGAAAAGAGGCTTAATTGCAGTGGCTGTCTTGTATTTCTCACTGGCATTCTTATGCCTGATGTATCTGCCAAACTTTGATGGCCTGATTCGGGACAATACTGATCTGTCTGATGGTAATGGGCATCAGCATAAGCCCAGGCACAGGTTAGTGGTTCACCAGATTAAAGTTTAATGATATTTGATTTTTCTTTCTTCAGCAAAACCCTTTATTCTTAACTATTATTTTCCTAATCCCATACCCTCTGACAGCTCTACCTCCCCTTATCCTATTTCCTATGACAATATTACTTCCCCTTTTCCTATTTCCTATGACAATATTACTTCCCCTTATCTTATATCTAGTGACAGCTCTACTTCCCCTTATCTCATATCCAGTTGCAGCTCTACTTCCCCTGATCCCATATCCTGTGGCAGATCTACTTCCCCTTATCTCATATCCAGTTTCAGCTCTACTTCCCCTGATCCCATATCCTGTGGCAGATCTACTTCCCCTTATCTCATATCCAGTTGCAGCTCTGCTTCCCCTGATCCCATATCCAGTGGCAGCTCTACTTCCCCTTATCCCATATCCAGTTGCAGCTCTGCTTCCCCTGATCCCATATCCAGTGGCAGCTCTGCTTCCCCTGATCCCATATCCAGTGGCAGCTCTGCTTCCCCTGATCCCATATCCAGTGGCAGCTCTGCTTCCCCTGATCTCATATCCAGTGGCAGCTCTGCTTCCCCTGATCCCATATCCTGTGACAGCTCTACTTCCCCTGATCCCATAACCTGTGACAGCTCTACTTCCTTATCCCATATCGTGTGACAGCTACTTCCTTATCCCATATCGTGTGACAGCTACTTCCTTATCCCATATCCTGTGACAGCTACTTCCTTATCCCATATCGTGTGACAGCTACTTCCTTATCCCATATCGTGTGACAGCTACTTCCTTATCCCATATCCTGTGACAGCTACTTCCTTATCCCATATCCTGTGACAGCTACTTCCTTATCCCATATCGTGTGACAGCTACTTCCTTATCCCATATCGTGTGACAGCTACTTCCTTATCCCATATCCTGTGACAGCTACTTCCTTATCCCATATCGTGTGACAGCTACTTCCTTATCCCATATCGTGTGACAGCTACTTCCTTATCCCATATCCTGTGACAGCTACTTCCTTATCCCATATCGTGTGACAGCTACTTCCTTATCCCATATCGTGTGACAGCTACTTCCTTATCCCATATCGTGTGCCAGCTACTTCCTTATCCCATATCCTGTGACAGCTACTTCCTTATCCCATATCCTGTGACAGCTACTTCCTTATCCCATATCCTGTGACAGCTACTTCCTTATCCCATATCCTGTGACAGCTACTTCCTTATCCCATATCCTGTGACAGCTACTTCCTTATCCCATATCCTGTGACAGCTACTTCCTTATCCCATATCCTGTGACAGCTACTTCCTTATCCCATATCCTGTGACAGCTACTTCCTTATCCCATATCGTGTGACAGCTACTTCCTTATCCCATATCCTGTGACAGCTACTTCCTTATCCCATATCCTGTGACAGCTACTTCCTTATCCCATATCGTGTGACAGCTACTTCCTTATCCCATATCGTGTGACAGCTACTTCCTTATCCCATATCCTGTGACAGCTACTTCCTTATCCCATATCGTGTGACAGCTACTTCCTTATCCCATATCGTGTGACAGCTACTTCCTTATCCCATATCCTGTGACAGCTACTTCCTTATCCCATATCGTGTGACAGCTACTTCCTTATCCCATATCGTGTGACAGCTACTTCCTTATCCCATATCCTGTGACAGCTACTTCCTTATCCCATATCGTGTGACAGCTACTTCCTTATCCCATATCGTGTGACAGCTACTTCCTTATCCCATATCCTGTGACAGCTACTTCCTTATCCCATATCCTGTGACAGCTACTTCCTTATCCCATATCGTGTGACAGCTACTTCCTTATCCCATATCCTGTGACAGCTACTTCCTTATCCCATATCCTGTGACAGCTACTTCCTTATCCCATATCGTGTGACAGCTACTTCCTTATCCCATATCGTGTGACAGCTACTTCCTTATCCCATATCCTGTGACAGCTACTTCCTTATCCCATATCCTGTGACAGCTACTTCCTTATCCCATATCGTGTGACAGCTACTTCCTTATCCCATATCCTGTGACAGCTACTTCCTTATCCCATATCCTGTGACAGCTACTTCCTTATCCCATATCGTGTGACAGCTACTTCCTTATCCCATATCCTGTGACAGCTACTTCCTTATCCCATATCCTGTGACAGCTACTTCCTTATCCCATATCCTGTGACAGCTACTTCCTTATCCCATATCCTGTGACAGCTACTTCCTTATCCCATATCCTGTGACAGCTACTTCCTTATCCCATATCCTGTGACAGCTACTTCCTTATCCCATATCGTGTGACAGCTACTTCCTTATCCCATATCCTGTGACAGCTACTTCCTTATCCCATATCCTGTGACAGCTACTTCCTTATCCCATATCGTGTGACAGCTACTTCCTTATCCCATATCGTGTGACAGCTACTTCCTTATCCCATATCCTGTGACAGCTACTTCCTTATCCCATATCGTGTGACAGCTACTTCCTTATCCCATATCGTGTGACAGCTACTTCCTTATCCCATATCCTGTGACAGCTACTTCCTTATCCCATATCGTGTGACAGCTACTTCCTTATCCCATATCGTGTGACAGCTACTTCCTTATCCCATATCCTGTGACAGCTACTTCCTTATCCCATATCGTGTGACAGCTACTTCCTTATCCCATATCGTGTGACAGCTACTTCCTTATCCCATATCGTGTGACAGCTACTTCCTTATCCCATATCCTGTGACAGCTACTTCCTTATCCCATATCGTGTGACAGCTACTTCCTTATCCCATATCGTGTGACAGCTACTTCCTTATCCCATATCCTGTGACAGCTACTTCGTTATCCCATATCGTGTGACAGCTACTTCCTTATCCCATATCCTGTGACAGCTACTTCCTTATCCCATATCCTGTGACAGCTACTTCGTTATCCCATATCGTGTGACAGCTACTTCCTTATCCCATATCCTGTGACAGCTACTTCCTTATCCCATATCGTGTGACAGCTACTTCCTTATCCCATATCCTGTGACAGCTACTTCCTTATCCCATATCGTGTGACAGCTACTTCCTTATCCCATATCGTGTGACAGCTACTTCCTTATCCCATATCGTGTGACAGCTACTTCCTTATCCCATATCCTGTGACAGCTACTTCCTTATCCCATATCCTGTGACAGCTACTTCCTTATCCCATATCCTGTGACAGCTACTTCCTTATCCAATATCGTGTGACAGCTACTTCCTTATCCCATATCCTGTGACAGCTACTTCCTTATCCCATATCTTGTGAGAGCTAATTCCTTATCCCATCTTTACCAGAGACTTATCCCATGAAACGGTTTCCCGCAGACACATTCGAGTTCGCGAATGGCTTCAACAGCGTTGCGCCAATCTCAGCTTAAACTCCGCCGTTGATGTTGTCACCTCTTACAAGCTGCTTCGCTCGCAGGCTCCGAGGCAGCAAGACCAGCCCGCCCTGCATCTAATGAGCGCCTATTACGATGCCCGTAAGGAACTGTCGCATTATATCAGGGTTCTTGGCGTTGTACCCAGAGCCGCGCGAGCCGACCTTAATTTGCATTGTCATGTGCCGCTGGCGCCGGGTTTGTACTTTACGGTGCCGGGCACGCCCTACGAAATGAATGAGAATCACGCTATGCCTTATGGGGCTTACGTGTTCTCGTGTTCTCTGCCGCCGCATCTTCAGGTGAAATTAACGAGTCATATATTAAATTTTTTACTATTTACTAATTTGAAAATTTCATTGCAGTATTTCTAAACAACACTTGATCTCATCCGCATACTTGAAGTCCAACTTAGTTTTTGAAATTGTTTATCCTAACCTATGACATTCAAATGATCCTATCCAATGACTTTCAGCTGATCCTAACAAATGACCTTTAGCTGATCCTAACAAATGACCTTCAGCTGATCCTAACCAATGACCTTCAAGTGATCCTAACAAATGACCTTCAGCTGATCCTATCCAATGACTTTCAGCTGATCCTAACAAATGACCTTTAGCTGATCCTATCAAATGACCTTCAGCTGATCATAAAAAATGACCTTTAGCTGATTCTAACAAATGACCTTTAGCTGATCCTAACAAATGACCTTTAGCTGATCCCAAAAATGACCTTCAGCTGATCCTAACAAATTACCCTTAGCTGAACCAAACCAATGACATTCAGCTGATCCTAAGCAATTATGCTTAGCTGATCCTAACCAGTGCCCTACATACAACTGATGCTAACCAATGAAATTCGACAAATCCAAAAAATAAACTTAAACTAATCCTAACCAATGATCTTCAAATGATACTTACGAATGACCTACAATTGATCCCAGCCAATGACCTTCAATTGCTTCAACTGCTAATAAAATATAATTGAACTAAATTATGACCTAAAATTGACTCATAACCAATGATTGTTAGCCGAACCAAGATGCAAAGCTTCGTGTTAAACAACAGCCTCTCTGTCCATCACGCACAGATATCTGATCCAGTCTGCAGCGTCGTCATCACTAACGGTCCCGAGCCTGAGAAAGATCTTGACGGTCGTCCAGTTCACAGCGTTGAACTACAAGTGCTGACTGTGCCCCGTGAATTGGATGCCGCCGCGGTCGCGTCCGTGTCATTCTCCAAGGCGGCACTGACGCCTCGCCAGTTCACGGTGTGCGTGCCGCCTTTATTCGGCTCGCCGTCGGATCGCCGTCTGCTAGATTTCGTAGAAATGACCAGAGCCTTGGGAGCCCAGCATTTCGTATTCTACCTGACTGATGAAATTTATTCAACCAAGTCTGCCGAGAACAGCCGGCTGCTTCAACTGATGCAGTCCTACGCTAAACGCGGCCTAGCAACCATATTTCGTTGGCAACCGGTCAACGCATTCAGATCTCAGATTCATTATCATGGCCAGGTGTTGGCTGTGCACCACTGCCTGTATTGGAATATGGGCCTTAGTCGCTATGCCGTATTTCAAGACTTTGACGAATTACTGGTGCCAAATCCCGCCAAGTACAAATCCTGGGCGGAGCTGGCCATGGACATTGACGATGGCAGTCATTGCGGCTTCAGGTTTGTCTATTTACAGGGCATCACATAAACTGCGGGAATTAAAAATTCAGTTGGTAGATAAATCCATGATCCCATGTTCAACTGGTAGCTAAATCCCTGATCCCATGTTCAACTGGTAGCTAAATCCCTGATCCCATGTTCAACTGGTAGCTAAATCCCTGATCCCATGTTCAACTGGTAGCTAAATCCCTGATCCCATGTTCAGCTGGTAGCTAAATCCCTGATCCCATGTTCAGCTGGTAGCTAAATCCATGATCCCATGTTCAGCTGGTAGCTAAATCCATGATCCCATGTTCAGCTGGTAGCTAAATCCATGATCCCATGTTCAGCTGGTAGCTAAATCCCTGATCCCATGTTCAGTTGGTAGCTAAATCCCTGAACCCATACTCAACGGGTACTTGACTTACTTGACTTAGCTGCAGGGTGGTCCATGGACGCAGCGGGGAGGCGAGGATCGCCCATACCGCTAACCCCTGAAGGCCCGCAGACAGGCAAGGGCGCGGGGCCGGTCAGGGCGGTCCGCCGGTCCGTCCTGCAGCGTTGTCTTGTTGCCCGGAGGAACTGGACGAGCCGTGGAAAACTCAGCGGGTAGCAAACTCCATGATCCTATCTTCAGCGTAGGGTTTGCAATTACCGGTCCTTATCTCATTACCGGTAATTCGATAATATCTTTTTTATTTACCGGTAATTACCGGTAATTACCGGTAAACATGCAGTATTGCTATACTTTAATTCACTAAAAACGTCTTTGTTGCTCCCTTCTTAGAAAACATTAAAAAATTATGGTTGGGATGATAAGTGAGAATCGTAGGCATGTATATTTGCACTATTCATTGCTCGAATTTCAATTTTTGTAGCCTTATAAAAAGTGTACCATATTTTCTTTAGACCGTATTCCTATCGCTGTAAATTGTAATATTTCACGTAAAGATCATTGCCATTAAAACTAACTCGGAGTCGAACCCATTCATTGATCCGCGACCGCCACTGTACTATATATAATTGAGATTTGAGCCTTTGAGACAGATACTTGTACAATTTTATTATAGTGGACAATGTGGTAGACTGGGAGTGGATTAAAATTGCGCAATAGTTTTGAACTGAATTCGCAAATTACTTTGAAATGTTCATGTTACAGCGCAGAAAGTTAAGGCAGTCAAGAGTGCTGTCCGAAAGTCGTGAACGCAGCCTTGTGCACAGATTGCCGGCAGTAGAAAATGCACGCTCCGACTCCACAGATGTAGGTGGTATGGTCAATAGCAGTTGGTAAACCTTGCTCATGTAGAAGCCTCGCTTGCCACTGTGTTCGGCCGCAGAGAGTTCGTTGAGGAGCACAGACGACAGGTCCTTCTGATGCATACTTTGAATTTCAGATTCAGGCAGCTTCATTGAGTCTTTGACTGCCTTCTGAAGTCTAAGTAGCACATCTGTGTCACTGACACTGTCAATGTCAACAGCACCATTTGGCGATGCCGATGGGACATCAGACCGCAGTTCAGTCGTCGCTGCAGCTAGCGCTTCATGGTCTATTTCATTTTCAACGACCAGGTTTAGTCTTGTAAGCAGAGAGCAGCAGTAGGTCTTGATTGATTGCTTTTTTGCCAGCCGTCTCTGTGGACTGTGCAAGTACTGAAGTACCACAGAATCGTTAGTATAGCGTTCTTGTACAATTCGCTGCTCGATTGCCAGTTTCAGATGTTTGCTTAGTTCAGACTTGTGCTTGTTGCTATCCATCTCTAGCTCGGTTATTAAAAATTTCACGACTGCTTCGGCCTCGATCAGATTTGAGTCCCTCCGAGACAGGGAAAGTACGGCAGCTTTCACAGGTTTTAGTGCGCGTACAACAGAAGCTACCACTTGGAAGTCGCTCTCACTTAGCCTGTCGCATGACCTAATGTTGACGTCAATCTGCGCTTTCTCAACACTCGCGCTAACTAGAAGGATGCGATCCAGCATGTCCACCAAGCTGTTCCATCTGGTCTTGCAATCCAAAATGAGTCGCCTGCAGGACACTTGGGGGATCTGTTGTGCAATGTGGTTTTCCAGTATCTCTGAGCTCTTAGGAGACTTCCGAAAAACCCGAATCACGGATCTGACTTTTCTTATTGTTTCAGCAATTGAGCTCAGCGGTGTCACAGTCAAACAAGCAGCTGTAGACAGCATCGACTCCACGACGTCCGTTTCTTGTCCGTCATGATGATCAATTACAAGACCTTCGTTGAGATCACTGTCAGAATCTTCGTCGGAATCGTCCTCAACATTCACAATTGGATGGTGGTCCTCGCCGTCGGATCCTGAACTCGGTCCAATAGCGGCTCTCTGCACTGGAGTTACTTTCTCGTACAAAACGTCCAGTACAGCCAGTTGCAGTCCATGGCTGTAGCACAGCTGCTGTGAGATTGGAAGAATGAGCTGTCCAACCTTCCGCATCATAGCGGCACCGTCTGTCGTGATGCAGACTATGTCTTGGGTCAAATTGAGTTCAAACTCAGTCAGCTTAGTGGACACCGCTTTTACACAATTTTCTGCATTAAAGGTGCCGCTTACCCTTGACAGTCCTAGATTCCACAGCTTTTCACCGTCACGGATGTCGATATTCAAATACCGCACATTTCGGACCGACGTCCATTCATCAAATGTGAGGCTAAAGCGAGACCCGTTTTGCTTTCGCTGTAGTAGCTCTTTAGCTACATCGTTCTTCTTCTCACGGCCGTATTTCAATACAAGTGACTTAATAGCGTTGGGTGACTTTGGCAGATCATGGCCGAGTGCAGCAAATGCTCGGCGCAAATCTTGCGAGGCTGCGAATGCCAGAAACGGCAATCCATGTCCTGCAGTCATGCGGGCCAACATCGCAGACATGGAAGTGTCGTTCTTGTTAGCAAAATAGCCAGTAATCGTATCTGCCAATAATAAGATTTAAAATATCACAGTGAGTAGTGGTACTAGTGGTGGGTAGTAGAGGTACATACTGATATACTGATACTGATGCTGATGCTGATGCTAATTTAACATGTATGATGTAACTATTTATCAATTATTTTCCTCCCTAAATTTAGTTCATTAATCGCCCAGTATTGATTATAGAATGTAAAAAAGAGAAGTACTTACTTTTTGATGCCGATGGTGAAGCATAAGAAGACCCAACCACGTCAATGACAGTCTGGAGTCTAGCCATTTTTGTAGGGGGCTCGTTAACTTCCGCGATTGATTTCGGAACCGTGGAAGTGGAATTGGCTTCTTTCTTGTGAATTCGCTTAAGGTGGCTCCGCAATCCACTGGTAGATCCACCTTCGCACTTTATGACTGCCTTACAGGCCGTACACTGTGCTGAAAGACCGTAGCGTTCGTTTTCCCATTCTCGCAAAAAATAGCTCCATATTTCGTTGTCGCTTCGAAACGGCTTGTACGTTTTCATTGAATGCGTGTTCTGTACTGTTAAAAATTATAATTGAAGTTATCTAGGCAGAGGCAGAGCCAAGCCAACTGAACAGAGTCACACTGACACTGAGCCAGAGCCAGACAAGAGGAGTGAACTGACTGCATGCATGTGCATGGCCACATATATTAGTAACAGAAGGGTAAGGCTTAAGGATTAAGGAATAAGGATAGGGAGGGCGGGGCCTGGGCCAGGCCAGGAGTAGGCCACACAGGCATGGGAATGTACATACATATGTACATGTATTCAGTATATTGCTCATCCCTTGGTTCCTTCCTTGGCTAATATGGCTATACCAGGCAATTTGAGCCCTTGAATTTTATCACTTATTTCTCCGCTTCTGAAGTCTCTCGAGTCTCTACACCCTGCAGTGAAGCGAATGTGCATTAATTTCAATGACTGTCTGACCATTATTCATTTAATTTGTTTATGAATTAAGAGCTCAAATGTTTTTATTATGAAAACCGTTTACCGGTAATACCGGTATATTTGCTTTAAAAAACCGGTATGAAAAAGCGGTCAATTACCGGTAAACCGGTAAACCGGTTTACCGGTAATGCAATCCCTACTTCAGCGGCTGCTGATTTCCTTTAAAAATGCATGCTTCACACCCCTGTCTCGCTACTATGAGTAAGCAATCTTCCTTATCCGGCTTTCCAATCTATTCAGATTTTTCAGCGCCTTTTTTGAGCCGGAACAGGGCTATTTCGACGCTAAGCGCACGGCCGGTATTAGCCGAGTTCGCACCAAATGCATGGTCAAACCCGACCTGATCTTCGAAATGGGCATTCATCACATTAGCAAACAGAATGTTGAGGAGATGACTCCAGAAAATAAGGAGCCGGATGTGGCACTGTTGCATCACTATAGTCGGTGCACAATGGCTTTCGACAGCGGCAGCGGCGGCGACCTCTGCTCTAAATACATCACTGATAACGATCTTCACTCTTGGCGCAAAGAATTTGAAAAGTTAAAATTAGAGACTGTACACGTGTTGAACAATGCTAGCGGCGCTGGCGTCCGATAGGCTTCTGTCTAAAATCTACATTTTAGAAATAAGGTGTTGACAAGTAAGTTGTTTTGCTGTTGCGTCGGAAGGTTACAAACGAGGAGTGAGGTTTGGCGTAGAGGGTTAGAAATTAAGTGTCGAGGAGTGAGGTTGTTGTTTCGCTTTGGCGCGGAAGGTTAGAAATTAAGTGTTGAGGAGTGAGGTTGTTGTTTCGCTTTGGCGCGGAAGGTTAGAAATTAAGTGTTGAGGAGTGAGGTTGTTGTTTCGCTTGGCGTGGCAGTGTTAGAAATTAAGTGTTGAGGAGTGAGGTTGTTGTTTCGCTTGGCGTGGCAGTGTTAGAAATTAAGTGTTGAGGAGTGAGGTTGTTGTTTCGCTTGGCGTGGCAGTGTTAGAAATTAAGTGTTGAGGAGTGAGGTTGTTATTTCGCTTTGGCGTGGCAGGGTTAGAAATTAAGTGTTGAGGAGTGAGGTTGTTTTATGTTCTGGGTTCCTTTCCGTTTCTAGTTTCGCTTTTAAGAATAAAACTTTTTTACGTCCTACCAAAAGAATTTTTACCAACCGCGTCTAAACCAGCACTTGAATATAAGTTTCTCATGTTTTTTCTTTCTTCTTTCTACAGTAAACTATCACACATTTTATAAATCATTCTTTTACTAGGTGCAACTGCTGCATTGTTTATCTCTGTCCTCTAGAATAAGTATGTTATCCGAGTCTTTTTGCATGCCGTACTACTGATTTCCTTTCCATTTTGCTGCGTTTTTATTAATTTTACTACTTCTACTAACTAGTAGTAAATTATGCACATGAATGTTGATATACCTTTTTGCTTAAAAGTACGTTATCTGCCAATTGCATTTAGTTAAATTAGTTTTTTGCTTTGTGTCCATGGCCGACAGTCGACTTCTTGTGTTCCATTAAGTTCTAGATTTAAAAGAGTAAAATTGAAATAAAGAACAAACTAACGCTTGTCCGCATCAAGCAATGCTGTTGTGCCTCTAAATAATATTGTTTTTTATTTATTAGATTTCACAAAAAACTAAAGCACACTAATTACTTTTTGTTAGGTAAAATGTGCCTATGTTGCCAACCCATTACTTTAGCAGTTCAAAATCTGTTAAGAATATTCCTACTTTTACGGATAAGAGGATAAGAAGAATATTGTTCCTATGTCCTTTGATTTAGGGATAAAAATCAGGTACTTATCTACCTATTCGGAATAATGAATTATATTTCTAATATCCCACTTAGGGGATAATAAATCGCATCTCTAATCTCCCCCTTTGGGGATAATAAATCGTATCTCTAATCTCCCACTTTGGGGATAATAAATCATAGTTACAATCTCCCACTTTGGGGATAATGCATCGAATCTCTAATCTCTCACTTTGGGGATAATGCATCGAATCTCTAATCTCCCACTTTGGGGATTATGAACACTATCTCGAAACGCAGACTTATAGGGATAGAAAATCCTAGTTAAAATCTCCCAATTTTAAGTTAAAAAACGTAGTTTTCAGCTCCACTTCGGAGATAAATTTCAATAGATTTCTTCCCACTTACAGTCCAATGATGCAGTCTTCATTGGCCTCGGAGGCTGAGCAGCCGGCAGTCGCTCAGGCTGTGGATCCCATTGTGCTTGCCTACTCAATGCGGCAGGAGTACGCGTCTGCTCTGGCCCACCCCGTGCCCGGCTGTTATCCCCTGCCGTCAGCCGCGGATCCCAGGCTGTGGTTCGGCTGTCTGTTCGTCCGCCACGGACCCTATCGCGGTCACCTGGTGCGTTTCAGTCTGCGAGTACCATCCGATTATCCCTTGCCGGGTAGCGCCTGTCCGCTGGTCACTCTGGCGACATCGACAGCGCCGTTTCATCCACGCGTTGCCGCCGACACCGGCATTGTCGACTTGGGCAGCTTCGCCGACAATTGGCGGCCTGGCGTGCACCGACTCTGGCAGGCCTTGCATCATCTGCGCCGGATTCTGTCGCGTGTTGAAGTGCCAGGAGTTGTCTCTGCCTCCGTTGAGACTTCTGCTGCTGCTGCTGCTGCTGCTGCTGCTGCTGTTGTTTCCTACAACAGTGTAGCAGAGTGTGTATCAGCTGGACAATATGCCAACCCTGAGGCTGCTAGGTAAGGCATCAGTTCTTAGCGGATACAATTATCCCAGTACAGTCTGTGCTTCAAATAAAGATGCAGAAAATAAGTCTATCTTTTTAGGATATCCGACTTTGATACTTTTCCTGTACATTTTAGGCGGAATGATTTTAACTACATTCTTTTTTGTCTTGGTTTTGATTTAATCATACTTCTTGGATTTTTATGCAATTAGTTTTAAACTGTTTACAACTCAGCCCGACCCTAGAGCACACTCCACCTTGACTCTTATTTGAACTCGACCTTAACTCTTATTTACACTTAACTCTAGCCCTCATGTACACTCAATCGCAATCCTCATGTACACTCATCTACGCCCATATGAACAATACCCCATTCTTTATGTACACTGAACCCAAGTTCCTATGTACACTGAACCCAAGTTCCTATGTACACTGAACCCCAGTCCCTATGTACACTGAACCCCAGTCCCTATGTACACTGAACCCCAGTCCCTATGTACACTGAACCCCAGTCCCTATGTACACTGAACCCCAGTCCCTATGTACACTGAACCCCAGTTCCTATGTACACTGAACCCCAGTTCCTATGTACACTGAACCCCAGTCCCTATGTACACTGAACCCCAGTTCCTATGTACACTGAACCCCAGTTCCTATGTACACTGAACCCCAGTTACTATGTACACTGAACCCCAGTTCCTATGTACACTGAACCCCAGTCCCTATGTACACTGAACCCCAGTCCCCATTTTCACTGAACCCCAGTCCCTATGTACACTGAACCCCAGTCCCTATGTACACTGAACCCCAGTCCCTATGTACACTGAACCCCAGTCCCTATGTACACTGAACCCCAGTTACTATGTACACTTAACCCCAGTTCCTATGTACACTGAACCCCAGTTACTATGTACACTTAACCCCAGTTCCTATGTACACTTAACCCCAGTTACTATGTACACTTAACCCCAGTTCCTATGTACACTTAACGCCAGTTCCTATGTACACTGAACCCCAGTTCCTATGTACACTGAACCCCAGTTACTATGTACACTGAACCCAGTCCCTATGTACACTGAACCCCATTCCCTTATGTACACTGAACCCAAGTTCCTATGTACACTGAACCCCAGTTACTATGTACACTTAACCCCAGTTCCTATGTACACTGAACCCCAGTTACTATGTACACTTAACCCCAGTTCCTTTGTACACTTAACCCCAGTTACTATGTACACTTAACCCCAGTCCCTATGTACACTGAACCCCAGTCCCTATGTACACTGAACCCCAGTTACTATGTACACTTAACCCCAGTTCCTATGTACACTTAACCCCAGTTCCCATGCACACTGAACCCCAGTTCCTATTCCTAACCCTAACCCTAACCCTAACCCTAATTCCTAACCCTAACCCCAGTTCCTATGTACACTGAATCCCATTCCCTATATACACTGAACCATCCAACAAACCCAGGCTCTACCTGGAAGATCGCGAAGCCTTTCGCCGTCGCCTAGAAGCCGACGCCGAAGCGTCTCTAGCCGCGCAGTCGTCATCGAATTCCGGCGATGCGGACGACAACGCCAACGATGTCGACCCTGCGGCGCGGCTCTGGCGCCTTGCCTCCGCTGAGAATGCGCTCACTGACGAAGGCGACGAATTCGAAGAGCTCCGCTCGACCATGCTTGAAGAGGCCGGCAGCCGCGAGCTAGCCGACGCCTGGTCTGTTGGCCTCTGGCGTCTGGGTCGAAGGCAGTTACCCCCGGTGCCAAGCTGGATGGACCCCGGAACAATGCGCATTCTCAGCGGCGGCTATCAGTGAAGCTGATGAATGTGAATCATCTGTGAAGTTAGTGAATGATCTGTGATGTTAGTGAATGATCTGTGATGTTAGTGAATGATCTGTGATGTTAGTGAATGATCTGTGATGTTAGTGAATGATCTGTGATGTTAGTGAATGATCTGTGATGTTGGTGAATGATCTGTGATGTTGGTAAACGATCTGTGATGTTAGTGAATGATCTGTGAAGTTATTGAATGATGTGTAAAGTTGGTGACTGGTCTGTGAAGTTGTTGAATGACCTGTGAAGTTAGTGAATGACCTGTGAAGTTGGTGAATGACCTGTGAAGTTGGTGAATGACCTGTGAAGTTGGTGAATGATCTGTGAAGTTGGTGAATGATCTGTGAAGTTGGTGAATGACCTGTGAAGTTGGTGAATGACCTGTGAAGTTGGTGAATGACCTGTGAAGTTGGTGAATGATCTGTAAAGTTAGTGAATGACATGTAAAGTTGGTGAATGACATGTGAAGTTGGTGAATGACCTGTGAAGTTGGTGAATGACCTGTGAAGTTGGTGAATGATCTGTAAAGTTAGTGAATGACATGTGAAGTTAGTGAATGACCTGTGAAGTTGGTGAATGACCTGTGAAGTTGCTGAATGACCTGTGAAGTTGGTGAATGACCTGTGAAGTTGGTGAATGACCTGTGAAGTTATTGAATGATGTGTAAAGTTGGTGAATGACCTGTGAAGTTGGTGAATGACCTGTGAAGTTAGTGAATGACCTGTGAAGTTAGTAAATGATCTGTGAAGTTGTTGAATGACCTGTGAAGTTAGTGAATGACCTGTGAAGTTGGTGAATGACCTGTGAAGTTGGTGAATGACCTGTGAAGTTATTGAATGATGTGTAAAGTTGGTGAATGACCTGTGAAGTTGGTGAATGACCTGTGAAGTTAGTGAATGACCTGTGAAGTTAGTGAATGACCTGTGAAGTTGGTGAATGACCTGTGAAGTTGGTGAATGACCTGTGAAGTTGGTGAATAATCTGTGAAGTTGGTGAATGACCTGTGAAGTTGGTGAATAATCTGTGAAGTTGGTGAATGACCTGTGAAGTTGGTGAATGACCTGTGAAGTTAGTGAATGACCTGTGAAGTTAGTAAATGATCTGTGAAGCAGGTAAACGGTGAATGATCTGTAGTTATGGTAAGTGTCGCATGATCTGTAATTTGTCTTTAAAGGTTGGTGAATCTCCTCTCAAAAAAGTACCTAAAATCTAGCCGGATAATTTTACTCTATTTTTGTGGGGTTTAGACTTTCAGCGTATGGAATTTTGTTTCTATTTAATTTAAAAGCTGACTGTTGAAATAATTTTGTGCGGCCTGAGTTGTTTCTGATTTCGTCTTTGAGCAGGCAAGTCTATTTTATTTTCTGCTGGCTAATTAACACCCTCTGGCTTTTATTATCCAACGGAAGGATTCAGTGGGGAACTTAATGTAGTCGGTCTTGTCATTATCGCCTTTACTAGATTTGATGTGAGCCGAGCTAAACGGAAATAAGTTACACACCGATGTGTTACCCAGTCTATAACCGAATCTGATAAAAACACATTTTGTGACAGAATCTGTTGATGCCACCCAGTTTATGACCGGATCTGTTGATGCCACCCAGTTTATGACCGGATCTGTTGATGCCACCCAGTTTATGACCGGATCTGTTGATGCCACCCAGTTTATGACCGGATCTGTTGATGCCACCCAGTTTATGACCGGATCTGTTGATGCCACCCAGTTTATGACCGGATCTGTTGATGCCACCCAGTTTATGACCGGATCTGTTGATGCCACCCAGTTTATGACCCGATCTGTTGATGCCACAGTTTATGACCGGATCTGTTGATGCCACAGTTTATGACCGGATCTGTTGATGCCACAGTTTATGACCGGATCTGTTGATGCCACCCAGTTTATGACCCGATCTGTTGATGCCACCCAGTTTATGACCGGATCTGTTGATGCCACCCAGTTTATGACCGGATCTGTTGATGCCACAGTTTATGACCGGATCTGTTGATGCCACAGTTTATGACCGGATCTGTTGATGCCACCCAGTTTATGACCCGATCTGTTGATGCCACCCAGTTTATGACCGGATCTGTTGATGCCACCCAGTTTATGACCGGATCTGTTGATGCCACAGTTTATGACCGGATCTGTTGATGCCACCCAGTTTATGACCGGATCTGTTGATGCCACCCAGTTTATGACCGGATCTGTTGATGCCACCCAGTTTATGACCGGATCTGTTGATGCCACATAGTTTATGACCGGATCTGTTGATGCAACCCAGTTTATGACCGGATCTGTTGATGCCACCCAGTTTATGACCGGATCTGTTGATGCCACCCAGTTTATGACCGGATCTGTTGATGCCACCCAGTTTATGACCGGATCTGTTGATGCCACCCAGTTTATGACCGGATCTGTTGATGCCACCCAGTTTATGACCGGATCTGTTGATGCCACCCAGTTTATGACCGGATCTGTTGATGCCACATAGTTTATGACCGGATCTGTTGATGCAACCCAGTTTATGACCGGATCTGTTGATGCCACCCAGTTTATGACCGGATCTGTTGATGCCACCCAGTTTATGACCCGATCTGTTGATGCCACCCAGTTTATGACCCGATCTGTTGATGCCACCCAGTTTATGACCGGATCTGTTGATGCCACCCAGTTTATGACCCGATCTGTTGATGCCACATAGTTTATGACCGGATCTGTTGATGCCACCCAGTTTATGACCGGATCTGTTGATGCCACCCAGTTTATGACCGGATCTGTTGATGCCACCCAGTTTATGACCGAATCTGATGATACCACTATATATGACCGAATCTGATGATACCACTATATATGACCGAATCTGATGATACCACTATCTATGACCGAATCTGATGATACCACTCTGTCAGAGTATTTTTAACGTCTTAATTTACATTGGATAGTGTAATGTATTTTGATTTGAAGAATGGTTTTTAGACCGCTAATGTAATATGTAGTCACATTGTTATGAATAGCTTTTTTACTGACACACACCTAACGTGACAGCTAATTTTGTTATATTATGTTTTCGTTCATTTTGTGTAGAACATGGCAACTTTTCGTTGCCTTTGCCTTTCATTAATAATTATTTTAGTTTCTTATATCGATATTGACCTCATATGACAAGTTATTACTAATACTATAAATGTGTACAGAAGTTCGCTTTAAACAAATTTTAGATATTTTTTCATTTTTCTATGAATCTCGAAGGTATTTTTAACTCCTGATGAATATATTTATTATCCTACTACACACGCTTTTTGTTAAAATGCAGCTGTTTTCATGCTTAGGTGGCGAAGTTTTGGAGATCAATAAAATGCAAAAAAGTTTTGGGATTTTGTCTCATTTTGTTTTCTATTCAGTCTCCGGTCTTCCCCAGTCTCCGCTCAGAATGTACGCACACCCACCACGCCTAAAAACTCTTCCCCAGTCTCCGCTCAGAATGTACGCACACCCACCACGCCTAAAAACTCTTCGCCAGTCTCCGCTCAGAATGTACGCACACCCACCACGCCTAAAAACTCTTCCCCAGTCTCCGCTCAGAATGTACGCACACCCACCACCCCTAAAAAACTCTTCCCCAGTCTCCGCTCAGAATGTACGCACACCCACCATCCCTAAAAACTCTGCCCAGTCTCCGCTCAGAATGTACGCACACCCACCACGCCTAAAACTTCTCAGTCTCCGCTCAGAATGTACGCACACCCACCATCCCTAAAAAAACTCTTCCCCAGCCTGCACTAAGAATGTACACCCGGCCTGACATGATTTATACTCTATATAATTTTACTGAAACCACCTCAAATCGCCTATTATTTCAGGTTCTAATAAAAACACTGTAAAAATTTTTCAACAAGTTTTAAGTTTAATCAGATTAAATTAAAAAATAATTTTTGAACATCCGTCAACAAGTCGAAAATGTTTAACACAACAACAGCCGAACCTGAGAGAACCTACAAGAGCTGCCCTAGTCGACTAGGCGAGGTTGTGCTCCACGGCAAGCAGTTTTATCCACTGGGCTACGATAAGTGCACCCGCTGCCGCTGCGTCAACGGCGAGGCTGCGATGTGTCAATCTGTGACCTGCAGTGTGCCCGCCAGCCAGTGCCCGGATGGTCAGTTTAGCTATGTCTGTGTTTCTGACTGTCTTTCTGTCGGTCTGTCTGTCTGTCTGTCCAACTACCAGTTTTTCAGCTCACCAGTTTCCCACCCTGTTCACCTGCCGTTCGCAGGCCAGGAAGCCCTTGTCTCCAAGCAGGACTGCTGCAGCTTCACCTGCGTACCACGCGGCAGAAGCATCTGGGACAGCGGCGGAGGCGTCGGCGGCGGCGGCCCCAGTTTCAACGCGGACTCCAGCGGTATTCTCACCCTATCAGTGGCTCTCATCGCCTTCCTATTGGCCGCATCATTCTGCGCTCTGCTCTACCTGCTCTATTTGAATCGACGTCGGCGCTACGAACTCCAGCGGGCGTTGCTGGAGCAGCAGCTCATTCAGCAGTCGATGGCGACCGCCTCAGCAGCCACCGGCAGCGGCGGCGACTTCCTTCTCCTACCGCCGGCCTTCGCCTCGTCCATGTCATTCGCTCCATTCAAGCCACCGCACGCTGATCCGCCGCCTTCGTATTGGGACATCGAGGCCTTCGACCTGCCTGTCATCTATGAGCAGCAGCAGCAGCAGCAGCAGCAGCAGCTAGTGGACTCAGACTCGGCTTGCTCAGTTGACTGCACTGCCGATTCCAGCTCCGGTGTTGACTCGCCTCCTCTGCCCTCATTGTGATTAGTTTTTTTCTTTATCTTTATTCTCCCAGTTCTCCCATTAGTTACCTAATTCCTGTAGAACTTGATAAAATTAAAAAATCCCAATTTAGAGAATCCCATTGCCTAGAAATCATGCATTGATTTATTTCTTGAAGGTCAGGGGTTCGCTCCTGTCCGTGGACTGAACAGCCATAAGCAGCATTCTGATGCGCCGCGCAATAGCTGCGGCTGTGCCACTTACTGTAGATCTGGCCTCACTGGACTATTAATAACTGCAGGAGGGTTGTGGGCACTGGGCACTATAGTGACACTAGACCCGCAGCCAGCCAGGAGGCACTTCTGCCTATTCCGCTGACTCCTGAGCACACGTACACAGATACTGTACGCAGTGTACGCAGTCACAAGCTCACGCAGGTGAGTACATCTGCCCTGACTTTCTCGTCGTCAGGCAGTGTACACTTTCCTCTTCCTTCAAGGTTGCCCCTCAATGGTTAAATTGTACGACAAGCCACCAAGCCTTCTCTCCGCGGCTGCCCTTCTAATGGATGTGGCCTCGCCTCGGAATCGAGCTCAGGGTCCTTGGTGCGAGAGGCAAACGCGTTAGACCGCTCTGCCACAGACCTCTAGCAGCTGGACTAGGTGTCGTTTATATTCTTTCTCGATTATGTCAGTAAGTTTTTCAATGCGCATTTTTGTTCGCACTGCTGTTGGTGTAACATGGTGTAATGGTGTAACATAAGTTGGTGTATTTTATTTTTTTCTAGAACTCACTTTTTTACCCAGTGATAGATTTGTACATGTCTATTAATATTAATGTTTAGTGTTTTTTATTACAAACTTCTTACAAACTTTCTTTTCGTTCACATGGATTTTGTGTGTTTCACAGACGCTAGTAGAATATATGTGTTTCACATAAATTCAATGCGTTTTATATATATTTGATGTGTCTCACATAGACTCGATGTTTTCCACTTAGATTTTATGCGTTTCACATAAATTATTTGTGTTTCAAATAGATTCTTTGCGTTTCACATAGATTGTATGTTTCACATAGCTTCTATGCCTTTCACATAGATTATTTGTGTTTCACATGAATTCTATGCGTTTCACATAGATTCTTTGTGTTTCACATAGATTTTTTGTGTTTCACATAGATTCTATGCATTACACATAGATTTTTTGTGTTTCACATAGATTATATGCATTTCACATAGATTATTTGTGTTTCACATAGATTCTATGCGTTTCACATAGATTTTTGTGTTTCACATAAATTCTATGCGTTTCACATAGATTCGTCCTGTTTTATATAGAATCGTTATGTTTCACGTTAATCGCACCTGATTGACATAGATTATATGTGTTTTTTGATGATATGTGTGCAAGTGAAACGCATATCGGATAGATTCGTAATTAGGTTAAACATATTATTAGGAACCTAGCTTTTTTTATAAAGTCAGACACGGTAGAGAATTTCTTTTACTCTAAAAATTCGTGTCGGATAAGGTTTTTCTAGCTCATTGTGTGCCGATTTCGCGTCCAGCGTCAAAGCATTAAGGCATTTTTGTTCTCATCAATCAATGGCGTTTCCTTTGTTTTTAATTTGCTCAAATCTGCGATACGAAAGGCTAATAATAATTTATTTTAAACGCTTAGTCGCATGATTTATCGATAATCTAGCTATTTGTTCCTAACCAGGCATAAATCATAACTAAATCTAGTCCTCAAAATAACGATAATAATCATGCACATTTCGTTAGTTTTGGCAGAATCATATGTTCTGTACTTTCTTAGTTTTTTTATACGTCAATATCTACTGCGTCTATAATTTTTAAGCAATATACTCGTATTTTAATTAGATAATTTTTATTTTTTTTCTGCACGTAACTACGCACTAGAGTATTTATCTCGAAAGTTGTTAAAATTATTCACCTAAAAATTACTGACGCGATATTAGCTACTATTCTACGGGTTTTAGAACCCTTTATTACATTAACCATTAATATCAGTCGGCTAAATAAACTCTTTGAGATATGTTTCGTGTGTCACAAAACAATTATCTATTTCGAAAGCAACCAATCACTGACACGAACATTAATTATATTTGCTTTGATTTTTCAGCAATCTCTCCTACTGTAAACTCGATTCAAACAAATCCGTCCACTACAGCAAACAACCACCCTCTTGCAATGCACACTCAAGTAAAACGAACCAGTCCCCTAGAGCAAACAACCCACCCCTCCCAATTAACACTTAAGTAAAACGAACCAGTCCCCTAGAGCAAACAACCCACCCCCTCCCAATTAACACTCAAGTAAAACGAACCAGTCCCCTAGAGCAAACAACCCACCCCCCCCAATTAACACTCAAGTAAAACGAACCAGTCCCCTAGAGCAAACAACCCACCCCCCCAATTAACACTCAAGTAAAACGAACCAGTCCCCTAGAGCAAACAACCCACCCCCTCCCAATTAACACTCAAGTAAAAGGAACCAGTCCCCTAGAGCAAACAACCCACCCCCTCCCAATTAACACTCGAGTAAAACGAACCAGTCCCCTAGAGCAAACAACGATCCTCTGCCAATGTACATTCGCGTCAAACAAACCGCCTCTTTAAGCAAACAACGACCCCTTCGTAGAGCACTTAGCATTAGTACTAGAAAAAATTGTCGACGAACTTAGTAGTTTTTGGCCTTCGAGATTTTTATTCCTAATGTAAAGTCAAATAAGTTAACGTAACAATATTAAGTTTTTGTGAATATATTTTTGTACAGTAAGGTTTTGTTGAAACGATGACAAAACACTGGGTCATAAATCAAAGATGTGATTCGGAGGAATGTTGCAAATGAATTGTATGGATTAGTGCTTTTCGTGTGAATAAATATTAAAGCGTGGTGCATTGGCGCAGAAAAAATACGAATTTATACAATTAAGACTTTCATCAGGACACCAAAACAGTTCAGTTTTTTTTATTTCTAGTTAAGTATTTTAAGGGACGGAGGTATCTGTTTACTAAGACCTATAGTGCATGCTAAATATATTAGTTGGACATTAGGCTTAGACATTGGGCAATAGGATTCGAAAACAATAGCTTCTTGTGATGCACTAAGCAAAAAAAGAAAACTACGACTATGAGTAAACTGCCAATTCAGCCTAAAACGTGCTCAATCAGATGATCTGACAGGTCTGACAACATGCTCTGACAACTCGACAGCTAAGCGGTAGAGCTAACATAAGACTTACTCAATTCTTTTTCTTTCATAACATTGACTTAGTAGACTTTAGTTTGATTGCTCCTATGCCTTAAATAAAAACTGCTATCAACTGTAAAATGCTAGTTATATAGTATACTTCGTGCTTAGTAATAATAATAATAATAACAATAACAACAATAATTTAGGCATAATGAAGGTCGCAGCTGCACCTAAAACACCTAGGGTCTGATTGTAGGATCTTGTAGGATTGTAGGATGATGGAGGGGCAGTTGAAGAGCAATAACAAAAGTTTGCAGTGAAAACATTCCTACCAGCTAGCAATAATGTGATAAACAATGCTGTGATAAACAATACACTCATGTGGGGAATGTAGATGTGCCTATCTTCTCGAGTATCTACCATAGACAACAACATTTTAACTCCACAATGTTTATCAAGAAAATAGATAATTAGATTATGCTCTTCTGGAAGATATCAGCATCTATCAGCATTGATATCCAAACCACAATAGTTGTAGGGTTCTCATCTTATCGCAAGGGAAAAGCATTGTCCTTCAGCAAGAGACAACATTCCTTATACGTATTGAACAGTCAGTGTCAGTGTCTGTGTGGTGTCAGCTTGTTTGCCCTACTATCTCCCCGTGTTATTATTCAGTACTTATTTTTAGAAACGTGTTTTTTTAGCTAAAAGTCACCCACGCCAAGCCGGGCTGGACCAGCCGGGGAAGCGGACGCCCACCCCGCGAGCGCTACCCATGGGCTACGGTCTCGGCCAATCAGCGAGCGACCCGGCCTCACTACCTGTCTACCCTCGGCAAGAAGCTACCCCGGGGCTCAGAACGGCGGTCGCGAGTCTACTGCGATTTGTCGCCTTGGCTCAAGCTACAGCCAGGCATCCACCTCGCCGATCGGCCTAATTTGGGGTTAACATGACTCTATAAAAGGAAGCGTGTTTTTGCAGTGACTTTT
Source organism: Macrostomum hystrix (assembly GCA_950097015.1). NCBI lineage: Eukaryota > Metazoa > Platyhelminthes > Macrostomidae > Macrostomum > Macrostomum hystrix. Next base: position 11,856,753 of record CATNEN010000039.1, on the reverse strand, counting down.
ATCGTTCTCCGCAATTCGCCTCACACTGAGAAGCACGTGCAAGCTAGTCCACTTTGTTTTGTCTCTCCCTGCCCGACCACGCTCCGCTTGTTCAGTTAGGTAGCTTTCGGCGCTACGCGTCTTGAGAGTGCGCCGCTGACAAGGGTGGTCTAGATAGGCGCTTATTGTCGAAGTCAGTACGTGCTCTCTTCGGAGACTCCGCCGTCAGGCAGAAGGAGTGCCAACCGATAGGATCTGTCGGGGCAGCGCTGAAAGCAGAGACAACCGGAGCCTCTCGGGAAGAGTAGGGCGCGGATTAGGCCAGTTTAAGTAAAATTGTTATATCCAATTTGTTAGACGAAATTTTGCTTTTCACTGTGAACGCGCTATAATTTATTTCCGTGTGAATATCCTCATTTTGTCAGTGTAACTTTTTAATCAATTTGAGCAAGTAAACGAGATTCAAATCAATTCCTACTCTTATGTGGAATCTTAGCGAGTCACAACTGTTTAAATCACTCCCAATCTATTTATTCGAGTCTTCGTTTTCATACTGTGTTATTCCTTTTTCATTAGGAGTTTCGCCCGGCCGGAGGACGACACGGGGGTCTCATGGCTTATCTATTCCGCTTCGCTCGCTACCACAGTCTCTAACGCTATTTAATTCCAGATTTCCCTGCTGCTATTGAAACGATTGGTAGGGCACCGACCCCGGTGAATAGTGAATATTCGCTAGCTTTAAATTCCTCACGCTCCAGCTAGGACATTCATTTTATTACATCTGGGGTTGGCATTTTGGTTGGCCTGTACAGGGGCTAAATTCACAGACCATACATCTGGCTCAACTGGTTAGGTGTAGTAACTCTTAAAAATCTTCCGTAGATTTCGTAAGGGTCCCTACAATGGTATGACTCTATTCTCACGTATTCAATTGTTCGGGTATATTGTCCATGGCCAAACCTATGCAACTCTATAATAAAGAGTATCAATCTAATCTGCGAGTATCATCACTTAAGTTATTCTCTGTACTCAAGCGGTCACATATCGGTGTCTCTAGACGGCCATGGTTCAGACCTCGCCGTTCTCGGACATCTCGATCATCTCACTGGGCCGTCTAGAATCATCGCCACCAATCGAAGCGCTGGTCAGCGGTATCGTCTCGTGCGAGCCGTCGTGCCACTGGCCTTGCAGCGGCTGCAGCTGATGCTGCTGATGCACCGTCAGGAGCCTGCTGGCTTGGCTGCTTCGTCTGCGATCGGCTGAACTGGCTCCTAGGAGATTGTTAGTGGCGTTGTTGTAGCGGCTTCTTGTGGTGGTGGCATGGTGCCAAGCCGAGTTACCGCCGACGCCGCCTCCGCCGCCGCGATCTACGCCCCTGCAGCATTGACTGCGGGCATCAGTAGTGTGGGCAAACTCACAACTGTCATGGTGAGTCTGTCAAACTGATAAACTGATAGCTTGATACCTTGACAACCGATGAGGAGAAGAAGCTCGCTAACTGATTAGGGTAATTTTCTAACTATTTAGCTAGCTTTTTCTAAAATCAATAATTTGCAGCTGCTAGGGAATATTTTTTAACTGGAGGGTTGATAATTATTCAACGATATGTGATTGCTTTTTAACTGTGGTGATGATTTTCTAAACGGTGGCAGATGATTGCTCAAAAATCTTCAAACTGGTAAGGGATGATTTCGTAAATGGTTGGTTTACTCTTTGAATCATCGTTCTAATAATTTTTCAAAGTAGTGGATAAATTAATTCCTATCTGATAGAAAATCAAAGAAGTAGAAGTCGGCGGAATACTCACTTGTAGTTGAAGATAAAAAATATGATAGGATTCGCTGCCGAATTAAGCGTTCCGAGAGTCTGTGAATGAGATTTGGAAAGAAAACAATAGCTTTCATCGTAGCCTCTAAAATGGTGTAAAAAACTATAGCAATCACCGTAGCCGCTAGAATTGGGAAAACAGCAGCCATCATCGTAGCTACTAGAATTATGTAATACAACGATAGAGATCATCGTAGCCACTAGAATTATGTAATACAACGATAGAGATCATCGTAGCCGCAAGAATTGGGTAATAAAGCGATAACTATCATCATAGACTTTAGAATTCAGTAATAAAAACGAAAACTATCAGAATTGTATATTGCCACTAGAATTGTATGAGAAACGATAGATTTCATAAATGTCACTAGAATTAGGTAAGAAAACGATCGTCGCTTTATTCGTTTATTTCATCGTTTAAGCTCGAATAATTAAATATCAATAAACAACATTAAATGAATAAATGAACTCCACCTGAATGATCACTTTGGTGTGCAGCGAGACTTTGGCGGCCTTGAATACGTCCAGGAAATTCCCGATTGTGAATGGCAGCCAGCAGAGAATGAACACTAAAAATTTACGGAATGCGGTTTTTAGCTAAAGTCTTTGCAAATGAGAAATCTGTCGGAATAAACTGCCATCATCGGAATCATTCCCTATATCCTAGAATAAGTTCTTGCGAGACTGTTAGCATAGCTAGAATCATACGAAAATTCAATCAGTAAAAATAAAAATATTTGATGCTGGACATTGCGCATCATTGGTGACACTAGACCCGCAGCCAGAGAGAAGGCTATTCTGCCCGTTTCGCTGACTCCTGAGCGCACGCGCACACAGCCCCATGTAGGCATACACTCACACAGGTTTGTACATCTGTACTGACTTTCTCATCGTCAGTGTCTTGGAGGTTGGCTCGACAACATTGCACGAAATTGCTCGACAAGCCTTCCCCCTGCCTTCTCGCCTCAAATGAATGTGGCATCGCCGCGGAATCGAGCTCAGGGTCCTTGGTGCGAGAGGCAAACACGTTAGACCACTCTGACTGAACCCCCTCAATTCAACCATAGTCGTAGCAAGCATTGTCGTCAAGATTCATAACAAGCGTCGCAACTGAAATCATATCCAAGATTCAATCGGAGTCGTAGCCAGAATCAGAGCTGGGATAAAAAAGATAAAGCAGAATATTGGCAAGAATCATCGTCAGAATTGTAGCAGAAATGGCAGCTGGACTTCAGCAGGAATCGCAGCTAAAATCGTAGCAAGAATCGCAGCTGGATTCGCATAAAGAATCTTATAAAAAACTAGAAGAATGGAACTAAAAGTACCAAGTTATGCAAAAATTTACGGAACAAAAGTACTGGAATTTTAGTGAGCATTAGAGTCAGTTTTTTTGCTTTTAACAAATGAAAGCGTTCGATCTTCGACCATTACCTTTTAAGGACAATAAATCAGCTACCAGCTTTTTGGGACGAAAAAATCTTACAAATGATGTAACGCTCTTTAAGAGCGTTAACAGCAAGCGAAGCACCACTAACGGTCTTGCAAATGTGTTTGCGCTTTCTACAAAAAGCACACTGTTTAGCAGCTTAGTGACCTTAAATAGATAAAAAATGACAGACAGGGCTGAGAATTTTAGGCAAGAAAATGATTGAGAGGCCACTCATATAGTTTACTTTTTCTTAAAAGCTAACACTTCTCCAAGGGACACACTGATATTGAGAGAACCCTGACTCAATCATTGATCGGTCGAGAGACTAGAACAGGGGTGGCCAACTTTAAAGTACAAACTAATTCGCCTTTTTCTTAATCTCCACTCGCGTCGGTGGAGTTTTCTGGAATTTAAATCGCGAGAATTGTCTTTTTTTAAACGGCTTAGGCCATTCTGGAGAAATAGGGTGTCTACCGCATCCTGAGGGAACTCATAAAGCGCTAATTCCTTTTTGGATGGCTACTAATGGTCTAATGGATCTCTGGTCACGGAAAATCACTTGGATTCGTAAATTGCCTTGGTGAAAAGACCGTTTAGCCTAGCTTGAATGGAGTGCAGCGAATTCTGCATATTAAGGCTTTACCTCGCTTAAACTCACCGTGCAGAAATCAGTTGCTATGGAGATTAGATAGAGTTAAGGTAGCACTCACAATGGACAACATTGTCAAATTGATTCAGGGAAAGTCGATATGGGAAATATGGGATATATAAATTTGGGGAAGATCGACACGTGGAATTCAAACTAATTAATTAAAATCTAATTAAACAAGCAGCAGCCCACCTGACACGATGGTGCACGTGACTTTCACGGTCTTCACTTTCGCCCGGCTGACAGCATTGCGATTCGACACTCGACAGTTGGTCTCGGTGGCGGCTGCAGCGCCGGACCTCCTTGACGTTTCGCCACGCCTGGAGGTCAGCTTTGGCCCCCTGCTTGACTGGAAGATCTTCACCACTAGCACAATGTGACAGATGGCCACAATCGTCACTGGCAGCACGATCATAGTCACCAGGTTGGTTGTCACATGAATCTAATGACAGTGAGATCCTTTACATTTGCAGTCTTTGACTACATTCAATCGCTGTCACTTCTATCTACCGCCAACCTCTAAAATTTCTCTTTGACCAGCTGCATGCCCACCCCACTATCTCTTTGATCAATCGCCAACCCAACCATCTCTTTGATCGATCCCCAACCCCACTATCTCTTTGATCAGCCGCCAACCAAGCAATCTCTTTGATCAGCCGCCAACCCCACTATCTCTTTGATCAGCCGCCAACCCCACTCTTTGATCAGCCGCCAACCAAGCAATCTCTTTGACCAGCTGTCCACCCCACTATCTCTTTGATCGATCGCGAACCCCACTATCTCTTTGATCAGCCGCCAACCAAGCAATCTCTTTGACCAGCCGCCAACCCCACTATTTCTTTGATCAGCCGCCAACCCCACTATCTCTTTCATCAATCGCCAACTAAGCAATCTCTTTGACCAGCCGCCAACCCCACTATTTCTTTGATCAGCCGCCAACCCCACTATCTCTTTCATCAATCGCCAACCCCACTATCTCTTTCATCAATCGCCAACCCCACTATATCTTTCATATGCCACAAATCAAACATTTCTCTTTGACAGCGGCCAACCCCATTATCGCCAACCAATCAGACGCACCCTCCAGAACTGCTCCTTCTCCTCGCGAGTCGCATTGCCAGTTGACCCGTAGCGCAGGCTGCACTGCCTGCCAAAGTTTCTGTGATGCAGGACGCTGGCCCACAGCAGGTTCGGGCAGCTGGAGATGAAGCTTATTAACCAAGCTCCGCCAATGATGCAGCCGGTCTGTAGGGCTAAAAGTATGAAGTTTATTGCCGTTTTTGCTATCTTTCTAATAGCATTAAAAGCTAAAATAACTCTAGAACTACGCGATCACAGACCTCTCTTCGATGTGCTAGCTATCAGCGGCTTAACAATGGCATCCACCCTGTCGATGCTCAACGCGACCAGAGAATAAGGGGCCGCATACGCCACCAGAGTCTGCGGAGTGGTTCGCGATCGCTGCAGCTTTGATTGACTGTACTTTATAGCGACGTCCGTTGGGTAGAGGTTGAAGACACCCAGATGACATGAGAGGGTATTGAAGACACCCCAGGTTACTGGAGTAGGTATAGAAGATACCCTGATGATTGAAACAATGGCTGAGGACACCCCGATTATTGAATCAATGGCTGAGGACACCCTGATGATTGAATCAATGGCTGAGGACACCCTGATGATTGAAACAATGGCTGAGGACACACCGAGTATTGAAACAATGGCTAAGGACACCCCGATTATTGAATCAATGGCTGAGGACACCCTGATGATTGAAACAATGGCTGAGGACACACCGATGATTGAAACAATGGCTGAGGACACACCGATGATTGAAACAATGGCTAAGGACAACCTGATGATTGAAACAATGGCTGAGGACACCCTGATGATTGAAACAATGGCTGAGGACACCCTGATGATTGAAGCAATGGCTGGGGACACCCCGATTATTGAATCAATGGCTGAGGAAACACCGATGTTTGAAACAATGGCTAAGGACAACGTGATGATTGAAACAATGACTAAGGACACCCTGATGATTGAAACAATGGCTGAGGACACCCTGATGATTGAAACAATGGCTGGGGACACCCGATTATTGAATCAATGGCTGAGGAAACACCGATGTTTGAAATAATGGCTAAGGACAACCTGATGATTGAAACAATGACTGAGGACACCCTGATGATTGAAACAATGGCTGAGGACACCCTGATGATTGAAACAATGACTGAGGACACCCTGATGATTGAAACAATGGCTGAGGACACCCTGATGACCGAAACAATGGCTAAGGACAACCTGATGATTGAAACAATGGCTGAGGACACCCTGATGATTGAAACAATGGCTGAGGACACCCTGATGATTGAAAAAATGGCTGAGGACACCCTGATGATTGAAACAATGGCTGAGGACACACCGAGTATTGAAACAATGGCTGAGGACACCCTGATGATTGAAACAATGGCTGAGGACACACCGAGTATTGAAACAATGGCTGAGGACACCCTGATGATTGAAACAATGGCTGGGGACACCCCGATTATTGAAACAATGGCTGCGGACACCCTGATGATTGAATCAATGGCTTAGGACACCCTGATGATTGAAACAATGGCTGGGGACACCCCGATTATTGAATCAATGGCTGAGGAAACACCGATGTTTGAAACAATGGCTAAGGACAACCTGATGATTGAAACAATGGCTGAGGACACCCTGATGATTGAATCAATTTCTAAGGACAACTTGATGATTGAAACAATGGCTGAGGACACCCTGATGATGGAAACAATGGCTGAAGACACCCCGACTATTGAAGATTACTGAAGCTCACCTGTAGCAGCCACTTGGCCTTGCACAGCAGTTCGGGTCCGTGAAATTCCATTAGAGTGCGGTCCACAATCTGCGGCAGCACGGCGAATAGACCAACAGAGAGGTCTGCAGGGGTGGGATTTTATGTGCCACGTCGGTTATTCGGACTGATGAAAGCTAAAACACAGCCCTAGCCTTTTGTTTAGTCATAATTGTAAAGTGCAAGCACAAGCCGAGTGAATTAGTGAACAGTCTTTTAGCTAGAGGAGGCAATGAACCGGCTGGTCAAAGGTGTGGCTATTGCTCGCACGGTCAAATGTATTAATGGGAAGCCCTGAACCCCCGAGGCGTTTAATTTACACCTGTAAAAAACCACCCAACATAGCCTTCAGGCGATACGCCAAAAAAATGTCTGGATAAATTAAGTGGCGACTGGGTGAATAGCATTTTTGGTGTGCAACAAACTGTGAGGGCCAGACTGTATTCCAAGCTGTCAAAACTCATGCGGGACCAGTCGTTGAGAGGGACAGACAGAGAGAGAGGTAGGGAGCTGCCTCCCTCTTCTAGCTGACTTAGCGGATTCTGAGTTGCAAATGAGTCCACAGCAGCAGCAGCAGCAGCAGCAGCAGCAACAGAGGACATTGCGGGAGGAAGGAAACACAGGGATAACTGGTGAGGGGATGTGTGGATAACGAAGCAGTCACAGATCCCAACCAACCAACTGTGGTCTCTGAGGTTTCAACCGAACTATCCAAGCTCATCTATTGATACTAGGCATCAACACTCAGCGGATGAGTATGGGGTGGGGTTGGCGAGCTGTTCGAGAGTGCTTGCAGAATCAGCGGCCTTAATAAGTTTGCCAAATTTGGTCTGGCCAGCTGGCTTCAACTGTGGCTGCATGAAGTGTCCGGGATCCACTTTAGGATTTCATCAATTTTTATTTTTTTTTGCGAAATTGAGCTCTAGGAAAAATGATCATTTCCAGTCGAACGGGATATTGGGAGGCTAGACCTGGCGGAGCTGTCAGACGTGTTCGTCTGGAACTTCAGCTGATCTTTTTATAACTAAAACGTGAAAAGTTTGCTTGTAAATCAACGGTGTATCCCCGCTCCCCAGGTAAAAGACTAGACCGCTGACACAAGAATTTCTCCAAGCAGCCAAACAAACAGCTTGGTAACATCTGGCTAGATTTTTCTCTGCGTCAGCAAATTAATGGAAGCAATTATTTCAGATGCCAAGAAGCAATGTCACGTGCGGACTTTTCAGATTCTGGAAATTTCTATTCAGAGGCAAAGCTCTGAATATCTTATCTCGACAAGAGAGTAGACAGGAGAGACCAAAGAGCATAGAGAGGACAGAGGACACAGAACAGAGGACAGAGGACAGAGGGCACAGGACAGAGGACACAGAACAGAGGACAGAGGACAGGGGACACAGGACAGAGGACAGAGGACAGGGGACACAGGACAGAGGACACAGAACAGAGGACAGAGGACAGAGGACAGAGGACAGGGGACACAGGACAGAGGACACAGGACAGAGGACAGAGGACACTGAACAGAGGACAGAGGACAAGGGACACAGGACAGAGGACACAGGACAGGGGACAAAGGACACATGACAGAGGACAGAGGACAGAGGACACAGGACAGAGGACACAGAACAGAGGACAGAGGACAGAGGACAGAGGACAGGGGACACAGGACAGAGGACAGAGGACAGGGGACACAGGACAGAGGACACAGAACAGAGGACAGAGGACAGAGGACAGAGGACAGGGGACACAGGACAGAGGACAGAGGACAGGGGACACAGGACAGAGGACACAGAACAGAGGACAGAGGACAGAGGACAGAGGACAGGGGACACAGGACAGAGGACAGAGGACACAGGACAGAGGACACAGAACAGAGGACAGAGGACAGAGGACAGAGGACAGGGGACACAGGACAGAGGACAGAGGACAGGGGACACAGGACAGAGGACACAGAACAGAGGACAGAGGACAGAGGACAGAGGACAGGGGACACAGGACAGAGGACAGAGGACAGGGGACACAGGACAGAGGACACAGAACAGAGGACAGAGGACAGAGGACAGAGGACAGGGGACACAGGACAGAGGACACAGGACAGAGGACAGAGGACACAGAACAGAGGACAGAGGACAGAGGACAAGGGACACAGGACAAAGGACACATGACAGAGGACATAGGACAGAGGACACAGAACAGAGGACAGAGGACAGGGGACACAGGACAGAGGACACAGGACAGAGGACAGAGGAGAGAGGACAGAGGACAGAGGACACAGGACAGAGGACAGAGGAGAGAGGACAGAGGACAGAGGACAGAGCACACAGGACACAGGACAAAGGACACAGGACAGAGGACACAGGACAGAGGACAGAGGAGAGAGGACAGAGGACAGAGGACACATGACAGAGGACAGAGGACACAGGACAGAGGACAGAGGACAGAGCACACAGGACACAGGACAGAGGAACAGGACACAGGACAGAGGACACAGGAAAGAGGACAAAGGACACAGGACAGAGGAGAGAGGACAGAGGACAGAGGACACAGGACACAGGACAGAGGAACAGGACACAGGACAGAGGACACAGGAAAGAGGACAAAGGACACAGGACAGAGGAGAGAGGAGAGAGGACAGAGGACACAGGACAGAGGAGAGGAGAGAAGAGAGGCGGGAAACGAAGCAAGTGATAAGAAAGAAGTAGAAATAAGAATGCTTATATATACGATAGCCAAGTTAATTAAATAAGCAAAAAACGCAGATAAATTTAAAGCTGCCTTCAAAGCGCGACCAAAATGCAAAGAAGTCTCTCTGTTGAGTTAGAGCTGCAAGGCAGAACTCACCCGCAACCGCCATGTTGGTGAGGAAATGAATCATGCGACTCTTTGGCCGGCCGGCGACATGACCGAGCAGAGCCAGGTTGCCGATGAGAATCAGAGCCAGGTTGACGGACAGGGAGACAAAGTAGGCCAGCTGATCCAGCTGTCAATTGTGTTGTTTGTGTTGAATAAAATCAGCTTATCTACCTACCTGTGCTGTCGTATCTTTGAATCTATCCTAACTTCTCACACCCCGATACTTCCTCGAATATTTCTCACCCCTCAATATTCCACTTTCTCACCCCTAGACTCTCACCCATATTTCTCACCTCCCCGATTCTACCCCCATATTTCTCACCCCCCGATTCTACCCCTATATTTCTCACCCCCCGATTCTACCCCCATATTTCTCACCCCCCGATTTTACCCCCATATTTCTCACCCCCCTGATTTTACCCCCATATTTCTCACCCCCCTGATTTTACCCCCATATTTCTCACCCCCTGATTCTACGCCCATATTTCTCACTCCCCGATTCTACTCCCATATTTCTCACCCCTCGATTCTACCCCATATTTCTCACCCCTCGATTCTACCTCATATTTCTCACCCTTCGATACTTACCCCATTTCTCACCCCTAAGTTAATCTCCAGTTCTATTTTCCAGTCCTCACACCTTCCATCTGCCCTTAGTTGTCACGCACTTTAGCGAACAATTTTAATCGAACTCTGCCACCGGAGATTACCCATGTCTGTGCATAAAATTGTACCGCAACGTGTCTATTGTTATAAAGGATTAATTATCAGATATGGACTGCGACAGTAATATCGTACTGGCATTTTAGAAAGCTATGCATATAACCTAACATTTTATGTTGTAAAGCATAGAATTGAATCCGAGTGGTTAGTTGTTAGAAGTAAATATAATAGCTCGTAATAAAAACTAGACGGATTGAAAAAGCTCATTCAAGGTACAGAGAACGCTTAACCTTCTGCTGTACTTTAACCAGATTTAAACCGCTTTGCGTCTGATTTGAACTCGGCTGCTTTCATTTTAACCGCATAAATTCGACAATTAAAATCTGTTCATATTTGTTTAGCTGTTGCTGCAGCAGCACATTCCTTTCACGTTTATTAATTTTTTGAAAACCAAAAAACTTTATTTATTTAAACAAAAAAAACTATAAAATTCAACTTCGTTTTTTTTTCATTCGCGATTGGCAACGGTATTGTTACTGGCTGTTCGATTATTTTCTGGTAATTAATTGTAAAGTCTGAAGGAAATTGCTTCTTTTTTTAAAAAATGTGACATCACAAAAATACATTTTAATTTAAAACTCCTACTGCTCAAAGTAGCGACCTATACTGCTACACTAGCTGTCCCATCCATGTCTCTTCTATTCTATTCTATTAAATTGTATTAATTTCTTTTCTATTCTATTCTATTCTATTCTATTCTAATCTATTCTATTCCATTCTATTCTATTCAATTCGTTTCGATTCAGTTCTATTCTATTCTATTCTATTCTATTCTATTCTATTCTATTCTATTCTATTCTATTCTATTCCAATCTATTCTATTCCATTCTATTCTATTTTATTGTATTCTATTCTATTCTATTTTATTCTATTATTTTCTATTCTATTATATTCGCTTCGATTCAGTTCTATTCTATTCTATTCTATCCTATTCTATTCTATCTATTCTATTCTATTATATTCCAATCTATTCTATTCCATTCTATTCTATTCTATTGTATTGTATTCTATTCGATTCTATTCTATTCTATTCTATTCTATTCCAATCTATTCTATTCCATTCTATTCGATTCTATTGTATACTATTCTATTCTATTTTATTCTATTATTTTCTATTCTATTATATTCGCTTCGATTCAGTTCTATTCTATTCTATTCTATTCTATTCTATTCTATTCTATTCTATTCTATTCTATTCTATGCTATTTCATTCTATTCTATTCTATTTCATTCTATTCTATTCTATTCTATTCTTTGCTATTCTATTCAATTCGAATTTACTTCATTTGCATATATTGGCCAATAAATTTTCTGATCTGGTAATCTAAAAACATGCAGGGATTTAGCATGTCCAGCGCAAAGTCGAATATCACTGATCGTCTGAATCACTTTTGAGTACAACAACAACAGCAACACTCGATGGACGCCTTGACCGCGCCCTGACCCTCATACTCAACTCTGTGTATGTCTCTCGCTTTTCCTTCTGCGAGCAAAATCTGGCTTTTCGGTAAGCAGCACGCGCTCTGCCTCCTTGGCAGCGAATAGAATTTGCATTTTATTTATCCGCCAATTTTTTTATCGGCCGACTGGGCAGGAGATGGTCGCAGGCTGCATAATAAAAAGTAGAGGGCCAACCACATCAAATTTTTGGGAATCTTCTGGAACATAGCAGAATTCCTTTCTGAAGTATTACTATAAGCTTATTCTTACTCAATTACTGCTCCTTCATCACTAGAATCCTGATTAAATTTTACTTTTTATAACCTTTCGTAACTTTAAGAAGATATCAGTGATAATTGTGACGCTGAGGGGTAGAAATGGTGGGTAACAATTGAGAAGGAGATGGTAGAAATGGTGGGTAACAATTGAGAAGGAGATGTGGTGGGTAACTATTGAGAAGGAGGGGGGTAGAAATAGTGCGTGAGAGTTGAGAAGGAGGGGGGTAGAAATGGTGCGTGAGAGTTGAGAAGGAGGGGGGTAGAAATGGTGCGTGAGAGTTGAGAAGGAGCGGGGTAGAAATGGTGCGTGAGAGTTGAGAAGGAGGGGGGTAGAAATAATGGGTAAGAATTGAGAAGGAGGGGGTAGAAATGGTGGGTGAGAGTTGAGAAGGAGGGGGGTAGAAATGGTGCGTGAGAGTTGAGAAGGAGGGGGTAGAAATGGTGGGTAACTATTGAGAAGGAGGGGGGGTAGAAATAATGGGTAAGAATTGAGAAGGAGGGGGGCAGAAATGGTGCGTGAGAGTTGAGAAGGAGGGGGGTAGAAATGGTGCGTGAGAGTTGAGAAGGAGGGGGTAGAAATGGTGCGTGAGAGTTGAGAAGGAGGGGGGTAGAAATAATGGGTAAGAATTGAGAAGGAGGGGGGTAGAAATGGTGCGTGAGAGTTGAGAAGGAGGGGGGTAGAAATAATGGGTAAGAATTGAGAAGGAGGGGGTAGAAATGGTGCGTGAGAGTTGAGAAGGAGGGGTAGAAATGGCGGGTGAGAATCGAGTAGGAGAAGAGTAGAAAAAGTTAGAGAAAATTAGAAAACTACTTTAAACATACTTAGTGAGATGCAATAGTCAGTATTCGAGATGACTTTATAGACGGAGGAAGTATATATCTGAAGGGATTCGTGACAAACAGCTTGATACCGACTGTAGTTCAGACTCAGGGTCAGATTCAGACTCAGACTCAGGCCTTTATACGATGATAGGCTTATAGAAAGCGTTTTGGCGCCGATTGGTCTGTAAATAATAATATATTGTACTCAATATTATATATTTACTTATTGTGGACTGACACAGCCATCATCATCAATCGGCGAGTACTTTTAAATCAGCTCTCAAATTGGATTGGCAAAGTTAAACTTTGCCACTATTGTGGCACAATTTTATTATTATCAATTCTTTTTCTCGTCGCTTCTAAAAGGCAGCTGTTTAGTCGTCTGCCGACTGAAACTGCCGCCAATTCTACCTTGGTTTCGATTTCTTGACGATTTTTTGTTTAACATGACTGGGCAGATTACAAAATATGCCGCCGGGTGGGGCACCTGACCAAAAACTCCCAAACTACTCTCCGGTGTTATTTCAGCTTATATTTTCCGGAAAACTTAACTCCACCCGCAGCTGAAATATTAAAAGCTCACGTTTAGTTAGAGTCGTTTAGAACCCATGCCGGCCCTTTTAATATTAATCAATAATTTAAGATTGAAATAAGCCTACTGAATAGGGTGGGATCTGGTCCCGCGTTAGTGCACTATCATTTGGATTTATCATTATCACTTGGAGACAAGGAATTTATCGAAATAGAAATGACTACATTTATAATGGCTACACAGCTGGATGGTACGGCTACATCACAGGATTCTGAGGTATTTGGATGCTGGAAGACAAGGATTTTATCAGAGTGGGGTGTTGGGACAGTGGGATGTTGGGAGAGTGGGATGTTGGGAGAGTGGAATGTTGGGAGAGTGGAATGTTGGGAGAGTGGAATGTTGGGAGAGTGGAATGTTGGGAGAGTGGAATGTTGGGAGAGTGGAATGTTGGGAGAGTGGAATGTTGGGAGAGTGGAATGTTGGGAGAGTGGAATGTTGGGAGAGTGGAATGTTGGGAGAGTGGAATGTTGGGAGAGTGGAATGTTGGGAGAGTGGAATGTTGGGAGAGTGGAATGTTGGGAGAGTGGGATGTTGGGAGAGTGGAATGTTGGGAAAGTGGAATGTTGGGAGAGTGGGATGTTGGGAGAGTGGGATGTTGGGAGAGTGGAATGTTGGGAGAGTGGAATGTTGGGAGAGTGGAATGTTGGGAGAGTGGAATGTTGGGAGAGTGGGATGTTGGGAGAGTGGAATGTTGGGAAAGTGGAATGTTGGGAGAGTGGGATGTTGGGAGAGTGGGATGTTGGGAGAGTGGGGTGTTGAGAGAGTGGGATGTTGGGAGAGTGGGATGTTGGGAGAGTGGGATGTTGTGAGAGTGGGATGTTGGGAGAGTGGAATGTTGGGAGAGTGGGATGTTGGGAGAGTGGGATGTTGGGAGAGTGGGGTGTTTGGAGAGTGGGATGTTGGGAGAGTGGGATGTTGGGAGAGTGGAATGTTGGGAGAGTGGGATGTTGGGAGAGTGGGATGTTGGGAGAGTGGAATGTTGGGAGAGTGGAATGTTGGGAGAGTGGGATGTTGGGAGAGTGGAATGTTGGGAAAGTGGAATGTTGGGAGAGTGGGATGTTGGGAGAGTGGGGTGTTTGGAGAGTGGAATGTTGGGAGAGTGGGATGTTGGGAGAGTGAGGTGTTGGGAGAGTGGGATGTTGGGAGAGTGGGATGTTGGGAGAGTGGGATGTTGGGAGAGTGGGGTGTTTGGAGAGTGGGATGTTGGGAAGGTGAGGTGTTGGGAGAGTGGGATGTTGGGAGAGTGGAATGTTGGGAGAGTGGGATGTTGTGAGAGTGGGATGTTGGGAGAGTGGAATGTTGGGAGAGTGGGATGTTGGGAGAGTGGGATGTTGGGAGAGTGGGGTGTTTGGAGAGTGGGATGTTGGGAGAGTGGGATGTTGGGAGAGTGGGATGTTGGGAGAGTGAGGTGTTTGGAGAGTGGGATGTTGGGAGAGTGGGATGTTGGGAGAGTGGGGTGTTTGGGAGAGTGGGGTGTTTGGAGAGTGGGGTGTTTGGAGAGTGGAATGTTGGGAGAGTGGAATGTTGGGAGAGTGGGATGTTTGGAGAGTGGGATGTTTGGAGAGTGGGGTGTTTGGAGAGTGGGGTGTTTGGAGAGTGGGGTGTTTGGAGAGTGGGGTGTTTGGAGAGTGGGATGTTGGGAGAGTGGGATGTTGGGAGAGTGAGGTGTTTGGAGAGCGGGATGTTGGGAGAGTGGGATGCTGTGAGAGTGGGATGTTGGGAGAGTGGGATGTTGGGAGAGTGGGATGTTGGGAGAGTGGGATGTTGGGAGAGTCGGATGTTGGGAGAGTGGGATTTTAGGTGAGAGTGAAGTATGGTGAGAGTGAAGTAAGGTGAGAGTGAAGTTAGGTGAGAGGGAAGTTAGTTGAGAGTGAAGTTAGGTTAGAGGGAAGTTGGGAGAGAGGGATTTTGGGAGATTTTTAGGTAGGGCTATTGCAAAGTGTTTAAATTGGGAAATAAAAAGATATGAACGAAGGCTAAGAGTGGGAAAAGGTGAGTTAGTTGGTCGCGGTGAAGTAAGCAAAATATTTGCTTGAATTTCTAAAACCCTTTAAAAGTCTGAATTCTAACTTGTATTTTAGTATTCAGTAGTAGATGAGGTAGTAGAGGTATTAGTAGTATTTTAGTAGAGGTGACTATAGTATTTCCTGACGATAAGAAGTAATTATCTGGCCTAATCAAGTGGGTCAGTGATGGCACGGTGCAAGCTTACTGACTGAGTAAACTCAAACTTACCTGTACCGGTGTCATCCGCGATCTCATGGTAGCATTGAAACCGGAATCTATTGTGCTAGATTCAGTTGCTGATGTTGCTGTTGCACCAACCTGTTCTGACATTATTTTTGCTTGTCTAGGGATCAGAAATCTCTGCTTCTCTTTAGATTTATGACTTGGGTCGGCGCGAATTTAAATTAGTTAAGAATTCAGGGAGGTCAGAAGTTTGAGTCCGAGTTTAGGCTTGCTCGCTTTTATTTGCTACTTAAAGCTGCTAGATTAACGATTGTTGGGACGTTCTGATTGGCTAACGCATGCACTGACCAATTAGGTTGAAAGAATTGCATTTGCCTATTATAGCTTGCAGCTGAACACTACACTATGACTTTGGTCTGCCTAATTAGTATATTTGCTCCACTCACCTTTTACCTCTTAACCACTTACCAGTTTACCACTTACCAGTTTACCACTTACCTGTAGTCCTTCTTATCCCTTTTCTACCCCTTCTTATCCCTTTTCTACCCCGTTCTTATCCCTTTTCTACCCCCTTTTTATCCCAATTTTCTACCCCCTTCTTATCCCCTTTCTACCCATTCTCAACACTCTTTTGCCCTTCTTACCTCTTATCTACATCTTATCCTTTAATTTCTACCCATTCTTATCCCTTTTCGTCCACTTCTCGCACTGCTTATCTACCCCCTTCTACGCCTTGCCACACGTCTCCTATCCCTTCTCACCTTTTTTCTAACCCTATAAAGTTTTCGATTTCGTTCTATATGGTTTGTCCCAGATATTCATAGTGCATGAATACGAATTAAACAGCTAATTATAACGGCACAATCCGATCTCATCCATCAACTTGTAGATAATTAGGATTTTTCGCTTGAATCACTTCGATTATGCACACCAAATCTACTATTTAGTGACTGGGGTACCGCGGATTCGCCCCGACTGTTACATAATCGTCTTAACTCACGATTCCCGAATTGCATAAATTTATGAGAACATATTGCACACAAACCAGTCTGGCCTCTGCACATAGTGGGGGCAGTTCTCCGAGTATTAATTACGTGCTCAATTTCCTCCTATATGGTCTGCAGCATCCTGCTTTTGATTCCATCCCAAAGCTATACAATACGAATATATTGCTAGGAATGCGATTTTGTAAGCATGATAAATAATTTCGGAGCTCTATATTTCTTCCGAGTAAACAGATTGTAGAAAAATTTCCACTAGCAATTAGCAACCACATGCAGCTAATTGATACTCATATAGGTTATTGCTATCCGGATATTGCACAAGTGGTCATCAATATCTTAAGAGGCATATTTAGGAAGACAGTGCTAGCGCGTGTTTCTTCGCTCAAATGCTTGTCATCAATCAATCAATCTATCTAATTCACTTTTCATAGAGCCAAAAGGATTTATTTGTGCTCAATAACAAATATAGTCATCTCAATTCTTTATATATGCAATTTAGGTAATCATATTGAAGGGCACTGACTGGCCAAATTGTGCTTCCTAAGTGGCTTTTAGCTTTCACACTTTAGATAATTTATTTTAAGTTCATGATACAATTTAACATGTCCATCGAGTATCACATTTAAATTCTTGTGGAAAAATTTACAAACGATCGTTGACAAAATTATTGCAGACAGCTTCCAAATATGGGATTTTGTGAGCTCATTAATGCTTGAAAAGCTAGCTTATAGACAAGCAAGCTGGTTATACATAGCTTATACCGTTAATACGTACAACACGCAGCTATAATATTAAAAATTATCGGCTTTGCCGGTTTTTATATTTACAGCTGTATTCTCTTTAGCTCGACCCGTATATACTTGTATACGTGCGTACATGCAGTCTGTACACCCAAATGCATTGCTACAGTGTTCAGTGGTGCATGAATATACAATCCATGCAATTCTGACTACCTGATGTGTTGGTGTACTGCACATCATGCCACAGCTCAATTGATGTAAGATGAATAAACGCGTTCACGTTGAGCCAATTGAATTTATGGCTATAATTAGGGGCGAAAACTGCATATTGTGCATGCCACATGCATGGGCTATGAGAACAATTTAATTTCTCATACAGAATCAGCGCTATTATATTCTTAAACTTTAGCACCTTAAAGTTAAACTTTAATAGCACCTCAAATTTTACACACTATATATCATTAATTGTCTTTAAACAAGCATATTATAAAGAGTAACAAAAAATTAACAAACGTTTTTTAAAAACCTTTATAGAAGGTGGAATGTAGCGCCATTTATTTCTTTTAAATTAAAAATATCAAAAAAATTTTTTGGAAGAAATTCATTTATTGAACTTTTTCTGACATAAATTAAAAAAAATTTTTTCTTAGAAAGTATATAAAAGAGTACGATTTATTTATTATTAAGCAATGTCAGAGATACTTCAGAGTATGTATCAAAAGTAACTTAATTCGCTTTTTTAGTTTTAATTGGAGGCTTAAAAATAATTGTGTATTTTTCATTTCCAACAATTGAAATCGTTGATTTTTTTTCGATTTATATTTACTTGCCGAGACACATTAACCAGCTAGCTATATAGAGCTTGAAACTAAAATGGAATATTCAGTTTTGAAATTCATTTAAATTGACTTAAATAAATAAATAGGCCTAGCATGAGTTAAAATAGAGTATAGTGCCAAAAACACCATAATTTTTTACCTGGTGCCAAAAATGTATTTTTATAATAAAGATAATTGAAGTATGCTTCAGCAATGTTCTACTTCCATTTGTTCTATTTACTGCTATTGACATTGTGTATTGTCTTGAATATCATGTTAGACAACAATTTAGGTTTTGTTTAAAAACTATGAGTAAATAGAAAAAACTATAGCAACTCCAACAATAGCAACAACAGTTTAATTTTTTCTGAAGAAAGAACTGAAATGAACCAAAAAGTTTTTTGGGTGATGGATTGCATGGCACCATATTTTGACACAAAACCTAGGTTAGGACTTCACTTTTTATTATTATGGCAAATAAAAATTGATTTTGTGATCATGTGTTTTTAGAGCTTTTAAACTTGTTAAATTTCAAGTCATAGTCTTAGGTAGAAGCCATTTTGATTTGCATTATTGCTACTAATGCGACTTGCATATCCAATAAATATTTTTGTCATGAAAAGCCCTTAATTGTTATATTTATTTCATTTCAGCTAGATAAATTATAACCTATTCAAAGTTGATCCTTAGCTTGTGGTATCTATTTCAAAGCTAACCAACAATGCCAATGTACAATGATCAAACATGGAAGCCAGTCACCCTACTGTTAGTAGAATATCCAAGTGGTAAGTTTCTTATTTTATTCATTTTATTCAAATTAGAAATCCAAATATTAAGTGCTTAATCTTGTCTTAACAGGCGATCACCTTGGCTTGGCATTGGCATGGCTTAGTTTTTTTCCTATCTTCTTTATCATTGGCTGTGTATCTGTTATTCTGCTGCGACGTGACCTACATATGGTTAGTACTAGTACTATTATTTAACATAAAATGCACTGATTCCTGATTTAGCTGAAAAGCTGAAGATCTAGACTAGAGACAATTGTAAAAGTACAACAAAATTAATTTCATGTCTATCTCACTTAATTTTCTACATTCAACCCAAATTTGACAGATTACATTTCTTGTCGGAATATTTATTAATGAAGGCATCAATTTGGCAATAAAAAAATATCTGAAGCATCCTAGACCAATCATGGATTCAGGTAAGATTAAGATATAATTGTCTTTGAAGTTAAAACAATATTTAGGTCTAGATCAGAAGCTGTCTTTTACCCATTTATATAGCCAAAGATACATTTATAAAAATGTCAAAGGGGGTGCATAAAAATATAAACAATTTATGTATTTTAGCAATACACTTAACTAATCATGCCTAGTGTTTAAGTTCACCCATCTGTTTAATTGGTACCTGCACTAGCCAGTATAGAAATTAGGGTGGATGTGGCACAACTTCAGCAATTTATGGACTGAACAGCTGTACACAGCCTTTGGAAACAGTAGCTACAGCAATGCCATATGGGTGTAAATCTGGCTCAACTGCACAGTCGCAGCTATTGTGCGCTGTATCTGAATGCTGCATACAGCTGTTCAGTCCATGGACTGGGTGGACGCCACACCCACCCTCAATTACCCCAGCTGACGCAGACGCTGGCACCCATTTATCAGCTTGGTGAACTGAATCAATGCAGAGTTAAGTGTCTTGCTAATGGACACAATTTGTTTCAGTGGAGTCGGGAATCGAACCCCTGGCCTTCAAGTCGTGAGTCCTACGCTCTTAAACTAGGCTGCTATAGTGCTAATAATGCTTTCAGGTCGTTACAGGCTAACCTCCTACGGCATGCCATCCGATCACGCGCAGGCCACAGCATTCATAGTGGCCTATCTGTGCTTATTTGTACTTATACGCTTATATCGCAACGCCAGCTTACTAGAGGACTTGTGGAAGTACATACTGTGCTGCTGCCTTGTAGCCATTGGCGGCGGCGTTGCATTTAGCAGGTACGAATAGCTGATAGTCTTTTTCAGCAATCGACCAATGTGATTTACTAATCCTTATTCTCAAAATTGCAGGGTATACCTGGGCTATCACACCTGGTCTCAGGTTGGCTGCGGTCTACTGCTAGGCCTACTAGCTGGTTTTGCCTGGTTCCTAATGGTGCATTGTCAGTTCAGCGCCTACTTTCAATTTCTTGCTGGCAGGTAAGTACTGGCTAGGTTATGGCATATCAATTATAGATAATTGTTACAAACTGTTTTCTAATTTTGCTTCAGCCAAATCGGCAATTTGCTTCAACTGCGAGACTGCAGCAGCATACCGAATGTGCTCTACTTTGAGTATGTGCACATCAAGAAAGAGAGCAATCACAGGCAGCGACGTAAAGGATCCTGTTAACATAATTATCTGACTTGCTAAATACCTAACTTATTTCTTCTTGCCGACTCATCTCTTCTTTTTTAGAGAAATCATTTTCTTTAGTTTTTTTTCAAGTTGACAGGAAATAGATAAAGCCTAGCTGTTAGTATTAGATTAAGAGACGGGGATAAATGTTCAAATCCTGAGTGTCACATTAACCAGTTAGGCCCATTGTACAGCTAGTAGCACAACCGCAGCCTTCCAAAGCTCACACAGAAACTGCACACAGTCACACTCACACAGGTGTGTACATCTGCTCTGACTTTCTCATCGTCAGTCAGTGAACACTCACTGTGCCTTGGAGGTTGGCTCTTAAGGGCGTAAATTTCACGCCCTATCAAGCCCCAAGCCTTCTCTCCGCTGCTGCACTTCAAGGTATTGTGGCCTCGCCGCGGAATCGAGCTTAGTGCGAGAGGCAAACTGACTCTTATAAAAAATAGCATGTAAAATCAATTTAAACCGAACGCAAGTCATTAACGCTTAAAAGGCGTAGGAGGCCCAACTAATGCGTTTAACTGATCAAATAAATGTTTTCTGTCTAAATATTAACGAAGCCAGTCACTACCGATCAACCTTAGTTATAACTTTTATCGCAATGTCATTAACTTGTACTTTAATTTCTATAGTGATTGAGTGTTAGGCTACAACAAGCTTTTACAAATTTTCAAATCCGTCTGTTGCTTATTGAAGAATAAGAAACTTACCTATTGCCTTCCTTTTGATAACATATACACACAAAATGCTGTGCTATTCTACTCTGGCCCATAATTTTCTTATCGTGATTTCCTTTGACTTGCTCTGTTATTTAAAAAAAGAAGACAAGTTAGCGTATCCGTATATTTATATTACGCTTACTATTGGAACAGATGCTAGATAAAAATTATATTTGACATTAGCAAGAGAAACAAATAGACAAGTTTATTATTTATCTTCAAACTACTTGCAGTAGCGGTATCGGGTGCTTACTTAGATTTGTGCTTGTTGACAACAAATTGTATAAAAATGTCTTGTTTGGTTCATTTTTTATTTGTTTTACTTCGTGTAAATGCAAGCAAAGTAACATATTGAGTATGAGCAATTAAAATTATTCAGGTATTCAATTAAACACAAATTGCTCTGGGATTAAACAAATGCACAGCAAAAATTGGACGGAATACAATTTTAAGCAGTAAATTAAGAAATAAAGGAAATAAACTACAGCATCCTACAAGAATCCACAGCTCAATATTGTTAAGCCTGCTTAACATTTCGGTTAAATGGGTTGGCGGGTGTGTAGAAAAGAAGGGGCAACGGGTGTCCAGATAAGAAGAGGGTGTCGGGTGGCTAGGGTAAGAATGGGGTGGCGGGTGTCTAGGGTAATAATGAGGTGGCGGGTGGCTAGGGTAAGAATGGGGTGGCGGGTGTCTAGGGTAATAATGAGGTGGCGGGTGTCTAGGGTAAGAATGGGGCGGCGGGTGTCCAGGGTAAGAATGGGGTGGCGGGTGTCTAGGGTAAGAATGGGGTGGCGGGTGTCTAGGATCAGAAAGGGGTGGTGGAAGTCTAGTTAGGAAGAGGTGAAACAAAGTTTCCGGTTAAAGTCTAACAAGTGTCTGTCGGAGGGATTGCAACACAGAGTACGTGCTGTGGATCAATAGTAGCAGTTCCTGCGCCAACCCAGGCCGCCAGCATTTCCGTCGCTGACTGTCCAGCGGCGCAGCGCGCTGGCAAAGCTGTCACCGGGGGCGGCCAGCGCCATTCCCGGTCTGAGCAGGCGGCCGACCGTGTCAGCCAGGCCGCCGCAGTCGTCAAAGCCGCTGGGCTCGGACACGGCCTCCTCAGGCCGCCAGTGCTCGGCCGGGTCAGGCGGCGGTGGCTGTTGCTGTGACGAAGCTGTCGGTCGGTTGAAAGGTCGCGGCGGTCTCCTAGTTGTCCAAGCCGAGTCGGCAACGGCGACACGCTCAACGCTACCAGCCGAGACGTCGAGGCGACGTAGGCCGACAAAAATTTGTTCTCCAGGCGCCGCATTGGCGGCTTTAGCGCGAGCTTCGATCAGGCGCGGATCATCCGGATCGATATCGCCGAGTTCGTCGACAACAACATCCTGATTGTCGTCGGCGTCGTTGTCCTCATTGTCAACAATCGAGCGCAGGGCCTGTAGACGAGCCTGCAGGCGAAGACTGCTGCCACGCTGCGGAGCGGCCAGCACCGAGGCCGAAGTTGCCGTAGCAGTCGCCGTCACGGTTGCCGCCTCGCCGTAGCCGGGAACAACTGCAATAACCGGATTGTCTTCGGCATCGAAGTCACCGCAGGCGACACTCTCCTTTGTCGGCAGGCAGCGATACGGCAGACGGACTGGCGTCGAGTCGGCGAACTTGACCCGACGACTCTCGCCGCTGCTAACTGGTCGACGCGATCCGTTGCCATTGGCAACCGTCATCGTCGCGGCGGCATCCTCTGGAGTGCAGGTCAACTCGTCGTCGGGTGTTGGCGCAGCCAGCGGTGTCGCCGGGGATCGCCAGGCAGCCGATGAGGCGCCAGCAGCAGCGGCGGTCGTCAGCGATGACACGTCCGAAGCGGAGGTAAGGCTGAGGGCGCTTAGACGCCTTGGCTGCTGCTGATTGGATAGACTCAGAAACGGCTCCATTTTTAAGGGGCTGAAGTTGTTTTTGGCTTAAGAATAAACTCTTAATAAAAAATACAACTACTTGTCTTTGAATTCAAACATAATTATAAACAATGGCACAAGCAAAACCTATCACTCACGGGTCTGGAAATAAAGTTTAGGAAGGCATATGTGCTTTCTGTATATTTGCTAGGCAATTACGTCGACACAATTAAACTATCTGTATTGGCTAGATGGATTAAATAATCAGATGGATTACATACTTCTTTGTACAAGCTGGCTAGTAAAAAATTTACAAACAGAAAGAATTTGTTGCTACGTCTTGAATCATGAACAGGCTGCGAAGCAATGAGGTAACAAGAGGAGTGAGGTGTGTGACAAGAGGAGTGGGTGGGTGACGAGGAGTGTGGCGGGTGGCAAGGGGAGAGGAGTGGGTGACAAGAGGAGTGAGGTGGGTGACATGTGGAGTGAGGTGGATGTCGTGGGGAGTGAGTTGGGTAACATGAGGAGTGTGATAGGTGATGAGATATACGGGGAGTTACATGGAAGATAAAATATTTAAACGCATTGGTTTATGAAGGACGCCAGAGCTATTGCAGTGACTGAGTTAACGAGTCCATCAGAAGTTCGATGTTCTTCTGCTCATTACTGCAGCTGCCGAGGTTGCACCGCTACTCTTCGTTCCACCACTCTTGCCGCCACAAGAGCGCAGGTCTTTAATGTGCCGCCTCAGTCGACGCATAGAGGACGTGCGTTTAGAAGTAACAAAGCAGCGCATCCTATCGGCCAACTGACGAGCCAATTGTAGACTCCAATTGTGAGCTTGTTTAACACCCAGATCCATTGGCGGCACTTGGGACACGCGTCCTCCGGCCAGGTCAATCAATGTGACCAGCAGTTGTGCAGAGGACTGCACTTCCTGATGCCGTTCGATAAGATGAGATCTAGCCGCGACGAACGGACCAATTGCCTTAGTTAGCGTGTTTAAACTGCCAGTCTGTACTTTGCCTAGAAACAGTCGCTGACAAACCGTACAGGCTACAACCATAAGCAACTGCATTTGAGGCAGGTTAGCAAAAATTGGCGTAACCGGGCAACAAGCCGGATGGCTGCGCCAGTGCTTATGAAGCTGGACGAATTTGGCAAAATGGGCGGGCTGATTGCAGGCGGAGCCGGAGCAAGCTAGCCGACTAGGGTCCGCGTCAAGACGCTGACGGTGCACCACTGGGCGGGCGGCCCACATCTCTCTGCGGAAGCCAAGTTTTGAAAGGAGCTCACTAAACGTGTGATACATTTCTATAGCAATAAAAACTCCACGTTTTAGCCATTATTCTGTGCTCATCAGTCTTGTCA
This sequence comes from Macrostomum hystrix, assembly GCA_950097015.1. NCBI lineage: Eukaryota > Metazoa > Platyhelminthes > Macrostomidae > Macrostomum > Macrostomum hystrix. The sequence goes on along the minus strand of CATNEN010000039.1, from coordinate 11,832,185 downwards.
TCAAGCGGTTCTCGCAGCAACGTCCCTGAACTTGATTCCGCTGCTGCGAGGCCACACTTATTTGGCTTGGAGGGTTGTAGTGCAATTTTTCGCCCTTGAGGACCAACCAAGGGGGGTCGGTGGCAGAGCGGTTACCGCGTTTGTCTCTCGCACCACAGTCCCTAAGTTCGACTCCACGGCGAGGCCACATTCATTTGGGGCGCAGCCGCGGAGAGAAGGCTTTGGGGGCTTGTCATACAATTTACGCCCTTAAGGGCCAACCTCCAAGGCACAGTGAAGTGTACACTGCCTGACGATGAGAAAGTCAGCGCAGATGTAGTGAGCGTGTGCCTGCGTACAGTATCTGTGTGCGTGTGTGCTCAGGAGTCAGCGAAATGGACAGAATTGCCTCCTCACTGGCTGCACGTCTAGTGTCACCAAATAATGTGCCATTGCCCGCAGCACTCCTGCAATTATTATTATACTATTTTTATCAACCCCCAGAGGTACTTCTTATGTAACGGGTTGGCCCACTGCTTGGTGCTGTCATGTGATTCGCAGTTACTCGGACTCGACCTAACAGACAAGTCACGCATTCCGACAATTAACGGCCAGGCCACTCGACCTCACCCCGCAGGGCCAAGTAAATACTAGACAAGAATCATTATATTGATTTTCAAGCTTCATTTATCGCAGCCGCCAACCTTCCAGTCTGATGCTCGAGACTGTAGTGCAAACCGCAAGCGAATCGGGACCCAATAAGCAGGGCGCAATTCGGACAGAGAATCTCCACATCAGCCTCCGCTTCTTGGCCTCGATGGCGCTTTAGGCAAGACGGCGATACGATGACAAGCTCGCTACTCGAATCTGAACTTTTTTGGCATTTACTAGCCGTTGCATGCCCGCTAACACTCAAGTGCTGCTGCATTTCTACTGACGATGATTTGCACAAGCAGCAGATGTCGCACTGCATGGTGGAAGTGGATTTTGCGCCTGATGTCGAATCAGTGGCTTTTGCTGGACTGTCGGCCTGGTCACAAGGCCTTTTGGTAACAGACGAAGATTCATAAGCGGACGCAGGCTGAAATGATCGCTTTCCAAGACTGCTAGTAGGGGCCGAGCTGTCGGTTGGTTCCACTCGATGCTGCGGTTCACCAACAAGGTGACGCAATTCAGACAAGCCTTGAGATTGGGCAACTTCAGTAGCAGGCCGACTAGCAGTGTCAGAGCGGTGACTGGCTGTAGGCTGACGTAATTCCAAGAACAACTGCGATTGTGTACCATCAGATAGAATATTAGGGCCAGCCTGCAATTGGCTTGGATTAAAATAATCCAGTTCTGGGGAGGCCTGCGATTGGCTGGCATTGACTTGCTGCACATCCATGGTGACAACAGATTGGCAAGAATTTGGATGACGTAATGCCGTTGAAGTATACGATTGGCTGGTGTGAATCCCTGACAAAACTGCAGCAGCCTGTGATTGGCTAGCAGTCTGTTGAACTGATGCCGAGGCATACGCCATCGATTGACTACCAAAAGAATTTTGAGAACTGTTTAACGACACTTGAGGCTGTCCATTAAGCGTTGGCGGCATCATTGGCGAATCGTGCGGATTCGGCAACTGATTCAACACGCGGAGTCCTGGCGGATGTGACAGGTGAAGATTGTGCACCCGGTGGGCCCAGCTGCCCGCGCAGCTGGCACTCTGCAGCCAGCCCGAACGGAACCGCTCACCAGCCAGCTGCAGAGTTTTAACTGGATAACGTTGAACACCGCGGCTGTAGCCACCTCCGCCGCCTCTGTAGCCACCGCGCCTGTTCCCATCATAGACTTGGCGACTCTGCATCTGCAATAGTTTTGTTGCATTGCTTCTACTTATGAGTTCGAATCTTAGCCCCAAGCGCTAATTTTACAGCTGGGCTAACTGCAGCAATTGGGAATAATGTGTCTGGCCCAAGGACACAAGTCCTTTTGTTCGAGCCAGGATTCGAACTCTAGATCTGTCAGTTAGAAGTCCAAGGCTCAAATTGCTTGGCGAAAGCCTCTATAGGCTAATATTAAAAAGTCTGAAGTCAAGTAGTTTACGTCAGTAAAGTTCAGAGTGTTTGTATTTCTGTTGTACAAATAGTAACTGAAATACACAATGGATGAGTGCTAAAGTTATAAACTTTCAACAGAACTTGCGGTCAAAATTTACAAACTTTAATTAATTTATAACGAGCATCATTAAGTTATAATAAACTGGCATCTGAATAGTAACAAGACATGCAGAGAAAAGCTGAAAATGAATTTTTAAACTATTTGCAGGGAAAAATTAGTAACTTGTTTTTTTACAGAAAAAGAAAGCTGATCTTTGATATTTACCCATGAAACGTATTTGCTGCTATCTAGATTCGGGTACTCGTAAGTTTCTGTTCTTTAAAAACATGGACTTTCTGTAGCTAGGGAAATCCTAGTGACCACGAACAAACAATCAGCATCCTCCATTACTAAGGAAATCCAGGAATTTAAATTCGAAAACCTGAGTCTTTGGTTGCTAGGGAAGTCAACAGAGCAACGTTAATGCTTCAAAACTTGCATCACCCGTTGCTATGGAAAGTTCAATTTACTTTTTAAAACATTTTTAAACAGTTACTTTATTTGCATCTTTGTGTGTATTTATTTTAAAAAAGTTCTGATGAGAACAAAGCAATAAGCAATTACGAAATAGTAAATTCATGAAGAGAAGCATCAGCTTGCACCAGGTGTTCTCAAACATCACCGGCCAATCTTGTCAACAATCCATTCCTTTTGGCATAGCGGGCATCTGTTGTTCTTCTTAACCCACAGAGACATGCAGCAATTATGAAACGAATGACTGCAGTTGCCCCAGACAACAACGCACGAATCAGAATTGTTCTCAGCTTGGCAACGCGAACAGGCGTCCATCACCTGGTGTTTTTTAATGATTAAATTAACGATATTTCATTAACTTGTAATAATGGAAAAATGCTGATATTAAATAATTGAATCAGAGCTGTGGGCACAGGCACATTACATAGCAGACCCGTCTACCTATTCCAGACTCCTGAGCACACACACACGTGTGTACATCTACCCCTGACTTACTGCCTCTTCGTGAGGTGGAGCTAAGCTACTATGGACACCCTGACGCGAATTTCTCAAATTTCAATGCTCAAGCCAAAATATTAGGCGCAGCTCAACCACAGGACACCATCGCCTAGTCTGTCAACCAATCAGTCACCACCCAACGCTGTTAGCATTCGGGCGCTGCCAAAAAAATTGTCAGGGGAAAATTTTCCCTCCCCTTGGAATAAAAACGGGCGGCAAAATGGCTTGGTAGTCCTACTGTTAAATAGCTTCTAGAACTACAAAACATTTACATCATCGAGATATTCAACGATTTTTGTCGTGGTGTCTGGTGGCAAAAATCACCTATTATAGACATAATTTTCTCTTCACCAAATTTCATTTTGTTAACATGTTGGCTTTTATAGCTAATTATATATCATTGATTATATCTTTAATTATTACATTATTGAAACAAAAATGATTCGCATAGAAGCTTAATATTTGTTATCCTTGTCACCATGGTCTTCAACAATAATCACTGAATATCTCAATAATGCTGACCTCTGAAGGTTTTAAAGTTAGCTCATTGTTGAGGGCAAAAATTTCTGATCCATTTGATGGACTTTCATAAAAATCAGATATTTCTTTTTAGAGCAATGGTGAAGTCAGCAGTTGCTATTTTTAGGAGGGAAATCAGTTGTCTTTGTGGTCTTTCTACTATTAGAAATAGTACAAGGAGAATGTGATGGAAGCTGACCTGAATGCGGCATATAGCACAGGTGTCGCACTGCACATCCCAGCTCCACATGGCCACCAGATTCCATTTCTTTAATACAAATGGCTTGGCAGCTGAGCCAGGTTGTCCAGTGGCTAATGGTGACTTTGAAGTTGAACTGGAGCCAGCGGTGGCACCACCAGGTTGATTGACATTGTCAACTTCCATGCTATTTTATTTAGGCTAAACTGTGTGGTTGAGCTAGGTCTGAAAAAAATAACACAACACTATTCTAGCAGCATTTTATTTAGGGACCTTAGGGCACTGATATGTCATTTGGCATCAATTGACCTGTAGCCCATAGTCAGGAAGGTGGCACAGCATGCACTGGAATAAATTTTGGAGAGACAATCTATGTGCCATCTTTGCGCCCTCTATGCACTGTTTCTGTCCCCTAACCCTGACCTTACACAGAAAAGCACCATATGTTAACCCTAAGGGCATATGATACACCGTTATATGTGCCATGCTAATGCACCAATGTGTGTTGAGACCCTTTGTGTGCATAGCTCTTGTGCGGCAATGTGCGCCGAGACCCTTTTTGTGCGCCGCGCTTGTGTGCCAATGTCCCCTGAGACCATTTGTGTGCACGGGAATTTCCCCCCTCAGAGGCCACCTTCCTGACTATGGTCCGTCCATAGCCAATGAGCAGCTAATTATATATATTTCTTTGATTGTCAAGTAGTCCAAACTCTTACTGAAACTGTTACATAGTTACACAAACTGCACAAAAATGCCTGAGTTTTTTCTAGACAAATGTAACTTTGAGCTCAAAACAAGACTCACAAAGAAACAACTAGTTAGTCATTACTCTCTTAAGATGCTTACTATAAGTATACAAAAGACAACCCAAAAGACTCAATAGGCCCTAATTTTGTATGATTTGCTTATATAGGACTATATGAACTCAATGCTAAAATATTGAATATTAAATCATGGTAAATGCTACCTTTATAAATTAAACTTTAAAAAACTATTTTTATAATATTACAAAATACGAAATTTAAATTAAAAAGAATAGTAGCCAGGAAAGACAAAATAAATATACTACTTATATTATATTATATTATTATTATATATTATACTTCTATTACTTCATAAATTGAGTAGCTAAAGACATGAATATAACATTTTACTGAAATGGGTTTGCTAAAGGAATGCATTTTTTTCAAGCACATGGATGCAAGCTTTAGTTATTCATGTTCAAGTCATTTAGAGCTTTACATTACAATATTCTTTGAAGCACATAGGGCCTAGGCCTAGGCTAGGGGTGCTTTACACAAAAATACTTTGACATTGGGGACCTCCGCTGAATGTAATAACAATAGTGCCTAGGCCTATTATAGGCCTATGCATGTTAGGGGGCCTATTTTTGTTGCAGACTGTACTGTAGAGTCTTCTATTTCCACTGTTTTTGTACATAAGTACAAACTACAGTAGTAGTTGTTGTTGTTGGCTCAGGCAAGATGCCTGTTTGGCCAATAAAGTGTAACGGGTATATTTTTATTATGACATTTAGATTTAGATAACATTAGATTTAGATTTAGATTTAGATTTACATTTAGATTTACATTTAGATAAATTATAAATCGTGGTAAAATCGCGAAACACGAAGATCACGAAACAATTAATTGAAAGTTTGAAAAAGTGCGAAAATCGAAAAGCAAACGAAGATAACGATGTAAGAAACAAAAAATTATATTAGCAGCAAAGAAAATGCAAATAATAGGAGCACATGGGGAGAATGGGCGAGAAAAATAACGAGGCACGAAAAAAGCTTAGGGAGACAAAAAAAGAGAAGATAACGAAGTGAAATAGACATTTATCATATATTAGCATAAAGCTAATATATGAATATTGCAAAATATAGCAAAATTTTGCAAGATATTGCAAAATTTAGTACCAAACAAGGTCAAAAAGAGAAAAAAAAATAAAGAAAAGAAAAATAGCGCTTAGCATAGAGAGGGAGAAAGAACAAAGCAAAAGAGAAGGAGAGGGAGGAGAGAACACCGCAAAGGAGTAGAGAAGGAGAACATGGAACAGATGGATTAGATTACAGAAAACAGAGTACAACCTACTTGTATTTGCATCAGACTTCCAGTTGCGTAACATGCAGATGCTGTATTTACTTAAACTGTATTGCTCTTGTCAACACACTAATGTACTGACTACATGAAAAACCTGATGAAAAATTAAAAACTGACTACAAGCAATTCATTTGATGCACCGCAAGAGACTAAAGCTTCATAAACGCATTAACGTGAAAAATTAAGGGCTTCTCCGCTTTCTTGGAAAGCCTAGCCTTAAAAAAGCCGGCGTCAGCAAATAGATGACATACGAGTAGATGACAGTAAGGAAAATTATTTACTTTTTTATCGCTGGGTCTCATAGATGGAATCTTTCAGGACGCGATAAATTTAATTGTGAGTATGATAGTTTATTAAGCAACTCAATAACAAAATAACTATTAAGCAACTAAACTAATGTTTTATGGTTTTGTATTGAAATAAAAACAAATAATCGATAAAGAAAAAAACACGCAACTGCCGGCCACGCAGTGTCCCAGAAAAGGGACCGAGGAGCGTCAAAACATGCGCTTTAGGGCAAGTTCGCAAAATATGCCTTACTCCGTCAGCTTGACTCGAGCTCGTGCGCGAGATAAAGTTATATCGATGTAGCGGTCCGACCGTCCCTGTCCGCACCTGCGCGGTCCACAGAAACGACGTCCTAGCAGCATCTCGGGGCAGTAGGCTTCTGCCCTGATTACGTGTCCTGCCAACGCAGGCATTAAGTTGTTAAGTTGCCCTTCGAGCACCTCGGTCAGCGTCCAGGTTTCCGCTTCGTAAAGTAGCACGGTTTCTACGACCGCCTGGAATAGCAGTGACCAGCTGGTGCTGTCTATCTGTGCGTCTGAGAGCAACCATCCGGACTGAAAGAAATGTGGCCCAGGCCTTGCCGCGCTGCCTCGCCATTTCGTCGCCCAGGTCCGGCCCGAGTCCGCCTAGCCGCACCTCGGGAGTCTAGTGTCCCGTGCAGCCGCTGTCGTCTTGAAGCAGAATATTGGCAGGCAGATGGTGCGGCACTGTCAGCGCCTGTGTTCTACAAGTTTACGACGAGACCGATCCTCGCCGCCGCCATTGTCAGGCCGTCCAGCAGCCGCAATGTCATCTGCATAGCCGAAAGAACAGGGTCTCTTCTTGGGGTGCCGCAGGCGAAGCGCCGTCACAGCAGAAAACCGTCGTCCGCGGATGGCAGGCCAGTCCGTAGCACCGAGTGCATCACCAGTGCGAAGAGAAAAGGCGCTAGCCTTCCCCCGCCCCCCTATAGCACCGATCTCCCGAGGTCGTGCTGAACGATCAGTCTGACAGGCCGTCTGGCTTCACTACCGCAGCGGATGGTGTCGTCTTACCGCGCCATGATGGCAGTAATTTTGCTGCTGCGGCACGTTGTAGACTCGGAACACGCGAGGCGGCGAGCCATGGGCCAACAAGTCGAAGGTCTTGAGGAGTTTAACAAACCTATAACAAATTAAGCCGGGATTGACTGGTAGTGATGCGGCGGAGGGCCTGTATCTGTACCCAGTATCACAGTGTAGCGATAGGGCCGGAACACTAGTGCCGGAGGTTGCGGGTCTAGCACAGACGTAACCGATGATGCCAGATAGAACGACCTACGGCTGTACCGTGTCGCAGCTAATCAGCCGACTGCGTTCCCGGTCGAAAAATCTATAGTTTCAATCTTTCTGTGATGGCCGAGGAAAGAGACAAATACTCGTAGTTTTCAAAGGTCGTCGCCCACTTTAGCTCAAGAAGGACATTCCATGCAATCAGTTTTTCACGACAATCAACTGAAAACGTTAGATGACTGCTTAGACGTGTTTTAATCCATGTAGATCAGTAGGCTTGCGACGCTTTCGCAAGTCGTTTATATTTATTGACGTTTATTTTTATTCAAAGCAAATATTTATTTAAGGAGAAAGTGACCGCTAATTGTTTTGAAAAGACAGATTAACAATTAGTCCTTAAAAGAGAAAGTTGCTGAAAATCTCCGTGAAGTCTCGATGCTCTGCCCATGCACTATTACAGCTGCTGCTGTTCGACAGGAGAGCTTGCCAGCTGCTGATACATGCCAACTGCAGCGGTTTGAAATGCTGCGGCGGCAGACGTTGGATCACACGACATCACCTGATGCTGCTGCTGCTGATGGGGATAAAATGAAGCAGCCGCGATGCTGGAGCTGAGATCAGCAAACAGTGCAGATGGTTGCTGCAAATACTGCTGCTGAAATTGCTGCAGCTGCTGCTGCTGCTGATGCTGCAGTGCTGGCTGCATCTGAGACGACAGCGTGGCGGGGCAGGCGGCGGCGGCAGCTGCTGAGGCGTAGGCTGCGGCAGCCGCAGCCGCTGCACCGGCGTCATATCCACCGACAGGCCAGGGGTTTCGCTGAGGACATAAATTCAAGATTAGAGGTTTCAAGCTCGTTCTAGGCGCGCGTAAAAAACCAGGACAAATTAAACACATGCAATCATGGAATATATTTATTCGAGATTATTTAGGAGGCTGCATGGTTTTCGCCGAAAAATGCACTTGCGGAGATAAAATGATATTTTTCGTTTTTTTAGCTCAAATTTAGGGACTTTATCTGATCGGACGCGGATCAAAGGATTATCTATTGATGTTAGTTTCCGAATTTATATTTTCATAGATTTCTGTTAAGCTTTGGTTTTGAAGACATCGATTTGATAATATTTCCCGATTTCCTATACATTTCCTGCCTAAAACTTTCCTGCCTAAAAATGCTATACGCTGCAGAAACAACAAAACCAGGACTATCAGAATTATATATTCGTTTTCTCAATTCGCTGATCAATTATCAAAGATCTCTGCGATGACTTAATGTTTTTAATGTCGGTCAAGTTAGCGTAAAAAGTGAAAAATCTCATTTTTTCATCGTGTATTTTTCAGCGAAAATCTGCCTCCTAGAGTTTTTTCTAAGAAACGTAGTTTTCCGTAGTTTGCTTCTACTCGCGATCCTAATCGCGGTCTTTGTTGTTAAGTGGCGTATACGTACCGACTGTTGGTTCGATGCGATCAAACCAGATGTTGTTAGAATGTAGCTAGGGGCAGAGACACCTGGCTGAAATCTGGCAACAGGCTGAGCCAGGTTGACCTGCTGGCCATAGACTAAACTGGCCAGGGCCGACTGTGGCAGCGACGCAGCCTGCGGTGCCGTCTGCTGCGGCTGCATCGACGGCAGTAGCGACGGAAACTGCGACAGTGCAGTCAAAGCGAGTGACGTTGTTGCCGTTTGAGGCGTTGATAAAGCCTGCTGCATACCGCCAGCGGTGGCAGCTGCTACAGCAGCGGAAACGGCCGCGGCAGCTGCAGCCGCAGCAGCTGCCGCCCTCTGGCGTCTGCGCTGATTGGTCTTGTCAGCCAGTTTGGCCTCCATCGGCCTGGCCGCGCCTAGCTTCTGGGCTAAGGCGGCGCCGTTTCGATTGATGTGCGCCACTGCGGCCAGAGCGTCTCGCTCCGTCTCGAAGCGAATGAAACCGGCGCCCGTGGCACCGTTGGCTCCTAGCCTGACGACGCTGCCTGGCTCGCCTGTCGATGCCTCGCTCAGTCGCATCACCCGGCAGGAGACTATGCGGCCAGATACGGAGCCGACGAGCTCCTGGCCGAGCGCTCTGAACAGCCAGTCCTCGTTGCACTCGGCGCGGGTCGGCAGGTTCTTGATGTAAACATTGGTTGGATCCTTCTCGGGCTCCTGAAAGTGCGTTGATAGGCATCGAAGTTTTAGTAACTAGTTTTAGGTTTGAAGCTGTAAAAAAACGTACGTTCAAAAACACTAGCTGCATGGTGATGCAGTCGCCGTATGTCGTGTTAGTTTAATAAAGTTAATTAGTTAGTTATTAGTTCGGTAATTAACATTAACATGAAGTCTGAACTATGTTGTTGTTAAGCGTGTTGTGTAACCAGTGAAAAAGTCCTCGCGCTGATCAATAAATTATTCGAGAAGGATGTAAAACGTTTCAATTACGATTGAGAAGTTTAGCGCTTATAACGATTAACGATTTTTACTTTATTTTCTACCACTTTTAAGTTAATTTGGTCCACAACCCTGTAATTAAGTACAGTTAATATTGAATTTTTGTGAATTAGTGATGCAGTACGTGTTAAAAATATTTAGCGCCAGTAGGATCAACGCGGTATTTGTCGGGACTAAATGTACCTAAAAAGCAAATCTGTAAAAATGAATTAAAAAAGAATTCGATTAAGAACTATAAACGAATTGAATAAGAGGATCTGGGCCGGGTTATCATCTTTAATTTGTGTACTTTAAAAATGACGGGATTGAATTGTAAAAAAATGACAGATATATTAAACCGCAGAAAGTTTTAAGAACAGATGAAAAAAGTTATGGACAACTCGTAAATTAGTTGAGCAAATAAAACTCGGATTATCGTGTTCGAGTATAGACTTTAAGACGTTATCATCGGCTCCAGATTTTGTGTAATACGCAGTTTAACCAATTAAATTACGCCTCAATATGCGATGGTGAAGTGGGACTATGAGAAGTCTATCGGGTGGATGTTAAATGTGTAATCGGACTATATGGTTTTTATGGAATAAAGCACTTTTTTTAATCTGATCATGATTCTTTGGGGATTTCATCAGACCATTTGTGGCAATCTTTAAAATTACTTTTTTTACCGCGCGACTGACGTTGCTTTATTTATTGGTCGTCAACTGAAACTGAAACAAAAATAAGATGTAATTTATAATGACCATCTGAATCTAGTATATATAAATTATAAAATATATTTTCCAAGATAAAATAAAAACGGACACCTATACTTTACCTTCTGCAGCCGGGCTGATAATAATTAATTATAATAAAAAATAATGGAATACAAAATAAACATAATTATAATGTTCATAAAATTTCACCAGAATAAAATCATACACCTAGTTATACGAGTTACGATTTACTCGTAGTTACGAGTACAAAGTCTGATTATCAAACGGCAAATTGTGCATCTTCAAAAAACAAAACTTAAGGTTTACCCTCAATATTTTTTGTTTAGCGATCAAAACAAAGCATCAATTGTATAACAAATTCAATACTATTGGCTTACTATCATTGAGGCATGCAGTATAAGACTAAGGCCGACAATAGGACAACAAAAAACAAGGACTACTTAACAGTAGAAAGACCACGCTATCTTGTTGGGGAGACCAAACATGATTATTTCCAATGCCAACTGCCCACTTCAGGATGGCTCGGAAACTACGTATTTGACCGATTTTCATAAAAGTCCATTATAAGAATCAAAATGCTCCGCCCTAAACGATGAACGCTGACGCTGACGGAACAGTCTCTCTATTGTTAATGATAGTCCAGAAAAAATATTTCCGGTTTTGCCAAAACAACAAGTATACGACAGTAAAATGATGATTATTATTGCTTAGAAATACTCAATACGGCAAATTATTCATTATGTGGCAAAATTACCTCTTTGGCCTGCAAAAAATATTGGATTTTTGGTGTGATTGTAAACTTCAATAATTTGATTAATGATTGCAAAAATCTCTTAATCCCCACTCCATTCTTGCCAGGTTTTCACTTTTTTTCAAAGCAGGATTGTCATTCTTTTTAATTCAGATTCGCAATTCCGAAATCCCGATTTACATTCCCATTCCTTAATCCTGGATTCTGGCTCTCCCAATCACAATTATTTTCGCACTCCCGGCAGTCCCGGATTCCTACTCCCTGCAAACCCGGATCCCCACTCCCTGCAATCCCGGATCCCCACTCCCTGCAAACCCGGATCCCCACTCCCTGCAAACCCGGATCCCCACTCCCTGCAAACCCGGATCCCCACTCCCTGCAAACCCGGATCCCCAATCCCTGCAAACCCGAATCCCCACTCCCTGCAATACCGGATCCCCACTCCCTGCAAACCCGGATCCCCAATCCCTGCAAACCCGGATCCCCACTCCCTGCAATCCCGAATCCCCACTCCCTGCAATACCGGATCCCCACTCCCTGCAAACCCGGATCCCCACTCCCTGCAAACCCGGATCCCCACTCCCTGCAATCTTGGATTCTCACTCCCTGTAATCCTGAATTCCACTACTGCAATCCCAGATTCCCACTCCCTCAATCCTGGATCCCCACTCCCTGCAATCCCGTATTTCCACTCCCTGATATCCTGGATTTACACTCCCTGCAATCCCGAATTTCTACTCCCTGCAATCCCGGATTCCTACTCCCTGCGATCCCGGATTCCCACTCCCTCCAATCCTGGATTCCCACTACCCGATTACGGCATTCTAACTTCTCTTTAATCCGAAATTTATCCCAAGTCCCATGCAATCATGTATCACACAAGCCACACAGAGGAGTTCGATTAAGCTTTAAGCTTGGTCCTTAACTGCAGGAAGGATTTTCAGCCCTCAGTCGGTTTTGCAGTGGTAAATTTTTACCCAATTCGGGTTGCAGACCGCAGAAATCGTCTATAAATATTAATGAAGCGAGTGGGCTCAGACCTTCAAGAGTATATAGTTCGAAAACCTTATGTTTGAGGAAAGATTGAGTTGAGGGTTCAGGCCGCACCATGGAGACAGGACTAGACAAATACTGGAGAGAAAGTGGGACACAAAAACTGGGAAAAATATAACTGTGGGAATTTTCGAAAGTCGAAAGAAGTTTTCTAGACTTGAAACTGACTGACTGACTGACTGATTTAGTCTGAACTGAGAAGATTCTGTGAGATTATGCTAACATCTACTCACTATCTCTCACACATCTATTCCCAGCTCATAACCATCTATTCCCAGCTCATAACCTTCTATACCCAGCTCATAACCATCTATTCCCAGCTCATAACCATCTATTCCCAGCTCATAACCATCTATTCCCAGCTCATAATAATCTATTCCCAGCTCATAACCTTCTATTCCCAGCTCATAACCATCTATTCCCAGCTCATAACCATCTATTCCCAGCTCATAACCATCTATTCCCAGCTCATAACCTTCTATTCCCAGCTCATAACCATCTATTCCCAGCTCATGACCATCTATTCCCAGCTCTCACCCATCTATTCCCCAGCTCTCGCCCATCTATTCCCCAGCTCTCGCCCATCTATTCCCAAGCTCTCGCCCATCTATTCCCCAGCTCTCGACCATCTATTCCCCAGCTCTCGCCCATCTATTCCCCAGCTCTCGCCCATCTATTCCCCAGCTCTCACCCATCTATTCCCCAGCTCTCGCCCATCTATTCCCCAGCTCTTACCCTGGCAAAATTCACTTGCAGTCGGCCAGCCCTTGGTGCTGCTTTCAGAATGGCCTCCATGGCCTGAGCCGCGAGGCCCTGGTCCAGAAAGTCGACGAAGCCATAGCCTACAATAGAAAAAAGGCATTTAAAAATCCATTTTTTAAATCGATTTCAAGTCCTACCGAAATTTCGCAATGCAGCAAACTCCGGCCCCGGGGGGGGGGTTCCATTAGCCTTATTCGCTTGAGTAGTTTTTTGGCAGTTCTCAGCTGTCGCGTGGCGGGATCGAGGAGATCCCGTCCAACAACTGGGATAACGAACCCGGGATCCGCTCCTGCTTGTCTGACTATAGGGGCGGAGAACCGAATTGGGTTTCGAACAAATCGTCACGACGCACGCTTGGCTGTGACTAGAGCTCATAGCAACCAAGTAGGCCAATCGCCGGCCTAGAAGCAAGACCATCGGGGGGGGAAGCAACAAGAAAATAATCAATTAAGATTGCGCGCTAACAGTATTGACAAAAGCGCCCTTAGCTCAGACACTTATTAGCTGAGCACTAAGACAAATTTAATCGACTGCTGTATCGGAAACAGAAGTGTGCTTGCGAGCCGCAAAGATTTCTCGAATTGGGATCAGTCAAACTGTTTAGCGTGGCTTAGAAATCGGACGGAAGCAGTACAGTGTGAAAGGCCGACAATTGGAGCATTTCTCATGAGCCTATAAAAAAATTGGCATTGGATTAGGAAAATAAACAAGAAATTAATTTTCAACAGGGGACTCAGGACGCGAAGCGCAGGAGGACATTAGAAATACGTAGTCAAAGCCAGAATTAGCAGCTACAGAAACAAGCAGGAGACAAGCTTTTAATATTGGAAGCTTAGACGAGCTGACAAATGGATTAGGGATGATTGATGATTCGACTGACAGCTGGTCAAGGAAAACATTGTATGAATGGGAGACAGAGGGGGCACAGGGGAGAGACTAGGGACAGACAGAAAGGCTGGGGTAGTTGATAGATAGCCTGGGGGTAGAAGGCTGACAGGCTGGGGGTAGAAGTCAGACAGGCTGGGGTAGAAGTCAGACAGGCTGGGGGTAATAGACAGACAGGCTGGGGGTAGTAGACAGACAGTCTGGGGGGTAGTAAGCAGGCAGGCTGGCGGTAGTATAGGCTGACTTGCTGGGGGTAGAAGGCTGACTTGCTGGGGGTAGAAGGCTGACAGGCTGGGGGTAGAAGTCAGACAGGCTGAGGGTAGTAGACAGACAGTCTGGGGTAGTAAGCAGGCAGGCTGGCGGTAGTATAGGCTGACTTGCTGTGGGTAGAAGGCTGACTTGCTGGGGGTAGAAGGCTGACAGGCTGGGGGTAGAAGTCAGACAGGCTGGGGGTAGTAGACAGACAGTCTGGGTGGTAGTAAGCAGGCAGGCTGGCGGTAGTATAGGCTGACTTGCTGTGGGTAGAAGGCTGACTTGCTGGGGGTAGAAGACAGACAGGCTGGGGGTAGAAGTCAGACTTTTAGCTACTACACCACACTACACCAAGGCTGGGGTAGTAGACAGCAGGTGGCGCACCTTTACACAGCCCGGACCGGTCGTCCATCACAGCCTTGGTGGAGTTAATCTGTTCGCAGAGGCTAGCCGGGCAGCATTCGGTAACAAGTCGGCGAACAGACTCGTCCGTGTCAGTCGGCAACAGTCCGCGGATGTACAAATTCGTGCTGCAGCCGTCGCCACCGACAACGTCACGGCGGCTGAACTCCTTCGCCGACTGAGTTCCGTGCTGGTTAAAGTAGGCTCGTACATTTGGAGTGAATAGTTTTGAGTGAAGTCACTTCATATGAATAGATAGATAGATAGATAGATAGATAGATAGATAGATAGATAGATAGATAGATAGATAGATAGATAGATAGATAGATAGACAGACTCACCATGGCAGGCAGGTGTGGCAGTGTGACCAGTTCTGCAGCAGGGGACAAGAAGCTGTAAGAGCCGGCCGAGCTGCAGATGCTGAATTCGTGATGCCGCCTTTTTAGTGCCATTCAGGCAAGATAAGCTAATAAAAGATAAAGCAAAGTCTGTCAAAAAGGAAGCGAGATTAAAATGCCAATAGACTTAATGGAGCTGCCAATCTGTCGAGATATTTAACCCGGTCGAGGCGGCTTCTGAACTCCGGTTCCGCTAGACCAGATAGCTTAATAGATCTATGTCTGTGAGTTTGGTACTGGGGGAGATTTTATAGCCGCCGCTGCATGAAGGGTCAAAATTAGGGGCTCGGGAAATCTGGGATCAGGGTTGTGAGAAGGAAGAGGGAGAGTTGGCTTGGGCTGCTGGTGCCGAGTGCTCAGTGTAGGCGGAGAGAGAACTAACATACTAGCAACAGGCCACCAACCAACCCCCCGCTCGACCGACTGCTCAAACTCAACTCAAAATGGTGGGGGGTTAAGGGCCAACTATGCTGCTCTAAGAAAAAGGCCTGCAATGAGATTTCTGAGGCCGTGCGGTCGAGGGCAAACAGATTCATAGACTGGGAAAGATTAGTCAGAATACGAAAGTCTGGCTTTGGTGGGAAGGCTAATGTACAGTTTTGAGGGAGGTCAGCTTCTACCACACTTGCGGCTGATATGGACTACAAAATCCGAGAGATCTCAGGCGATTGCTAGCAGATGCAACTGCAGGGATCTCAGATGATTGCTGATGCAACTGCAGCGATCTCAGATGATTGCTGATGCAACTGCAGGGATCTCAGATGATTGCTGATGCAACTGCAGGGATCTCAGATGATTGCTGATGCAACTGCAGAGATCTCAGATGATTGCTAGCAGATGCAACTGCAGGGATCTCAGGCGATTGCTAGCAGATGCAACTGCAGGGATCTCAGGCGATTGCTAGCAGATGCAACTGCAGGGATCTCAGGCGATTGCTAGCTGATGCAACTGCAGGGATCTCAGGCGATTGCTAGCTGATGCAACTGCAGGGATCTCAGATGATTGCTAGCTGATGCAACTGCAGGGATCTCAGATGATTGCTGATGCAACTGCAGGGATCTCAGATGATTGCTGATGCAACTGCAGAGATCTCAGATGATTGCTAGCAGATGCAACTGCAGGGATCTCAGGCGATTGCTAGCTGATGCAACTGCAGGGATCTCAGGCGATTGCTAGCTGATGCAACTGCAGGGATCTCAGATGATTGCTGATGCAACTGCAGAGATCTCAGATGATTGCTAGCAGATGCAACTGCAGGGATCTCAGGCGATTGCTGATGCAACTGCAGAGATCTCAGATGATTGCTGATGCAACTGCAGAGATCTCAGATGATTGCTGATGCAACTGCAGGGATCTCAGATGATTGCTGATGCAACTGCAGGGATCTCAGATGATTGCTGATGCAACTGCAGGGATCTCAGATGATTGCTGATGCAACTGCAGGGATCTCAGATGATTGCTGATGCAACTGCAGGGATCTCAGATGATAGCTGATGCAACTGCAGGGATCTCTGATGATTGCTGATGCAACTGCAGGGATCTCAGATGATTGCTGATGCAACTGCAGGGATCTCAGATGATTGCTGATGCAACTGCAGGGATCTCTGATGATTGCTGATGCAACTGCAGGGATCTCAGATGATGGCTGATGCAACTGCAGGGATCTCAGATGATTGCTGATGCAACTGCAGGGATCTCTGATGATTGCTGATGCAACTGCAGGGATCTCAGATGATGGCTGATGCAACTGCAGGGATCTCAGATGATTGCTGATGCAACTGCAGGGATCTCTGATGATTGCTGATGCAACTGCAGGGATCTCAGATGATGGCTGATGCAACTGCAGGGATCTCAGATGATTGCTGATGCAACTGCAGGGATCTCAGATGATTGCTGATGCAACTGCAGGGATCTCTGATAAGGGAGATCTTGAGTTGAGTAATATTCTTTGACCAATCATAAATGCAAATATAAATTTGGGATCATGAATGACTGATTGGGCTATTTGGCTGTCACTATTAGGCCGCTGACCTCAGTCTGTTTGCAGTCTGCAAGAGGCAAACAGTCCAACTTGTAAGTTGGACTGAGAGGTCCGAGAGTGGCTTTAGAATTGAGTTTTAACCACGCATGTGCACACCTGTGTTTGCAATAGTGTGTGCGTCCTCAGGCTTTATGGAATAGGAAGAATTGGCCCCTTTAATTTTTGTCTATGATACTCGTCGACACACTCGTATAGACGAATTAAAAAGCAGAAACAAAATCTCGCCCTGATCGTTTGTTGATCGATCTATCGTCAATTCACTCACTCGATGAGTGAGTTTGATTGACAAGCAATATGACTTCCGGTCATTTTCCATCCTGGCATCTGTGACAAACGATTATCTTCAGATTGAGCTGCAAATTGAAGTTTGATAAGGACCAGGGATCGAAAGCGCAAAACTAAAATTTAAGAATTAAAAAAGCCGTAATTGTTTTCAAACAGATGCAAAATATGCAAATTTTACTACTTTTAGTAGAAATGATCAAGATCTGAGGGTGTAGCAACCGATGCCCTGAAGATCTGAGGGTGTAGCTACCGATGCCCTGAAGATCTGAGGGTGTATCTACCGATGCCCTGAAGATCTGAGGGTGTATCTACCGATGCCCTGAAGATCTGAGGGTGTATCTACCGATACCCTGAAGATCTGAGGGTGTAGCTACCGATGCCCTGAAGATCTGAGGGTGTAGCAACCGATGCCCTGAAGATCTGAGGGTGTATCTACCGATGCCCTGAAGATCTGAGGGTGTATCTACCGATGCCCTGAAGATCTGAGGGTGTATCTACCGATGCCCTGAAGATCTGAGGGTGTAGCAACCGATGCCCTGAAGATCTGAGGGTGTATCTACCGATGCCCTGAAGATCTGAGGGTGTAGCTATCGATGCTCTGAAGATCTGAGTGTGTAGCAACCGATGCCCTGAAGATCTGAGGGTGTATCTACCGATGCCCTGAAGATCTGAGGGTGTATCTACCGATGCCCTGAAGATCTGAGGGTGTATCTACCGATGCCCTGAAGATCTGAGGGTGTAGCAACCGATGCCCTGAAGATCTGAGGGTGTATCTACCGATGCCCTGAAGATCTGAGGGTGTATCTACCGATGCCCTGAAGATCTGAGGGTGTATCTACCGATGCCCTGAAGATCTGAGGGTGTAGCAACCGATGCCCTGAAGATCTGAGGGTGTATCTACCGATGCCCTGAAGATCTGAGGGTGTAGCTATCGATGCTCTGAAGATCTGAGTGTGTAGCTACCGATGCCCTGAAGATCTGAGGGTGTAGCTACCGATGCCCTGAAGATCTGAGGGTGTAGCTACCGATGCCCTGAAGATCTGAGGGTGTAGCTACCGATGCCCTGAAGATCTGAGGGTGTAGCTACCGATGCCCTGAAGATCTGAGGGTGTAGCTACCGATGCCCTGAAGATCTGAGGGTGTAGCTACCGATGCCCTGAATATCTGAGTGTGTAGCTACCGATGCCCTTAGTTGTATCTTCACACTCTGGGTGTACGATCAAAGCAGAGGAGAAAAAGTCTTAATTTACTTAAGAAGTGTGCTCTGAAAAACCGGAAGTCAAATAGTTGATGCCCTGAAGTATCGAAATGAGATCCCCCACAAAAATTACGCGGCATGACGGTCCGGACTTTATGTTGTCTTTTGTGAAGAAAAGATTATTACTAAATTGAATCAGCTGATAAGCGCGCATTAGGGAAATTTGTCCTTTCTAAATTCTAAAATTAGGAGCCTAAAATGCAGCATTTAGATTTGTGAATAAACGAGCGGTAAACAGTCCAGTTTTAATTATTCAAAGTGGAACAGCTAAAAATTATTGTAATGCGCCTCGGAATCACTCCTGTCATTCTAATGTGCACTGTGGAAGTCCGTTAAAGTTCATTATTAAATCTTGGGTGGAGACAAGGGTGGAATCAATGTATATGGTAATGACAGTGTGGAGTGCTGTCCTTGTGAAGTGACGTCAGTCAGTGTGGAGTACCGACAGGTTTGTGTGACGTCAGTGTGGAGTATCGACAGGTTTGTGTGGCGTCAGTGTGGAGTATCGACAGGTTTGTGTGGCGTCAGTGTGGAGTATCGACAGGTTTGTGTGGCGTCAGTGTGGAGTGACGTCAGTGTGGAGTACCGACAGGTTCGTGTGACGTCAGTGTGGAGTATCGACAGGTTTGTGTGACGTCAGTGTGGAGTATCGACAGGTTTGTGTGGCGTCAGTGTGGAGTACCGACAGGTTTGTGTGACGTCAGTGTGGAGTATCGACAGGTTTGTGTGACATCAGTGTGGAGTATCGACAGGTTTGTGTGGCGTCAGTGTGGAGTACCGACAGGTTTGTGTGACGTCAGTGTGGAGTGACGTCAGTGTGGAGTACCGACAGGTTTGTGTGACGTCAGGGTGGAGTATCGACAGGTTTGTGTGACGTCAGTGTGGGGTACCGACAGGTTTGTGTGGCGTCAGTGTGGAGTACCGACAGGTTTGTGTGACGTCAGTGTGGAGTGACGTCAGTGTGGAGTACCGACAGGTTTGTGTGACGTCAGGGTGGAGTATCGACAGGTTTGTGTGGCGTCAGTGTGGAGTACCGACAGGTTTGTGTGACGTCAGTGTGGAGTGACGTCAGTGTGGAGTACCGACAGGTTTGTGTGACGTCAGGGTGGAGTACCGACAGGTTTGTGTGGCGTCAGTGTGGAGTACCGACAGGTTTGTGTGACGTCAGTGTGGAGTGACGTCAGTGTGGAGTACCGACAGGTTTGTGTGACGTCAGGGTGGAGTATCGACAGGTTTGTGTGACGTCAGTGTGGGGTACCGACAGGTTTGTGTGGCGTCAGTGTGGAGTACCGACAGGTTTGTGTGGCGTCAGTGTGGAGTACCGACAGGTTTGTGTGACGTCAGTGTGGAGTGACGTCAGTGTGGAGTACCGACAGGTTCGTGTGACGTCAGTGTGGCGTTGACGTCCTTGTGAAGTGACATTATTGTGGAGTGACGACAGTGTGGAGTGACGACAGTGTGGAGTGACGTCAGTGTGGAGTGACGACAGTGTGGAGTGAGTTAATTTTCGGAATAAAGTCAAGTTTTTTTTCATTTGATTAAAAGGCGAGAAACTAAATTTAAAATTCGTCATGCATAAGGGATCTCTGACTCGTCACCTCGATCATCCTATAACAAACGAACTGGGATTACTACTTGCTATGACGAGTAGTGCACATGCTTGGCAAAGTAAAATGTTAGCGATTAGTGAAACAGCTGTTTGCGATGGAATCAAAGAGTGCAACTACGAAAAAAGTTGGCTTAAAAAAGTAAATAACTTAAAAAACAGCGCACCTATAGATACGAGTAAATACAAGTTCGAAATGACGACATTTCGTTCATTTTATTAGATTAAATTATATTTCCTTAGTGACACAATCTGACGAAAAATATCTGTACATGCACGTTTATGCCGTTCAACAAGCAAAACCAAATACATCGAACAATGTTATAACAAGACAATCTGATAATAACTGCCTGGGCGTTGGGCCGCAAAGTAGCCGAAACGTTACACCACGAGTCACCGAAATTTGTGATTCAATGTCGACCTATTGTCGTAGGAAAATTGTGAAAAAAGCACGAAAACAAATCACCGAGAGCACAGAAAATTTTGCCCAGCGAAGCCACTGAGGCCAAGCGTGTCAATCAGGAAGTCGGCGAAGCTAACAAGCGACACCAGACCAGGTGTTCCGAGCTCTCCCGGAATGTCACAATCAGGCAGCAGCCCGCGCCGCACAGATTGCCAACTCGAGGACGTCCGCTGCACATCAGTCGAAGCTTCGAGTTGCCCAACGGTACTGCGACTAGACAGTCGAGTGGCAGGCAGCCGAGGCACAGGCAGTTGTGCTGGCGCTGTTCCTCCAGGCTGCAGATCATCAGGTAGCCGTCTGCGGATGTCTCACAGGAGGTCGCCTGGAAAAGCCGTAGTTCAGCTGTGAACGTTGCTGGATGATTCGACTGAATGATGGCCACGTTCGCTCGAGCTGAGCGCTGAAGCCGATAGGCCATGCCTTTGCTCTTCCGCTGCTTAAGTTGCAGCTCAAGCGGTGTCTAACAGAAATCGCTGAGCAAATGTGATTTTCTTTCGATCTCCAACGGCGTCGCTGTTCAGTTTTGAACAGATTTCTCCGAGCGTATTGCGGCAGCCAACCGGTGCTCATGTTTTTCAGTCAGTTGAAGTCTCGGCCGCCATTGGGTGTGGCAGGCAGTCTCAACTCGAAATGACATTATCGAAATGAACAACAAAATGGCACATTTTTTGCAAACTGAAAATTCAGTGCTAGCGGAAGCTTATGACCGAAATGTTCATTTTATTTGCGTTTGCTGCGAAATCTTCAAGTACGGAATCCGATAGCAATATGATTTTCTGAAAAAATACTTACTTTAGTACTTCCGTTATCAAAAATTAAATTGATTGTTCTAGCAAAATAACGATTCATTGCGAGTATACTTGTCCGATTTATGATACTGTCTTGTTTTGATGTTCTCTTTTTAGCAAATCAACAAATCAATAATTTTATTGGCCCTAAGTGGGGAAAACATATTATAGAGATCATTATAGCTGTTAAATAGAAACAAAAACATGCTAGACAACTTCAAACCTGTTAGACAGATCATCAAACCTGTTAGACAGATAATCAAACCTGTTAGACAGATTCTCAAACCAGTTAGACATATCCTCAAACCAGTTAGACAGATCCTCAAACCTGTTAGACAGATCCTCAAAAATGTTAGACAGATTCTCAAACCTGTTAGACAGATTCTCGAACCTGTTCGACAGATTCTCAAACCAGTTAGACAGATCCTCAAACCTGTTAGACAGATTCTCAAACCTGTTAGAGAGATCATGGAACCTGTTAGACAGATCATCAAACCTGTTAGACAGATCATCAAACCTGTTAGACAGATCTTCAAACATGTTAGACATATCCACAAACCTGTTAGACAGATCCTCAAACCTGTTAGACAGATCCTCAAAAATGTTAGACAGATTCTCAAACCTGTTAGACAGATTCTCAAACCTGTTAGACAGATTCTCAAACATGTTAGACAGATTCTCAAACCTGTTAGACAGATATGATGATGCCATGTCGCTCTCAGATTGAACTCGAAGTCTACTTGACACTCGCAGACACGGGAGAGGTAGACAGGGGATGACGGTGTAAAAAAATAAATTAATTAGCTTAGATTGCTTCTATGGGATCGTCCGTGGAGACGGGAAGTTGATGAAAATAGATCTATGGGGATCCAGTTTGGACAAGAAATTCCGCTGTTTGGTGATGCCGTAAAGCGCTCAGTTTCCGAGTACAGCAGGTGTAAATTTTTGCTGGAGTCGTGAGTACGCTTTGACTCTAGTTTCTGAGGCCTGCTGACTGGGAGGTTTCTCGAGACTTCGAAGATAGAACCGAATAGAATCGAACCAGGAACTGTAGATGGAATCGAACCAAGAACTGTAGATAGAATCGAACCAAGAACTGTAGATGGAATCGAAGTATGAACTGTAGATGGAATCGAACCAAGAACTGTAGATAGAATCGAACCAAGAACTGTAGATAGAATCGAACCAAGAACTGTAGATGGAATCGAAGTATGAACTGTAGATGGAATCGAACCAAGAACTGTAGATGGAATCGAACCAAGAACTGTAGATAGAATCGAACCAAGAACTGTAGATGGAATCGAAGTATGAACTGTAGATGGAATCGAACCAAGAACTGTAGATGGAATCGAACCAAGAACTGTAGATAGAATCGAACCAAGAACTGTAGATGGAATCGAAGTATGAACTGTAGATGGAATCGAACCAAGAACTGTAGATGGAATCGAACCAAGAACTGTAGATAGAATCGAACCAAGAACTGTAGATGGAATCGAACCAAGAACTGTAGATGGAATCGAACCAGGAACTGTAGATGGAATCTATAAACGAACCACAAATAGACTTAAACAACGTACTCAAGATTGACAGATAGAATCGTTGCAGGAACTTGTGTCTCATTTCGGATAAGTCACGAAGAAGCCAAGGCACAAATTTTCGAGTCTCAGACTTTCAGGTTTTTGCTATCAAAATTTTGTTGCTATCGAAGTAGTTTTTTCTTTAAAGGAATCCCAAAATATGCTATTTCCCACTTTTGATTTTGCAGTCTTACTTCACACCTGGCATCTGGGACAGTATCGGCTAGAGCAGTCACGACTAGAGTCTTTATACATTTCTGCTACGAGTCTGCAGACTGTGCAGTTGCAAATATGAACACTTTTGTCGCGAATTCCTCGGCTACTATTGTGCTCACATGATCACGAGGAGTTTGTAAGAGAGAGAATAAAACGCGACTGTTTAGAGAGACGCGAGAAGTAGACCGAAAATTATTGATTATCTAGCCTGGGAGAATAGCTATTTCTATCCAGCTTTGAATGCTAGAACTCGCAGCTGCGACTAGCAACTAAAGTAGTTAGTAACTCTTGAAGCTAGTAGTAGTAACTAGTAACTCTAGCAGATAGTAACTCTAGTAGCTAGTAACTGCAATAGCAAATAACTCTAGCAGATACTAACTCTAGTACCTTAGGTAGTTAGTAACCGTAATAGCTAGTAACTCTAGTAGCTAGTAACTCTAGTAGCTAGTAACTCTAGTAGCTAGTAACTCTAGTAGCTAGTAACTCTAGTAGCTAGTAACTCTAGTAGCTAGTAACTCTAGTAGCTAGTAACTCTAGTAGCTAGTAACTCTAGTAGCTAGTAACTCTAGTAGCTAGTAACTCTAGTAGCTAGTAACTCTAGTAGCTAGTAACTCTAGTAGCTAGTAACTCTAGTAGCTAGTAACTCTAGTAGCTAGTAACTCTAGTAGCTAGTAACTCTAGTAGCTAGTAACTCTAGTAGCTAGTAACTCTAGTAGCTAGTAACTCTAGTAGCTAGTAACTCTAGTAGCTAGTAACTCTAGTAGCTAGTAACTCTAGTAGCTAGTAACTCTAGTAGCTAGTAACTCTAGTAGCTAGTAACTCTAGTAGCTAGTAACTCTAGTAGCTAGTAACTCTAGTAGCTAGTAACTCGAAGGCTAGTAACTTTAGCTATATAACTACAACTATAACTATAGCTAGTAACTGTGGTAGCTTTTAGGCTTGACTAAATAGCTAACTATGAAGCAATTAATCAAAAAAATCTAAAATTTAAGGACAAACGATCAACAAGTGTGTATATTTTTGAGACAGAAATAGCTTAAAATATAGTTTGTACTTATGCCGCTCGAAGTCTTTACTTAACCAACATTTGACGTTTGAAAATTTTTTATTATGTTACGTCGTGTTATGACTCTTGTAATAGAGATTTCTTCCAAAAGGCAATTAAAATGAATGCGAATTAAATTTTAACAAATCTGCGATTATATAAGTTTCTGTATGACTTTTGCGATGCCGTATCTGCTCAGACAAAAATAATTTGTACTTTTCCGTTAGGCCTCAGAGCTCGCTAACTTGGCCTACCGCCGACTGCATCCCGCCATCTTCGCTTCCCCTCTGGCAGTCCAGGCCGCTAGGGATCGAACCGACAAACATTGACCGGCGACGCTTCATGAGGTCGTTGAATCTGCTGATGTAGTGGCGCCGCTGCTGCTGCAGCGCCGGGTTTCTGGCGAGAGTCAGGGCTAGGAACCAACGGTTTCTGGCCCGTAGGCTGACTTTGACTGTGTCGCTGAGTTTGAATTGGGCTGCAACGATGCGATTAGGAACTTGCGTAGTTTGGAAAATTTTACTGCCTACAAGCCTGGTCTGGGTCGGTTCTCAGGGTTAGGTTCTCAGGCAACCAATATATTGAGAGATGAGAAAGTGGAGAGATTAGACAGGGGAGAGATTAGAAAGGGGAGAGATGAGTCAGGGGAGAGACGAGACTGGGGAGAGATGAGACTGAGGAGAGATGAGACGGGAGAGATGAGACAGGGGAGAGATGAGACTGGGGAGAGATGAGACTGGGGAGAGATGAGACTGGGGAGAGACGAGACTGAGGAGAGATGAGATTGGGGAGATGAGACAGGGGAGAGACGAGACTGGGGAGAGATGAGACTGAGGAGAGATGAGACTGGGGAGAGATGAGACAGGGGAGAGACGAGACTGGGGAGAGATGAGTCAGGGGAGAGACGAGACTGGGGAGAGATGAGACTGGGGAGAGATGAGACTGGGGAGATGAGACGGGGGAGAGATGAGACTGCGGAGAGATGAGACAGGGGAGAGATGAGTCAGAGGAGAGACGAGACTGGGGATTGATTAGACAGGGGAGAATAGACAGAGGAGCGAAGAGACAGGGTAGAGACGAGACTGGGGAGAGATGAGACAGGGTAGAGACGAGACTGGGGAGAGGTGAGACAGGGGAGAGATGAGACAGGGGAGAGATGAGACAGGGGAGAGATGAGACAGGGGAGAGATGAGACTGGGGAGAGGTGAGACAGGGGAGATTATTCAGTTAAGCTGTATTGACCCTAAGAAGAAGACAGTGGAGAGATAAAAAACAGTAAATATGAGAAAGTGTGAGATGAGCCGGGGTAGAGTAGGTGTTAAAAAGAGGGGTCGTATATTTTGGAGCTTCGAGGGCCGCATCTGGCCCGCGAGCGGGAAGTCGCCGAACCCTTGAGCTAGACACTAATTCCCCATTGCGTAAGTTCCAGAATAAGTCTTCTTCAGCCTGCCTTGATCAACTCACTTGATTTCTCGCTGTCAGACGAAGCCGCAGGATCAGCAGCCCGCGCAGAAGTGTCCCGCAGCCACTCCCTGTTGAACTCTTCGTCCAGGCCCGGCTTGAGAGCGAAGCCGATCGCGCGCGAGTTGCAGCGACCGCGCCTTCGTTCCAGGGCGTCGTCGCGCAGCAGCGCCAGGAAGGTTCGCATCACCGGGTTGGTGTGCGCGTTTTCAATGTACAGCAGACCGACGTAGGCAAAATAGCCTCCAAGAGTAGAGCGAAATACTTGCAATCGAAGCATATAGCATATATGAATGATAATAATGTAACAATTGCAACAGGGCTGCGGGCAGTGGCCCATCGTTTAGTGACACTTGACCCATTGAGGTCAAGGGCGTAAATTGAGTAACTTGAGGCCATTCTGCCCATTTCGCTGCCTCCTGAGCAAACACGCACACAGATACCATACGCAGGCACACGTTCACACAGGTGTGTACATCTGCCCTGACTTTCTCATCGTCTATATATGAAATATTTCGATGTACCTTCGTCTAGAAAGTCGAACCTCTTGGGAAAGAAGCACCAGTCGAGGCGGCTGAGAAAACAGACGGAGAGCACGGCGGAGGCCACCAGCTGAATCAGTGCGGTCACAATGCCCCAGAACACGTTGAAGTAGAACATGAAGTATGCCCAGTTGAAGTAGACGTGCCTAAAATTGGTTAGTGACAATTTTGAGCCACCTGAATGTTCCCTACAGCAGTTTACAGGCTGCTGTCTGTAAGACTACAGTCCAATGGCAGCACAATGCTCACCGGTTGTTAATCGCAATTTTGCCCAGACTGGAGTTATTGGAGTTGAATGCCAGCTTGACCAGGATAAACTGTGTCAGTAGAACTGTACCGCTCACGGCTAAAAGTGGCCTGCAGTGATTATTGTCAGTGGTGTCGGTGTTGGATTTTACGAGCGCTAATTCAGACTGAGATTTTTAATATCAAAATGATATTACTGAGGAGCTCGATTCCGCAGCAATGCCACGTTTTTTGAGGATCAGCCGCGGAGAGAAGGCTTGGGGACTCGGAGCAGTCGTGCAATTTACGCCCTTGAGGGCCAACCTCCAAGGTACAGTGATAGTGTACACTGCCTGACGATGCGAAAGTCAGGGCATATGAACACACCTGTATGAACACACCTGTATGAACACACCTGTATGAACACACCTGTATGAACACACCTGTACGAACACACCTGTATGAACACACCTGTACGAACACACCTGTATGAACACACCTGTATGAACACACCTGTATGAACACACCTGTATGAACACACCTGTATGAACACACCTGTATGAACACACCTGTATGAACACACCTGTACGAACACACCTGTATGAACACACCTGTACGAACACACCTGTATGAACACACCTGTACGAACACACCTGTATGAACACACCTGTATGAACACACCTGTATGAACACACCTGTATGAACACACCTGTACGAACACACCTGTATGAACACACCTGTATGAACACACCTGTATGACTGTGTACTCAAGAGTCAGCGGAATGGACCGAATCGCCTCCCCGATGTCAGCGGGTCTACTGTCATCAAACACTGTGCGAGTGCCCACAGCCCCCATTAAAATATTTTTTTTATTAATAAAGGCTTGTTATTATTAATTTGCATTTAAACTACCACATGGATTCAAAGAATTCGGTTCAAAAATTGCTCACCATCTGTACTCAAGAAACTCGACAAACCACTGTCTCAAACTTCGGCTCACCGGGTCGAAGAGCCCAACAGAGAGACACAGCAGTAGGCTGAAGAATGTCACTATCTGCAGCACGATAGCTGGAAAAGTCAAGCCAAAATATTAATGTACAGTTCAAGGGCTTGGCTCGGCATGGCTCCGAAAAAAATTACACTGGCTCAAGGGTTGCGTACAGCTGTTCAGTCCGTGGGTTATGGAGGCCGCGAAAAAAACCACCCAAATTTATTACCCGGGTTAT
Source organism: Macrostomum hystrix (assembly GCA_950097015.1). NCBI lineage: Eukaryota > Metazoa > Platyhelminthes > Macrostomidae > Macrostomum > Macrostomum hystrix. The sequence continues at coordinate 11,804,362 of CATNEN010000039.1, read as the reverse complement.
CTTGGTACCAGAGGGTGAGTGGCAGAGCGGACTAACGCGTTTGCCTCTCGCGCGCCCAAGGTCCCTGACCTCGATTCCGCGGCGAGGTCAAATTAATTTGGAGAGATGACTCGGTTGCTTGTCGTGCAACTTAGAGGGCCAACCTCCGGTTGGTACTAGAGGGCACAGTAAAATGAGAAAGTCAGGGCAGATGTACACACCTGTGCGAGCGTGTGCCTGCGTACGGTATCTGTGTGCGTGTGTGCTCAGGAGTCAGCGGAATGGGCAGAATTGCATCCTCGCTGGTAGTTTAGGTCTATTGTCACCAACTAATGAGCCTGTGCCCACAAGCCTACTACAAAATTCGATATTTTTAGTGTTTTGGTAACATTTTTTGAGTGTATGAACTTAATTGAGCACATTGGAATAAAGTTTCTTTGCCTCAACTCCTTGCATCTAGGTTTGAAGTCCAGCAAAGCTAACAGTCAAGGATTTCTAAAATACTAGTACTTACTTCTAGCTAACTACCAGTGGTCCTTGCTAACATAAAATATTGCCAATGTACAGATACTTGAGAACTCACAGATCGCGGTAAAGGTAATCTGGTAGCCTCCAAAACGCATGTTGTTAACCTTTTAAAAGTAAGGAATTATAATTATTAGATATTTTTAACATTTGATTGAATCGTTTAAAACACTCAAAATCTGCCTACTCACTAGTAGGAATGTTGGAGCAGTTGTCACTTCTTTTCGGCTGGGCAGAAATTGATAATTGCCCTCGTACATCTTCAGAATGTTTGTCCTGCGGAATTGAATGATTAAAGCTGCTTTACTTCGAAGTATCTGTTGGGGTAATGAAGCTACTATTATTTCTATTTACAACAATAATATTCGCTCGTACTAATAATACTACTGAAGTAACTGACTATACATGCCCCTATAGGGTGAAGATTTGCTGCCGACAGCACAGGCGCAGCTATTGCGCGGCGCATCTGAAGGCTGCGTACGGCTGTTCAGTCCTTGGACGCCACATCCACCCTCAATTACCCCAGCTAATGCTGGCACCCATTTAACAGCTGGGTGAAGCTCAGGGTGGACCTTCAAGTCGTTATTCCGGACGCTCTATTCACTAGGTTCGAATCCGTCCACGTTATTAACATGATGATATATTTTAATATATTTTAGCGATGCTCGCTATTGACATCACCGCGTAAAAACAAGAGCAGAAATCAACGCTTGGATTTCCGATGTAACATGTACAACCAATAATGTCTATAATTTAGATCGCCAATATTTTTCTGCAGCAGGCAGCCAGTTAAGCATCAAATGCCGGATGTGTCCCAACATCCTGATTTGCAGTGCTCAAGAATTTTAACATTTGCTGCCAACTGTTAATCAGGAAGTTACCGAGAAGCTTTTGATGAAATTGATATTTTTACAGTTTTTTTAAACAAAACAGTAAGATTATGTTATATATAAAAGCACCCACCTATAGTTAATAATCATCAGCAGGATGTTGATAACGTTCAGCAGAATCATGAAAGTCATGGCAACAATAAAACAAACTGCAAAAGTAAAGGGTAGAAATTCGGTTTTTAACGTGAGTTGATTGATAATACTTCTGAATACTCGTATATAGGCTTCTATCAGGGGGTCGGTGGCAGAGTGGTTAACGCGTTTGCCTTTCGCACCACGGTCCCTAAGTTCGATTCCACAGCGAGGCCACATTCATTTGGGGCGCAGCCGCGGAGAGAAGGCATGGGGGCTTGTCGCGCAATTTACGCCCTTGAGGGCCAACCTCCAAGGCACAGTGAAGTGAACACTGCCTGATGATGAGAAAGTCAGGGCAGATGTAGACACCTGTGTGAGTGTATGCCTGGGTTAAGTATCTGTGTGCGTGTGTGCTCAGGAGTCAGCGAAATGGGCAGATATGCCTTCTCGCTGACTGTGGGTCTAGTGTCACCAAGTGATGTGCCATTGCCCACAACCCTCTTTCTATTATTATTATTGTATTATAGGCTTCTATCACGCCACACTCAGACGAAATTAATCGCATCATCTGGAACGACAGTTCCAGAAGGGTCGACAAACCACAGTTTTCCATTTTTTCACTAATTTAGGGACTTTTTGACGTTCTGATATTCGCTTTCTATTCAGCATCTATTTGGGCCGTTTGGCCTAATATACTGTAGAATTATTATGTTTCTATTTATATTTATTAGGGTATATCTCATAGGATCCAACCGAGATGGTATAATCGAACATTTGAAGTCGCTTATCGTCGAACAGGCCCTTTTGAATCCTCAGAAAATTTCATTAAGGGACTTTGACTCCTCGAAATTGCCTTCCAAGAATTCGCTCAAATTTTCACGAAGAAACTGATTAGCAAACGTCAATTTCTTTGACTATCTTTGAAAATCTACATGGAACTGTACAAACGTCTTCCTTGATTCTGAACTCTGAAAATTCATGCTCATCTCATCATGGACTGGAAAGATTCATGTTTTTTCAGCGACGCGATCGACTCGACACAGCATGACAACCATGTAAACAGCTACCCCAGGAGACGAATTGCTTAACGCCTTCACCAGGCGCTTCACCGCTGCACACTCGGCATTCAAATCCCCCAAATTAGGTTAAAATCTTTGACTTGACATAAGTTGCGGGAGACAAACTTTTGTCCGGTAAGGTCCTACGATGACATTCACCCACCGCGAGAACTGCTTGGTCGCGTTTATAGAGCCGTAACTTTAGGGGGCTGATCAAGACACTGACTGCCAACTGACACTGACGGGACCTTGACATGACTCGGAGTGACGACTAGCTAGCTAGGTAATAATCGGCCAACTGGCTCACCATAGACCGTATGGATGTAGATCCTCACAACGTTCAATTGTTCAATAATCGCTTTGGCTGTGTCGCCTCCGATTTTGTTCGCCAAATTTTCGATGCGAATTAGTAGCAAGTCGGCGACCCCGTACCAATAGTGTACCTCGTTAACAATGTTGTACGTCACCATGTAGATGATTATGGCCACCGCCGTGTAGGTGCAGATGATACGTGGCGAGTACCGAAATCCGTTTCTGCGCGTGTAGCGCAGGCGACGCAGCTGCGTGCGAACTCGCTGGAGTAAAGACTGCTTGTCGCTGCCCTCGAGTCTGCAGGAGAAAAATTTGCTAAAACAATTAACTGGCTTAAATTTACCGTTACCTGCTGTCTTTTGCGTACTTTCAGACGAGTAATAATATTATATAATAATAATAATTGCAGGAGGGCTGCGGGCAATCGTACATCATTTAGTGACACTAGACCTGCAGCCAGCGAGAAGGCAATTCTTCCCTTTTCGCTGACTCCTGAGCACACACACACGCACACAGATACTGTACGCAGTCATACGCTCACGCAGGTGTGTATATCTGCCCTGACTTTCTCATTGTCAGGCAGTCTACAATTTCACTGTGCCTTGGAGGTTGGCCCTCAAGGGCGTAAATTGCACGACAAGCTCCCAAGCCTTCTCTCCGCGGCTGCGCCCCAAATGAATGTGGCCTCGCTGTGGAATCGAACTTCGGGACCTTGGTGCGTGAGGCAAACGCGATAACCGCTCTGCCACCGACCCCCTTCAAACGAGTAATACCTGGTGTGTACTATCTGATGTTTTTACTGTCTAATGTTTACTGTCTGGTGTGTACTGTCTAGTGTGTTCTGCATTATGTGTACTGTCTTGTGATATTCAATATGATTAAAACTTCCCTAAACATATAAGTATAAGTTTTGCCTAATATATACTTACAGCGGGTCCGACGCCTTGGCTTTAAACAGATCGCGAACATACTCATACTGATAAACATATTCGCTGCTGCTGATGTTTGCATGCCTGGAAAATATGAGCTGGATTAGCTTGTAGGGGAAGATGATGCTGAGGCCCAAGGAGCACAGAACGCTGGGAAGGTACTTCAGTGCGAATGTTAGCTGCGTCTCCTGTACAAGAGATTTTTTAAAAAGGGAACTTTGCGAATAAGAATGCTGCGTTACGCATTGCCACTGGTCGTATACATTCTATATGGGCTACTGGGCTACAAGTGATTTCTTACGTACAGTCAATTTACGAGACTCATACTCGTACTCATATCTTAAGACCGAATTTAAAGTTATTTCTAAGAAATTATACTCGCACTGTCTGGCTGTCACACTAGAGCAGAATGATAAAATAAATTATAATTTCACGCACCGTTGCAACCTCGGAGCAGTCAACCAAAGCCAGACGAACTATGGACAGTGCGGTGAATGTCCAAATGTACAGAGTGCCCATCAGGAAGAAGGCACGATTCTTCTTCGAAATAGTCAGGAAGATCGGGTACATCACGGTGCAGTAGAGGCACACCTCGCAGAATCGGTATAGAACTGAAATGTTTATTTCAATATCGAACGTGTTAAATAGCATCTTTCTCAACGACTTCTCTTTTCCAAATAATGTCCCGGATGCTGTGTGATCACGCACCGTGAAGGAACTTGAATGGGCCCGTCGGCCGGCTGGTGATGTGCAGCTTGAACAGGTCGCTGTCGCCAAACAGCAGGTCGTAGCAGAGCTGAGCGGAGATGCCGAAAGCCAACGCGTAAGACAGGCGGACACTTCGGTCCTCCAGGATGTTCATTGGGCTGCAGTGTTGGTGGCCAAATGATTTGTCACATGTACAAGTTACGAGTACATCACAAAAGAAGCCGCTTTTATGTATTTAATTTAAGGCTGCCACATAGCAAATATATAGTGAATAGTGAACAGGAAGAGGTTGAAGCCTACTGGTTAGAGCGTCTCATGACTTGTTGGTCGGGAGTTCGATTCTTGACCCCCCTGGAACAACTTGAGTCCTTTAGCAAGACACTTAACTCTGAACTGCTTCAGTTCACCCGGCTGTTAAACTGGCACCAGCATCAGCTGGGGTAATTGAGGGTGGGTGTGGTATTCCACCAGTCCATGGACTGAACAGCCGTACGCAGCCTTCAGATTCGCCGTGCAATAGCTGCGGCTGTGCTGTCGGCTGCACATCTGGCCCGATTGGGACAAGTGTAACCAATTATTACTATAATAAATAATTAGTGAAAACAGAATTGTTAAAAAACCGTTCTACACATATTTACAAAATGTAGGGCTTTCAATCTATACGCGGCTGGAGGACTGGCATCTCGCCCAATGAGGTTATATTCAAAATAAGTGCTTTGTACTGGATATCGCACAATTCCCATAATTTTAAGTGGAACACCTGCACTCTACATGGCAAGTGTGTACCATATTCACCGCTCAAATTTTATGCATCTACATACACGGATACTATCTGCCTCGCTTAGAAATTTAGGATTTGGATAGGCTCATTAGCACCTGATCAATAGAAAGTTCCGTCTGAGCACACTCACTGAGTCAGTCCGGGCCGTCTGTTAAGAAAGTTCGGCAGCAGCTCGGCTCTCTTGACTGTGAAACAGGCAATCAGAATCATGAGTATCTGCAATGAAAAAGCTGCGCTCATAAGTATATTTGCTTTGTTGGAACTTTGCGAGTGCAAGTCGATTCATTATTCTTGACTGGTGAATGATCACGTAGATTCTAGATTTTATAATTGGCACGGAAGAATCCAAGCCACAGAAGCTGGCTATAAAGCTGATCAGCTGTCTGCAGTGCTGAGTCCAGCTGCTCTACTCAAAGCTGTTTTGTCTTCATCATTTGCTCAGCTATGAGTTACAAGCCTCGTTACATTCATAAACCCGAGGGTTAGCAGGAAATTGAATGTCTGTCCTTGCTGGATGGGAAGCTGAGAACTAACCCTTTCTAAGATCTATAGCTGGCTTAATTCAAGGCGAAGCTTGTTTGCCTAGTCAGCTCGCTTGTTTCGAAATGAATAAGATCAATGGATATGAATTAAGGAAGCTCTGATGTCATGCAGTCATGAATCTGCTTTCAATTCTTAAAATATCCCCCTGGCCAGACAGACTCACAGCAGGGATCAGCGCGTATTCATAAACAACGGTCATGTTGAGGTTGCTGGCGCACTCGTCAGCGGTTGTATTGTACAGGTTGGCCCGCTGAAGCTGGATCTGCTCTCGAATCAACTCCAACAGGTCCGTGATGCTCAGCACGGGCATTGGCACCGAGAACAGCTTGTTGGACAGAGCCTTGGTTGGTTGCATTGTTAATGGCGTTTCAGCTTTATTAATTATTTTAGATGGCTACATACTATGCTTGTAGCCTAGTGGTTAGAGCGTCGGACGCACAACTTATAGGCCCGGGGTTCGATTCCTGACTACACTGAAACAATTTGTGTCCCATAGCAAGACACACATCAGTTGGGCTGATGAAAGGTGGGTATGGCGTCCCCCCAGTCCATGGACTGAACAGTCGAACGATGTCCTATCGGCTGCATATCTGGCCGATCTCAGCTTATTGAAATCTCAGAGCCATAAGATCAGCTTTAAAATGTATACTTTGCCTTCTTAAACAACGAAATTTTACTGAAAATTCACCGAGACTGACAGAAAACATCCGATGTCTAAATCTGGGCCAACCTACGGAGTCCATCTAGGTCTCAAATTTCTCGGATTAATGTGAATTTGATGATGATACTATTTAGTACGATTTAGTACGATTTAAAACTATTTAGTTCTCAACTTACAGTGTCTGCATCTTCCCATTCCATGCTTCCAATTTATCTGCTTCTGTACTCAGACCAACAGAATCGCGAGTGTTTGAATGTTCTTCTTGAAGGTAATGCAAGATTTCGCTAGTCAATGTTTTATTACTGCTTGGCCAACAGATAATCTCTTAAGTACAGTGCTCTGGAATTGTTGAGCTGTGCAAATATGAGCCCGATGCCTAATTTGTCTCGCAGATAAGGTGAAAAAGTGGTCCAACTTGCCTGTCCTTGGATAAAACTATATGGCGCTGTACTTTGATCACCTTTTTTTCTTCAAGGTATGCAATAAAAAATGACACGCTTCTGTGGTCGATCATTGCTTATGTGCATGCTACAAACTAATCTACTGCATCGTAAAAAAGGCTGTGCTTCACATTTCTCTAAGCAATGTGTGAAAAATTGGAAAGAAAACAATAAACAAAGGCTCAAAGCATGTTCAGCAGCTGTTTAGTTAAAATGAACTGCGTTGTATTATACCAAATCATGATTGGTTATGTTTGATTTTGTTAGTGAAAACTAAATTGTTTCAATTTAGGTATGCTGGTTGTTCCAGTCTCTCAGACACCGTCTGGAGCTCATTGTCCACTCAGTCACGTGAGCTTCTCAATGATGAGCTCCGGGCCGCGCTTTCTCATCCTGCTGAGCTGCCTCTGGTTCAAGCGGCTCAGCAGCTGTCTCAGTGCGGCCAGCTGATCCGATTCGTATTGGGACGCCCCTTCGACACCGTCGAGCTCCTGAGCGTCGGCCAGTAGCTCGGCGATGTAGCGCGATGTTGGCGTGGCGCGTCCAGGATGGCACAGGACAGTCAAAGCCGCGATGATGGTAACGATGATGAGCATCGCTGATGAATTCCGTAGCATGTCACACTAACTGAGGACAAACTGTACTTGCGATGCTTCTGTAACCTGTTCTCTTAGAGGTCCTTCAGGCTGAGAGTGAGAGCCCTGTCTGGGAATTTCCTCCCAGTCCTAAATAGAGCTCGAGACGGGAGCCAACGGCGTACAACTGGACGGGCCAAGGACAGGCCAATCCGTGCTGTCCTTGAGCGGCACCAAGGAAACGAAAACACCGCTATTTGAGGCGGAGATTGGAAATCATCTAGGGTGAGCTGGTCGTCACGCATCCTAATCGTGCGCGACAAGCATCTGTCATTAGAATTCAAGTTGGAGTGTTTGACAGGAAGCTTTATATTATTTTAATTAGAATCTGTCTTTAGAGAGAAAATTCAGTTAATATTTATTGGATGTCTTCATGAATTTCATCGTTTGATGACAAAAACTCGAAGCTATCAGTTGCACATATGCCACAATTTTAAGGTGACAGTGATCGCTTAAAATCGATAAATTAAATGAGTATTTACTATTGAGAAAGAGGGTCAAGGTACCTGAGCTGGAATCCACGGCGAGGTCATGCTCGTAATTTAGGGCGCAGCTGCGGAGAGAAGGCTTGGTGGCTTGTTGCGCAATTTTCACAATTGAATGCGAGCCTCAAAGGCACAGTGAGAGAGTACACTGGACCACTGTGACTACTGACGATGAAAAAGTCAGAGCAGATGTATATACACACCTGTGTGAGTGTGTGCTCAGGAATCAGGACTCAGGAGGCAGAATGTCCTCCTCGCTGACTGCGTGTCTATAATATAACTAACGAGTTGTTTGCAAATACAATAACCTTACTTTAAGCCATGGATAGACCTTCTAATTGCATCAGCTCATTAGCTCTGATAAATATGCCTTTAGAAAGTCGCGTCATAAAGCCTGACGTGTTTGGTAAGTTCAAACGCGTTTGATGTGAGAGCTAAGCCGGCAGTTCAAACTGCATAATCTTCTTTGAATTACTAGCGTAGTTTCCGTTTTCCCGATAGCTACTCATCGGAAACAAGCTTGTATCTGTTTCTTTTGCCAGGCAAACTTCGAATGTGTCAAGAAAGAAAAAGATCGTGACTTATCAAACAACAAGAGTTATGAGGAAAATGCCTCTAAAATTGGTACAATTCTAAGGACCCGCTTTTCAAAGACAATGCGCGCATTATATTAGTAAAAAACTGCCTGGTTAGTTTTTGGCTAATACGGTCCTCTCTCTTGAGGTCCTCTGCCTAGGCCAAACTAGTTGGAATGTCTTCTGGCCAGTTTATACCGCTACTGGACTACTAGAAGTAGTCGAATTAAAAAATTCTTAGCAAGTAGCTTCTCAATTTCTCATTGCGAGTTCCTATTTTTTAGTTTTTTGCATGAAAGCCGTTTGCAATGAGAATTATAATACAGCGGTTGACACGAGCCCAGGAAAATATACTTTGGTAGTAATATCACTAAAAACGGGCTCTAGTTTCGGTATTAAGCAGTTTAATGTAAAGAAAATGAATCATTGAATGTAATAACAATTATAAAAATTTTTTACACCTGTCCCGATTGAGCCACAATTCAGTCCATGGACTGGGGGACGCCACACCCACTCTAAATTACCCCCCTAGCTAATGCTGGTGCCCATTTGACAGCTGGGTGAACTGAAGCAAATCAGATTTCTTTGTTTTGCTACACGACATATATTTCCAGTGTAGTCAGGAATCGAACCCCCAACCTTAAAGTCGTGAGTCCTACGCTCTTACCCCTAGGCTACAACCCCCTGCAGCAATGAGCAGATGTACAACCCCCTCAGCAATGAGAAGATGTACAATCCCTACAGCAATGAGCAGTTGTGCGGCGCCCCTACAACAATAAGCCATAGAAGTCGATCAGGATCTCCATTTTAAGCTTGAGATAATGTGAGTTTTAAACTGAATGAAAATATTTTTTTATTTCGACTATCGAAACTTAATCTAGTGATATTATGCTATATAAACCCGACTCAATCTTCGGGAGCTATTTCTGACCATGAAAATGTTTGAAATCGTTGTGGGCATTTAGAATCCCATTTCCTCAGAGAAAGTGCACTGATCAGCTGTTAGCCGCCAGTCAGGACTCGAGATAAAGCCAAGAAAAGAGGCCCGTTGTCCCAAAATGCGGAAGAAAATTTGGCGCTCTGAGAGAAATCGAGCTATAATGTAGGAGAGGGCAGTGGGATTTATTATTATCTGGCCCGAGAAGAGACAAAAATAGGAATGGAAGTTCTAAAACTTTCTGCCTTGGCCTTGCCAAGTGCAAGCCGTGTGTTGGAAGGAAATTGGAGACATGTGGTGAACGCACACTGACTGTCGTTTCGCTAAGCTGAAAATCCTTCAGCCTTAAACCTTTATGGGCGTTTCCCAATTTAGACGCGTTTTATTCGGCTCCATGGGGACCTGTGTGTGCACGCGTTAAAAATCAATACATTAATTGATTTGTATATAACGTTTGACAAAAACCATTGAAGCATCGATGCGAGGCGGACTTGACTTAAAAAACCACGAATGGCTACCAAAAACACCACTTCTAGGGCGCCGTCAATTAAGCGGCAACCGAAATTGCAGCAGCAACAGCAGAAGCAGCTCCAGAAACAACAGCCAGCAGCGTTGCCAAAGAATAAGCCAGTTCCGCCGCCAGTTCCAAGGAAGCCGACACTGCAGGAGCGACAGCATCGGCACGCACTCCATGGCGGAATGGCTCGTTCGGATTCCCTGCCACCACCTATCGGCTATAATGACGCCGACCGATTTTACCTGACAAGCCCGACGTTGCCTCCAGAAGCGACTGATTGGCCGAACACAAATCACATTGGTGACGCTGATTCGCTGGGTCACGTTGCTGCTGACAATCTGCTAATGCTAGACGAAGACTACGACGAGAATGACCCAGAGGGCCACACGGGCGGTTATCCCGACAGAAGTAGGCACATGGCGGAACGACCGTTTGAGTCCTCGCATGTCGGCACATCGCCTTGGCTCGACCGACAGTTGCGTCAATCGAGTGCTCGCCAGCCTGCTCCTCTGGTTCGGCGGCATGCACAGACGGACACTCGTGACTTGGACCGCGATAGAGATCGCCGACAGCGTCGCCTGGAGGAGCAGGTGAGCGATCTGAGAGCCGAGAATCGAGTCAAGGAGCGCGAGTTGGAGGCCAATCGGTACATTGAGCAGCAGATGAATCGAAAGCTCAAGACAACAGATGAAGCTTTTGCACTGCGACATGCCATCAAAGACAAGGAGCGCATCATTGATGGTCAGGAGAAAGTCATTTCTGAGCAAACAAGTGAAGTTGGGCGCCTGACAGAACTCAGCGCTGATCGTGAGAGACTTGTGATGCAGCTACAATCGGAGGTTGACAATCTCGAGCGCGTGCTGGCAGCTCAGCGGGCTCTGCGCGAAGGCGAACGGCTCCAGTCCGTGAGCGAAGAGCTGGATAGAGTCAAAGACGAGCTCGCAACGGCCGGTTTGGAGACAGACGCGCTGCGTAACGAGTTGCGCAATCTGCAGGGCACTCTTAGTCGCAAAGAGCGCGAAGTAAAGTCTAAAGAAGATCGGCTTAGTCAACTAGCTAATGAATTGGCAAGTGCCAATCAGACCATCGGAGGCTTGCGAAATGAGCTCACAGTTGCCGAAAGTCATGCTAAAGCGGCAGAACGTGAGGCTAAGTTGCTTCGAGAACAAAATCAGCAACTTTCGGATGTCAGAGAACGATGCCGAAATCTGCAGGATGAGAAGGCTTATATGGCAGAAGCTGTGCGGACGCTTGAAGGAAAGGTTGCTCAACTTGAGGCCGTAAAAAAGGATAAGGAAGTTCTTGATGGTTTGGTTGCGGATCTGAAGTCCGCTCTTAAAGACAAGAACCAGGTGCTGAAGGAGCGCAGAGATCTTCTAACCCAAACTCAACAGCTTCGAGACAGAATGAAGGATACGCTAGCGGATGAGGCTGGAATGCAACGAGAACTAAGCAGGCTGCAGGAAGTCTTAGGTGAGTTAGAAAAAGAGAACCAGTTTTATCGCGATCTAGACAATGACTTCCGCCGATTGAAGCAGCGCTACGAGGAGGTTGACAAAGCTCTTCGGGCTGACGAAGTTGCATTGGCGAAGCTTCGACCCCGGCTGGAGCGCCTGCAGGACCGGTGCAAGGAGAAGGACGATCTCATCAGACGTCTCGCAAACGAACTACGCTCTGGCGGAGATCGCCTTCCGCGTGAGCTGCTGCAAGAGGCCGATCGCAATCAGGGACTCTTTGTTGAAGATTATGTGGATCCGATGGAACTGACTGGGACTGATGGTAAGCAACCTCGTTTGTCCCGTCGGGATGCAATGGGCACTAGCTCGCCAATCGCTGCCTATGAGCCAGCTAGAAGGTCTACAGCAGCGCAGGCAGCAGCTGTGCAGCCCCAAGGACCAATATCCTCGGAATCTAACCGGCCAAATCCATTTGAGACAAACCAAAACGAGAGACACAACCAGCAACCGAGAAATTTCGAAGACTCTTCAAACCCACCGAATGAGCCATCGAGGAGAAACAGTCCTGGACGCTACCAGAAGCACACCAAAGAAAAGCCAATGACACACAGCCCGATTCGCCAAGATAGTCGTGCCGTTGAACCTAAACGCCGCGAGAGTCCTCGAAGAGGAGCATTTGGTCCTCCATCAGACAGCAATCGAGATCAGCCAAAGTACGAACCTGCAGCTCGGCAGGGCTCGAGTCCTCGAAGAAACGATCCTAAATTGCGCAATCGAGAGCTTAACGATATTCCTGAGCAAAAGACTTACGAGCCTGTAAGACGCGAGAGTCCCAATCGTGAGCATTATCATCATCCTTTTGAGCCGCAAAACTACTCACAGCAACGCCCAGAGACTCCAAGAAAAGTGACTTCAAACTTGCTAGACAAGCAGCCAGTTAACGCTATTTCCCAGTCAAACTATTATGAACCCAGCGACAATACGCCAAGCCCAGAAAATCTTCGAAGAAATGATCCTCGAACGTATCACACGCAACCTCGAAGGCACGAAGAACCACAGGCCCATGAGTCCCGGCGTCAAAAGAGTCCGCGTAGAGACGATCCATCGGCATATGAAAGACAATCTAGAAATCTCGAGGAACCCGATCAATTCTATGAACCACGACATCAAGACATTCAACAAAGAGAGGAACCTTGGGCCTACAGTGGGCATCCTAGAAACGACGAAGAACCAGAGGTCCATGAGCCACGACGTCAGGAGAGTCCTCGAAGAGACATGCGAGCGTATGACAGACAGCCGAGCAACATTAAACCGAGGTCTCAAGAGCCGCACCATCAGAAAGGCCCTGAAGTAGAGGATCAGCGGCAACCAGGCAACACGCAACCACAAACGTATAAGCCTCGTCTTCAGGAAAGTCCTCGAAGAGAACTGCCTCAGTCAAGCAACCTAGCTTCGCAGAGTCCCAGAGGCCAAAGCCCAGTGAGACCCTATGAAACAAGGCCACAAAGTGAAGGTATAAGAAATCCATTTACAGGTGTCGATCAGCAAGAAGAAAGCGTGCAGCTGGACCCACCGGTAAATGTAAGAGCAAGAACCCTAGCCGACGGCAGTGTGCTTGTTGAGTGGGACACGCCTCAGTTAGACCAACTGGACCGCAATCGCGGCATTGTTGTTGCCGGCTACAAAGTGTTCATCAATGACATCGAGGAGCAGTCGGTCGGCAGTTCTCGACTGACTAAGTCGCTCGTATCGAGAGGCATCGGGCTACCAGTGGCACGGGTTGGCGTCCAATCATTTGGCTACGACGGTGAAGTGTCCAGGATGGCACAGCTGGACACTAAGGCTGAACAATCGCAGCAACAGCAGCAGCAGCCGACCCCGCCAACGGTTTCTGCGCTACAGCCCCACTGGCAGACTCAGTCTCTACCAGAAAACGACAAAGAGAAGCAATTTGGACCCGAGCCTGTGGTAAGAGAACGAACGCAACCAACACATCATCAGGCTCCTTCTCAGCAGCAGCAGCAGGAGCAGCAGCAGCAGCAGCAGCCGGAGCCACGATCAAAGGACCCACCTCCGGATGCGCACTCGGTGACGCCGCAGCCGTTCGTGCGCAAAGCTCTCTATGACTATCAGCCCGGATTAAACTCGCCGTCGGCTTTTCCCTCATACGAACTGGAGCTTCACCGGGGCGATGACGTCACCACTTTTGGGCCAGTCAGACCGGACGGCATGTACAACGCCGAAGTGAACGGGAAACGTGGACTTGTGCCAGCGCAGTACTTGCAGCTCGAATGATATTGCAATGGGTTGATGGCCTCAATTAATCGTCGTTAGCATCATAAATATCATAGCAATATTTTAAACTACTTATGATGTGCTTCAGTGCTAAATAACCTCTTGGAGATTGATGCTTCGCTTGGTTTTCTTCGGGATCAATGTTATTCTTTTTTGCTTCTTCTATCGGAACGTTTTGTTGCTTGTTTTCAGTTTGCGAAATTTTCGATTTTGTAATCAATTGTAAGCAGGAGCCCCTCCTACTAAATTATGCGTATAGTTTTTTATCTGTTCGTAATAGAAGCCTTTGCTGCAGGGACTTTTTGCTTTCAGTTTCCAATGCTTGGCTGGGCCAACTCTGCACCGGTAAAGGTAAATGGCCTAGTAGCCTAATAGTACATGTATTCTAGTAAGGGAACTAATATACTTGCAAGACTTCTAAATGAGCTTGACAGAATTCGAAGTCATAAAAGTGTGCTCAGTTATCGGTTATTTTTCAAGGCTTCATTGATCAATTGTTAACTTAAGGCTTCATCCGACATGCTGTATAATAACAGAGTGTTCGCGCTTTTATTGCTGCAAGCGTTCGTTTTGCGCAAGTTTTCGTTTTCATTTTTACTGCCTGCTTTAGTTTTAGATCAAGAGCATGAAAAGTTTAGCTATTTTTTCAAATGCATCAACCGACTTTACGGTCTAATGTGAGTGATAAAACCTGACAAAGAGATTAGAAAAATGCGTCCGAATTTCAGAACTTAACTTTTTTTAAAACTCAACACATAAATAAAGGTTGGAGTATGCGTATAAAAAACTATTTGGATTAGTCACAGTCAAACAATGTATTTATTTATTTATGTACCTCGTATTTATAAAAAGCTCGAAGCGGATCCGTCACGTGCTCTTTTTGCGGCGGCGAAAAAAAGTCCTTTCGATAAGTTCCATTTTGATCGGGTCGGAATAGGAAAGACGGGATAAGTGGTCACATGTTTAGTAAAGAAAATTCAATTTAGGCGGCTGATATTGAAGTTTTTTTGGTGAAATCGAACAGGGAACACAAAATATATTTTACTGGTTTGTTTATTGGAACAATCACTAAATAAAATCATTTGCCGTCCCTTTGGAAAGCTGTGACGTTTTTGAGAGTTAAATTAATCGGGGGAATTACGAGTGCGCCACATCAAATATAGAGAATACCTTGGCGACATGAATATATGGGCTGCATTGAAATGTAGCTTCTTAATAATTAGGGTTCAATACGGAAGCCAAGCTTTATGTACAATATCTGCGTACTGTGATAGACAAATTTCGGGCAAAAGCTAATTTAAGTGAAAGAAAGTGTTTATCATAAACTAGATCCAAATGATACTAAGCCAAGTTGGATGTTATTCCAGTAAAAGGAAATTATGATTACTATTAAAGTGGAAGCTCTCATTGCAGGTGGCTAAGCTGCGCCAATGACTTGCCAGGATTGACTGCTGTCGCGGTCAGGACCGGGGGCTGCTGCTGCGCTTGCGGGAACGCAAAAATCGGCGGCGCTGCTGCTGCAGCGAATTCCGCGTAGCCTGCTAGGGACACAGCTGCTGAGGACAGCGTGTCAAACTGCTGCTGCTGAGATGATGGAGCCTGGTGCTGTCTAAGCCGAGCATTCTGTTGATTCAGATGCTCGTTGGCGGCAGTCAGCTCTAGGCACTGCCGACGGAGCTCTTCGAGACGACGACGCAACGAAGCATTCTCAGCCTGCAGCGTCGAGACCGTTGCGTCCAGTTGCGTCAATCCGGGAGCCGACTGCTGTGCTGAAAGTGTCGACTGCATCGTCGCTTGAAGAAAAGTCAACGGTGGCAGCTGCTGCTGCTGCTGCTGAGCTTCGAAATCTAAGCGGCGTCTCTTCAGTAGTGGCGCATCGCCGAAGCCAACCCCAGCGCCGAACATCATCAGCATTGTCGACGGATCTAATGTAGCTGCCGATGCTTGCGTCAGGAAGTCGGGCGGCAAAAGCAAAGTCGGCATCGAGGCTGCCGCTGCGGCTGCAGCTGCTGCGGCTGCAGCGGCAGCTGGATTTGGCATCGTTAAAGATCCCGCAGCTGAGACGGCGTCTAGGTGTCTAAAACGACAGCGCGCGCCACGTTTGCACTCGCCCTTCAGATGGTCCTTGCACACTGGAGGCTCCTCAGGATTAGTCACTGCTAGAAGGTCACTTGGCAGGCCGGTCAGCAGACGGTCTGGTAGCCTGCCGGTGGCCCTGAAGATGGCCTCCTCTTCCCGGCTGCAGTGAACGAATCGGCAAGCTGGTCTTTGGCAGCCACCGTTCTGGTAATCGTGGCAGAACACCAGCAGCGCAGCGGCTGCTGTTGGCGAGGACTCGGTGGACGAGGAGGACAGAAAAGGTGGCGGGGAACCGGTGGATCCGGAGGACTCCGGGTGTCGGTAGCGGCAGCGACGGCCGCGTTTGCAGACATGTCGAAGGAAGTCGCGACAAATGTCAGTTGAAGCGTCGGCAAGGGAGTCGGGCACGGTCACTGTCTGATGACTGCTTGTCATGGCGTGAGCTGGTTGAGCTGGGGTATAGAAAGAATGTTAAATTTAGATTAGTATTTAGTTATCAAAAAATGTTTCATTTTTATTTACTACGAAGTAAAAAGCTGCACATTTCCCACGAGAATTCAGCTTTAAAATCGAGCAATCATACATTAAAAAACTCTTGGGTAGCCTAATTTTTAAGGGCCTTGAATTTTCTAATGCACTATGGGCTATGGATCTACCTGAAAGTGCAGAAATATTCTTGATATTTTACCTAAGAATTACGTAGCTGAAGTAGAAATACAGTCTATTGATGAGGCTATGGAAATTGATTCTTTTCTGACACTAGGTTACAGATCGAATAATGTTTAATATTGCGGCCCGGTCAATACATTATGCAGTCTTTCGGGTAATTTTGATCGCAATTTATTCTCTCAATTTAATAGTTTTTTGCCAATCTGTCGGAAATCTGCTATTTTTAAAGATTGATCACACCGGGATTAAGTAGTGAGAATGAATACTTCAAACAGACAAGATTAAATTCCCGGATCAATATTAGGAGGCCCAGTTGGGAAAATTATTGAGTTGATTGACCAGTAGCTATAGAAATTTATCCCGTTAACAAAAATAAATCGGGAATACAGATTCCGGGATTTTTGAAAAAAAAACTACAGTTTTGTAGTCGCTTCATAATAAATTTAGATCGTACAAAACATGACACTGATAAAAAACCGTGCAAGGGAAATGCTTTAGTAACTATACAACTATGCAACTATGCAACGATGGATAATTTCCTTCATGCATCGAGAAGAGCATTGTTTGCTACTCAGCCACTTCGAGTTGCATCAGAGGCAAAAATATTTTTTCTTGTTTGCTCAATTTTTTGTTCGAACGTGCTAAAGTTGGCGAAAACTCGGTGTATGTGCCATTGTGCTTCGGGTGGGCCCTCTGTGTGTGACTGCAATGGACTCCGACAATGTAAACGATGATAACTCAGAGAGTTACCAAACGCATCGCTGTTCTGTCTTCTGTCTTCTGACGGTGTGCAAACAGCGGCAGGCAGATAAAATATGCAAAAAATCTGTCCCGCCACAATTACCTTGCCTTATGCGTTTATGTAACACTAAAATAAATAATATTTAATTTACCTAATAAAATCCAAATCTAAAATTTCAGGTAGATTTTCTTATAAAAGTGTTTATAAAATGCTCTTATAAAACTGTTGGGCCTACCTTTCTAAAATGTGACGAGAATACTTCCGTTACTTTTTTGCGGCCTGTTACTTGCGTCTGGCACCGAGTTTCTATTGAGTATCAAAATACGAGTTAATCTAAATTGATTGCAGGAGGACAACCTGATGAAGGTGCGCAAAATAAGGAGCAGACATGCCGCCAATGAGCTGACCTCGTTTTATTGCGAAAACTTGTTTTGTAGCGGTGTGTGCAGTCAGACTGGAGCTATTAATATAGTAAGTTTCCAGCTTCCAAGCAGTGCCAATGGAATAAATCTTTGCAATGAGTTACTTCAAGCAAAGCTATAGAGACGGAGGCAGGGGTTGGCTTGTATAGTGCTGTCGCAAGCTTCACCCGCTCTTGTTTCTCCTGAACCGAACCGCTGTGACATGACAGAACCGCTGATAAAGAGCTAGCAAAAAAACTGAGAGAAAATGGGCAAGGGGTGGCCCTGCTGGTTAAAGGGCTCTAGTCACTGGCTAGGACGAAGCTGGCGGAGTGGGGGTGGGGCCTGTGTCTCTCACTGTGCGACTCAAAATGAGCTCAAAATGCTGAAGCAGAAATATCTCTTCCCCAGAGCCTCTCTCTGGCCATTTTCTCTGTTCTTCTTTTCACCCTGAGGCAAAGGACACAAAAGATAACACAGTAGCGCTTCACAAGAGGGGCTGCAAGCCTGAGATTCGAAAGAAGAAAATGTATAGATCGCCTGCTAGACCGTTTCTCGTTTCTCTCTCTTTCAGTCTCTGATTTCGCGTCTGAAAGAGGGTCCACCCCTGCTCTGAAAGAGCTTAGCTAATCGGAGTTGGTAAAACAGCGAATGGACAATTATTTTATCTGTTGCTTCTGTCTTATCTGAGTCCACACCCGAGCCCCTCCGTTAACAGACTCGAGCTCTTAATTCTGGCTCCCCTCCCGTGAAAGAATGGTTCAATCCATCTCTTTTCTTTCCACCTGACAGAAGCTGTCAGGTGAGAATTTATGAAAGCAATTACGCGCAACGTCTGCGTCATATTGTTTTGGAAAGCTTCGCTTAGACTCGCGTCTGTCTGGGCGTCGGGACTGGGTTTTCTGCTGCGACCTTTCATACTGCGTTTATTCTATACAGAACCCACCTAGTACAATCAACGGCTGCTTTAAAAATAGTACACGAAAGAGAGTTGTTTATCAACTGAACTTCTTTAAGAATTAAATCTTGATGACCAGCGTTATAATTAGCTGGGTGCTCCGAACACGCCCACTCAATCGGATCCTGGTAACCCTGAATCACATGGGAATTAAGTGTCTTGTCCATAGTCGTAATATTGCTATCTCTGGAATCTCAATTCAGAAAATTTTTACAGTCATTGGCGTAATTATTGATCCAATAGATGTAAAACCCATAAAGTGAATTTCTCATCTATCTCCCGATAGTCATCTTTTTTGCACGACGATAGCTAGGCCAGCTAATGCCGAACGTGAAAAACTAAAGTTAAACTTCCTATTATGCTTCATTGAATAAGCAATTAATGAAAGTGGATTTGCCTGTATCGCTGCATGCTGTGTTGCTTAAATTATTTAATAAACGCGTGCTGACTGCTCTTTTTGTTCCGCGTTAGTGCTCAAATTGCTCTTCATCAACCTCTAGATGCACCACCGACTCATGTTAATCTCGAGAGTTCTTAAGTCGACTCTTTTCTGCGACGGTAGAGAATCAGGGAAGATTTTATCAAAGGGATAAACCAACACAGCTCTCTAAACCCTATCAAAGGATGATTTTGTCATGCAAAATTTGCGCAAGAGGACTACTTAAATACGCAAAACTTATAAAAATGATCAAAGCCGAATTTATGCTGATATATAAGTTTTAAACTAAACAAACTCATTAATTGCCCCGTGATTTCACTACGTAATGTTGGTCAGTTGTATGCGTGCATGTATCCTGGCTTTCCAATCGCAAATTAGAATCGCAATCGCTAATGGACTCAGGACATGTAGTTCGGGGTTCGATTCCCGAATAAAAAGAAAACAATTTGTGTCCTTTAGCGAGACACTTAACTCTGCATTGCTTCAGTTCACCCAGCTGTTAATTGAGTAGCAGCATTAGCTGGGTTAACTGAGGGTGGGGGTGGCTTACCCGCAGTCCATGGACTGAACAGCCGTACGCAGCATTCTGATGCGCAGCGCAATAGCTGCAGCTGTACTGTTAGCTGCACATCTCTCTTAATCACGGCATGTATAATAAATTATTATTATTATTATTAATTCAATTGCTACACGAAACCGAATCGGTACAGGACGGCAAAGTTGCGAGTTGTATTTCAATAAAAATAGCTCCTCGAGCATAATAATATTTATTTAAAATTCGCACTAAGTACGATTTTAGTGTACGTGGTAACAGTTCTATGGCCTAACCCACAGCACCTTGCTTGATGCTGGCTAGAGAAGTGTTTTTAAACTCATGACAAACCGACCGGCGCCGTTGTCTATGGTCTATCTCCATAGATATTCACACATACTAGCTACTAGCGGGCCATGAAACGCGTACTGTACAACTACAACTAACGACTACACAAATACGGAAATGGTTCTCGAGCAACAGATACTCGGTACCAGTTACAAGTAAATGTACCCCGTGCGTAGACTTCAGCCCTCTATACTCTATCAATATTTGGATATTATGGCCGAAACAACACTTACCAATTTGAAGATGAGAAATGTTGAACCGCTTTCTTCCTTGCAAAATGTGATACCAGAACGCGGCTTAGGCCGAACTAACTGCGACCAAAAAGTGTTCCTCCAACTCTCTCACCCGTTCTTTGTTTTCTACGCTCGAGTTGGCAAAGGCGAGCCCGCATCGCATTGCGACCCGAGACTAAATCCCAAATCCCATTGGACCGATCCTGCTTCCAATTGCAAATAAGAATTGGGGTCTAAGATTCATTTGAGCAAGAAAGAAAAAGACGGACAAACAGATTGAGGCTCTTGTCTGCTGCCAGCCCAAACTTAAGCTAGCAATAGCATCTGTTTCCCGAAGCCTTCCGAGATCCTACTTTGCCACGCAATTAATGCGGATGCTTTAATAGCCAATGAGGCGTACAATGAGCGGGTTAAATGGTCCAAAATGAAGTCGGATTTAAACTGGCAGCTTTCAGGATGTAAGGAGAGAAAATGCATTCATGGCTAAGCTCGAATCGGATTCCGAGATCATCAGATATCTTTAAGAGGCCAACTTTGTGTTCGAACCACAGTCTCTCTATTGAAATGCTTGTTTAACTGCGCGTTATAGTTAAAGTAAATACTTTTATTATCCACATTATTTCCCTTCGAGTGGTCAGGAGTTCGAATCGCAAGAGAACCCATTCGCGACCTCGAATAAGACACTTAAGAGCGATAGTTTCTCAGTTCCCGCCATTGGTAGCAACATCAGCAAGTGTAGAAAGTATAGAAATTCTTGTGGGTCTGGCGGCCCACAATGTCCATGGACTGAACAGCTGTACACAGCCTTTTGAAGCGCCGCGTAATAGTTGCAATAGCTGTGCCAATGGCTGTAAATCTGGCACAACTTGGCTAGGTGACGGTTGTAGTTAATTACATCCTTTTTGTATCATTTTCTGCACTGGTTTCTAGTATCGAGTACAGAGGAATTATGAAAGCATCGACTTGACGATGAAACCGAACATGGGACAAGTCAAGGTCAGTCTATTCACACAATCAGGGACGTCTTTGGACTATTTTAACTTCTAGTAAAAGCCGGAGATTTCACACAAAACGAACGCGAGGACGAATTTTCGACTAACGGATCGGGGAGCAAGGATTTGATAGTTATCAACAAAGTTAGCGGTCCGACTGCTCAAAGCTAGGAAGGAACAAATGTTGGTTCAGTCGTAGGATTAGCCGCTCCTCCAAGGATTCCGAGCCAATTTCGGCGACTTAGATTGCTCTGGCATATTCTGCAATTTATACGAGTAACAATGGTAAGTTGTCCATATGGTTTCAGAGTAAAACAAGGCTCAATTGCCACGTATGTGGCAATGCATTTCTATTTTCGGAGAAGTGAGCGTGCTTAAGTGAAAAGAAAATGACATAGACAGTCTGATCTTCTTACCATTTGCATTCAAATACTAGATCTTTTTTACCATAGATATATATTTTTTATTTAACTGGCATATGCCACTCATTTAACGGCCTAGGCCGATTAAACATATTGTCTATGGTCACAGTCGCTGTAAACAGTTTTAGTAGTGCAATCTCGTGAGCCGGGCCAAGCTTTAGGATTAAATACCCCCTGAAATCGTTGTCTATGGCCTAGGAACGGCTTCGGACTGCGCTTCTGGGCCTCGGCCCCATTCTTCGAAGTTTGATGAAGCCCCATACCCCGCAAAGCGGCTAACCGACTGAGGCATGACAGTGGCCATAGACACTGGCCAACCAACTGGCTCTTTTACATGTCTGTTTGATTGTTAGATTGTTGTCTATGGCAAAAGTTGTTTGCCAGTGGCCATAGAGCCTTCGGCTCTCGGGATTTAAACACATACCGACCTCAAACCCATAGAATATCGTATACTTACATTTAAGAAAATTGACTGATAAGACTAAGATTCTCTAGGCGGCGTAACCGCAAGCGAAATTTAAAATATTACTTTTATTAAAACAAAGCCTTTGCGAGTTAAAGGGCAAGTTTTTTATTTTCTTGGTGTTAAGTGTTAAACGTGATATACGGAGTGTTTCTAATATTAGCGCTGCTTTTTATTTTCTAAAGCTGGAAATGAACTGCTTCCTCGACATGACTAACTATACCTGCTCATTTGATTGCAGCCACTATGTATGTATTTTTTAGTATAAACAATAAAAACGTTGTTAATTTGCTTAAACACTACTTAAGCAGGACACAATTAAGTAGAGTAGTTTGCAAAGATGGCATTTACTCTGTTGGTTTTGAAATCAGCTAATGCCGTATAAAACTGTGGGTAGTGGTACAGCTACTACACAACAATGATCCCTCTGATTTGAAATTCGACAATATTAGTTAAAAAAACAAATTGCCTTTCACACCAAGTCCTCAAAAGCTCAGGTAAAACTACAACATTTCAAATCACAAGATAGTAAACAATATAATGTTAAGAAACATTAGTGCGAAACTAAAATAAACTGGACTATATTTTGTGATACAAAGAATGCATTTTTATACAGCATGTTAGGTCAGACTAAAAACTACGGTCTTTGCCTACTATTACTGCTAGTAGCAGAATAAGAACGTTAGTGAAATTACAATGCGCAACGTGTTGGAAAATCTATAAATGTTTCGTGAACTGTTTAAATTTGCTTTGACAATTGACAATGAAAAAAATACGCAAAAAGTTTCTTAGAAAAAAAGAAAAAAATGATACAAAGCTTTCGCAGAAATTTTCCATCTAAAACTTTCTCCAGGCTTTCTCTCTAACTTTCCTTCTCACTGCTTAACCATCGAACTACATAATTACGTGAAAAAGGGTTGACAAAACAATGAAACAGCTGCACTGAGATACAATGCTGACTGGATTAAAGTTGTGCACGGAATGACACCGTTCCGTTTGTTAGTGAAGTGAACCGTTTGTTAGAATCGTTAAAAATGTCTCGTCCCTCTTCAACATGTTTTCAGAAGTCGGGCTACAAAATTTTGCTGTGTTCTAGAATTTCATGAGCCCTAGTTGCTACGTGCAACCAAATTCAATTCAGGGTTGGGGGAAACCCCTTCGATACTTCTACTGTCGTTGCAGGTTTTTGTCGATGAACTGATCGGTTATTAAAATGGCCGTTTTACTCGTAGCAGCATTCGATAGAATTTGGACGCCTTCTGTTTAAAAAAACACCGTGTAGAAATTCAGGCTGAGTAATCGGGACGACACTGAAAATGAAAAAATACAAAAAACAAAAAAAATTTTGTGTTTTTATTGCTCGTACTCGTAGCGTCAGTATTTCTCTTGCCGCTTCATCCACAACTACGAACCGTCGTAGGTCGTCATTTTGTTGTGGATCTCCCGGTGGTGCCAGTATACTCCGGACAAATGGACGCCCTGGGCTCCAGCAGGAGCGAGGCGGCGTAGGCGCCTTCGTCGTCCAGACTGCGACTTGTGTCCAGCAGGTAGTTGCAGGCCTTGGAGGCATTTTTTAGGTCTTAGAAACACGGCAATGAATCACGGAGATCCTCTAGGGTAAAAACCTCACAGGGAACATCATAAGCGGTGCACCTCATGGGGAACACCTCACGGGGAACACCTCACGGGGAACACCTCATGGGGAACACCTCACGGGGAACACCTCACGGGGAACACCTCACGGGGAACACCTTCGCATGGCACGAGGATCGCATGGCAACCCTCACTTCAGAACCGTCTCCAAGGAATTTAAAAAGTCGAGAGTCGTCAACGTCTCGCTCACCACAGCATTGTACTCGATCCGATACGGTGTCTGCTGGTACTGCTGAATCTCACGGATGACGTGAGCGATCTGAAAATATTGAAGTCTTTATGTGTACTACAATGTTTCCAGTCACACTTAACTGCCTCATAAATATTCTCAAATTTGAAAATACCATTCGCATCTTGCAAAAGTTGACCAGGCCCTCCTCTGTGATGTTAGACGTGCCCTCCTCGATGAAGGAAAGGTCAGTTAGATACATGCCCAGGTAGGGAATGCAGGGTGGGTCACACCTGCATTAATTGAACAAAGAACACGAGTTTTTATAACAAGGCAAAGCGTTCGGTCTTGGATTTCAATAAAAAAATACTTTTATCGTACGTATGAAGGGCCGCTCGCATGTTTCTGAAGCGACCGTCTGAAGACACGAGCTGCTGTAGACGATCGATCATGAGTCTGGTTGTTTTGCTCAACCGATCCCAGGTGCGCTTGAGTCGGAAAACTGCCGAGTTAACAAACGCCGCGCAGATCTGGAGTACGCCATTGTAGTTGCGCAGACAGCGACAGATGTCGGCTATGGCGGCCCACTTTTCGATACAGGCGATGCGATCCGTGATGTCCGTGCGGCTGACGATCTCAGTGATGACCAGGTAGCTCACCTCGTTGAAGCGACGGCTAATGCGAAGCACCGTTGAGGCCGACTTGTCTTTAGCGCTCTTGCGCATTGAAGTCTGCATGATGATATCGCTGAGCGGGATCACAGAGAAAAGTGAAGCTTTTGTCTCATTACGAACATGTGATATCGATAGCGTTATAAATCTGAAAGCTAGGTTCCTATTTTAGAACATTTTTTTCGAACTGAGCAAATATAGATGAAAGACTCACGTAGAAGTCATGGCCCGGAACAGCTGATGATCAATGTAGGTCATTTGCTCGGCAATGTCCAGTGCTGAAAGTCTGTCGAAGCAGCTGCTGCCATCGCCACCGCCACCAGTGGCACCGCCACTTGGCGTCAGTATGCTGTCAATGTCCACAGGATTGTCGACTAGGCCACCTTCGCGCAGCAGCATCAGCATCTGAACGGCCGCTTTGTGATCCGGCGGGAATAGACTCTGGTTGCACACCTGTAGGAGTGTCATGTGAGTAGCGAACCGCAGCGAGGATCATATCAGTTGTGCATCGAAATTGTTTATTAAAATAGTCCATTATACTGTAGTACGAGCTAGCACCTTCAATCAGTATTAAATACGAGTATATCGTTTCGGTACAAACCAGGTCTTCAAGCAGCTGAGTCATCTGATGTCGAAGATTCAGATCGGTCTCAACATCCTCGCCAAACTTGTACACCCAGTGGCGCAGTACATTGAGCACTCGCATGGTGGCCGCAGTGCAAATAATGCTGAGTCGCTTCATCAGCATGCTGTTGCTATTGCTGGCGGCGGCTGACACGGCTGCGTCGCTTGGTCGATGCTGCAACTGCGATGTCGCAGCACCACGCCGCGTTGATGTCATCGTAGAAGTCGATTGTATCGTTGTTACTGTTGTAGTGACAGCTGCTCCAGCAGTGGCCACGGCGAAGGCCAAGGCTGCGGCAGTGTTGCTGGAGCGTCGACCAACCGCTCGAGACGATGTGACAACTGCGCCGGCTTTGCACGGTGGCGGCCCAACGGCTGCTGCGGCGGTGACTGCAGGTGGGCCAGGCAGGTCACTAGAATCGACGTTAGATGGACGCTTGGAGCCAACTGAAATCAAATTTAATCGAGCTTTTAATTGCGTTTCTTGTGGCTTATATCTTGGCCACCTTATTCCATTGTATAGACTCACGAGACGACGCCATGGAACCTCGAGGCGAGAAAATGCTGCTGCCTCCACCGGCTGGGCTCAGGAAGCTGACATTTCTAGTGCCAGCATCTGCAGTGGCAGTTAGCATGTGCGGCGCAACGGTTGGCGAGCTGGCACTGTGCGAAATCGGTGAGATGGCCGCGAGGACTGTTGGCGAAGTAGCCCTACGTGGTGAACTCGCCACTGCAGCTGCCGCGGTAGCAGCAGCTGAGGCAGCGACAGCGGCCGCTGCGGCCGTAGCTGCGGCGGCTGCTGCAGCCTCCAAATGTGACGGCCGATTCGGGCGTCTGGTATATTGCCGCTGGTAAAGATGCTGCTGTGGCTGCTGCTGCTGTTGATGCAAACAGGGCTGATCCCTTTCTACCTGGAGCTCTTTCTCGTCTTCAGACCAGCTGCGTCCCGTATACTGCTCCTGCCGCATCATTTGACGTCGATGCTCCGCCACTTCTGATAGTTCCTGCAAACCTTCGCCCAGCTGTCCAGTGCCTGACGTTAGCATAGACTGCTGAGCCGACTTCAGAGCCAACGATGGCTTATCCGCAGGTGGCGGCGACGTTGGTCTTAGCGTTGCAGACATGCTTGCATCCAAGCTGCCTGTGCGGTAGGCGCCGCTGCCGCCACCTCCGACCTCCATCCGTACCATGCCAGTGCTAATTCTTCGACTCTTGTCGGACAGCGGGTTCACGTGAAGGTAGCTGCTGGCGGCACCGCCACCGATTCCAGCGCCGCTGGCGGCACCCTTGGCCGCCGCTGCTGCTGCGACTCCTCCATAGACGGTGAGAAAATTGCCGCCGCTCTCGACGTCGTTGGACCTTGAAGAGCAAGAGAAGTCGCCGAAATGTGTGTGCTGTGACTATTTTTTAAGACTCTCTACGTTTACTATTGAAGCGATACTGATATAAATAATTATAATTATAGCAAACGTAGTAAACTACGTTTACTTTTGCTCTAGCAAAAGAGCCAGTAACGACTAGACGAATAGTGTTTATTTTACGGCACTGAAATCCTGAAATACACGTACGGCAGGTAATATTAAAAAATTAAAATTTATAATCAGGTTAATTGGAGCTCTATTTACCCCTGCCCGCTGAAACTTGGCCTGGGGTCGAGATTGCCGCATTCTGGGTTCGCTAGTACTTGTCTGAGCGCCTGAATGACAGTCTCAGACTTGGTGAAGATGCGATATGTCAACAAGAATGTGTTTAGAAAGTCGATGCTGAGAAAACGGAGATCAGTCAGCCGGTCCAAAAGTCGATCGACGGAGGCATGCCGAATCTGCGCCAGAAATAAAAAAGTACGAGTGATTAATGCGAAATTTCTCAAAAACACGCAAAAAATATTTGCTGCTGCCGATTTCACTTACCTGTGGCACCTTGCAGGAATTTAGCGTTCGACTGAATTTTATGTCGACATCATCGCGAAAGAGTTTCGGATCGGACCTTGAGTGCCAGGAAAAAATGAGCTCTTAACAACTATTCCATGTTTTATTCCGTCTGAGATTGATAACTAAGTTAATATTAAGTTAATAAGTTCATTTGGCTGAAAAAATGTAAGCCAGCATTTGCTAGATTAGAAATTTGGGAAGGTGTCGCAGCCTATATGGTCCATGTACTGGATACCTGTGTGCGCTGTATAGCAGCGTCTGTGACAGTGGCTGCACATCTGACTTATGTTTTATTTCTGCGCATTTATTATTCATAGAAAAATTAAAACGCGCTCAAATTCCTTACCGAATCGTGTGCGGCATGCAGACTGAACTGATTTCGGCTAAAGAGCTGTTCAGCAGGTCGCTGTAGTGAATCTGCTCGATGCACTGCCATGTGGAGGGGCATTATTCACTCAGTAATTATGAAATATGGAAGAAGATTGTGAATTTATCAATTGAATACCTGGTTGATGTCTGAGCACCATGCGGCCTTCTCTTGTGCGGACATCGCCACCAGAGTTATCACAACTGGTGGGCCTGATTTCACGTCTAGGACCAGACGAAAATCTAATCCACCATAGTCTGGCTGCTGCTGCTGCTGTTGCTGCTGCTGCTGTGACTGCAACTGCTGACCCTTTGGTGGTGTTCCTACGGTAAGCAAACCGGAGCTCTGCTGCTGCGACTGCTGCTGTTGCTGTTGCGACTGCTGCTGCTGCTGCTGCTGCTGCTGCTGCTGCTGCTGCTGGAGCTGCTGTGGCTGATTTTCATCTTCATCGTAGTAGAAGAAGTCGGAGCTCGTGTCTTCAGACAGGGTGCAATCCGCCAGCGGAATCTTGCCATTGTTCTGTAACAGATATGAAAATAATAAGGAGTGCACTAACGAGCGACTTCAACAAATTGAACAACGAGACTTCCAGTCGTTCAATTGATGGCTACACATAAGCACAGGTGTCATGTTCAGGTTCATGTTTTCAGTAGATTATACTTCAGTACCCTCCTTGTTGATTTTCTTTGACTGAAAAAATCAGACAAATCAATCAGTGATTGAGAACAATAAGTCCTGAATGATTTCCCCAGGGTACAAGGACTTGTTAAGCTTTAGACTGTTTAGTTTTTTAGCTCCTGAGAGATTTTTCTCCTGAGATTCTTCGATAGTAAAGACTTGATGATGAGATAGACAAATTTTAATTACTCACCTTGACGAGGTGAAGTCGGCCGTTCGACGCTCGCGTAGTCAGAATGAGATGGTTAGTAAACAGAAACACCTGGCGCACTGCCTCCTTCTTTGAGTCCTTACCGAAGGTGGAGCTGAAGGAGCCGAGCCGGGGTCGAATGCGCTGGCGATCAGGTCCGGCAACCTGGGTTAGCGTGCCCTGTCTGACGAAGATCTGATTGACGTCTAGCAGGATGTCGCAGCCTTCGACAATCATCCGCTCGATGGCCAGGTTCTTTCGAATGTTCTCCGTCTCGGAGACTTCGTCGTGCATCACGTGAGACAGGTTCTGAAGCTTGCTGTTCGCAAACTCCAGCTGCTGACGATCGACGTGATCGTGCGGCGTGTGGGCCAGCAGCTCGTGCAGGGTGATGATGTACCGTGGAATCTGGTGCATCGGATAGGTGAGAAAGGTCTCCAAGCTGCGGCCCTCGCACACCGGCCTGTCTTCGTAGCGCTTTAGCAGTACAGCAAAATCAGGCTTCTGCTTGTACTCGGCCAGCACCTGCAGGCTAAAGTGGTGGTTGCGTACGTACTCCTGATAGATGGCCAGCATCGGCAGCAGCATATCGAACAGGTCGCCCAGCTGCAGGGTGGGCCAGTTGTCCATCTTGCTGTTCAACCCCTGCAGGAAGATCTGGTGCAGAAACAGCAGGGTCTCGCTAAAAACGTTGGAAATGTAGAAATATATTATTTATTTTGCATGCACCGTGCATATTATGCTTGTGTATTGCCTTTAAAATCGCCTCTCACGCATTTAGAAATATCGAATTGACGTCCTCGTGGGAGATAATCGGCTTTCTGGCGGATGCGGCCATTTTGAAGGGCCGCAGAAAGCATGACACCAACACACTGATCTGCTGCACGTACTCCTGCTCGCACTCGACAAGGCCGAACACGATGCCATTCCGCTTGCGCATGTGCTCGGCGTGCTCGGATTTGATGTACATCTCCACAATCTGCTTCCAGCGGCGGCGACAGAGCCAGCCACGAAAAAATGATTGCACCTGGGAGGCCTGAGGAAGTCCCGGAGTAATATTGGGACGCTTTTGCCATTATAGTACGCAGCTTGTAGCTTCGGCCTGCGTGTAATCTGACCGACAAGGCCCTAAAACATTCCCTTGAAAATTATGACCTCGGTGCGTTAAAATGAGAGACTTTCAGAAACTCATCACTACATTCTCGTTTTTTGTGTTTCATACTCGTATTAATGATTTTAGCAAAATTATTTTTCTATACCTTTTCTAGCTCGTATTAAAAATACTCTAATCACCTGTGCCATCTCTCCTGCTCGGTTCTTTCTTACTTCCGCAGTGACATCCCGTTCGCTTCACCTGCTGGGTCTGCGCCTCTGCCCTTGTCGCACAGTGTCTCATCCATACTCTTTCCCCTTCGGCTCGAGTCCCCGGATTCGTTGCACTCCGCGATTCAGCTTCCGATTTCTCTACATCAGCCTTTATCTCCTTTCGAAATCTCAGCCTCTGCGCAAGTCTCATTGCCGCGACCCTATCGAAGCGCGAGCAGCCCCACCTGAATAATTTGATCTCCGCTTCCGCCGGTCTCTCACGCACCGCTTGATTTCCAGCTGCTCGCGAGTCAAATGCAACATTTCATCGCTCCATTCGGTACGATAGTCTTCTCGTGTGTCAGGTGGCCCTTAGTTAGGGGTAGAATACTTGACTTTTGCCATGTAATAGGCAGTTTGAAGGTGTCTTCAGTCAGGTTGATAAATCGTGCAACTTTCATTTTTATTTGTATATATTATTCGCACCGTTTTTGGAGGCTAAAAAGCTACGATTGTGCCACTGGTTGTATGTACAGATCACTGTCTCGGTGCAATTCCTTCCTCTTGCACTGTGGGTCAACCTCCGTTGACTCCTGAAAACAAGCGGGCACATGGGGGTGCATATCTATTGTTTATATATTTATTGTTCGTTGGGTGTTGACCCTCGTAGGCGCAAGTTGCACAACAAGCAACCAACCTTTCTCTCCACGGCTGCGCCTTAAATGAAAATGACATCGCTGCGGATTAGAGTTCAAGGACCTTGGTTCGAGAGACCAATGCGTTAACCGCTCTGCCACTCACCCCTATCGAAGGAGCAAACAATTTTATTGAAATCGTTGGAGTTGGACATCGATTCACCGAATCCAGGCTTTTGGAACAAAAAATCTCCAATTAGGATGAAAAAGTTTACTGTACCAGATATAAACTCTGTCTAACGCTGTAAACCTAGCATGACGCGCCTCCTCACCTTTTTGCTTCTTCGAAGTTCTTCGCTTTCTTCCACCGAGGACTGCGACGAATTGCTGCGGCCAGGCAGGGCATTGCCCCGCCTCGCACTTTTGAGCTGTAAATATAGTTTTGATAATTAATGGTGTGATCATTAACGCAGTAGGTAACTTATATTTAAACATGCAAAATAAACAAGCCGAAAAGCTGACGCTGCTCACTTCGCGGATTTCCATTCTCAGCTTCCTTACGTCGCCGCCCAGCTCCTCAGTCTGCTGCACATAGTTCCATTTAGACCGGCGCTCGCTCTCCAAGATGTGCATCAGATGCTGGTGCTTCTGGTCCAGCTCTTCTTTAAGCTCCTGCAGTCTGCTGTAGCTGCAAGTTATTTGGTTGCTTTTGCCCTCATTTCTAATGCTGGGGCACGCGAAAGTGATAGGTAAAAATATTCTGAGCTCATTAGGGCGCAGCAGCTGTAGCTTTGAACTGTACGCTTCGATTTAATCTGCATGTACTACTAAATCCCTCATTTAGACTAATCCCAGCAAGTTGACAGTCACTAATAAAACGTTGCAACTCGTCAAAAAGTTGGTTTTTGTGTCAAATTTGTGAATTATCTTAGCGACAGTATGACTTCTAACACATAATTTAAATTTCATATATTACTTAAACCTCGATTATAAGTCGATTCTTCTTTATCATTAATGGAATATCCCATTTCCACCTCAGTCACTGAAATGAGGGGTTCAAGTGAGCTAGTCTAGCATACTAAGCCGCTCGCCCGCTGTTATTACACTTAAACCTCCCTGTTATCAGCTCCGTCAAAACATATTATGAGAATGTAGTCGCTTTCTCTAATATGGTAGACGAGGTAACCTGCTCATTTCAATCTACTTCTCTAATTGTAAGACCGATGCCTCCCAAATCCAACGTCTAGCGCAAGCGAACCTGGCATTCCGGATCGCTTCAACCCAAGCGTCGCACTCGACCTCTGACTCGGCGCGCAGGTCGTAGTGCCTCTGGCCGTCCTTCTTGTAGAAGATGCTGAAGCAGTGCTATTAGGCCGGTTTGGGGGAACAGGAAATTTTTTCGAGGTGAGTGCCATTGTTTGAGCAGAGCTTACAGTTGTAGGCAGTCAAATAAGTGGCTATCGGGTCTTCTTTTGGCTATAATCTTGGCTATGTTTCAGTTTAAGGTATCCTTTAATAACTGGCTATGCGGATTTTTTGCGAGACAAATGGTGCAGATTTAGCAGTTCAGTAGAAAGAGGCTAAAGAATAACAGATTAGACACTGCAAGTGTCCTAGATGACGGACGCTGGCGGTTTGTCTGTCACCGCGATGTCCTACACCGAAAGAAGCAGCTTTTAATCGATAAAATTATACGATAATTTGAAGACAAGAAGTTGACAATCTTGAGAAAGCTTGAAAGCAAAACTATTTTTAATTAGCTAATGCATTTAATTGAAGATTGCTTGTTTTGCATTGACATTTGCCTTTCTCGAATATTATCGTGATTCTTATCTGGCCTTTGATATTCCTCTCCTAATAATGTGCGGAATTATTATACCGCTTAAAAACAGGCAAGATGTAAATAAACTGAGTGCATTTTTAAGCAAAAAAAGGGTTGGAAAACAGCGATTTCGTGACCCAATTCATGTTCTTCGGACTCCACTATCAACCATGGAAACATAACTTCTCAAAGTATGCCTCGGAAACCCAGAAGTTTCTGCGAAAACCACACTGCCCCATCTTGGAGCTCCAGTTGCATAACGAAAATTCTTTGTTGAAACCTAAAATACGAATGTCGCATCAAAATAGCAAATTCTCACCGGAAACCAGGTCTAGCCATAAACCACAACGTCTTACCAGAAACCACAATGTCTCAACAGAAACCACAATGTCTTACCAGAAACCACATTGTAATCACCAGAAACCACAACTTCTAATCACAAGTCACAATTTCCAATCATAAATCAATGCCCCATCAGTAACCACTGCATTTCACAAGAAAGTCTAACAAATTCCTCATTAAATGCACACCACCTCACCAGAAGCCCGACAGCCTCCACGAAGGCTACCGTCTTGCCAGGGCTTACCGACAGCTGCTGTCTGTCGCCCCGGTCCGGCAGCTTCACCGAGGCGAACTTGTCACAATAGGAGCCCTCCAGTAGGGCTACACCAGACGGCCGCTCACTGCGCTCTGTCTCATAGTAGAACAGCAGGTTCTGGTATAGAATAAAGTAGCGCAACTGCCAGCGGCCCGTGTCCAGACTGCGCTTGTGCAGGTTGCCGACCATTGTGGCTGCCGACGCATTGTTCCGGCGCGCCCGGCTGGCCAGATGCAACAGTTGGGAATCGTTAACGCGCACCGCCTTCTGCATTATGATTCTGTTGCGAAACTAGAACTGCGTCTGTTTGCTGCTGTCTGTCTGAACTCCTGGGCAAATAATGCTCCGCATTTCTTGTTTGTTAAGCTAGCAGCAGCTCAGGCACTCAAATGAAGCTCGATTCCCACTGGCTGGCAACGGATCGGGTAAGGGGGTAAGATTTAAGATAGAAGAACAGGACAGGTTAGTAAAAAAGTGAGCAAGTGACTCTGAAACATTCGAACTGTCTTTTGGAAAGTTAGAAAAATACATGTGAATAATAAAACGAGAAAACGGTAAATAGAAAATTAGGAGTTTGAAATGAATAGGCTCATCATTTGCCTTTTTACAATTCTAGTTGGTTTTTATGAAACTCACCCCACTCCTCTTCTTTTTCCATCGCGTCAGAGGCACCACATCACGCAGCGAACCACCCCACTCCTCTTACTTTTCTGTCCCGTCAGAAGCGCCATCTCACGCCGCAAACCACCCACTCCTCTTACTTTTCTGTCCCGTCAGAAGCGCCACCTCACGCCGCGACCCATCCATAGCTCGCCTAAAAGCAGAAAAATAGATAATTAAGCAAATAATGAAGATGTACAAGGGGCACTTCAAAATCTTCAAAATATTCATTTGCATCTAAATATAGTCGGCAGGCACGGAAGGCACCTTACATGGGTAGGAATAGGAGGATGATAAGCCAACAAAGAAGAAAGCAAGATTTTTCAAATAAAATCCTAGCACGGACAGAGGAACCTCAGAAGATTAGCTGTTGCTCCCGTTGCCCATCTGTTCGGCTTTGTCCCGCAGATCCCATAGTCAGTGTATCACTTTGCCCTGTCCGCTCTTTCAGTATCCTTACAAGAAGCAGGGTAAGAGCTAACAAGCAAACAGGCAGCTTAAGTCTCATTCATTGGCCAGCTTTTTCCTCAATCTTAAATAAACAGTGGCTCAGCATCACGCGCGCCATCCCTGCTCTAAGATTGAGCTGAGCCTTTTGTGCTTGAAATAGCAAAAGAAAAAGTCGAGACGTTTTTCTATCTTTTTTATTCAGAGCTGCGCGAGGATTCAGGTGCATAGGGTGAGGACCTGGGAAACCTATTGAATGCTACTGGCAGGGGGGGTGGGCCCGTCCATTAATTAGTTGCGGATGCAGTGAAAAGAAGTGGAAAATGAAGGTGATTCTGAGCGGCAGAAATGGCGTCATTGCTCTGACAGTGTGATATTATATTTCAGCGGAATGTCTCAAGACAGCGGGATTTCTGCAGGCTCTGCTCTGAGCAGCAGCTGGCACAAGGAGTGTCTCTAGGGGACTCTCGGGAGGAGGTAGCAAGTAGCTTCGTCTGCCTTCAAATTATGATAGCTAGAGGTAATTACTCGTGCGCGCCCCCTTCATTATAACTGCATCCCACAGGCTCTCATCCAGTAGGCTGAAATGAGCATCCTGAACTGACCTACCCTTCCCAACCTGCCCTACATACTGCTTGACGTCTACACTAACTGCCACTCTACTTGGCCCACTGTGTCTATTCATCCTACTCTCACCACTCACTCTACCTGATCTACTCTCTCTATTCTCTTAGCCCTACTCTGTCTACTCTGTCTACTCTGTCTACTCTATCTACCCTGTCTGTGTACCCTGTCTACTCTGTCTACTCTGTCTACTCTGTCTACTCTGTCTACTCTGTCTACTCAGTCTACTCTGTCTACTCTGTCTACTCTATCTACCCTGTCTGTGTACCCTGTCTACTCTGTCTACTCTGTCTACTTAGTCTACTCTGTCTACTCTGTCTACTCTATCTACCCTGTCTGTGTACCCTGTCTACTCTGTCTACTCTGTCTACTCATTCTTTTCGAAATGTCGAGCTGGCTTAAATGGTAGCAAATTTGTCCTTTTAATTAAATAATTAATAAATTTCACGAGAATTTTCATCGCCTGACTGACAGTAGACAGAGAAGCAAATCTATTGTGATTTTTAGAAAGATAATGAAGAAAAAATTCATTATTTAAACAGTGGAGCTTTAGAGGGCCCCCAATGTGTCTTTGTCTTAAATAGAGCAGCTTTGATAGATTACGAGCTATTGCGGCCGTAAACAAAGAAAACTTCATGATTTGTTATACTGGATAACAGCGCTGACAACAGACAGAACAATGGGAAGTTGGCCATAAAAATATTCCCTCTAACTGTTTAGTTTCCCACTGCTTGACCGATCAGTTTTTCCCCGCTTGAGACAATACCTTCGAGACAGAAATTAATTAACCTAACGCTGACGTTCTACGTCATCCTCCAAACAATTGTGTGTGTGACCCATTCTGAGCTGGATGCGACAACACAATACATCACTTATCTACTTAACATTTTCTGTAACTAAAAATACAGCGAGATGTCAATAGAATGGTAAAATAATTTTCAATTGTTCGAACTCTGACTTCAAGCACATTAGGCTCTACTACTGACTCCACTCCCCTCCTGACTCCACTCCACTCCTGACTCCACTCCACTCCTGACTCCACTCCACTCCTGACTCCACTCCACTCCTGACTCCACTCCACTCCTGACTCCACTCCACTCCTGACTCCACTCTACTCCACTCCTGACTGTACTCCACTCCATTCCCGACTCCACACCACTCCTGGCTCCACTCCACTCCTTACTCCACTCCACTCCACTCCTGACTGTACTCCACTCCATTCCCGACTCCACTCCACTCCTGACTCCACTCCATTCCCGACTCCACTCCACTCCTGACTCCACTCCATTCCCGACTCCACTCCACTCCTGACTCCACTCCATTCCTTACTCCACTCTACTCCACTCCTGACTGTACTCCACTCCATTCCCGACTCCACACCACTCCTGGCTCCACTCCACTCCTTACTCCACTCTACTCCACTCCTGACTGTACTCCACTCCTTACTCCACTCTACTCCACTCCTTACTCCACTCTACTCCTGACTCTACTCCACTCCCGACTCCACTCCACTCTTGACTACACTCTACTCCTGACACCACTCCACTCCCGACTCCACTCCACTCCTGGCTCCACTCCACTCCTTACTCCACTCTACTCCACTCCTGACTCCACTCCACTCCCAACTCCACTCTAATCCAAACACTGGAAGCACTTGGATAGCAAATTTGGAAGCCGTTGTTGATTCCTGATGCAGGAGTACGTGGACATTGAGCCCGCCATCCAGTTTTAGTATTAGTGGACAGAAAAACACACTCTGCAAGAGCCAATGCGTGCGTACCATTGTGCCGCCACTGGCATGAAGGGGAGCTTGTTTATTTAGTTCCCTCTCCTGTTTCCACGAAAGCAGCAGTTTCAGCAGTTCTGCTGGCCCCTAAAAACCCATCTCTGAATCTCTACTGTGAGCTGTTAAAATTTATTTGTGAATAATTAACTGCGCCTTGTACTCGTAGAATAGCTAATTAGTTGGCTGACGAGTCCAAGTAAAGAGCGACAGAAAACTTGCAGGGCGAAAATATCTTCATCGACAGGTAAGCCGACCGCAGATTTTATTTTAGACCACAGATTATAATCTTAACCGGCTGCAAAACTACAGGTGCAAGGCTTGAGCTTGAGGTCCGGCGGATTAAGTTGCACTTTTCAGATTTGCTGAAACTGATCCACGAGGGATTTAAAAGCTGGGGATTTAAATGTGCGTTCCCATAGCGATGACAAGTTATAAATCAGCTGATCTATAAATTCGTAATAACTGCCTAGAAATAAGAGATTCAAAAACTTGCGTTTATTTAAACTTTTTCTCTTCAGCAGCAGCACAAGCAGCAGCAGCAACAGAAGCAGCAGCAGCATCAGCAGCAGCAGCATCAGCAGCAGCATCAGCAGCAGCAGCATCAGCAGCAGCAGCAGCAGCAGCAGCAGCAGCAGCACAGGCATCAAGAGGAGCCGATAAAAGATCAAAGATCATGGCCTCAGTAAAAAAATTCGTTGTAGCAACATTTTTCGAATATGAAACACAAAAGGTGATCGCAATATCCTCCTACAAGATCGGTCTAATCTATCGCAGCATCCAGCTGCTGATTGTGGCCTACGTGGTTGGCTGGGTCATGCTGCGTGAGAAAGGCTACCAGAGCTTCGACAGTGTTGTCAGCGGCGTAACCACAAAGCTGAAAGGTGAGACGGCTTGCATCGAGATGAAAAATGGACATTGGGAAACATGGAAACAGTGAGAGAGGGAGAGCGGGAGAGAAGAGAGTGGACACTGCCCATTGAATTTCAAAAATCTAATGTTGCAATCGATTCCGATATGTATCGAAAAAATTGAAATCAGGATTCGAACCAAGGCAACTCCACACGCGTTTCGCTCTTATTGGAGCTCATCAGTAGAGTCTAGCCTAGTGCTCTAGCCATTAGGCTATAGGCGCTTGTTCAAATCCAGCTTTCAATCTCAACATATCGTAATAGATTCGGCAGCGCCCCGCAACTCAATCCATACTCACTCAACTCCGTGGCACTGACTCGGTCGTACGAGACGCCGGTGCTGGCCTGAGAGAGAGGGAGAGAGGGAGAAAGAGAGCGGGAGAGAGGAGAGAGGACACTGCCCATTGAATTTCAAAAATCTAATGTTGGAATCGATTCCGATATGTATCGAAAAAATTGAAATCAGGATTCGAACCAATGCAACTCCAGACGCGTTTCGCTCTTATTGGAGCTCATCAGTAGAGTCTAGCCTAGCGCTCTAGCCATTAGGCTATAGGCGAGAGTGAGTGAGAGTGAGAGTGAGAGAGAGAGGGAGAGAGGGAGAGAGGGGGATAGAGTGAGAGAGTGAGAGAGTGAGAGAGGGAGAGAGAGTGAGAGAGGGAGAGAGGGAGAGAGGGAGAGAGGGAGAGATGGAGAGAGGGAGAGAGGGAGAGAGGGAGAGAGGGAGAGAGGGAGAGAGGGAGAGAGGGAGAGAGGGAGAGAGGGAGAGAGGGAGGGAGAGAGGGAGGGAGGGAGTTAGAGATGGTGACACAAATAAAGGGAGATTGTGCGGTTCATCTATCGTGGGTAGTGAAAGGAGTTCTTAAAGAAGGAAATGAGAAATATTAAACGAATGAAAATTTGTGAAAGGCAAGTAGTAATATAACAACGTTGAGAGAAGGCGGAAATGTGGTAAAAATTCGCTAACTGTTTAATTTGATTCCACTCCAATATAGACAATGAGAATTAGGAAACGCTGTTAGGGAAGTGAAAATGAGAACTACAGCGTCAGTAAAATCCGGAGTTGATAATTAAATCAAAGATAAAGTAATGAAAATTTCACTCCATGGTCCCGAGAGTCAGTACTTGCCAGCAGATTTGTCCGTACGATAAAGTCATAATTTTTCATCGATTCCCACACCAGGCTAACTGCCAAATTGCTTAATTATCAATGGGACACGATAAATAAACTGTGCCTACCTGGTCTACCTTAGTGGCCAGAGTAGATAATCCATTCCCTGCAGCTAGCTATTTTTTATCTGCCTGGCAACAAACTGACTGGCACTCCGCATGAGTTTTGTGTGATAGCGGGAACCGCTTCTAATGAAGGCTAAATGGGAAAGAAATTTTTATAGGTACAATTTGGACGATGAAGAATTAATTATATGAAGCGACAGACAATTTTTTTGTAACTATGCATTATCAATTTGGCAGATAACTGACAGAATGATAGAAGTATTTGGATGAAAACGGAGTTTGTGAGGCTGGATAAGTCAAGAGGGTAATAGCTTGAGTGTGATGCATTGGGGCCATACTTAAACACGAAGTGAGAATAGAGTGAAAAGAAAAGCTGGGACTAGAGGAGGAGCTGAGAGTGTGGGGGATATACGAGCTAGATAGAGAAGGAATAGTGGTTTAAAGAGATAGTAGATCTGTTGATCGATAGAGGACAGACAGTGGTCGATATATAGTGAACAGTGGTTAATAGATAGAGGACAGTGGTTGATAGAGAGGGTAGATTGGTTGATAGATAGTGGACAGTGGTTGATAGATAGAGGACAGTGGTTGATAGATAGAGGACAGCGGTTGATAGATAGTGGACAGTGGTTGATAGATAGTGGACAGTGGTTGATAGATAGAGGACAGTGGTTGATGAATAGAGGACAGCGGTTGATAGATAGTGGACAGTGGTTAATAGATAGTGGACAGTGGTTGATAGATTGAGGACAGCGGTTGATGGTGGGGGAGAGTTAGGTGTGTAGAAGGCTAGTCGGTGGAGATAGGGGGTATTTGACTAAGGGAACTGAGAATAGACGGAAGAGGTCAGAGGGTGTATATTGAAGCAAATATGTGAGGAATGCTGCTGCATTGATTCACAAGTTCAGCAGTCTAAAATGCAGCAATTTTCGCAACTGTTTTCCCTGCCAGTTAGGATAAATATCCCAAAAAAAGCACGGCTGTCATTATGATTTACAGTAAAATTGTTTCCATTGAATCAGGGTGAATCCAGGCTGAAAAATATGCGGATTTTCATTCCAAAATCATGACCGAGTTTATCAACTCAATCTTCAACGATTTGGTGTTACAGCGAATTCAATGTTATATTTCCATGGCCTACTAAAAACTCCTATCGAGAAACTGCCTCACGTTTAGCCCCGCAAAGCACAATCAGCTGGCTTATCGCCTTGGTTTCTTCATCTGTATTTTTCTGGTTAAACATCGAAACGAGGACTTGGTTGCTGGGTCAATATTTGAGAAGCATAAATTGTAGGATCCAATGCATCTCTGAGTAGTTTTATTTCATCTGCAATTGGCACATCGCCATTGCTAATGGCCTAATAAATTGAAAACAGATTTTTATGCATGCTTTAGTTGTACGCCTAATTATTTAGCTGCTACAGATGGCAATGATCGGTGTGGGCACTGCTAGCGATGCCTCATTTAGCAAATTAGTTTAAAAAAATGTCAGGTTTGCATCCAACCCGCAGCCATCGTCTGCAAATATTTGACTTCGCACAACTGATGGATGACTTTTGCACGGACTAATATTTATTACCACCATTGCTGGCGTTGTCGGACAGAGGGACAAATGAAACAGATGGACAGATTTACAAACTGACACTCGATGGCAGGGATTCCTATCGGAGCGGAGATGGGAGATCTTGATGTGCGGCCAGATTGATATAGGGAGAGATTGATATAGAGAGAGATTGATGCACGGAAGGGATTGATGCAGGGGAGAGATTGATGCACGGAAGGGATTGATACAGGGGAGTGATTGATGCACGGAAGGATTGATATAGAGAGAGATTGATGCACGAAAGGGACTGTTATAGGGGAGTGATTGATACGCGAAAGAGATTGATACACGGGAGAGATTGATACACGGGAGAGATTGATGCACGGAAGGGATTGATATAGGGGAGTGATTGATACGCGAAAGAAATTTATACACGGGAGAGACTGATACACGGGAGAGATTGATGCACGGAAGGGATCGATATCGGGGAGAGATTGATACACGGAAGGGATTGATATAGGGGAGAGATTGATACACGGAAGGGATTGATATAGGGGAGAGATTGATACACGGAAGGGACTGATATTGGGGAGAGATTGATACACGGAAGGGACTGATATTGGGGAGAGATTGATACACGGAAGGGACTGATATAGGGGAGAGATTGATACACGGAAGGGACTGATATAGGGGAGAGATTGATACACGGGAGAGATTGATGCATGGAAGGGATTGATTTAGGGGTTAAAGGGAGAGATTGATATAGGGTGAGGTTGATACACGGAAGATAGATACAGGAGAAATATTGGTATAGGGGGGATAGATACAGGGGAAAGTTAAATAGATACAGGGGAAATATATTAATATATGGGACATAAGTTAGGGAGAGATGTGAAATGGAAAGATAGCACGTTAGTTTTGCTCAATCCTGCTGTTCATTTATTTCTTTAATTCCTTTCAGGCCTTGAGTATACAAACTACACTGACATTCCATCCGTTGGCGACCGTATCTGGGACGTGGCCGACTGGGCCATCCCGCCACAGATGAACAGCGCGTTCTTTGTCACAACTAATGTGGTCATTACTAAGAACCAGACGCAAACAACCTGCGAGGAGGACAAGGATAATAAGTGGCATGCTAGGTGAGCTGATCGTGCCAGAAGTGTCTTGGAATCTGATGGGCAGAGTTTGTGAGTTTGTGAGGTGGCTGCGGAGTCGGCTGACTGCGGAGTGGCGCGGCTGTGGAGTGGGCTGGCTGCGGAGTGAGGTGGCTGTGGAGTGGGGTGGCTGCGGAGTGATGTGGCTGCGGAGTGGGGTGGTTGCGGAGTGATGTGGCTGCGGAGTGGAGTGGCTGCGGAGTGATGTGACTGCGGAGTGGGGTGGCTGCGGAGTGAGGTGGCTGCGGAGTGGGGTGGCTGGGGAGTGAGGTGGCTGCGGAGTGGGGTGGCTGTGGAGTGGCGCAGCTGTGGAGTGAGGTCAGTGCCGTTTGAGTTGGTTGCGGGTGAGTTGTAGAGGCTAATTATTTTGCATTGTACGATATTTCCCTAATTTTTTTTTCAGCTGCAAAACTGACGCCGACTGCGAGAAAGGTCACGTCCACCTGCTTGGCTGGGGTGTCCGGACTGGCCGCTGCGTCAACAGCACTCGGGAGGCTAAACTGACCGTGTGTGAGATTTACGGCTGGTGCCCGACAGAGCAGGACAAACTGCCGCTCGGCAACGATAAGGTTAGTGGTTGGGGAACCGATCCGGATGCTGAGTCAGCCATTGGACAAGCATGACTAGCTATCCATCAGAACATATGTGCAAGGATAGCGAGGCCGTTTGAGCTCCCAGTTTTGAGTGAGGTTTTGACTGAGGGACGAATTTGGAGTGCAGCTGCAGCTGAGGGCAATTATGAGCACCAGGGCGCTCTGACCCCTGAGGATCTCCCCTGAGTAAGTGTTTGAG
The DNA here is from genome assembly GCA_950097015.1 of Macrostomum hystrix. Classification (NCBI taxonomy): domain Eukaryota; kingdom Metazoa; phylum Platyhelminthes; family Macrostomidae; genus Macrostomum; species Macrostomum hystrix. Next base: position 11,762,486 of record CATNEN010000039.1, on the reverse strand, counting down.
AGCAGTGCATTGGAGGTCTGCTATTTTTAAGGGCCTAAAATAATGCTTGACTAGGAAACAGTGTTTGAGCTCTCTCTCTTATCACGAGTATCATCCAGCTGCTGCTGACTATCGTGTGTTTTTCTAAACACAGAATAAAGAGTAGGTCCAGGGAGTCAGGTGCAGAAACTGATGCAACTGTGAGACGATATGAAAATTAGCTGTTGATTTTTAAGTCCTTCATAATTGGGCAAAGTGCCAGCTTATTAATGTAAGGCACTTTAATGTACACTTTTTACAATACGAAAAATACGGGCAGACTCTAAAAAACTGAACAATTTTCATGTTTTAATGTAATTCGAGATTGTATCGTAACTTTAGAGTGTGATTTATTCAACAAAATCTCAAAATAATCCGGAACATTAAATCATTGCTAAAACTGTACCAACTCCAGGTGCTGATGACCCGAGTGAAAAACTTCACAGTCCTAATTAAAAACAGCGTTGAATTTCCGAAATTCAAAGTGAAAAGACGAAATATTCTCTCCACAATGACGGATAAATATCTGAAGCGATGCAACTACGACCCGGACGATCCCGACGACCGATACTGCCCGATCTTTCGTCTCGGTGACATCATCAAATACGGCCAGTCGATTAGTCCGGGCGCAGCCAAGCAGATCTGGATTACTGGAGGTTCGTGACCTCACGGGCATCGTGGGTTCTTACGCTTCAAACGTTTTATAAAAAATTTAATCCACATATGAGTTGAGAACTGAGCTCACGTTCCTAAACCAGGTCGACCGCTGAACAAGTAGAATAAAAATAGTTAGTTCCTGAGCAACACGAATAAAACTGAGAGCTGGTTCCTGAATCAAATCAATCAAACTGAGAGCTAGTTCCTGAACCAAATCAATCAAACTGAGAGCTGGTTCCTGAACCAAATCAATCAATCTGAGAGCTAGTTCCTGAACCAAATCAATCAAACTGAGAGCTGGTTCCTGAACCAAATCAATCAAACTAAGAGCTAGTTCCTGAACCAAATCAATCAAACTGAGAGCTGGTTCCTGAACCAAATCAATCAATCTGAGAGCTAGTTCCTGAACCAAATCAATCAAACTAAGAGCTAGTTCCTGAACCAAATCAATCAAACTGAGAGCTAGTTCCTGAATTAAATCAATCAAACTGAGAGCTGGTTCCTGAACCAAATCAATCAAACTGAGAGCTAGTTCCTGAACCAAATCAATCAAACTGAGAGCTGGTTCCTGAACCAAATCAATCAAACTGAGAGCTAGTTCCTGAACCAAATCAATCAAACTGAGAGCTGGTTCCTGAACCAAATCAATCAAACTGAGAGCTGGTTCCTGAACCAAATCAATCAAACTGAGAGCTAGTTCCTGAATCAAATCAATCAAACTGAGAGCTAGTTCCTGAACCAAATCAATCAAACTGAGAGCTGGTTCCTGAACCAAATCAATCAAACTGAGAGCTGGTTCCTGAACCAAATCAATCAAACTGAGAGCTAGTTCCTGAACCAAATCAATCAAACTGAGAGCTAGTTCCTGAACCAAATCAATCAAACTGAGAGCTGGTTCCTGAACCAAATCAATCAAACTGAGAGCTAGTTCCTGAACCAAATCAATCAAACTGAGAGCTAGTTCCTGAACCAAATCAATCAAACTGATTTTCTAAACTCAGAATGAAGAGTAGGTTCAGGGAGTCAGGTGCAGAAACAGATTCAACTGTGACCAGCACAGCACACATTTTAAATGTATCCCTGTACTATTTAGGCCACACCGGAGGAAGCTACTAATTAAGATGCAATCACGGATTTTGGTAACAAAATGAGGTCAAAGGCAAGCAGACTTTTTGCGGTAGCTTTTGTGAAGTGATGGATTGCAGTAAGTTGCAGTAAGTTATGGTTGCAGTAAAACTGAGAGCTAGTTCCTGAACCAAATCAATCAAACTGAGAGCTGGTTCCTGAACCAAATCAATCAAACTGAGAGCTAGTTCCTGAACCAAATCAATCAAACTGAGAGCTGGTTCCTGAACCAAATCAATCAAACTGAGAGCTGGTTCCTGAACCAAATCAATCAAACTGAGAGCTAGTTCCTGAACCAAATCAATCAAACTGAGAGCTAGTTCCTGAACCAAATCAATCAAACTGAGAGCTGGTTCCTGAACCAAATCAATCAAACTGAGAGCTGGTTCCTGAACCAAATCAATCAAACTGAGAGCTGGTTCCTGAACCAAATCAATCAAACTGAGAGCTGGTTCCTGAACCAAATCAATCAAACTGAGAGCTAGTTCCTGAACCAAATCAATCAAACTGAGAGCTGGTTCCTGAACCAAATCAATAAAACTGAGAGCTAGTTCCTGAACCAAATCAATCAAACTGAGAGTTAGTTCCTGAACCAAGTCAATCAAACTGAGAGCTGGTTCCTGAACCAAATCAATCAAACTGAGAGCTGGTTCCTGAACCAAATCAATCAAACTGAGAGCTGGTTCCTGAACCAAATCAATCAAACTGAGAGCTAGTTCCTGAACCAAATCAATCAAACTGAGAGTTAGTTCCTGAACCAAGTCAATCAAACTGAGAGCTGGTTCCTGAACCAAATCAATCAAACTGAGAGCTGGTTCCTGAACCAAATCAATCAAACTGAGAGCTGGTTCCTGAACCAAATCAATCAAACTGAGAGCTGGTTCCTGAACCAAATCAATCAAACTGAGAGCTGGTTCCTGAACCAAATCAATCAAACTGAGAGCTAGTTCCTGAACCAAATCAATCAAACTGAGAGCTAGTTCCTAAACCAAATCAATCAAACTGAGAGCTGGTTCCTAAACCAAATCAATCAAACTGAGAGCTAGTTCCTGAACCAAATCAATCAAACTGAGAGCTAGTTCCTGAACCAAATCAATCAAACTGAGAGTTAGTTCCTGAACCAAATCAATTAAACTGAGAGCTAGTTCCTGAACCAAATCAATCAAACTGAGAGCTAGTTCCTGAACCAAATCAATCAAACTGAGAGCTAGTTCCTGAACCAAATCAATCAAACTGAGAGCTAGTTCCTGAACCAAATCAATCAAACTGAGAGCTGGTTCCTGAACCAAATCAATCAAACTGAGAGTTAGTTCCTGAACCAAATCAATCAAACTGAGAGCTAGTTCCTGAACCAAATCAATCAAACTGAGAGCTGGTTCCTGAACCAAATCAATCAAACTGAGAGCTAGTTCCTGAACCAAATCAATCAAACTGAGAGCTAGTTCCTGAACCAAATCAATCAAACTGATTTTCTAAACTCAGAATGAAGAGTAGGTTCAGGGCGTCAGGTGCAGAAACAGATTCAACTGTGACCAGCACAGCACACATTTTAAATGTATCCCTGTACTATTTAGGCCACACCGGAGGAAGCTACTAATTAAGATGCAATCACGGATTTTGGTAACAAAATGAGGTCAAAGGCAAGCAGACTTTTTGCGGTAGCTTTTGTGAAGTGATGGATTGCAGTAAGTTGCAGTAAGTTATGGATTGCAGTAAGTTGCAGTAAGTTATGGATTGCGCAGCAAATTAAGTCGTCGAAAATTTACAATCTTGTTTCTAGCTACGTCGCCTCATAAAATTATTTCCACCAATTAGATAAAAATTCTGATTAGATTTGTAACTTTTCACCCGGGAATGACTCCATAAACCTTGGATTTGGACTTTTCAAATCAGCAAGTCTTTTTAATATTGAAATCAAAAGCATTTTCATTTCCAGAGCCTATAGTTAAGACTAGATTCTTCCAGACCTTGATATTCCGGAAAAAGTCTTAACCTGTCTCACACTGTACAATTTCGTTGGTCTAATCTCACTGGTCAAATCTCAAAGGTCGAATCTCAAAGGTATAATCTCACCGATCTAATCTCACTGGTCTAATCTCAATGGTTGAATCTCAATGGTCGAATCTCAATAGTCGAATCTCAAAGGTCTAATCTTAACGGTCTAATCTCACTGGTCTAATCTCATTGGTCTAATCTCACTGGTCTAATCTCAATGGTTTAGTCTCAATGGTTTAATCTCAATGGTCGAATCTCAATGGTCGAATCTCAACGGTCTAATCTCACTGGTCTAATCTCAACGGTCTAATCTCAATGGTCTAATCTCATTGGTCTAATCTCAATGGTCGAATCTCATTGGTCTAATCTCATTGGTCTAATCTCACTGGTCTAATCTCAATGGTCTAATCTCATTAGTCTAATCTCACTGGTCTAATCTCACTGGTCGAATCTCATTGGTCTAATCTCATTGGTCTAATCTCACTGGTCTAATCTCAATGGTCTAATCTCATTAGTCTAATCTCAAGGTCTAATCTCATTGGTCTAATCTCACTGGTCTCATCTCACTGGTCTAATCTCAATGGTCTAATCTCATTGGTCTAATCTCAATGGTCTAATCTCATGGGTCTAATCTTACTGGTCTAATCTCAATTGTATAATCTCAAAGGTATAATCTCAATGGTCTAATCTCACCGATCTAATCTCAATGGTTTAATCTCAATGGTCGAATCTCAATGGTCTAATCTCATTGGTCTAATCTCACTGGTCTAATCTCACTGGTCTAATCTCACTGGTCTAATCTCAACGGTCTAATCTCACTGGTCTAATCTCATTGGTCTAATCTCAATGGTCTAATCTCATTGGTCTAATCTCACTGGTCTAATCTCAATGGTCTAATCTCATTGGTCTAATCTCACTGGTCTAATCTCACTGGTCTAATCTCACTGGTCTAATCTCAATGTTCGAATCGCACTTCAGGCATGGTGGCCATTGACATCCACTGGGAGTGCAACTTCGACTACGACGAAGACTACTGCAAGCCTGAGTACAAATTCCGCAGCCTTGAAGATGGCAAAGTTGGACAGGGCTGGAATTTTCGGTGAGCTTTATTGTAAAACCCTTCAGTGCTACTTACAAGTAGGCTATCTAAAAAGTTTTGGGAAAAAATATAGAATGGGACCGATTGAGATTGAATAAAAGATCGAATAGGATGAGATGGGATCGAATAGGATGAGATGGGATCGAATAGGATGAGATGGGATCGAATAGAATGCGATAGGATCGAATAGGATGAGATGGGATCGAATAGGATGAGATGGGATCGAATAGGATGCGATAGGATCGAATAGGATGAGATGGGATCGAATAGGATGAGATGGGATCGAATAGGATGAGATGGGATCGAATAGGATGAGATGGGATTGAGTTGGGATGAGATGGGATCGAATAGGATGAGATGGGATCAAATAGGATGAGATGGGATCAAATAGGATGAGATGGGATCAAATAGGATGAGATAGTATTGACAGAAGGCTTCAAAACAATAGTGCTAAATTTTTCACTTCCGCCCAGTCACGCCTATCACTACGAGGAAAACGGCATCCATCGGCGCACCTTGGTGAAAGCCTTCGGCATCCAGTTTTTCATCAGCGTTACTGGACGCGGCGGAAAATTCGATATATTGAACTTCACAATGAACCTGGGCTCCGGCCTGGCACTGCTCACACTGGCCACCGTGCTCTGCGACATCATCGTGCTCAACATTATGCGCAAGCGGAAAAAGTACCGCCAGGCCAAGATCGACAAGGTGAGACTGGGCGATCAAAGTTTTGTGAGTTTTTTCGAGGTGGACTGATATGGGATAGATATTGAAATGATGTGATGGGATGGGATTGGATGGGATGGGATCGGATGGGATGGGATGGATCGGATGGGATGGGATGGGATGGGATTGGATAGAATGGGATGGGATGGGATGGTATGGGATAGGATTGGATGGGATAGTATGGGATGGGATGGGATTGGATGAGATGGGGTGGGATTGGATGGGATGGGATGGGATTGGATGGGATGGGATGATATGGGATAGGATGGGATAGCATGGGATAGGATGGGTTAGTATGGGATGGGATGGGATTGGATGAGATGGGATGGGATTGGATGGGATGGGATGGGATAGGATGGGATCGGATGGAATGGGATTGGATGGGATGGTATGGGATAGGATGGGATATGATGGGATTGGATGTGATGGTATGGGATGGGATGGGATGGTATGGGATGGGATGGAATGGGATGGTATGGGATTGGATGAGATGAAATTGGATGGGATGGTATGGGATGAGATGGGATTGGATGGGATTGGATGGGATGGTATGGGATAGGATGGGATAGGATGGGATTGGATGTGATGGTATGGGATGGGATGGGATTGGATGTGATGGGATGGGATGGGATGGGGTGGGATGAGATGGGATGGGATGGGATGGATTGGATGGGATGGGATGGGATGGGATGGGATGGGATGGGATGGGATGGGATGAGATGGGATGAGATGGGATGGATTGGATTGGATGGGAGAAATTATGATATGATGGAATGGGAAAAAGCGATAGGGTAATAAGGATCAGTCGGGATTGGGATGTGATGAGAAACGGTGATATAGAATAGGCGAGTTGAATTTGATAATATGTATTTTTAGCTCGTATATACTGGGAATGTGACGGAATACGATTAACTAAATGGATGAAATCTTTAAAAATTAGGTAAAAAATACACGGTGCATTGATCTGCAGCTAAATAAACGAAAAAAATGTTGCTTCATATTTATAATTCAGTTCTTTAGAAAATGCTTTTATCTAAAACACAAATGCGAATGAAGTCAACTACGATCGATAAGTCGTTTCTTAAAGGTCTACACAAGAAAGTTAAACCTACTCTAAGCACAGACTAAAGTGAAGGGTTTATGTCACTATGTACTTTCACAGAACCATCTACAGCAGCTAAGTAAGATTTTAACTAGAACAAGCACGTTGGCTGTGATTAGTGATTGAGCTTTTAATAAATGAGTTCTGTACTCACTATACTGAAAAAACACCAGTACAGAAAATTTAAGCAAAAAATGCAAGGCACAGTCAGTGCCCCATCTAATCCTTGAAGGCTTTCGTCTGAATTTCGTTCATTAATAATTCAATGCCAATCCCTCGATTCTCAGTGGCTGCTCCTGGGATATCACCGGTCATCGAGTATTGGTGTTATCTAAGGAATCCGGCCGCCATGTCTGTCCAGTTTCGAATCCCGCTCACCATATTGGCTAATTTTAGATAGGACATTGGTTGGATGAAATTCAAACCTGGCATGAACTGCTGACTCAGGAATAATTAACTTGGGCTATTTGATCAGCAGCTAACCAAACCCAATGCTTCTCATGTGTCGTGTAAGATTTCCCTTTCCCAGGGCTCGTCATGTTGAGACCAAGGAGGCTCAGACTGAAGGAAGCCTTTAAAAAAAGAAGTAGAGAAAAGTAAAATGAACATAGGGCCACGTGCCCTTAAAATGACAAGTGAAGGAACCTTTGAATTTGACTATTTTCGTTCAAGAAGCTATTTTTTGGTAACCAAAAAGTTTGCAGGAGCGCTGTCGAAAATGCACATTCGCTCTTAACTAAGTGAGGCAATTCTTCCCATTCCGCTGGGTCCTGAGAACAGGCTCACTTTGTCATTGTCAGGCAGTGTTCACTTTAACTGTGCCTTGTAAAGGTTCTACGAGTATTTTAAGATAATGCTTCTAAAGAGCATTCTTCTGCCGAAAGATTTCTACAAAAGAGTGTCTTAGATAATCGGCCTAAAATTTCTAAATAGATTCGTGTTTCTTTATTTTGAGTGCCATTTTATGAAGCTACGAGCGTATTGTTTAGTTCGTATTACTAATTAGATAATAAAATTTCTGTCGATAGGGACATTAGTTCAACAAAGAAATCTGTTTTTCGAGCTTCGCAATCGAAGAGATGCATAGTGCACTTTCTTCCGGAGACAAGAGACAAAAAATCACGATAGAAGTGGCGTCTGCTTAGAAAAAAAGCAGAAAGCAGAGCAGACGATTTTAACGCATTCACGCAGGTGAAGCGTCGCGAAATTGAGCGCGCCAAAACGCTGACCGAGAGCGGTCGAGTACCGCCACCGAAGCAGCAGAAGCCGGGTCGCCTTAAGAGCGCCTCGAATGTCTACAAGAAGAAGCGCGCCGGCGGCGGCCCCCGAGGATCCAGTCGGGCGATGTCCCAGGAGAACCAGCGTCAAGCTCGCTTCCAAGATGCGCATCGCGACAAGACCTGCTCTACGATTGGCGACGAAGTTGAGTATCTGGATTCGAACAATGGTCTGCACCAGCATCCGCAGCAGCAGCATCTACAGCTTGACTCCATTTCAGCGATCGAGTGTAAGTGGTTCGAGTATTTTGTCGTAACTCCTAATCTCCGAATGATTTGAGTAGCCTCGGAGCCAGAGAGAGGCGATTCTACCATTACACTTAATCCTGAAGACCACGCATACAGACAGATACCAACTCATGTAGGTGTGTATATATATTATCTGCCTAAACTTTTTCATCGTCCTTTTATCATGCACTGTACTGTTTTCACTGTGCCTTGGGAATTGGCCTTTATGGGGCGAAAATTGAACGACACCCCAAGCCTTCACTCCGCTGCTGCGCCCCAAACTAATTTGGCCTGGCTACGGATTCAAACTCAGCTAGGGACCATGGTGCGAGACGTAAACGCGTTAACCGCAATGTCAAAGACACCCCTACCTTGCATGCATTGCAAGTAGGTCACATGTAGCTTCAAAATTTCAATCAAAAAGTGCACTGCTTACTAAAATAACAATTTCAGCTCATGGCCCGTTCAATCCTCGCGGCTCTCTGAACTCTTTTCCCTACATGTCGGCTTCTCAGAATGAAAACGCTTCGTCGTGCACTATTAACTCGGGCCACTTTGGAGAGCACGACGACGACTTTGAGGACGAAGATGAGGATAACAGCGACAGCAGCTGCCAGACCGGCAGCCATGACGACACTGTAGGCATGGGTGACACTCGCTGCTGATTCAAAGATCAGTCTGACAGTCTGACAACGGGCGAGTCATTTTGAAAGGCCTCCTAAGATAATCTAAAATTGTTTTTGGTTATCTAGCATGTTTACTAACGATCTAGAATATGTACTGACGATCTAGAATATGTACTGACGATCTAGAATATGTACTGACGATCTAGAATATGTACTGACGATCTAGAATATGTACTGACGATCTAGAATATGTACTGACGATCTAGAATATGTACTGACGATCTAGAATATGTACTGACGAACTAGAATATGTACTGACGATCTAGAATATGTACTGACGATCTAGAATATGTACTGACGATCTAGAATATGTACTGACGATCTAGAATATGTACTGACGATCTAGAATATTAATTAAAGATCGAAAAATTGTACTTAAAACACATTATACTCGTATAATGTTCATTGACGATATGGAAAATGCTTTTTAAAGACGACAATATTTAAAGACGAAAAAATTTATGTGTGGGCCACTATTATAAAATACGATTGTAGCTCGTTTTCTCGTCGACGTTCTCGACGAAAATGTTTCCGTCAGAAAAAATTCTAACTGTGGCGCTTTTCCGTCTGCTTAATTAACATAAAAACTGCCTTGCTTCAAGCCTGTCAACCTGCTCTTTGATGACAGTCATTATCTCTATACTACATTTTACATGGCATTTTTTTCTGCTTCATCATTTTCGTAAAAATTACTGGAATGGTCGTGTCGTAAATGAAAAAATGCATGAATTTCTGACGATGTCCCGTTTCGCGTTAAATCTAGCGTCTGATTTGGAGCACCTGATTAATCTGTGTTCTTTTGCGCAAAAAATACCTACAGCAGACTGTTATCCTCATTTGATTCAGTCGCTTTTATTTTCAGCTTTTTTGGCTTACCGAGCAGCTCTCTTTCCCACTGTGTACTCACAGCGTGAAATACATTTATAGACGGAGTAGCTTAGCAAAGCGTTTTCCTATCTCAACCGGTTATTTGTGTGAGCAATTAGACTCCTGTAGAATCCTGTAGAATCCTCCTGCAGAACATATGATTTAATTATCCATTTTTAGCTTTGACATACTTTGCGCAGTAATATCCTTGCATGTTTTCTAGCATGATTGCTGCCGAACAGTTTAAAGGTCATCGCAGTTTAAGGGGCTAAGAGGGTGGGTGCTGATAAAGGTTGGTGGGTACGGAGTGAGTTGGGTGCGGAGTGAGGTGGGTGCGGAGTGAGGTGGGTGCGGAGTGAGGTGGTTACGGAGTGAGTTGGGTGCGGAGTGAAGTGGGTGCGGAGTGAGGTGGGTGCGGAGTGAGGTGGGTGCGGAGTGAAGTGGGTGCGGAGTGAGGTGGGTGCGGAGTGAGGTGGGTCCGGAGTGAGGTGGGTGCGGAGTGAAGTGGGTGCGGAGTGAAGTGGGTGCGGAGTGAGGTGGGTGCGGAGTGAGGTGGGTGCGGAGTGAAGTGGGTGCGGAGTGAGGTAGTTACGGAGTGAGTTGGGTGCGGAGTGAGGTGGGTGCGGAGTGAGGTGGATGCGGAGTCAGGTGGGTGCGGAGTGAGGTAGTTACGGAGTGAGAGGTTACGGAGTGAGGTGGGTGCGAAGTCGTTTAAGGTTCAGGAACAACACATGTATTCTAGGTAAATGAATGTTTTTACAGAATTTTTTTACGAAATCTAAACTTTCATCGAAAAAATTTGTAATAATTCTTAAAACAGCTTACCTGTGGCGTTTAAACTAACAAACCTATGTTCTATTTTAATTTTGTTCTGCTTTTTCTTTTATTTGATGCCTGACTACAATATTAATTATCTTCGCATGCACATGCGCAAACAAGAGGTCCTGAGATAGGGCTGCAATGAAGTCATTAAACGCGTTGGTAGTTTAGAAAAAAATACTTCAAAATGAATCTATTCACTCTTCACATATTTCAAACTTCATACGGTATACATTTTTATAGAAAAAAACCGACATTATGCTAATGAAGAATAAATAATGAAACATAAAAATGTTTTAATTGTGTCTGCCGCACTTATTAATCTTGCCTCCTGTTTTGCTTCAGTTAATTAATAAATTGATTTATGTAAAACTTTATTTTTAAGTATCTCGATTGTTTAAATGATCTAGTGCGATGATAAGTGCGATGATAATACCCTCTAATGGATGCTTAACTGGCTGCCTGAAAACTTCCAAAGACATTTTCTTTTTTTCATGCATTTTGAAGTAGTTTTTTCTTTAGGACATTTGTTATTCTTTTTCATCTATAGGCAAGTTAGACTTCCATCGAGCAGCAGACACTGAGTCTGCAGGCTACCAGCAATGCACTTTGGTCGGTTTGCGCGCTTATTTTACGATCAACTTCCCTAGGGAGGCGCGGAAAGATAATGAATTAGATTGGGAAAACGGCTCTAATTCATGTCTTGGTCTATGTCGAGAAGCCATAACTTAGAGTCGACGGCAAAGATTCACGCCAAAAATAAGCCACCTCAGTTTCAGTTCCGAGCCAAGAGTGAGACCGCACTTTAAGGCAACATCACTTCAGTTTTAGCTGCGAGCCAAGAGTGAGACCGCACTTTAAGGCAACATCACTTCAGTTTTAGCTGCGAGCCAAGAGTTAGACCGCACTTTGAGACAGCGCCACCTCAGTTTCAGTTCCGAGCCAAGAGTTAGACCGCACTTTAAGGCAGCGCCACTTCAGTTTTAGCTGCGAGCCAAGAGTGAGACCGCACTTTAAGGCAGCGCCACTTCAGTTTTAGCTGCGAGCCAAGAGTGAGACCGCACTTTAAGGCAACATCACTTCAGTTTTAGCTGCGAGCCAAGAGTGAGACCGCACTTTAAGGCAACATCACTTCAGTTTTAGCTGCGAGCCAAGAGTGAGACCGCACTTTAAGGCAACATCACTTCAGTTTTAGCTGCGAGCCAAGAGTGAGACCGCACTTTAAGGCAACATCACTTCAGTTTTAGCTGCGAGCCAAGAGTGAGACCGCACTTTAAGGCAACATCACTTCAGTTTTAGCTGCGAGCCAAGAGTTAGACCGCACTTTGAGGCAGCGCCACCTCAGTTTCAGTTCCGAGCCAAGAGTTAGACCGCACTTTAAGGCAGCGCCACTTCAGTTTTAGCTGCGAGCCAAGAGTGAGACCTCCCTAATACCGCCCTCAATGGAGTTTTAGCTACTGAAGTTTTAGCAAAATATGAAATGCTATAGTGCTAGAGAGCATCTAGAAGTCCCTGTACACGGGCTTGAAAGTTTTTTGAATGCACTTGTTTTTACCATAGAACAGCGAGTGAATCGATTCAAGCCGATTAGTGAGAACGGGGGTCTCTAGAAGCGAAACCATACCCCTAAATTTTAGGCAGATGTGCAATCCATTGCAATCCATGTGTTATTATTCATCCATAGTCTATCATACGCCTTTTTGGTAAAAAAAGTCAACTGAAAGAAAAAAAACAAAATAAAAAATGCGTAGCTTAATATGGTGTGCAACTGAACTTTCTATGAAAACGTTGTTTAGCCATGAGATTAATCTCTAGACGTTTCTAGTGAAGCGGAAGCTCATTTTTCAATGCAAGTTCACTTTTCGGCTTATCTCTAACCTAATCTAACAAGACCTACTTAGGTGGTTTTTTCATAAGCCTTCGCATTTAAGTTTGACTCATGATGGAATGCAAGATGGAGATTTCAAAACAACAGCTCATTAGAGGATTAGAGGCTGTAAAAACATTTGCATCTCTTGTGCTTTTTGCATGGACTTTATCCGTCCACCCAGACATTGTGCTAAAATCGAACATATTTAAAAAACAGAGACTCAGTCACGTAACACATTCTGTCACTTAAAATCTGCCACTCACCGATGATCAGTCACTCCGCTATTCATCCTATTCAGTCACTCCGCTATTCATCCTATTCAGTCACTCCCCTATTCATCCTATTCAGTCACTCCGCTATTCATCCTATTCAGTCACTCCGCTATTCATCCTATTCAGTCACTCCGCTATTCATCCTATTCAGTCACTCCGCTATTCATCCTATTCAGTCACTCCCTGTTCATCCTATTCAGTCACTCCCCAATTCATCCTATTCAGTCACTCCCCTATTCATCCTATTCAGTCACTCCCTGTTCATCCTATTCAGTCACTCCCCAATTCAGTCACTCCCCAATTCAGTCACTCCCCAATTCAGTCACTCCCCAATTCAGTCACTCCCCAATTCAGTCACTCCCCAATTCAGTCACTCCCCAATTCAGTCACTCCCCAATTCAGTCACTCCCCAATTCAGTCACTCCCCAATTCAGTCACTCCCCAATTCAGTCACTCCCCAATTCAGTCACTCCCCAATTCAGTCACTCCCCAATTCAGTCACTCCCCAATTCAGTCACTCCCCAATTCAGTCACTCCCCAATTCAGTCACTCCCCAATTCAGTCACTCCCCAATTCAGTCACTCCCCAATTGAGTCACTTCAGTCGCTTAAGTCGCTTCATCATCTATTAGTTTTATGATTTAGACTCGTATCGTGTTGTCAATTCAATATTGAACCCTCCAACGAGTTATCATCCTTCATTTTGTTACCATTCCTGACGCATTCGCCCAGTTCCCGATTGGCTTATATCTGATTGGCTCAATTAGTGAACTTTAGTTTACTGTCTGCTCCGAATTCTATATTTTGAGCTCAATTCAGTCCCACTGAGTTCTTCATCTCGAATTCTCTTCTAGCCTTTAAAACCTATCAGTCAAGCGGATCGATTCGACACAGGAAAGGAACAACTTTTCCATTATTTTTAATTAAAAACTGTAACAAATCATTAGGCTAGTCAGTTTTCAGAACATCTTCACTTACATTTATTCACGTAAAGGTAAGCTAACAACTGATTTCATTCTCAAAGTTCAAGTATCACATGTTTTTTATAAGTTCACGGTATAGCTAACCTGACGTAGCTGCAGGTGGATGCAGAGGAGAGGAAAATGACCACCAATTCCGCTGGCCACTGCGACAACCAGACTACCTCCTGTGTTTCTCGCAGGGATCTATCGGTGTCATCCACACTGGCAGTGGGATAGATTACGGCCATCCTGGTGTCCCTGAGGTACCGGGCAAACAACGAGGTGCTCTTAGGCCTTCAAACGTCAGAGAACGTTGATTTTGGCCATACTGAAAGTGCCATACCGCCCGATTGAGCTTCAGAGGGGCTGTACGCAGGCTCTGCGAGGCAGAGGGGACCACGGCTATGCACTGGCGCCAGTTCTGAGTCTTCGTCCACCTTTCCAGCACACGGCATGATTCAAGCTTGCTTTGCTGCAAATTAGTATTCCAACAGTTGATGAGATTCGTTCGCTGAAAATGAAAAAGCGTGCCCGAATTGTCAAGCAGCCAGCTGAACGGGCCTCTATCATGTGTTCCTCAAATAGCTTCTAACGAAAAGGCTTGCAAGATGAAGCTGTCTGAATCATAGTATTTAATCCTCTGTTCTGCGTGCCCTGAACAGACATTGCTGTTTGTCTCCCTGCGACTGATGACTGATGACTGATTTCGGCACCCAAATTAGCATTCCGCAGCCGCGCTGAGTTCCGTCATTCGTCATTCTGCTAACTAGCAGCAGAGCACTAAGAGAGGCCATCCCTTGTTTCCTATCTAAGCATAGATTAAGCATGAGGTCAGCTCTTCTCTGGACTGAACCGTTTGTAATATTTGAGCCTATTGAACCACGTGACGTTAAAGTAATTGAAAAAGTTCATGCAGACCAACATTTCAGAGCTAAACTGATCATCGAATCAAATTCCACAGCTCAAATGATCGAAGCTCATATTTCTTATCAGTTACCTGATGGGTTTAAAAAATTACAGTATGAGCCACAAGAAATTCCCCTCGAATATTTTCCCGCAAGCTGATCATATTTTTGGGATTTTAGCCACAGAATACCTGTATGGATGTCTCTGATCCCATGCGCAGCAATACGGTCACACCGAGTTGGAAAATTAAATGGAGCAAAAAATCTTTCTCGATATTACTAAAAATTAGGTCTATAGAGCCAGAAATCTATGAGATTCTTTCGATTATCTAAAGATTAAAAGATTCTTTAGATCTTAGGTGCTTGGAAGGTGTGGGCCTGCATCAAAATGATCTTTTCCATCATTGGCACAACCCTCCACAGCCTCGTGTGCCGTCGAAGATGCTGCATTTCATCAAGGACGACTGCCAACCGGCTGAGATCAACACCACACTGGAGCTGCACGATCACAGCTACGTCCTGACTGAGCGAATCAACTGCCTCGTCATCCTGCCTATCTCCCTGGTCGCGCTGCTAGTCAATTCTCTGTCTCTTTTTGTGTTCACGCGACAGAAATTCGACAATAGAGCCGTGCGCTTCTCGCTGCTGTCCATCTCGTGCACCGAGATCTGTCTGCAGTGCGCCCTCATTACGGAGGCTGGAATTGTGCGCAGCAACTTCGAGCACTGGCACAGCGTCTTCAGCCACACATTCACCAGCTGCGTTCACATCGCCATCAACGCACTGGTTTCGATTCGCAACTGGAACGTCTTACTAATCAGCGCCGCCCGCTGCGAGGTGATCGTCAGACCGCTGGCCTCCAGGCGCTTCCTGTTCTTCAACCGCTGTCGCCTGACCATCGCGTTCGTCTGCGTCATTTGCGCCGCCCTGGTGCTGGCTTTGCTGGCCAACCTGGCTGGTGTTGGCGTGCTCTGCACCAACTCCGAGCAGCTGCTGCCTTTCGAGAATGCAGCTGCTGTGCTGGCCCCAGCCAAACAACCCGGCGATATTGTGATTGTGATGCGACCCTATCTGAAGACTGATCTGGTACACTGGGCCATCTACATCTTCCAGGCCCTCATACCGACAGTGCTGATCCCCTTTCCAACCATCGTGATGTGGATTTACATTCGTCGCAACCGTCTTGAGCGCGCAGAGACAGTTCGACGAAGCTGCGGAGGCAACGGCTGCAACGGCGGTGATAGCAGCCTGGTGTCTTCGATTCGAGCCAGCCAAATGGTGCTGGGGTTGGCCATTCTTTTCTGCATCTTCGAGATCCCAACCTTCATCTCGACCACGATTCTGCAGCACAACCCCGACCTGCCTGAGAAGCTCGCAATCCACCCGGACAGCATCACGAACGTGCTTCTCGTAACCGACTCGGTACTAAACTTTTTTGTCTACGCTGCTTCGTCGAATAAATTCCGCGGCGATCTGGTCGACATTTTTGGACGGGCCTTTTGTCCAAGACGCTACAGGTTGCGCCAGCAGCAGTTGAGACAGCGGAAGCTGCAGGTGCAGCATCTGCATTTGCATCAGAAGCGCCAATCTACTGACTGCATGCGAATGCACCGACTGCAAGGCACAGCCTCGTCTGGTGACAGTGGCGACCGTTCTGATGATTTCAGATACTCGCATACGAGCCGCGACTGTCAAATCATTAGCCTGGACACCTCGATAGAGACCGAGGTGACACACTTTTTATGAGACGAGTTTTCCGTCTGGAGAAACCTATTTTTTGCGATACTGACAATTTGACTGGAATTTCGACTCGAAGACAGATTTAGTATGTGACTCCGTATACCCCCTTTATACACATTATATCAAAAATCTAAATTGTTGGCGCCATATACGAGCTACAATCATTGATTTTTAATTTAAAAGGTACGCTCGCACTGTGTTGCACTGTACGCTGTGTTGCCGACGCTTCTGGGTGTTTTAATTTTATAAAATCCAAAACTTCAGTTGTGTTTTTTTCACTTTTGATTCAGTTATGTTGTGTTTTTACTCGCGTTCTTTTACCGACCAAAAACTTGCGACTTTGTATTAAAATTTGTGTCATATTAGGCTGGTTGATGAGAATAGAAAATTGATTAGCCTATTAGGCTTTGTGGCTTGTCCAAGCCCATCATCTTAACTTCTGTGACCCACCTTTAGTCTAGCTGTTAATTGCCGCTTGGTACCCTCTTCTTTGATGTGGTGAACTTCAGTTCCATCGAATCTCTCATTACTGATCTTTACATATTGTCGTGCAATTGACGCCTAGAGAATTTCACATGCCATGTCGATTCATCGTGACGTTTGGTCGTGAAGATGCATCGACTACAATGCTAAACTAACCCTGTGGCTTGCCTAATATAAATTTTCAACCAAGAACGTTCAGCTTATCTCGCTATCCCCGGCTGTTTAGTTAGTGCTGTTGTCACTGCACTCGATAATAACTCTCAGACTTCTTTTTTATCTGCGGAGAGCTTTGGGACACTGTTTTAAGCTTACAAACTCCGTCTTTTGACTTTATCTGAAAATAAGCGAGTCCTAGCGTCCTCAGTGAAAACATCTAAAATAAACGGTAAAATTTAAGGAGGAGACAATTTTCTGAGACTTTCTAAAAAAATCCCCGACGGCTCTGCTTTGTAGCAGAAAATTGGTTTCCTGTTGATTGTAGTCGACGAAAGGCGCCGACAGTCGCAATAGCGGACTAGCAGTTTTTATCAGCCTGTTGATGCAGCAATTTCATCAAGCTAATAGTTTCAGCTAAAGTCTCACAAGGCTACTTGGCCAAGCAATTCTGGAAATGAACTCATACTTTCTCCTGCAAGTGTCCAGACAGTCCTTAAAGTACCCACACTCCCTAAAGTACCTAAACACTCCTGAAAGTACGCGCACACTCCCGAGTACTCGTGAGTACCCGTACCCGCACACCCGCACACAAACTCACACACACAAACCCACAACCTCTTGAGAATATACACATGCTCATGAAACAATTAGAGACACAATCTACAGTACTCAATGTTTTTTAAAATACCGAATAGAATACAAAAGAAATTTTCTTTAACTCTAAATGAAGTCACGCATTCAATTGCAGATACAGTCATTCAACGCATGACAAGTTTCTAGGGCCAAAACTGTGTATTAGGACTGGCAAGACATCAGGCAGTAAACTCATGAAACATTCGACAAAACGTGTATTTTGTGTTGCATGTAGGGCATAACATAGCGTTTGCTTCGTTCATCAGACTGAATTTTGGGCATTAACTGCTCAAGTGCCCTATAGTACGGTGTTTAAACAATAGACGAAATTAAAAAAACATTCGTTAAATATTGTCGTAACGTACATACAAAAGACAGTCTGGTTAAATTATTGGTCAAATTGGTTAAAAATATTTATGAAAATATATATATTGGTTATTGCCATCCAAGTTAAAAATAGTGTTGTCAGCATACAATACTAAATATGACAACTTTACATTTACCTATTGCAGGCAGACGGTTGAAAGTTATACTTCTCATTATTTACAAACTAGCATTAGCATCTGGCTCGGAGATTTACAGCGCTGAACTCGCAGGGCAGTAATTAAGCGGTGGAACTTTTTTCCTCATCTAATTTTCCTTTACACCCGCTTGTTTCCTGAGCATGTGCCAATGTTAAGACTGAATTCGACGGACTGAACGGAAGCTCTGTCTGATCAATCTTGGGGGATTTAAATCAAATCAGAGTTGCCTGCAACCGATTCGAGTCATAAGCATGAGTTTTGAACAGCCCGCGAGTTTACGAGCGTAACGCTTGGATTTAAAGCGACATTTTTCGCCGAATGAATTCGCATCAATGGAGAGAACGCAATGCAGCTGAATACTAATTTATCGACCCCCCTAATTAATTCTGACATGGCTCGAAGCCACTAAATCACTAAATCTAGTGATTTATCTGTTCGATTGCGCTGTGTACATCTTTCTGCCTTTTTTAGAATATGAACTACTTGGAATATGAAGGTTACAGAAGTTGTAGCCTTTTGGTCAGAGTGTCGGACTTACGACTTGAAGGTACGACTTGAAGGTTGGGGGTTCGATTTCCGACTCCACTGGAACAACTTGTGTCCTTTAGTAAGACACTTGACTCTGCGTTGTTTCAGTTAACCCAGCTATTAAATGGGTACCAGCATTAGCTGGGTTAATTAAGGGTGGGTGTGGCGTCCCCCAGTCCATGGACTGAACAGCTAGACAGCCTTCTGATGCGCCGCGCAATAGCAAAACTTGCTACTCGTTGTTAAATGTAACAAGCATTCAGGGAGTCAGTGGCAGAGCAGTCTAACGCGTTTGCCTCTCGCACCAAGGTCCCTGAGCTCGATACCGCGGCGAGGCCACAGTCATTTAGGGCGCAGCCGCGGATAGAAGGCTTGATGGCTTGTCGTGCAATTCGGACTCTTGAGGGCCAACCTCCAAGGACCAGTGAAAGTGTACACTGCCTGAGGATGAGTAAGTCAGAACAGACCTGTGTGAGTGCGTGTCTGCTTGCAGTATGTTTGCGTGTGTGCTCAGGAGTCAGCGAAATGGGCAGAATCGCCTCTTCGCTGGCCGCGGGTCGACTGTCACCAAATGATGTGCCAGTTCCTATACGGGAATTACAGATAGGATTTCATTTTATATCGTTACCTGCTAAAGTGAGACATATTTTTTCCTGAATATAATGAGAAAAATGGCTAGGAATCCGAGTTTAACAGTTTTTACTCGTATTTTATTTTTATGGCTTAAAACTGCTCGTAAAGCAATGAAATCGCATTCAAATTCATACGACAGCCAACAAACTTGTTGGACGCCTGTCGCAATTATATCTAGCATGCGTTTAGAACAACGGCCGTTAATTAGAGTTTTATGTCAACGAATCGGCGAATATTCTCATAGACTTCTTTCTCAAACTCCAAGGGCTAAGGACTAGATAACCCTAGAATGTGTCCACTCAGTCACGCAATGAGCGGCTGTATCATTGTAATCTATTTTTAGAAACGAGAGGCAACACTGCAAATGGCCGTAACTAACCCGAACCAAAGTGCCGGCCATCTGATGGGCCATTGTGAATTACAGGTCAGTTGCCTCGCTGCAGCTTGTCGGCGATGCTAAAGTCTCCTGCAAAAAAACTTTTTCTCTTTGCAATGAGCCCACTGCTTGAAAATCTCTCATTTAATTCTATTTTTATGATGTTTTTTCTGACCATATGCTATTATTTTTTCATCTGCTTACCAATTTGTCTTGACAAAGCAATTTATATTTTTCGACATATATCGCATATCATTGTCTAGTAGAGAGTAAATGAAGAATAGGCAGTAAAAGTTTCTTTATCATTTGTTGAATGGTTCTATATGTTGTATTTATGTTATCAAAAACGACAACGAAAGAATGCTGTAGCAGTAAGACAATCCAAGAGTCCAATTCGAGTGCTCGGCCGAAGAGATAAACATCTGTAGGTGTTCTGCCGACAAAGGGTCCAAGCATTTTCTCCGCAGTCGCGCCATACGTTCTCCGCCCCTCACTCTCATTCCCAGCCACTTATTTTGTCATTTCGTTTTAAATTTTATTGCTTCCAACAATGCTAAAAACAAGTGCATATAAATTAAAGCGCAAAGCATGCAGCCATCATGGCTGCTGTACAGATGGCTACCGCAACTGCAGCTGACGAGCAGCATCCTGCCTTTGACGTCTCCTACGTGAGGTCGAAAATATGGACGCCAGTATGCGCAGACGTTGCCCGGGAGCAGCAGCCGCGCAGCATTGACCTGGGCATCAGCCAGCATCCTCTCTATGCTAGGCGGCCTGATCTTTTGCGTCGGAAAGAGGCTCGGAATCTCGCGGGTGATGTCGGAAGCGCCTGGGTCAGCGAGTGGCTCTGGCGACGCTTTGAGAAGCCGCGCATGAGCGAGCCGCAGCTGGCGCCCAGGCCGAAGTCGGAGCTGCCGCCGTGTACACCGGGGCGCGTTATAAAGCAGGCTCGAAATAGCGGACTGTTGACAGGTTAGCCCAACGACTCGGTGTGACGTCTCACGACAAAGTCTCACGACAAAGTCTCACGACAAAGTCTCACGACAAAGTCTCACGACAAAGTCTCACGACAAAGTCTCACGACAAAGTCTCACGACAAAGTCTCACGACAAAGTCTCACGACAAAGTCTCACGACAAAGTCTCACGACAAAGTCTCACGACAAAGTCTCACGACAAAGTCTCACGACAAAGTCTCACGACAAAGTCTCACGACAAAGTCTCACGACAAAGTCTCACGACAAAGTCTCACGACAAAGTCTCACGACAAAGTCTCACGACAAAGTCTCACGACAAAGTCTCACGACAAAGACTCACGACAAAGTCTCACGACAAAGTCTCACGACAAAGTCTCACGACAGTCTCACGACGAGCTATAGAAGATATACTCGTATATATATATGCATTAGTACTTTTAGACTAGGGTTCCGTTGTAGGGTAAAATAAAAAAAACTTTCTTGTTCTAATCAACAGCAAGAAGACAAAACGTGGATCATCAGCAACACCACCACGATCCAGATGGGGATTCTGACAACGAAAATGACTTCTTTATCGACGGCGACTCCTGCTGTGAGGATTGCTGCTTCTGCTGTCCTGGCCGTCGACGTAGCGAGCGCGCTCGTTTAAGCAGCCAGTTCCGCCAATCGCACGACCGTCAGCGCTCGACGAGTTTGGCTGTGCCAGCGTCTTTGAAAACTTCGTTGGCGATCCATCCTGATTCAGCAGTTCGACTGTCGTTGCCGACTGAAAATCGATGTAGATCACGATGGTCTGCTGCGGAGACGTCCCTCACAAAGCCTGTTTCCACAGTTGGTATTAGTGAGGCCACAACCTCGGCAACGAGCTTGATGGACGCGTCAAGGCTGACTCTTTTCACTAGCGGCTCGGAGCTGTCCGAGTGTGATCGACGGCAGCTAGCGGTGGATAGGCGGGAAAAAATGCGACAGGGCGACCTGGCTGCTGGACCAAGAACTTCTATGCCAGTGAAGCTGCAGATTGGCAACGATGCAGACAGTGCTTTCGACAAAGGTGCGCGCCATTATACCGGGGTTACCAGGACCTCTTACACTAGCATATTGATTTTGTTGATTGTAGGTTGGCGGAGGTTAAAGCTTTGTTGTTAGAGTGTCGGACTCCCATGACTTGAAGGTCACGGGTTCGATTCCCGACTCCAATGGAACAATTTTTTTCATTTAGCAAGACACTTAACTCTGCTTTATTTCAGTTAACCCAGCTGTTAAATGGGTACCAGCATTAGCCGGAATAATTGAGGGTGGGTGTGGCGTCCCCCCATGTCGATGGACTGAACAGCCGTACGTAGCATTATAATGCGCCGTACAATAGCTGCGGCAGTGCTGTCGGCTGCACTTCTGGCCCTATAGGGGCACGTTAATTTAGTTATTATTTTTTTTATCACCACTACTAGTGAAAGGTTATCGCTTTTTGGAAGAAATACGAATGCACTTCTTTTATTGTACGAGTTAACTTAGCTTACGTAACTAGTTTTATAATCCTGCATTCCTGAAAATTTGGTCAACTCAATTAGTAATTTCCCTTCACCGGAGTATATTTTTGGGCGAAAACTAGCCTCCTAAACTTTAACTTTCCCGTCCTTCTACTCCTTGTGGCTATTGCTTTGTTATCACATAGTTTCCAATAATAAAACATTTGTTAGGTCGTTTTTTCAAACATTTGTTCAAAGTTCATGGCATTTTTATAAGACATAATTTTTATAAGATTGGTCTAGCAAACTCGAACAGTTCGATAGCCACACAAGATTTTTTCAAGAAGGCTGAAGAATATTAAGATGCAATTATTTAGAGCTGATGTTGCAAGAAAAAATGCCCATCAAAACTATTAACTGTCAAGAGTAATGAGTTAATTTTCTCATTCAATTGAAATTACTTCAAGTCGGGTCAGTTAAGTAGTTTAGTCAAGGATTTATTAGAAATAGCCCTTAAGAATCGACCAAAGCGGACACGCCACAAGGAGTCAGGGGCAACGGTTCATGGGGCCATGCCAAGGTTGCTTAATCCGTCTCCTAGCTTATTGTAATAAGCCGATTTGTTAGCTTTGCTCGCAAATTGATCTTTCAATCCCGATTAAAACGCTTCGAGTTTTTGTGATTTATGCAGAAGTAAGAAAATTGGTTTTCCTAAAATTCATTCTGTAAGAGACTGCCCTAACTGGAAATTTGAGTTTACGAGGAGAGTTAATAAGTAACTCCCAAACACGTCCCACAGACTGCCAAGTCAATTTCAGCGAAAAAGGTACAGGTACATCGAAAATTAGCAGGAGCAGCAAGCTTGACGATGGGATCTCCACCAGATCACCTCGGGCGATTCCAACTGCACCTGAAAGTGCACCTGCTGCACAGGTTGCGCCGAATCCGAAATCACAGGCCAGAACTGCTCCTTTGATGCCATCCTCGACTGTCGCACATCGAAAGCCTGAGATGATTACTGAGGAGCAGCAGCTACCGGCCGATTACAACCCTCTTGGGCAGAGATTAGCGGCAAAGATTACCGCGGGACATTTAGAAAATTTCCCAAGCATTGAAGGCAGTGGAGCAGGGGAAATGAAATCCGAAAGAGGCGACTCGGAGGAATCCACTTCTGGCAAAGACGAAGAGAGAACATTCGGAGAATTCGAAGATGGCGCGCAGGTTCTCACTAGCCAGAGAGAAATCGGCGACTTTGGCAGGCCAGAAGACCAGCCGCAGCTGTCTGATGAATCACGACGCGAGATCACACAGGTGAGCTTCAGCTCAGAGCTGATGCTCCAAGGTGAGCTGAGCTTTGCTATCTCTGAGCCAGCCGGGGAAAATACTGCTGAGCAATCCAATAATGCTTTGATGGAAGACGAGTTTGATGTGGAAAACGAGGCCGAAATTGAAGAGGAAAGACCACAGCTGATCATTCAATCGTTTCCGTTGGCGGCCAAAGATGGCGAGCTGTCAGCACGAGACCGCGGCGATAGCACTCGTCGAGGTTCGGTGGCTCCTCTAGGCGAGTCACTGCAGCTGAAGTGGCGCAATCGACGCAGATCGTCCACAGTGAAGCGCTGGACACCGCAGCAGCAGCAGCCACAGCAGCCATATCAACGACGAAGACTGTCGATGGCTCAGTCAAGCGGTGCGACTTCACTACAAAGGAACAGCTTGACAACAGCTGAGTTTTTTTACGCATCCGGAGATGAGGCGGCGGAAAGCAAGATCCTCGCTGAACAGGTGAGAAAGGCTTGAGTAAAGGTCATGTGCATTGTATGGATCGCAACGCTAATCGTAGTTAATCTTCTACGATTTACAGGAAGGCATGGCGGCCGGAGCCGCATCAGCGGCCAGTATCAGCAGTCAGCCGCGCATCCAGGTGGCTTCTTCAAAGCCGATCTATCAAGGCAAACCGGCGGACACTAGGCGCGACTCCGTGGTGGCAGCCGCCGCTGCCGCGGCCGCAGCTGGTCGTCGGCGAAGCAGCCTGGCGATCACAGACTCCTGGCGATCGATGCGTCAATCGCCAGCAGCTTCAATGGTGACCGGCGCTGCAACGTCATCTGCAACGCTTGACGTTGAATTTAGCAACAAACTTGACGTGACGATCGGACAGAGACAAGCGTCGGTAGTCGAGATGCCAGTAATGGAAGAAGATGAGGCTGACATGGATTCCGAAGATGGTGGGTGGTGGTCTGAACAAATTACATGACCATTGCGCATGGCGTCTGAGAACAGGAGTCACTTGGTCGTTTTTTACCATACGAACGAAAAAGTGACAAAAACTTAAAGTCAAAAACGAGGGAGGGAGGCTGTGGCCTAGAATGCCCTTGAATGCGAAGCGCAATAGCTGGCTGTACGTATGGCCCAAACCGTCTGGTCTGCCACAGAAGGGGGGTCGGTGGCAGAGGGGTTAACGCGTTTGCCTCTCGCACCACGGTGAGGTCACCTTCATTTGGGGCGCAGACGCAGAGAGAGGGCTTTGGGGGCTTGTCGTGAAATTTACGCCCTTGAGGGCCAACCTCCAAGGCACAGTGAAGTGTACACTGCCTGTGTGAGCGTGTGCCTGCGTACAGTGCGTGTGTGCTCAGGAGTCAGCGAAATGGGCAGAATTGCCTCTCGCTGACTGTGGGTCAACTGTCATCAAATGATGTGCCATTGCCCGCAGCCCTCCTGCAATTATTATTATTATTATTATTATTATTATTATTATTATTATTATGGCCCAAACCGGATTTTCTCGTTTATATCTAACACTAGAACATGCGCTGTTCCTCGCTATGACTTATAGTTTCGCTTTTTTCAATCAATTGGATGTGCACTTCTAGTAACGCGTAGCCAACAATTCGTCAAATTAATTTCCGAAAATTCTTTCAGAACAAGCGACACTCATCGCAAAAAGCTTTGCCGAGGAACAGAGTCCTGCTGCATCGGTTGAGGGGACGCTAAAAACTACAAACGGAAAGGTACGCATGCTCGACAATGCAACATATTAATGTGCGTTAACGATTGCAGCTCATAGGTGCTGTAAGCCCAGTGGCATTCATAGTTCGGGGCTTTGAGTAAAAACCGTTGAGACGAAGAGCTTAACTTGTCATATTTTCTCACAGATTTCAGCAGATTTTTCAATGCCTAATTCTATCAAAAAATCCTAATAATAGTACAGGAAAGTTGCTCTATTGTGCTATCTGAACTACTTTCTCATTTTTTGTCATTTTAGGCTAGGCTAGGCGATGCACTCTAGGCTAAAACATTAGTTCGAACATTTTAAGCTCGTATTAAAATGAGGACTGAAATGAAATCTTTACTCGGGTCAAAACGATGTTTCAGTTTTATTTTGTATTAATTTAATGCTTGATCTGTAGCTTGTGGACCAACAAACTCAGTATTGCAATAGTATAAATGTTTGTTGTATTGCACACCAGCAGAGAGGAACTCATGCCAAGCAGCAGTCAGGAAATAACTCAAACGACAACAGAACTGCTATGAATCGGACAAGAATAGGAACCGCAAACTTCGAAGCCTCTGAAACACTGAACACACCTGAGCAACAGACAATGGTGTCGATACTGCATCAAGAGGAGCAGCAGCAGCAGCCGACAGTAATTCTCATTCGTAGACAGAAACGCGGTAGAAATGTGCTACAACAAAAGTGAGTTTTGGAGAAACGCCTTTGAAAAAAAGTAATTGTTTAGATAAAAGTTATTTGGGATTGTTAAATCACTGCCCTCGTATTTACCTGCCCTTTTCAAAAGCTCCGATTCGCTATCAACAATCCCAATATCGGGAATTGAGCGGCTGGTAGCCCACAAAGAAGGCGCTCAGCGTGACCGATTTTCCGACAATGTGTCGCAGACTATTTTACCAATGGCTATGACGTCACAGTCAGCGCAGCCACTCAGCTCACATCTGCGTGTTGGTCACCCAGGTGGTCATGCGTTGCCAGGCAACAGAAAGCGCGTAAGTATGCCGTTTTTTGTATTCAAATTTCCTAAAGTATACGCCTTCGCTTTTTGCAACATGGTCCCTGAGCTCGATTCCAAGGCCGCATTTATTCAGGGCAAAGCTTTGGGGCAGAGTGCAAATGTAAACTGCCTCAAAAAAATCTGTACAGAATTTGTGCAGAATTTTTCTATTTCATTGTTTTAGAGAGACACTTCAATTGACTGGTTCAGCACAAATCAGGACGAAAATACCTTGAAGGTCAGTGCTCATAAATGTGCAAAATTTCAATGTAGCGTTTATAAGAATGCATCAAGAGTTGTAAAGCATAATGAATAGGTCGATATCGATACTGTACAGTTCCCGCTCAGTTATTCCCTAGCATAGGCCCACAGGCCATCTAATTCATATTCCAACGAAGCAACGAGGAGTTTTAAACTCAATCTGTGCTGCGGCCACTTGGCCGATGACAAGCGGGCATCCGGGGTGCCGCCCAAATTTGCGGAAGTGCATTGAATAAGTGCCTTGAGAGTCTCTTAATATAGTTTATTCAGGCCTCCTTAGTGCATCTATCAAAGTAGACGTTGAAAATTCTAATAAAGTGCGCAGCTGAGTTAATTTGGCACGGCTGGCGATCCGACGTTAGTCAAATAAGGAGCGCAGAATTTATTGCCGCTGATAATGCTGAGCAGCTCTGAAGCATTGCTTTAATTTTGCAATGCCTAAAAAGTTAAACACCGATTCGTCGACACTTCAGAAAGCATCCGGCAGCAAGGCGAACTCAGGACCTCTGACAACGCGCTTCGAGCTGCCGTTTGATCTTCAGGATCTCGAGAGTAAGGATCGTTTTCTGGGCTGCATATTAAAAACCTTAACTTATCTAGGTACGTGCTTCTTAAACGTACAAGCTGCGTCTCTTCGCACGAAACACACCATATGAGTTCGCGGCGGACACAATCCTAAACTAGGCTCGGAAATGGGGGGACGGTTAGGGCAGTGTCCAGGCCCACGTCCAGACTCGTCAAACCTGTCAATCATTGGCCAGGTGCCTAGAAGCCAGAATAGCTTAGACTAATTAATTAATTGCTAAATATTGAGTAAGCTATGGCTTTCAGGTTGCCCAAGTTCCAAAAGGCTGTGCGTAGCTGTTCAGTCTGGGTGGAGGGACCATCACAAACAACCTGATTTTTAATACGAGCGTATATAATAAATAATAATAATTGCAGGAGGGCTGCGAGCAGTGGCCCATCATTTGGTGGCACTAGACCCGCAGCCAGAGAGTAGGCAATTCTGCCCATTTCGCTGACTCCTGAGCACACACGCACACAGATACAGTGGAGCCTGAGGTCAATCCTCGAACTAAACCGTCTGAAACCGGGAAGTTTACCGGGGGGTACCATGGGAAGGACTGGGGTGAGAGGTGGATTGACCTCGAGCTCTAGTCTAGAGTCTTAACTTGACATTCCCTTATTTAAATTAAAGCACTATGGGATTTTAAAAGTGTCTTACACAGGTACATTGTTTCAAATTGTTTGCCCTTGGGCTAGTTTGATTCTAACTCACGTAAGTAAAGTAATAAATTAGCATCGACACCAATTAAATGCGTTTTTACTAACTTTACTACGTGTCATTTCCATTGCGCAGGCATGGAGCCCAAGGCCTACATCCGGCAGTTCGCTGTCATATCCTCTAGGCGGCTGTTTCTCTACCAGAAGCTGTTTCAGAGGTATCGCAATCCCTCTACTAACACTGTCAGCATCAAGGTAATTAATGCCTGATTTATTGCTGCACTTTGTGCACCTTGATCTAAGCATCCTGGTCAAGCGCTTGGTGATGTAAAATAATAAGCAGGAAAGATCCACGCATACCGTATAGTCAGTACCGTGTACCTACAACTCAAAATGTTAATATCAATATCACAACAATTATCCTACAATTACTACTGTGAGTAGGATGGTGAGTTCTCATCAATAAACTTACAGTCAGTTAAGTGCATCGTATTTTTTTTGTATTCCATGTTAGTTGTGTTTTGTCATGTACTCGTACTAAAGCCGAGATAAATTATCAGACTATGGTCGTGGATGTCCAAGTGAAATTCAAATTGCTAATACTCATCAGCTTCATCTAATTATTTGAAAAATAATTAAAACAACGCAACACTCTTGGTTTGTGGAAAAATACTTACTGGCCGATTTTTTGCCAGGCATTCGTCTTGACTGAGAAATTTGTTCGATGAAAAATATTTCAAGAGGCCATAGACGAAAAAATCAAGCAGAAAATTGTATTTTATATTATTATAAATAGTAGGCAGTGAGTATTTTATGATAAAACGCCTCTTCAAGTAAATCACTATAAGAACCTCCCGTGCGACTCCAGTTGTCTCTAATTGCTAAAAAATAAACGGTCAAACGTAAAAGTCAAATTCTCATTTTTTTCTGGAAATCATGGGTTTGCGGTCTTTGCATGCTGGTACTTTAATAGCATTGTTAGTTCATTGAATTCAACCCCAACGCCAATTCAAACACAAACATCACAGGACCTTGACAGATGTCTCTCTGACCTACTCGTTGGCGGCATCACTCGAGATCGGCTCGACCAGCTGCTCGATTTATGCGGTCTTGTCGACGCCGGTGTCAGCCAAGAACAGCAGCAGCAGCAGCAGCAGCTAGATAGCCGACTGTTCTGCGCGTTCTGCGCTGTTGTGGAACGCCAGACGACGGGCCAGCGCCCACCAGACGGTGTTGAGCGAGACGGCTGTCGCAAACAGCGCCTCGAAGCTGCGGACTTCACCGGCTTGCCATTCAAGTTGAGAAACGTGCAGCTGACTGAGAAGATGGCTCGATTGCTATCCACGCTGTAGAGACGGACTGAATGACCGAAAAGCCTTTGTTTTTATGAACCAACTCAGTTTTGTTAAAAATTTATATTGTAAGCAGCTTACAATATCAAGGATCTGAAAGCCTTTTTTTATCAGCTTTTTGTCAAGTAAGCGCCTAATACTCACCCCTGGAATGCTTTTGTTTTTAAGTAAACTATGTTGAATAAACACTTTAAATAAAAATATTTTGTTGCGGCTATTGTTTAAGCATCAGAACGATACAATTTTTTAGCCATGCACCGTGTATGAAAGCAAGAACATTGAAAAAATATTAGAGCAAGATTAGGGCGCTCGCATTTCAAGTCGCTTGTCCTTCGGTCATTCAATTTATCCGTAATCCTCTCACGCAACGAGTGTGTCTGGAAGCAATTACCAATGGAATAAATAGCAATTCGATTTCAGTCTTTAGTTTTAGTTCCCAGTTTTCAGTCTGTTCGGATGGTGTTGCTCTCTGAGGCTCTCGGCGACAGCGCCAGGTCACAGCTCTTTGCGTCGGTCCTGGAGACCGCCTTGCTGTATAACACTGAGATCTGGACGCTGACCAAAACGCTCGAGAGGCAGCTCGACGCGGCGCACGCGGCTCTGCTACGCGCCGCGTTCGGTTCCCGGCTGCGAGTCGACCCGCGCCCTGTACAAGCGAATGCGCCTGACGCGGCCTACTGTCTTGCTGAGTCAGCGGCGGCTGCGGCTGGCCGGGCACGTGATTCGGGCAGAAGCCTACTACCCGGAGCCGATGCAGGACGTTCTGCTGCTGACGCTGCAGGGACCGCGCAGGCGTGGGCAGGGTCGCACGGCTCGCTACATCGACCGGCTGCTGATGGACGCCCCGACCAGGCGGACACGGTGATGCGGGTACGGTCGCTGGCCCTCAAGCGCGCGATCTGACGCTCCCCCCCTGACCTCTGGGCCACTCGTGGCCGGTAGGGCTGCGTTTAGTTACTTAGTTTGTTAGTTTTAGTACCTAGAAAACTGCGTATTTTTAGAGTGAGCGTAAAATTAATCAATCCGCTATTCTAATCCTTCGCGCAGTCGGTAAGGAGATTTAGACTGCTTGGTTTTGTTCGTGCTTCTGGTCTGGTAAGATCAGAAGGTCAGAGCAGGCGTCTAAATCCCAGGCACCGATCCTTGCAACAGTAGCGGAGCTGCAATTGACAGTGGTTGTCGCTTCGGCGACTGGCTGTTCCTTGATTTTGCCAGAGTCATAGCTCCTCTGGTCCTGCCGCGCTTTCGCCATCAGATGCACAAGGCCAAGGCACTGACGAAGGCCTGCACTCTCGTTAAGACGGTCTAACGCGTTCGCCTCTTGCACCAAGGTCACTTAAGCTCGATTCCGCAGCGAAGCCACATTTATTTTGGGCGCAGCCGCGGAGAGAAGGCTTGGGGGCTTGTCGTGCAATTTATGCCCTTGAGGACCAGCCTCCAAGGCACAGTGAGAGTGTAGACTGCCTGACGATGAGAAAGTCAGGGCAGATGTACACACCTGTGTGAGTGGTGTGCCTGTGTGCGCTATCTGTGTGCGTGTGTGCTCTGGAGTCAGCGAAATGGGCAGCCTCTTCGCTGGCAGTGGGTCTGGAGCCACCAAATGAGGCGCCATTGGCCGCAGCCCTCCCGCAATAATAATTAAGCGCTCACGCCAAGTCACCTGCTGCACCGAGTCTCATTCCAGACTGGTGGGCCATGCTGGGAGCCAGCCTGCTAATCCGCACGCGAGCCTGCTAA
The DNA here is from genome assembly GCA_950097015.1 of Macrostomum hystrix. Classification (NCBI taxonomy): domain Eukaryota; kingdom Metazoa; phylum Platyhelminthes; family Macrostomidae; genus Macrostomum; species Macrostomum hystrix. Next base: position 11,731,781 of record CATNEN010000039.1, on the reverse strand, counting down.
GCCCGTGCTTCGCGCTGCAGTGTTACGTCGAGATGAGAGGTCTAGACAGAGCGGCAGCCACACAGACCTTATAGATTACCTGGCCGACAGGCGGCTGGCAGTGCCTGACGGTTCATCAAGCCCGGCGAGTACAGGCTCATCCGTCCAGCTTGCCTGTCTCGATGTCGCTTCTCGATGCACTGCGACGGGCGGCACTAGCTTCGCTCGAAGAGTCGGCATTGAAGTCGTCGAAATTAAGGCCTTTCAGGAGAATCCCAGCTACTCTGCCACAGCATCATTAACTGCCATTTTTCGGTGGTGTCGGTGCCAAGATGTTCGGCTATGACAATATTTTCCTAGCAACCCGTTTAGCAAGCTTTTGATTTTTAAATTGCTTGAGACACTAACAAAAAGTGTCTTTAGAAAAAACAATTTGTTAATGCAAACACGATTGAAGAGTTTGCTAGGCATATTTATAAAAATTTTGAATCCCACATTTTTTTAATTAGAGAAAGGTGCACTCTTGCGAATTAAAACTTGAGTTCCGTAAAGCTTTCCTAGCGGGCAGCAGATTGTACAATGTACGGTCAGGTGTGTACACTAAATAGAGTCAGTGTGCAGTAGTTCTGAGCACTGGGCAGGTCGTGGGCGGAGTCGGTCAGGAGCCTCGATGTGCCAGCAGGTCCAGCACTACCGCTCACTTCTTGCCGAAGTGCCGGTAGATCCTGTAGGCGGTGCGGGCGATGCGATACACGCGCCTCCACCTGATGCGGATTCGGCGCAGTCGCAGCCACTTCTTCTCCAGCTCCATGGCCTTCTGCTCAGTCATGTCGGGCTCGTCCATGTCCGCCAGGGCCTCCAGCGCCTGCAGAGACTCATCGTCCTCGTCCGACATCTCCTGGCTCGGTCTGGCAGCTGCCAGAGCTGCGCAGAGCAGAAGTCCGAGAGTGAGTTGCCACCTCATGTCTGAGCTTGTGTGAAGCCAATTCTTATTCCGATGAAACTGGTTGAGAAGCTGTGAGCTCGAGCTGGTTGTTGGAGGTCTCAGCACCGCCCGAAAGCTTCGGTATTTATGCCATCGAAATGCTCACGTTTTTCCGGTCGTTGGGGTGGCTCCTCTTGTTGGGCCGACAACAATTTTTTTTCTGCTGCGTGTCACTGCCCAGACACTAACTGAATTAGTTTCATTGTCACTGAGGGTCACTGCCACGATGAAGCAGACAATTCGTTTTTTTCTTTTACTTTTTGCACAATAAAAATTGTTTTTATTAGGGCAGCTTAAGTCTGTCTTGCTCGCGAATGAGGGCGATGATAGTGCTGAAACGAGCCGCTGTTAACCATTGTGTTCAGGCTTGCCCAAATTCTAAAAAAAGCGAGAAGACGTGTCTACGAGTCGGATATTCTAGTCGGATAACTTTTGCGAAGTTTGTTTATTATCTTTTGCGGCGCAAAAGCAAAAAGAAGTAAAATACACACAAAAGAACGGTAAACAAATGGAAATTCGCAATGGGCAGGAACTGATGAAGTCCAATAAAATGTTTTTTTGTTTGTTTTTCATTAAATTTTACCTTTGCTTAACGAGTCTGGACGGGAAGGTATGATATCCGAGATGGCAAGACTCGATTTAGCGTTAATTTTGCTCGGAAATTTCTACCTAGGTCATTGTCATGACTATGAGACTCATCAACGCCTGTCATCTGTGTGTATTTTCAAGTTAATGCACTGCAGAATACGAGCTAAAATGCAGCTAAAATTAGCCGAATTTGTTTGTGTGTTTTCAAACCTTCGGTAGCTAAACTAAACTTGCTTTGGCAATGTAATTACTCGTATATGAGCAGACAGTGACAAGTACGAGAGTCCTAATTGCCACCTCGCTGGCGCAAGCTTGGTATCTATTGTAAAAAAATGCACATCTTTTTGGTTTTCAGGCTATCCAAATCTTTTTAAGCACTATTCTTAGTTTCCTTCAATTCTTCACTGATTTACCCTGGGCAAGAGAGCGTTGCTGACGGAAAATTCCATTAATGAGCGAAGTAAGGAAAACTTCTTAATATTATTACGCCCAGTTTTCCTAACCGTAGTACAGGGAAGGAATCTAACACTGACCATACGGAAGAGCTATCACTACGAGTATAATATCTTACGTGATTAAAATAAAAAAGAAAAATCAACAAGAGAACAGTCAGAACCATTGACACGGGCGAGAAAAGACAACGGAAAGATAAGACAGGGAAGAGATGAGACAGGGGAGAGATGAGACAGGGAAGAGATGAGACAGGGGAGAGATGAGACAGGGAAGAGATGAGACAGGGGAGAGATGAGACAGTGGAGAGATGAGACACGGAGAGATGAGACACGGAGAGATGAGACACGGGGGAGGCGAGACCGAGGAGTGATGAGACGCGGGAGAGATGAGACACGTGAAAGATGAGACAATAAGATACTGAAATCAGTGGGTGGAAAAAATCAGCTAAGAAAAGTACCTAACAATAACCTCTAACCCAGAACAAAGGCGCACAATGTCCCGATTTCGTCTTCAAAACCACAAACAGCCAATGAAAATTGAACATGCCCAAAGTGTAGAGTCCATGTAGAGAATGATGAAGTTCGTATTATTTGTTAGGTTCGATTGGTCCGTTTATATTTCCATCTAGTGAATAAATTCATCGAGAAAGTGACTGGCACTGCTCAAAATTTCAAAATCTCAACTGCCGAGAACAAAATGCGATAATTTTAATGCCGCAGGAATGCACACATACTTAAATTTAAGAAAGCTTTAATTGGATTCAAATATAACGTTTTTAATGAAGGCATTTGAGTATTTTGTTAGATTCCTTACACTTTTATGATTTGCTGTTTTTTATAGCCTAGTTGAAATTAGATACTCGTATGTACTCGTATTTCCTCGTTATAAACGCAAAATAAACAAAAAAAATCAGCACCTACTCGACGCAGGTAAATTAGAGACAGTTTAACCTGCTCAATGAAGCTATTAGCAAATTAAAATGTGTCGAAAATGCTTCACTTTGACAGCTATGTACCAGAGCAGCCTATTTGACTTCGACCTTCAAAGGACCAGGGATTGGCTACAACTCAGACTAGCAGCTTGCTTGATTTAACCCACAGGCACGTTTGTGCGCCGCAGTTTATTTAGTGTTTGCTAGTTGCTAGCGGAGTCCGTGTAGGGGTAGCAGCGAGTTCCTGTAGGCTCTGTGGCGGGTCAGTATACAGAGGAACGATACAAATCCATAGGCTAGTTTTCGTAGCTATACAAATTCAAACTGTAGGAGGAGAGATACACGTTGCTTACTAGTCCCCCAAAGTCTAGTTGGGGAAATTCAATTACAACTGCTAATTGTCATCTATGTGTGCTGACATGTAGGCAAGTAATAGTTGCATACTAGTCTGCGCTCGGCAGTTATTTAAGTCGGATTACATTGCCGGCCTCGACTCCGCTTTGGTCGACCGCGATTAACTTGAAATAATCGAATTACACTAGGAGTATTGAATCCGCTAAGCTATAGTTTGGTTGTGTCCGATAGCCAAGTCCATTGTAAATCTTGCCGAACACTGAAGACAATGAGAGTAGAGAGTTTTCAATACTTTGATTGGAATCAGTAGGGTTTAGGATCAGTGAGGATTTAGGATCATTGAGAGTTTGGGATCTTTGAGAGTTTGGGATCCATGAGATTTTGGGATCTTTGAGAGTTTGGGATTCATGAGAGTTTGGGATCATTGAGAGTTTGGGATCCATGAGAGTTTGGGATCATTGAGAGTTTGGGATCCATGAGAGTTTGGGATCCATGAGAGTCCATTGTAAATCTTGCTGAACACTGAAGACAATGAGAGTAGAGAGTTTTCAATACTTTGATTGGAATCAGTAGGGTTTAGGATCATTGAGAGTTTGGGATCTTTGAGAGTTTGGGATCCATTAGAGTTTGGGATCCATGAGAGTTTGGGATCTTTGAGAGTTTGGGATCCATGAGAGTTTGGGATCCATGAGAGTTTGGGATCCATGAGAGTTTGGGATCCATGAGAGTTTGGGATCATTGAGAGTTTGGGATCCATGAGAGTTTGGGATCCATGAGAGTTTGGGATCCATGAGAGTTTGGGATCCATGAGAGTTTGGGATCTTTGAGAGTTTGGTATCATTGAGAGTTTGGGATCATTTAGAGTTTGGGATCCATGAGAGTTTGGGATCCATGAGAGTTTGGGATCCATGAGAGTTTGGGATCCATGAGAGTTTGGGATCATTGAGAGTTTGGGATCATTGAGAGTTTGGGATCATTGAGAGTTTGGGATCCATTAGAGTTTGGGATCCATGAGAGTTTGGGATCCATGAGATGAGAGTTTGGGATCATTGAGAGTTTGGGATCCATGAGAGTTTGGGATCCATGAGAGTTTGGGATCTTTGAGAGTTTGGGATCCATTAGAGTTTGGGATCTTTGAGAGTTTGGGATCCATGAGAGTTTGGGATCCATGAGAGTTTGGGATCCATGAGAGTTTGGGATCTTTGAGAGTTTGGGATCCATGAGAGTTTGGGATCCATGAGAGTTTGGGATCCATGAGAGTTTGGGATCCATGAGAGTTTGGGATCATTGAGAGTTTGGGATCATTGAGAGTTTGGGATCCATGAGAGTTTGGGATCATTGAGAGTTTGGGATCATTGAGAGTTTGGGATCATTGAGAGTTTGTGAGCGATGAGAGTTTGTGAGCGATGAGAGTTTGTGAGCGATGAGAGTTTGTGAGCGATGAGAGTTTGTGAGCGATGAGAGTTTGTGAGCGATGAGAGTTTGGGATCTTGAAGAGATTAGGATCTTTGAGAGTTTGGTATCATTGAGAGTTTGGTATCATTGAGAGTTTGGTATCATTGAGAGTTTGGGATCCATGAGAGTTTGGGATCCATGAGAGTTTGGGATCCATGAGAGTTTGGGATCATTGAGAGTTTGGGATCATTGAGAGTTTGGGATCATTGAGAGTTTGGGATCCATGAGAGTTTGGGATCCATGAGAGTTTGGGATCTTTGAGAGTTTGGGATCATTGAGAGTTTGGGATCATTGAGAGTTTGGGATCATTGAGAGTTTGGGATCCATTAGAGTTTGGGATCCATGAGAGTTTGGGATCCATGAGAGCTTGGGATCCATGAGAGTTTGGGATCATTGAGAGTTTGTGATCCATGAGAGTTTGGGATCATTGAGAGTTTGGGATCATTGAGAGTTTGGGATCTTTGAGAGTTTGGGATCCATGAGAGCTTGGGATCCATGAGAGTTTGGGATCATTGAGAGTTTGGGATCCATGAGAGTTTGGGATCCATGAGAGTTTGGGATCCATGAGAGTTTGGGATCCATGAGAGTTTGGGATCCATGAGAGTTTGGGATCCATGAGAGTTTGGGATCATTGAGAGTTTGGGATCATTGAGAGTTTGGGATCTTTGAGAGTTTGGGATCCATGAGAGCTTGGGATCCATGAGAGTTTGGGATCCATGAGAGTTTGGGATCCATGAGAGTTTGGGATCTTTGAGAGTTTGGGATCATTGAGAGTTTGGGATCCATGAGAGTTTGGGATCCATGAGAGTTTGGGATCATTGAGAGTTTGGGATCCATGAGAGTTTGGGATCCATGAGAGTTTGGGATCATTGAGAGTTTGGGATCCATGAGAGTTTGGGATCCATGAGAGTTTGGGATCCATGAGAGTTTGGGATCATTGAGAGTTTGGGATCCATTAGAGTTTGGGATCCATGAGAGTTTGGGATCATTGAGAGTTTGGGATCATTGAGAGTTTGGGATCCATGAGAGTTTGGGATCCATGAGAGTTTGGGATCCATGAGAGTTTGGGATCATTGAGAGTTTGGGATCATTGAGAGTTTGGGATCATTGAGAGTTTGGGATCATTGAGAGTTTGGGATCATTGAGAGTTTGGGATCCATGAGAGTTTGGGATCATTGAGAGTTTGGGATCCATGAGAGTTTGGGATCCATGAGAGTTTGGGATCCATGAGAGTTTGGGATCCATGAGAGTTTGGGATCATTGAGAGTTTGGGATCATTGAGAGTTTGGGATCCATGAGAGTTTGGGATCATTGAGAGTTTGGGATCATTGAGAGTTTGGGATCATTGAGAGTTTGGGATCTTTGAGAGTTTGGGATCCATGAGAGTTTGGGATCCATGAGAGTTTGGGATCCATGAGAGTTTGGGATCATTGAGAGTTTGGGATCATTGAGAGTTTGGGATCATTGAGAATTTGGGATCCATGAGAGTTTGGGATCCATGAGAGTTTGGGATCATTGAGAGTTTGGGATCCATGAGAGTTTGGGTTCATTGAGAGTTTGGGATCATTGAGAGTTTGGGATCATTGAGAGTTTGGGATCTTTGAGAGTTTGGGATCTTTGAGAGTTTGGGATCATTGAGAGTTTGGGATCCATTAGAGTTTGGGATCCATGAGAGTTTGGGTTCATTGAGAGTTTGGGATCATTGAGAGTTTGGGATCATTGAGAGTTTGGGATCTTTGAGAGTTTGGGATCTTTGAGAGTTTGGGATCATTGAGAGTTTGGGATCATTGAGAGTTTGGGATCATTGAGAGTTTGGGATCATTGAGAGTTTGGGATCATTTAGAGTTTGGGATCTTTGAGAGTTTGGGATCTTTGAGAGTTTGGGATCATTGAGAGTTTGGGATCATTGAGAGTTTGGGATCTTTGAGAGTTTGGGATCTTTGAGAGTTTGGGATCTTTGAGAGTTTGGGATCATTGAGAGTTTGGGATCTTTGAGAGTTTGGGATCATTGAGAGTTTGGGATCCATGAGAGTTTGGGATCCATGAGAGTTTGGGATCTTTGAGAGTTTGGGATCTTTGAGAGTTTGGGATCTTTGAGAGTTTGGGATCTTTGAGAGTTTGAGATCCCACTGAGGTATGACGATATGTAATAAATATTATAAATATAAATATCCCAAATACACCATTATAAATACTTTAATACTAATAATAATAATTATTATTATTGCAATGCGCACGCCGATTGGGTGCTGAATTTTTTTGTTTATTTGATGTTGGTAACAAGGCTGAACGATTCGATTTAAAAAAGGCGATAGAAAAGCAGTAGCATGCATGAGATTAATTTTAGGTGAATAAAATATTTGAAATTTGCAAGCAAAGGTATTAAAACAAAAAATGAAATATTGATATTTAAAGAGAAAATTAAAACTGTGACTGAAATCACTTTGCTCCCGAAAGGAGAATAGCCATTGTGTTTTTGCGAGTTTCGATCAGACATAAGAAAACTCAAACTCAAACTATAATCAAGCATTCTAACAATGGGTCTCAGGGCCGTGGCGTTTTATCTAGCTTTAAGTATGCTTTCTATGAAGTCCACAAAACTTTCTGTTTATTCTGTGCTTTCCTGTGTCATTAAATACAATATTTTGTCATCAGCTGTTAGGCTTTCGAAATTTCGAACAGTACCTGCAACTTTCTCTATGAATTTATTTCTAATTGGAACATAAACGGACCAATCGCATCTAAAGAGAATATGAGTTTCGTTCTCTACCTCGACTCTACATTTTGGACGTGTTCTGTTTTCATGTCCAAATCGTCTAGAGCGATTTTCGGTCTTACAGTGCGCAATGTCTCACAGTCCAGTTTGTGGTTTCCTATAGACGAAATCGGGACATTGTGCGCCTTTGTTCTGGGTTAGAGATTAGACAGTTTAGATGTCAGGGCCACCAACGTGAGAATCCTGACAGAACGAGTGCCTATTTTAAAGACATCATAATGATCCAATTTGGAAATCATTTGTCTTCAGTCCTCTAACGCATGACTTCAAATGGATGCTTCAAAATCTACTAGTCAGTACGTAGGTTAGAGATCGTGTTAAAACACTTGTGAACACCAGGTGGTTTGGTCAAGAAGTATTTCAGTTCCATGTCTACAATAAAAGCGAGATTATCATTTCCATTCGTTAACTGTTCTGTATACTTTTTCGCGTGAATGGCAATATTTAAACAAAGGTGAGATAATTGTAAAGAAGTATGTTCAGCATTTAAAAAATCGAACGAGATTTACAATTTCGAGATAGCTAGACAAAGCGGTGATAAGCCGGCCGATAAGTGAATTGAATAAATTTTGTGAACACGAGATAAGCAACATTCTTTGTGAACATTTTTGTATCACTCTTTTCCGTAACGGCTAAGCTGACAAAACACAAAACTAACTTTCTGCAGTAGATTGCCTCGATTAAATTCACAGTTCAAAGCTTACAAACACCTGCATACTGATGCACTCCTAGCAGAGTGAGTCGTCACGCAGTCTAGGTGAAAATTTGTTTTCGAAAAATGTATTATAAATTTAGCAGACAGAAAAATCAGATTTTCAGTAAAAAACATTCGAGATAGACAAACTTTCTTGGATCATGGATGGAGAATGTTTGGGGAGCATGGCAGCAGAAACTGACATTGCACAATATCGTCTATTTAATGCACACCACGCGTGCAATTTCTTTTTAACGATGCAGCAGCTGGGATAAGAAAAAGCAGGACGAAAAACGGTTTGTCTTGAGGCAGTGTTAATTAATTGCAGAAGCGCTTGGCATGACTCGGTTAATCGACTGCGATTTTCAAATATCAGTTCAAAAGAAACGTGACTTTGGGACCTTAGAGCCCGCTTTCCCCCTTTTGTCGTTTAATTTTGCATGTGAGATTGGCTTTTCTATTCTTCAATGAATGACTATACACTGGAGAGATGAGACACTGGAGAGATGAGACACTGGAGAGATGAGACACGGGAGAGATGAGACACTGGAGAGATGAGACACTGGAGAGATGAGACACTGGAGAGATGAGACACGGGTAGGCGAGATCCAGAAGTGATGAGACAGGGGAAAGAAAAAAAACAGGATTTTGTAGGTGTAGGAAGGGGCAGCGGGCCGGATTTGGGAGCTTCGAGGGCCGAATCTGGCCCGCGGGCCGGAATTTGCCGACGCCTGCAGTCTAACAGAACGAGCCACACCTGTCAGAAAGGAGTTGTTTATCCTGTATTATGAATCAATTTCGGTCAAGACTCGGCTCAATCTCAGTATTTCTAGTTGGGCAATTTTTTACAGCTCCTGTGATGATGCTCAGCCAAAACCAGGCAGTTTTTGCAGAAACGATGCGATAAAATTGGAACATACGTTCAAATCATAGAAAAGTTAAATTTAGTCACATCATTGCGACTGCAGTCTTTCACTTTCTTGTTAGATGATCCGCCAGCGCGATGAGGACTTCCTGATCGCAGTAGGCGATGACACCCTGGGCGTTACACCAGGCGTTCGAACCGTTGGCCTTGGGCTCCTGCTTGTGATAGGTGATCTGCTGCTCACGAATGCTCTGGTCTCGCTTCCCTGGCGACAAATCGGATGCCAGAAGGCCTTTATACTGAACAACACCACCGCCTAGGGCTTTCAGAATGGCATGAGGAGCGCAGGTGTCCCACCTATACGTGTTGTCCTTGGACAGAACATAAGCTGAGCACAGACGATCGATGACGCACAACAGCTTGTAGCCGGCGCCCGGAGCTGTGAGGATCTCGAAGCTCTCGCACAGGTAGGTGCCTAGCTTCTTGCAGTCGGACATTGAAGTCAAGACGGCATGTTTGTCGCCTTCGGCCATCTGCAATTCACGCCGGCAGGCTGGAATGCAGGTGGCCTTGATGTCGCCGATGCAGGCTCCCCACACCATGCGGCCAGTCCACCTGGATGGCGAAGTTAAAGGGTATTTTTTATTTGGGTTCTGTTCCCGAGCTCTTGATAGTACCAATATTGTATTAACGCACGCTAGATTTATATAACGCGAGCTAACTCGTATTATGATCGGGTGCACGCAGGGAAGCTGTAGCCCAATGTTTTAAACAATAAGGACAATAAGGACCCATTTCTTTACTTCTCCCAATATGGTGATGATCGGGTGGCAATTCGATCAGCCATTGAGCGAATTTGCGCCTTCGAAGTCGATTCTCTGGAGTATTGCGCGCTGCAGGAATTTCGGCATCCCGGCTCAGACATTTCAAGGTGATAAGCTGCTTGTCTAAAGCTAGACTGATTGTAGCAGTGCTCACTTGAAGACCTTCAAATCTACCTTGTACCGATCGTGCCATCTCTGCCAGCGTCATCATTGGGTTCCGGTCAAGATGTTGCTCCAGCCACTCTGTCTGTTCCTCGCCCAGCTTTGCGCCGCGAGTTCCGCCACGCAGACGCCGATTTCGCTGTCCTGTCGTTTCGTATCGCTTCTGAATGGAGTAGCCGGTGTTTTGTCGAGCTGCAGTCAGCGCGCGATATCAGCCGGTAGCTCGCCTCTTTCTAAAGCATCCACAACGAGGTTGTACCGCCCATCGCTTATTCTAAATTGGTGCCTAGAGTGTTAAATTGGCTGCTCCTTCACCACACTTTTGGCCACAGACATGAGGCAGCAGCGACTGCAGCGCAGCGCAGTCCGAAGCCGTCGCTTGGCCATAGACAACGATTTCACGGAGGTATTATAGTGTTTAATCCCAAAGCTTTTGTAAGTTGTTTATTGTTAAATATACTGTTTGACCATAGAATATACGTTTAACCGGCATAGGCCGTTAAATACATAGAATTAATAGATAATAGGCCGGCTAAGCTGGGGCTTAAATTATAAATGGATAAACTTCAGTAAAAACAAGGATTTTCATGCTGTTAATTATGAGCATCCCACCGCTGCCACCAAATGTAGCATGCTAAGCTCCAATTGTTGTTTTTAACTCGGTTTATTTAAGGATAACTCCGACTAAAGCTTGACCGACAGGACAGAGCCTGACTAATAGTTACTTACGATTTGCCGTCGGCTGTGTGAAAGAATGGCTGATTAATAACGCCAATAAGCGGCTGTCCAGTGGCCTTGTCGAACACACCGACAAGCACAGTCACATTCGGCAGACCATTCTGACTAATGTTCTCGCCTGGTTTGAATTCCGGATCTCGGTTGCCTGTGATGTACTCGGCTGTGCCATCTGGAAGCACATTTTGCATTTTGGAGTAGCAATTGGATGTATCTGAATGGTAGCTAGGTTTAATGAATGATGCTTGGGATGATGAATGATCTGTAAATCTGAAGTTTACACAAATCTGATGTTTTAGTGAATATAAGTATTTTTTATGATATAAAAAATCTGGATTTGTGAGAGTGAATCTGGGTTTGTGAGAGTGAATCTGGGTTTGTGAGAGTGAATCTGGGTTTGTGAGAGTGAATCTGGATTTGTGAGAGTGAATCTGGGTTTGTGAGAGTGAATCTGGGTTTGTGAGAGTGAATCTGGGTTTGTGAGATTAAATCTGGGTTTGTGAGAGTGAATCTGGGTTTGTGAGAGTGAATCTGGGTTTGTGAGAGTGAATCTGGGTTTGTGAGATTAAATCTGGGTTTGTGAGAGTGAATCTGGGTTTGTGAGAGTGAATCTGGGTTTGTGAGAGTGAATCTGGGTTTGTGAGAGTGAATCTGGGTTTGTGAGAGTGAATCTGGGTTTGTGAGAGTGAATCTGGGTTTGTGAGAGTGAATCTGGGTTTGTGAGAGTGAATCTGGGTTTGTGAGAGTGAACATGGGTTTGTGAGAGTGAATCTGGGTTTGTGAGAGTGAATCTGGATTTTTGAGAGTGAATCTGGGTTTGTGAGAGTGAACATGGGTTTGTGAGAGTGAACATGGGTTTGTGAGAGTGAACATGGGTTTGTGAGAGTGAACATGGGTTTGTGAGAGTATGTGTAGGTTTGAGTTAATCTTGAGTGAGCCTGGGTAAGCTCAAATAAATTTGAATCCGAGTGAAGTTAGCTAACTCTCACCAATGGGATCAACCCACACGCCAATAGACTTTTTGTCCAGCTGAAGATGCTCAAAGGCTTGGAGCTCGGCTGGCCGCGGCAGGCTGACATCGTCGTGCGCCAAAGTTGCGAGAACTCCAGCAGCTCGCTCGTTGCCATCTAGAATTTTCACTGAAATTTTTGGGTTCAGATGTGGATGCGATTGTGAATAAAGGCGGATGCAAGTGAAAAGCCCCGATTTCTTGAAGTATCATTTTTTTATCCTCAAATAAAAAAGTCTCAAACTCCGCAAAAGTCTCTCTTCCCAGACTTTTCACATTCCAGAAAAGGTCACTTATCGGATCCTCAAATCCCAAAATCCCCAACTTCCACAAAAAGTCACTTCTAGAATCCTCAAATCCCAGAATCCTCAAATCCCAGAATCCTCAAATCCCAGAATCCTCAAATCCCAGAATCCTCAAATCCCAGAATCCTCAAATCCCAGAATCCTCAAATCCCAGAATCCTCAAATCCCAGAATCCTCAAATTCCACAAAAAGTCACTTCTAAAACTATCCTATCCTATCCCAGCTCCTACATCTTCAACCAATCATATAACAATCGTAGAATATATATAATGCGCTCGAAGATAAACTACATCTAGCCTAGTTGGGCAGATGTAGAGCCAGAGTTACTATAGCAGCGAATGCGCGGACTTTTCATAGGCTGTGCACAGCTGCCCAGTCTGTGGACTGTGCAAAGTCCTGAATACTGGGCTACAAGCTCCCACACAGCTAATCCCGAGAGCTCGTTTAAGCAGTAAAGCGGAATTATCTGGACATGACCAGCAAGGACTGATAGCCATCCGACCGCGGCATAAGAGAACATGAGTCTACTCAACCCGGCTTGTCATCAAATATGGAAATTCACTCCGCCACTGTGCCCCTTCTATCTCTCTCGGAAGCCCGCGGGAGTAATCTAAATACTAGCCTGCACGATCTCCGCATACTTTTTCGTTCTCCTTCTCGGCCTTTCGTGTCTCTCTGCCCCCCCCCCTCTACCTCCTCTGTCTGTCTTACTGTCTTTGAAGCAGAAAGCTCAAAGAGGAATCTAGAGAGATTAGCGAGCGATTCGAAAAAACTAAACTGCCAATTCCTTGTCTCCTTAAGCAGGGGCACTGGAGGAAGACTGCTGCATAGTCATTTCTTTATTCGACTGGGGAAATGAGAAAGGAGATAAACGAAATGGAGGAGAGATGAGACAGGGGAGAGATACGACATGGGAGGGATGAGACAGGGAAAAAAATGAGACGGAAGAGATCATGCAACGGAGAGATGAGACATGGGAGGGATGAGACATAGGAGGGATGAGACAGGGGAAGGTGAGACAGGAGTGAGATGAGACAGGGGAGAGATGAGACGGGAGAAATCATACAACGGAGAGATGAGACATGGGAGGGGATGAGACAGGGGAGAGATGAGACGGGAGAGATGAGGCGGGAAAGATGAGACAGGAGAGATCAGACAGGGGAGAGATGAGACAGGGGAGAGATAGGAGAGATGAGACAGGGGAGAGATGGGAGAGATGAGACAGGGGAGAGACGGGAGAGATGAGACGGGAGAGATGAGACGGGAGAGATGAGACGGGAGAGATGAGACGGGAGAGATGAGACGGGAGAGATGAGACGGGAGAGATGAGACGGGAGAGATGAGACGGGAGAGATGAGACGGGAGATATGAGACTGGAGAGATGAGACAGGGGAGAATGAGACAGGGGAGAGACGGGAGAGATGATACAGGGGAGAGATGAGACGGGAGAGATGAGACGGGAGAGATGAGACAGGAGAGATGAGACAGGGGAGATCAGACAGGGGAGAGATGAGACAGGGGAGAGATAGGAGAGATGAGACAGGGGAGAGATGGGAGAGATGAGACAGGGGAGAGATGAGACGGGAGAGATGAGACGGGAGAGATGAGACGGGAGATATGAGACTGGAGAGATGAGACAGGGGAGAATGAGACAGGGGAGAGATGAGACGGGAGAGATGAGACTGGAGAGATGAGACAGGGGAGAATGAGACAGGGGAGAGATGAGACGGGAGAGATGAGACGGGAGAGATGAGACAGGAGAGATGAGACAGGGGAGAGACGGGAGAGATGAGACAGGGGAGAGACGGGAGAGATGAGACGGCAGAGATGAGACGGGAGAGATGAGACGGGGGAGAATGAGACAGGGGAGAGATGGGAGAGATGAGACAGGGGAGAGATGAGACGGGAGAGATGAGACGGGAGAGATGAGACAGGAGAGATGAGACAGGGGAGAGACGGGAGAGATGAGACAGGGGAGAGACGGGAGAGATGAGACGGCAGAGATGAGACGGGAGAGATGAGACGGGGGAGAATGAGACAGGGGAGAGATGGGAGAGATGAGATTGGAGAGTAGTGTAGTGTTTTTAAGTGTCCAGGTGCAGCAAGTGCCGTACCTGGCTGATATCAGTTCAATCTGAAGAGTTTACTCAACATTCTAAAATGAAGTTTATATTGCTGTCATGATTTATTGCACCGAATGGCGTCTCCATGTCGGGCAGAAAGCCTTTTCTTGCATTTGAGTTTAGATAGCTGCTCCCGAACTAGAATTCACAGCTGTTTTTCACAGCTGCATGTCACCTTTGTGCGAATATTTATTTAGCTTTTCGGAGCAGCTCAACTAGTGATTAATCCAATCTCAAATTAATAATCTCTCCCTACACGGATTGGATATTGCATATATCCCAAATCTGGTCTAAAATAGTCGAAAAGACACTTACTAAGCGTTGATATTGTCTTCTTCTTGTTGTCCTTGATCTCCAAGGTAACTGCCTCGCCAACTGTGTTAGTAAATTTGTTATTCTCTTCTCCAGTGACGCGCTTGCCCATGCCGGGAAACTGCAATATGGATAGGTAGATAGATAGACAGATGATTGGTTGATTGACGAATAGATCAGTTGATTGGATGAGTTGATTGGTTAGTGAATTGATTAATTGATTGATTAATTGATTGATAAATTATAAATGACTGATCAATGATTGATAATTTGATTAATTGATTGATGCGTTGATGCATTCATTGGTGAATTGATTAGTAAATTGATAAATTGATTGATTAAATTATTGATTGGTTGATGAATTGATCGATTGATTGGTGCGATTATTGTTTGGTTGGTTATTTGATTGGTTAATTATAAATTAGTTGATTGATTGGTGAATTGATTGGTTGATTGATTGGTGAATTGATTGGTGAATTGATTGGTGAATTGATTGGTGAATTGATTGGTGAATTGATTGGTGAGTTGATTGGTGAATTGATTGGTTGATTGATTGGTGAATTGATTGGTGAATTGATTGGTGAATTGATTGGTGAATTGATTGGTGAATTGATTGGTGAATTGATTGGTTGATTGATTGGTGAATTGATTGGTGAATTGATTGGTGAATTGATTGGTGAATTGATTGGTGAGTTGATTGGTGAATTGATTGGTTGATTGATTGGTGAATTGATTGGTGAATTGATTGGTGAATTGATTGGTGAATTGATTGGTGAGTTGATTGGTGAATTGATTGGTGAATTGATTCGTGAATTGATTGGTGAATTGATTGGTGAGTTGATTGGTGAATTGATTGGTGAATTGATTGGTGAATTGGTTGGTGAATTGATTGGTGAGTTGATTGGTGAATTGATTGGTGAATTGATTGGTGAATTGATTGGTGAGTTGATTGGTGAATTGATTGGTTAATTGATTGGTGAATTGATTGGTTGATTGATTGGTGAATTGATTGGTGAATTGATTGGTGAATTGATTGGTGAATTGATTGGTGAATTAATTGGTGAATTGATTGGTGAATTGATTGGTGAATTGATTGGTGAATTGATTGGTGAATTGATTGGTGAATTGATTGGTTAATAGATTGGTGAATTAATTGGTTTAATGATTGGTGAATTGATTGGTGATTTGATTGATTGATAAATCGATCTATTGATCGGTGCGATGATTGTTTTTTTTGGTTAATTGGTTTTTTTATTATAAATTGGTTGTTTGATTGATGAATTGTGATTGGTTGAATGATGAATTGATAGATAAATTGATTTTCTAGCTCGCCTTCTTCTCCAGATCGCGTCGGATCATTTCCTGAATGATGACATCGGCCAGCGTCTTGAAGTCGAAGCCGAACCGTCTCCCTTTATCGTCGCCCGTCTTCTCTTCGATGAGCAGCTGGAACAGGGCCTCCTCGCGCCGGATGGCCCTTGCCATCTCCGCCGATTTCTCCGCCGCGTTGAGCAGCTCGGCAATCAAATCGGGCACTTTCATGGCTCAGCCGTTCGAGCCGATCAAGAAGCCGCTGATGTCCGACGGTATCCAAGCAACGAAAGTCTTCTCCAAGCTGGAGCAGTCTCAGTGAGCCGAATTCCCTGATCTAATTGAGTCCAGCAGCTACTGAAAGCTTGGCGCGCACTGACACAACCGAACAAGGCGAGCAGAAGGGCCAGTTTTATGTGCGCGAAAACGGGAGTTGGGGATTGGGGTGGTTGGAGGGGATACAAAAATGGCCGGGGACGAGTGTGCGGATAGACAAGACTAAAAGCTCTCTACCCCTCCCTCCCGTTCCTATACTTCTAACCGTCCAATCTGCCTCTCCCTGGCTTGTCTCTTTCTCTCTTGAAGGCTTTTAACTCAGCCAATAATCATCTGGCATATATATACGTGCTTGTGTATTTAGAGCAGGCTTAATGATGGTGCTTGGGATTCTAATATTCTTTACTGTGCTGCAGCCAGTACTTGTGCTAGACCCAACGACCGTCTGTCTCCCTAAAAATTCCCCCCTCCTAAACCCAACTCGTTCCCATATTTTTATCCCCTTTTCTCTCTCTCTCTCCCTCCTCTCTCTACCCCCGTTTCCTCGCGCGCAAACTGGAAAAGCGGACAACGCTACCGGATCGGGTCGGGTCGGGTGTCGTAGGGGGTGGCGCTCCTGTACGTCGAAAAACGTCTGCGAGAGGGTCTGGTTGAATGTCTGTCTGGGTGGGCCAACAATTGCCAGCTCTCTGTGTGTGTGCCATCCACACAGCCCGTGACCTGAATCCGGATTCTTTTCTATTTTTTTTCAATCAAAATTTTAATATATGCAGCTTGAAAATCTAACTGATTCAATTCTGAACCAACCCATTGTGGTGACTGGATCAATACGGAGCTTAATAGTATATTCCGCTGGAACCTATTGCAGTGTATCGTCGCCTTTTGTACAGAACGTTTAGTTCAAATTTTCGCATTAATAAAAAGTGTTGGCACATCCCAAAAACTTTCTTCTACTTTGCTTGATTTTCTATACTTGAGCGTCTCTAAATGACACAAAAATTTGACACATCAATGAGCCACTCTGTCTAACAGCTGAACACTCTGTCTAACAGCTGAACACTCTGTCTAACAGCTGAACACTCTGTCTAACAGCTGAACACTCTGTCTAACAGTTGAACACTCTGTCTAACAGCTGAACACTCTGTTTAACAGCTGAACACTCTGTCTAACAGCTGAACACTCTGTCTAACAGCTGAACACTCTGTCTAACAGTTGAACACTCTGTCTAACAGTTGAACACTCTGTCTAACAGCTAAACACTCTGTCTAACAGCTAAACACTCTGTCTAACAGCTGAACACTCTGTTTAACAGCTGAACACTCTGTCTAACAGCTAAACACTCTGTCTAACAGCTGAACACTCTGTTTAACAGCTGAACACTCTGTCTAACAGCTGAACACTCTGTCTAACAGCTGAACACTCTGTCTAACAGCTGTATAAGTTAACGCCAAGATGAACTGTTTTATTTTCTGTCCTACTAGAAGCATTTTTTCCAAATCTACTGCAGTCTTCTTTTTATCCTACTTTGTACAGGCTGCTTATCGGACCTAATCGGCCCAGGTGTCACACAATCAGCTTAAAAGCAGTCTGAATGCGGTTTTTGTACCAGCCGAATAGAAAAGTAGTCAAGCATTGAAATTGCCGCATTTTGTAATCCTTAAAAGCTTCTCAAGGGGCCTAAAATTCTCATTATATTTACTTTTTTGTTTTTTCACCTTGTTGTAGGCAATTGCTTTAGAGTTTGTGTCAGAAAAAAAACAGAAACTAATGTTCATGAAGTGCACTTTGTAGTGTTCTGTTTTGTGAAAATAGCTTTTAGCCGGAACTGAACGTAGGCGAAAAATCTACGAGTCCCTAAATACACCAACCCCTAAATACACCAACCCCTAAATACACCAACCCCTAAATACACCAACCTCTAAATACACCAACCTCTAAATACACCAACCCCTAAATACACCAACCTCTAAATACACCAACCTCTAAATACACCAACCCCTAAATACACCAACCTCTAAATACACCAACCTCTAAATACACCAACCCCTAAATACACCAACCCCTAAATACACCAACCTCTAAATACACCAACCTCTAAATACACCAACCCCTAAATACACCAACCTCTAAATACACCAACCCCTAAATACACCAACCTCTAAATACACCAACCCCTAAATACACCAACCCCTAAATACACCAACCCCTAAATACACCAACCCCTAAATACACCAACCTCTAAATACACCAACCCCTAAATACACCAACCCCTAAATACACCAACCCCTAAATACACCAACCCCTAAATACACCAACCCTAAATACACCAACCCCTAAATACACCAACCCTAGATACACCAACCACTAGATGCACCAACCCCTAGATACACCAACCACTAGATGCACCAACCCCTAGATACACCAACCACTAGATACACCTTTTTTGCAGCGCCTGAAGGCAGCCTTGGATGGAGACTGATTTGTTGATAGACTAAGCGATGGTGTCCTGTGGTCGAAATTAATTGCCTAATATTTAGGCTTGATCATTGAAATTGGAGAACTTCGCGTCAGGGTGTCATAGTGGTATAATTCTACCTGTTGTAGCGTTTGACGATCCAGCAAATCTGTCTAGATAAAGGTGACCACCGCAGACGGAGATGATGCAGGCACATTCGGGTGACATGCTGTTAAATTTTGAAGGCCTGGCAAGGCCGCACTGAGGCGCAGTGCTAATTCGTGTATAGGGGTGTGTGAAATACACTAGCGCTTATAGGAAAAAGTCTGACCTTCGGCCAGAAACATTGAATATCTCGACGGTCTGAAGAGCTGGTGACTTGATTATTGTTTCAGAAGATGCGCAACAAAAAGTTGGCCCGTTTTCTTGAGTTTCGTGTGCTTGCGTTGCTCCGACATCGAGTCCACAAAACAGTGGAAGCGAAGCCATTGTACTCGTAGCTAGTTCGCAAAATCACGAATGGACTCTGCGCATTCAATGCCAAACGGCTAGCCTAAAAGTGCATCAAAACTAAATCGCGAATAGCTGCTACCGGGCCCACATGTGGCGAATGGCATTCGCTAATGGGAGTTGGGTAGACCCAGGTGTTGATTGTACGAGCGCGTATATTGCTTGCAAATTATTTGACGAGCAAACTAAAAAAATAGAAAAGCAGATTAGAAAGCAAAATCGGTGCAATAGCAAACAGCAGTTTGGAGCTAACGATATCCTTCTAGAAGTCATTTTGTATCCACCATAAAAGTTGAAATCATTTGGGCCAAATTATATATTACGAGCTTGTAGCGGACCTTAACGTTTACTTTAAGAAAGTTCGAAAATAAACTAAAAACTTAACAGCAGGGTATAGTGTCAGTAACTGTTTTTGAAGGCCACACCATGGTTGATCCTTCTGCCTTGACCGCTCTTCACAGCTCCAATCCTGTTCTACTTCCTAGTCGGCAGTGTTTCGACGTCAGCAGACCCTTGCGCCCATAAATTTTCCTTTGCCGCAAGCCTTAGAGGGCTATGCTAGTGTAGGAAAGTTGATGGCGACTGTGAAAAATTACTTTCGGAAGAAGAATTTGCGCTTTCATTTGACTGGCTAACGGGCTCGCTGAAAACCGCAGCTATAGCGCACTATATATCCGAGCAGGGCAAATATTAGGCTGGAATAGGGCTTGAAGATTGTGACTTACCCTAACCAATATGGCCGTTGGAGAGCGTAAAAAATCTACTTCGAAGGTTAACATTTACTTTTTAGTTATAATATTATGAACCATTTAGCGGTTTGTACTTTTGACACCTGCCACATCACGACCACCTTGAAAATGGATAGGCAGGGAAAATGAGGTGGTGGGTTTAGGCGGCAAGCGAAAAAATCTCTTTGGCTGTACATTGAACGTTGACTGATCTTTGCACAGGGGGGCAGGGAAAATGAGGTGGCGGGTTTAGGCGGCAAGCGAAAAAATCTATTTGGCTGTACATTGAACGTTGACTGATCTTTGCACAGGGGGCAGGGAAAATGAGGTGGTGGGTTTAGGCGGCAAGCGAAAAAATCTCTTTGGCTGTACATTGAACGTTGACTTTGATCTTTGCACAGGGGGGCAGGGAAAATGAGGTGGCGGGTTTAGGCGGCAAGCGAAAAAATCTAATTGGCTGTACATTGAACGTTGACTGATCTTTGCACAAGGGGGCAGGGAAAATGAGGTGATGGGTTTTGGCAAAGAGTTCTGGGAATGTACACTTTCGTTTGTGCCGCATTGGAGTTAAGTAGGACTGAAGCTCGTACGAGCGTGTAGGTATAAGCGTCTTTTAAATTTAATAACAAAAGAAATAGGATAGAATCTTATAAAATTGCTAATCAATATTTGGTATATTCCGAGCTTACTCAAAAAACCATCTCGTGCTTAAACCTCAAACCATTGTTTTATTCGAGGTTCGTAGCCCAAACAGAAGGAAACGGGTTGTTCTTGTAAAAAAGCTTGCGAAACGAGGGTAACCGCGAATGCAAGTGCCTCACTGTAGGTCGGGAAAAAAATTATCGATAAAACAAACAAACAATTTGGATCGACGCTGTGCGTGAAAATACTCGTAAAAAAGTGTTAAAAACTAGACAAGACAATCTGTGAATTCGATGTGAATTTATTGCAAAGGGATTATTGTTGGTAAAAAAACAATTTTACAATCTGTTTGAACTTTTCAATCGAAAGCGATCAAATAACTGGAAAAGTAGGCTAAGCTCTGACGATAAATATAGAATAGATTAGATTTAGATTGCACAATGAAATTTGCTGTTTCTAGTAAATCTGAAAATAATTGTAAGAATCAACAACAGACGATTAGCACAGGTTGCTTGCTTTAACGAAAAAAATGGAAAAACACCTGCAAACACATATAGCTTTTGCCATTCAATCTCAGTGTTTTGTCATTCATACTCAGCCCCCATAGAATTAATCCAGCCAGTTGGCGCGGTCTGGCCCATAGACTATCGCTCTGTGCCATTCAATCTGGGGTTTTGTCATTCAAACTCAGGCTATAATGGTAGATTTACGCACTAGGAAGCCTAGCATAAGTGCATTGATTTATGACCAAGTGTGTGTGCGCAAGACCAGCTCCTTCGGCCCATAGACAATACCCGTCTGGGATTTACTGCATAGTAGCTCAGAAGAGGGATGGCATGGAGATCAAGTGGAGTATCATTTACCGCACAGTTGCGGAATTTACTGCACACTTCAATCTATTTCTTTGATGGCCTTTGGGCCATAAACTATACACGAGCTTGAGACGTTTACGCACACTTGGTTATATGTCAATGTGGAGAAGGAATGTGGATAAGGAATGAACAGGTTATTATTCCTCAGCTCGGCTCATGTTACACAGGACCGAAAAACTGACTTGTTAAACTTGTTAAACATAATGCAGTTCATACACATTACAAGTCAAACACCTCTAGCATCATTGTGAGAAACATACGGATTTGAGCGGAATTGTTAATGTCTTGGATCAGAACAGTGACTCAGAGAAAAGGAATTTGCATAATGCACCGTGGATACAGTCGGCTGCAGGCAATCTCCCAGTTTGCGGCCTTCAGAGGCGTCAGAGTGTCCAGTGCAACGTTGCCCAGGCGCTCCATGTAAGCATATGGCCCATGTAAGTTGGGCCATGTAAGCAAATGCAATGGAAGAAATTTGTAATTTAGCTGTCTTTTGGAGGACTGCGTTTGAGAGACCGAGCTTATAAAGAGCTGAGTTTGAATGACAAAACCCGAGATTGAATGGCACAGAGCGATAGTCTATGGGCCAAACCGCGCCAACTGGCTGGATTAATTCTATGGGGGCTGAGTATGAATGACAAAACACTGAGATTGAATGGCAAAAGCTATACTAATTATTTATTGCTGTGAAGTGAAAGTGAATTGTGCAATAAATATGTTTAAAAGTTGAAAATCTCTTCGAAAAAATCGATCATTCGGGACTTTGGGAGTAGCGCTTAAAATATCCGGTATTTGTTGTTTTCACATGCATTAATCACATTTTCAAACCAAAATATTATTTTAAAAAACTCGGTGCCTTGTAGATAAAACCGTTCGCAAAGCAATTTTAAGTTCCCATTTTTTTTGGCTTGGCAATTAATTAATCAGCAACAGATCCTTGTTACTTGACTGGCACCATTTGGCCACTCTTCAAGTCCATCACGGTCGTGTCATCAGCGGTGCTGGTCCCGAAGACCTGGTGCCCCTTCTCGTCGCGACCTTGAAATCGGTAAACAGACGAGCCAGATAACAGCTGGGCAGCTGGGCATGGCTCTGGCTGCTTTGGCACGAACTCGGTGCTGCGGAGGTTGATTGACAGGTGTGATTCATTTGATTGGCAGGTGTGATTTAGTTGATTGACAAGTGTGATTTAGTTGATTGACAGGTGATTCAGTTGATTGGTAGCTAAGATTCAGTTGATTGACAGGTGAGATTCAGTTGATTGGCAGGTGAGATTCAGTTGATTTGCAGGTGAGATTCAGTTGATTGACAGGTGAGATACAGTTGATTGACAGGTAAGATTCAGTTGATTGACAGGTGAGATTCAGTTGATTGACAGGTGAGATTCAGTTGATTGACAGGTGAGATTCAGTTGATTGGCAGGTGAGATTCAGTTGATTGGCAGCTAAGATTCAGTTGATTGGCAGGTGAGATTCAGTTGATTGGCAGGTGAGATTCAGTTGATTGGCAGCTAAGATTCAGTTGATTGGCAGCTAAGATTCAGTTGATTGACAGGTGAGATTCAGTTGATTGGCAGGTGAGATTCAGTTGATTGGCAGGTGAGATTCAGTTGATTGGCAGCTAAGATTCAGTTGATTGGCAGGTGAGATTCAGTTGATTAAGAGATGAGATTCAGTTGATTGAGAGATGAGATTCAGTTGATTGGCAGCTAAGATTCAGTTGATTGGCAGGTAAGATTCAGTTGATTGGCAGGTGGGATTCAGTTGATTGGCAGCTAAGATTCAGTTGATTGACAGGTGAGATTCAGTTGATTGGCAGGTGAGATTCAGTTGATTAAGAGATGAGATTCAGTTGATTGAGAGATGAGATTCAGTTGATTGGCAGCTAAGATTCAGTTGATTGGCAGGTGAGATTCAGTTGATTGGCAGCTAAGATTCAGTTGATTGACAGGTGAGATTCAGTTGATTGGCAGGTGAGATTCAGTTGATTGACAGGTGAGATTCAGTTGATTGGCAGGTGAGATTCAGTTGATTGGCAGCTAAGATTCAGTTGATTGGCAGGTGAGATTCAGTTGATTAAGAGATGAGATTCAGTTGATTGAGAGATGAGATTCAGTTGATTGGCAGCTAAGATTCAGTTGATTGACAGGTGAGATTCAGTTGATTGGCAGGTGAGATTCAGTTGATTGACAGGTGATATACGCTTGTTTGGTAAGCATGATGGATTAATTCAGAGGTTGGATGGAGTTCATTAAAAGGTGAGATTAACTTTATTGACAAGATGCACATAAGTCAAAACTTATCGTAAAATTAAATATTGTAAAGATATTTCACGTGCAAAATGGCCTAGATCGACATACACCTCCGCAATGAAATAAGTACACAGCGACAGTTGTTATACTGTTGCTCAGGATGTTGCTCAGGATGTTTATCTTCGGTATCTCAATGGAATGGCTTCACTCTAAGCTCATCTTGTTAAAAGCAAGCTTAGCTAAGAACCAAATTCGATTTACCTATTTAATATAATCTAAGCTTAGCTATCGGAACAAGCAGGGACAAGCTTCGCATGGCCTTTGAGCGAGCTTAAAAGTGTTTTCTTAACTTCATCAACTACCAGCCTCATCTTAATATCACCTGCCTTCACTAAACACTTAGCTCGTAGGTTGACGTCGGGAGGCAGTGGCGCTATTTAAGAATTAGGAGGACGAAGAAGCGAGAAACGGGAGAGATTGGGACAGGAAAACAGTATCTTACAAAAGAGACGTAAATGCAACACAATCGCCAGAAAGACGACTTAGGAGAAGAAAGAGAAAGAGGGGAGAGTAGGATGAAACCATCATGGGTGCTCGGAGACAGGGGAGAAAGAGGGAGACAGGGGGAGAAAGAGGTTGACAGGGGGAGAAAGAGGGTGACAGGGGAGAAAGAGGGAGGCAGAGGGAGAAAGAGGGAGACAGGGGGAGAAAGAGGGAGACAGGGGGAGAAAGAGGGTGACAGGGGAGAAAGAGGGAGACAGGGGGAGAAAGAGGGAGACGGGGAGAAATGGTGATAAAAAAATAAAGAGAGAGACAGGTGAGAAAGAGGGTGAGAAAGGAAGATAAGAGTTGTAGAGCGAAGTTGAGAGAGAGATAGAGAGAGTTAAAAAATAAAGGAAAGGAAAGCGATTGGCAAAAGGGCAGGCAACTCAAAGAAAGAGAGAAGGAGAATGGACTTGGCATAAAACGGCCCCCAGGGCAGATAGCGCGGTTTTTCAGAAACGGCTGGGCGAACTGGGCGGCATACGAGTTTCTGGCAGGCTTAGGAGGGGCATTGTTCCGGAAGTGAATCGGGGGGAAGGGGTGGGTCGGGCGTGTTCTCAGAGCGGGTCGGAACGTAGAGGATGTGCGAAATTATTGACTGGAACTGAGGGGCCAGAATCATTCGCCCCATGGCTTGGGCCGCCGGTCGAAATAGAAAATAATAATAATAAAGTGCTCCGTGAAATAAAAATTTCGGCCTCTTTTTCTCCAAATCCCCACTGGCGCTTCTTTAGCGAGACCCAAGAAGACCAAGAATTCCAAGAAAAGATGGAGGTTGGCGCCCAATTGGAGGGAATTCTCGATTTGAAGGTCGAGATTTGCTAGCCCAAGCTTTGGAAGGAGGAGAGAGGAAGTAAAGACGATGAGGAAGGGGAGAAGCGCACTGATTCTTAGTTTTGTTAGGTCATTGGGGCGCATTCTATTCCATTCTATTCCATTCTATTCCATTCTATTCCACTCTATTCCATTCTATTCCATTCTATTCCATTCTATTCCACTCTATTCCATTCTATTCCATTCTATTCCATTCTATTCCATTCTATTCCATTCTATTCCATTCTATTCCATTCTATTCCATTCTATTCCATTCTAATCCATTCTATTCCATTCTATTCCATTCTATTCCATTCTATTCCATTCTATTCCATTCTATTCCATTCTATTCCATTCTATTCTATTCTATTCTATTCTATTCTATTCTATTCTATTCCATTCTATTCCATTCTATTCCATTCTATTCCATTCTATTCCATTCTATTCTATTCTATTCTATTCCATTCTATTCCATTCTATTCCATTCTATTCCATTCTATTCCATTCTATTCCATTCTATTCCATTCTATTCCATTCTATTCCATTCTATTCTATTCTATTCTATTCTATTCTATTCCATTCTATTCCATTCTATTCCATTCTATTCCATTCTATTCCATTCTATTCCATTCT
Organism: Macrostomum hystrix; assembly: GCA_950097015.1. NCBI lineage: Eukaryota > Metazoa > Platyhelminthes > Macrostomidae > Macrostomum > Macrostomum hystrix. Next base: position 11,706,197 of record CATNEN010000039.1, on the reverse strand, counting down.
ATTCCATTCTATTCCATTCTATTCCATTCTATTCCATTCCATTCAACTCGCATCTATAATGCTAGTTGATACTCTACTGAGTTCTGGACTCACCGGTAGAGGGTGGTGCCGTCGAATGGGCCCTCATTCCTGGAGGCATCGGCTGGTGGCTTGAAGTTCCTCTTGGCCTCCAGCTGGTGCGGCACAAAGTGGGCGGCGGTGGTGCTCTGGCCCTCGAACGGCGCCTGACTCGGCTGGTACTGCCGATTGGGGCCCGCCGGAATGCGGCTCGACACTTCCCACTGGCGAAAGTTGTCTCTGGATGAGCAGTAAATTAGGTTGCTAGACTTTAAATGTGCGATGTGCTACTGTTAGTAGAATAATTTGGAGAAGTTAATAACTAGCTTGCGGTGAGTGGCAGAGCGATAATCGCCTGCTCGATTTCGCGGCAAGGCCACTTTCATTTGGGGCGCAGCTGCAGAGAGAAGGCTTGGGGGCCAGTCGTGCAATTTACGCCCTTGTGGGCCAACCTCCAAGGCACATTATAGTGTACACTGCCGGACGATGAGAAAGTCAGGGCAGATATACACACCTGTGAGTGTGTGACTGCGTACAGTATCTGTGTGCGTGTTTGCTCATGAGTCAGCGAAATGGGCAGAATTGCATCCTCGCAAGCAGCGGGTCTAGTGTTCACCAGATAATTTCTGACCGAGAGGTTGGGGGTTCGAATCTTAGCTAAATGGAAGATTTGCGTCCTTAGTGTAAGCCTAGGCTAGGGTATCGAATTTTTTTCTTGTTCTGTCGGCCACCACAGTCAACCGCTGGATGTACATCTGGTCCAAGAATTTCTCAACCACGGATTTCTCACTTATAATCCGTAGCATCCTCAAACGGTCCGCTTGGCCTTCCTTGGCCTTCGCGTTTGAGATATCCGACTCGGCCTTGGCCTGGGTGAGCCGGGTAATCCCTGGCGTAGCTGGTGGTGCCCTCGACGGCGCCCTCTGGCGGCACGTAGGCGTCGTTCTTGTGCACGTAGGGCCTGATCAGCTCCCAGGGCTTGTAGTCCAGCCGGTGCGTCGTGTCCTCATTGAACGGCGCATTCGATGAATAGGGCTGCGCGCTCGGCTTCACAAGGGTTCGACCACCGCCAGCTTTGGGCGTGAAATCCCGGGCGAAGGTCGTGACGGCCTCGAACGGCACGGCGGGCCGGTGCCAGTCGGTCGCCTCCTTGGCCCGGCGGCGCTCCACCTGATGCGGCACGTAGGACTGCCGATAGTCCGTGACGTCATCCAGCGGAGCCTGCGACGACTTCGCAGCCTCGGCCGGCTTGCAACTGGCCGGCGGTCGCGCGTTGCCATGAGCCACGAAGTCCATCTGGTATGTTGGCAGGCCTCCGAATGCGTCTCGCGACGTCTCCCACTGGTCGGGCCGGCCGATCCCGGACACTCGCTCCGGCAGCTCCCACTTGCGATAGTCGCGAGCATACGTCGGTTCGCCCTGGAATTCGCCTGTGATTGTGCCGCAATTCCCTACTTATTTTCCGTTGCTTCGAAAGTCCAAACAGTTGGAAGACCTCGAATACCCACATTTAGATTTTTTCAGTATCTTAAAATATTTAACCAATCGTCATGAAAATGCAAAACACCAGCTAAAATATTCCACTTTATCCGACGAAACAACTTCCAGAATCCCGCAACATCGGCATCCTCGAGATATTCAACGATTCTCGTCGTGGTCTTTGGTGGAAAAAGACACCAATTTAGGCATAACTTTTCTGCTCACAAAATTTCATCATTTAACCATGTCGTCGGCTATCATTTCTTACTATTTTGGATTGAATAGAAAGTTACAGATCAATATTAGTTGTCCTTCTCCGACAAGAACCGCTGAATTTCTCGACGATGCTGACGTCGGACGGTTTTGAAAGTTCTTTTCATCGCAAGGGGCGGAAAATGTTGATTAATGTGGTGGACTTTCATGAAAATCGGTCATTCGGTTTTGTGAGCTGTCGGGAAGTAGGCAGTGGGTATTTGAAATTCCCCGTGGTTTCCCCAAGGGGAAAAATAGCGTGGTAAATTTCTACTGTAAATTGCGAGAGCATTTTCTGAACGAACCGGCATTAGCTCGCCGAGGCTCCCGCTTAACAGCCGCTGCTCGTTCGCCGCGCTTCTCCGTGAACTCGCGCTGATAGACGGTGGTGCCATCGATGGTGCCAGAGGCCGGCCTGTACGGCTCGTGCTGGTGCAGCTTCGGCCTCTCCAACGGATGCGGCACGAAGTCGACCCGGTTGGTCGTCTCGTCGGCCATCGGGGCGTCGCTATTTCGAACCGACTGGCTGGCCGGCTTGCAGCTTGGCAGCATGCCCTGCGGCGGGTGCTGTGTGTACTTTTGTTTGTATTCGGAATAGCCACATGGGCCGGTAGCGCGGTTGGTCGCAGCCCGGTTCGGGTGCAGCTTGCACTTGTGCCGCCTGTTTGAGCATACAATTTATTTACAGTTTGTCTTAAATAAGGGCAAGAGTCTTTTAGAGATGCTCGATTTCTTATTCCTTATCGATACCGAATTAATTTTCGTCTTTTTTAGCTCTCAATTTCAGTAATGAAGGTTTATAGCCTATTGGTTAAAGACTTGTACGTTCTTTAGTGGCAGTGTAGCAATAATGCTTCTAATTGTCACTATAAAAAATACTATTATAAAGAATACAAACAAAATATCAATGTTGATTACTTAGTTGACACTATGTATTTCAATGTTTGCATACTCGATTTAATTTAAATTTGCTTACTATTCCGTTTCTTAATTTACTTTTTGTAAAATGTTTCGAAATTCTCATGTTTTACATTAATAAAATACAACTATACAGATTTAAAGCTAGCTTGTAGGATAATTTTTCTACTAATAAATACGACCTATTCTACCTTATCTATTTTATCTGCCTTGTTGTTTTTTTATTGCCTTGTCTTTTAACAGTCTTTCTGTCGGCATTGCGAATAATCTCAGGTTGAATTCAAAACGTGGAAGTCTGACCTTTTCCGCAATGTAGTTTCATCTAATCAATATAATTTGCTCGAGAGTTTATAAATTGTAAATGAGACAAACAGGCTAAGAGTCGCATACATTAATATATAATCTAAAATCGAGAATATTAGGATGTAGTAATTGTGACTAGCTTCATAGACATAAAAACAAAACGATAAAGTTAAAAAATACATTTTAGACGTAAATACTTTTTCGTACTTAGTGTAAAAAGTAGTAACTATATAATATACTTACCCACAATTGCACATTTTGCATATACACTGCTCAGCAGGAGACATGTTGATCGATGGTTAAATGATATTTATTTTAAAGTATATGCAAACACTTTAATGGTTTTACCTCTAAACAATTATAAACTGGCTTTTAATTAAGTCAAAATTTACGCCGATGAATGTTTTCATGGCAACTTAGGTTTTTGGTGTAGTATAACAACAAGACAAGCATTTTTTCATGGCAAGTAAAAACAAACAAGCTAAAAGTCGTGATAAAGTTTAAACAGCGGATTTTGCAAATAGAAATGATTTTTGTTTGAGAGTTAGCGCTTAGATGTTCGTTTACAGCATCCGGTTGTTTTTTTAATACATTAATATAACTTTTTCCTGACTTGCTTTTAATTAGCAAAATATAATTTGCTAAAATATCAAATCCATGTGCGTCCAACATTATACACAGTTCCAACACATGCTTCGAATCGAGAAAAATGCAAACTATAGATTGAATTCATATTTTTGGTGTGCATATTGTGTGCATAAATCATGCTTACGTGGTAGTTCGCGCGTAAACGAGTAGTATAAGTCCATTTGCTCAGAGATGCACGATTACATTTATTCTCAATGACCCAATATTAATCGAGCTTAATAATCCAGTAAAAGCAATAAAAGCACAAAGGGCAAATTAAACTTTTTTTCTGCACTGATATAAATTTCTAAAAAATTAACCCTATGCCTAAATTTGTTGGTTCCTACTATATCTAATGCAATAGGAAAATTAAGGCTGCCATATTGTAATTATTAAAGGTCAGTTCACAAAACTAGGACGCAGATTATTAATCAATCAAGCGTGTGTGACTCATCACTCAGACTCTCGTAATAATCGTGCAAGCTTTTTTCATTGGTAAACTGTTCAAGCATATCTAGTAGTAGGGCCTTTAATTTACGCATAAAATGTAGCGCATCGAAGATGAAAGGGAATTAAAAATTCTAATTTGCGTCAGCGAAATTTGGACTCGTCTGGACCGGCTTCATATAGCTTTACTGTGCGCCAGTTAGCAGCAGAAATTGATCCGCATGCTAATCTCAAACGTGATAATCGAAAGCGACACACCGAGAGTGACGCATTGAGAATGACACATCAAGCGTGACACACCGAAAGTGACACATCGAGAGTGACGCATTGAAAATGACACATCAAGCGTGACACACCGAAAGTGACGCATCGAGAGTGACGCATTGAAAATGACACATCAAGCGTGACACACCGAAAATGACGCATCGAGAGTGACGCATTTAAAATGACACATCAAGCGTGACACTCCAAAAATGACACATCGAGAGTGACGCATTGAAAATGACACATCAAGCGTGACACTCCAAAAATGACGCATCGAGAGTGACGCATTTAAAATGACACATCAAGCGTGACACACCGAAAATGACGCATCGAGAGTGACGCATTGAAAATGACACATCAAGCGTGACACACCGAAAGTGACGCATCGAGAGTGACGCATTGAAAATGACACATCAAGCGTAACACCGAAAGTGACGCATCGAGAGTGACGCATTGAAAATGACACATCAAGCGTGACACACCGAAAGTGACGCATCGAGAGTGACGCATTGAAAATGACACATCAAGCGTGACACACCGAAAGTGACGCATCGAGAGTGACGCATTGAAAATGACACATCAAGCGTGACACACCGAAAGTGACGCATCGAGAGTGACGCATTGAAAATGACACATCAAGCGTGACACACCGAAAGTGACGCATCGAGAGTGACGCATTGAAAATGACACATCAAGCGTGACACACCGAAAGTGACGCATCGAGAGTGACGCATTGAAAATGACACATCAAGCGTGACACACCGAAAGTGACGCATCAAGAAAGAAACATCTAGAGTAAAACATCGAGACTGACACATAGATGATAACACATCGAGAGCGATACACAGAGAGCAATACACCGAGCGTGGGAGCGATAGCAACAGTGATTTCTAAGTAGAAACATTTTTCGAAATTCAAAAATATTTCGATCGCGCCTCGCGATGCGGATCTGCCTGCGTGGGCCGCCAGACGGCATCGATTGCGAGGCAAAATGAAACAGACGGACTCAGACTACTGCGGCTATAGAGCTGGGATCGCTTTCCGAGGCTTGAGCAAAGTGAAGTGGCAGTCCGATCGATTTCTATAAATATGTTTGCGTGCACTTTTGAAGTGCGTGAATGGACGCAACTTCAAAGCAGATAGCATGTATAGTGTTCTTCAGCTCGAGTATGTCCTTAAGCAGAAAAACAACTTAAATATTGCCACCGTGCTCTTGACGCACTGATCACAATTATAGAAATGGTTTCGTTTCTCAGAAGAGAACATAGTTGTTACCGCTCCGGCTCCTGCGCCGGCAGAAAGAGAGAGAGCTAGAGAGACTAGAGATACCTATAATCAGTGAACTGGTCGAACCAGCATGAGAGAGGCCATGAAGCTGGAGTACACAATACTGCAGACAACAGCTGAACCAAACAGCTACGCAGCTCTGTGACGATGGTGATTGCATGCCTAGCTGCCTGTGATCAGCCCCTCAATTAGCGGAAGTCCACGAAAGAAGAGATTAATGAAATTGGAAAGGAGAGCAAATGAGAACTACTAGCTGAGGTGAGACATTGTAACATAGCCATGCAGTCTGGTTCCGACAGCGGAAATTGAATCCGTTAAAAGCTAGAGTTCTAGTTAATTGCATCACCCGGATTCTGTGTCAGGAATATTCGAGTACAGATAGCAAAGTTACTGCTGAAATGCTGAAGATTTCGTCAGTACTGGCGATACTACAGCATCTCGACGATGCTGACGTCGAACGGCTTTGAAAGTTAGTTCATCATAAACGGCGGAAAGTGTTGATCCATATGTTGCTTCTACGAGAGTGGTGGACTCACAAAAATCGGTCGTTTGGTTTGGAAGCTACCGTGAAGTAGACAGCAGTGGGCATTTGAAATACCCGGCCCGTGGTCTTTCTCATGTTAAAGGTTGCTTCGAAACTTTGCCCTACCGTTACCGTTGGCAATTTAAAGAAACGTACAGAACAGACATGAGAGCGAGACTTTAAGGCATTGAATAAAACATTGCTGTTTTCGAACACAACGGTTTTCGTATCTCGTAAGTTATTTGGAACTTAATTTGTACCAGCATTAGCCAGGGCAGAAAATTAGATGTTTAAGGTGTGGTGTACCGTACTTTTGTAGCGGCACACAATAGCCGAAATTAAAAGGTTAGACATAATTTGTGTTTGTTGTATCGATTATATTTGTGACACTCATTATTCTGGTCAAGACAACCCTTTATATAGTTAGTTATAGACAGAAGAAAGAAGGACTTTTACTAGTAAGAACATTTCGTTTTATTTCTCGACACCAAGATTATAAAAAGTGGCCAGAATTTAATAACCCGCTCCTTGATGAGCACGACTCCATACAGTGTTGCAGGACAGAACGTGTCCGTTCGTGACTCCTGTACAACTCTTCCAATTCTAGTATAGTTCTTTTATGAGATTGGCGACTTGAAGCTGTGGACTTTCTCTTCCTGCTGGACAATCTGTCACAGACTGTCACAGCTTTTGGCACGTTTTCTCGCCACATGGTCGCGACCTCTTAGAAAACTTTTTCCAATTACGAATGAAACATGTTTTCTGGGCTCTAAATTAATAACCTCGTGTCCAGGGCCAAGGCTTTCTAGTAGAGGGGTCAGTTAAACAATTTATTTACTCGTAGTATAATAGAGCAAATCAAATATTAGGAATCAAACTAAAAAATCCTAAACTGCCTTTAAAATAGGACGCAATGATTGTAGCCTAGCTATAATGCTTTCAGTGAGCTTCCGGGGGGAGATGCAACGAATTGATACGTTGAACGGTGCTGCAAGACATCTGCAGTAGGCTTGATAGACCACAAATAGGCCTTATTTGTAAAGGAACACAGGAGGACTACATATAGTGGATACATACAAATGAAGTGCTACTCTACGACTTGCTACAGCGACTTAACACCGACTGAACACAAAAGAAAAAATGAGAAACAAGCAGTTAGACTAACACGGCACTATCAGAGTGGCCCTTAGGGAACCCTATGCGACCGGCTCTGCACGCAATGCGAAAAAGCTTTGCTTCGCTTTTTGAGTAGTCTCTTGGTTCAAAATCAATGAGCGAGTCTGAGTTAATAAGATGAGCTGGGTGGGCTCATGAAGAGGGACTTCACAGTGAAGTCCCCCCTGTTCCAATAGGCAGAAAAGCATCTCAGCTTTTCGTAATAATCAGATTAGGCTAAGCATGTTCGAATGAAAAATCCACTAAATGAGACGCAGATAAAACTGTTAAAAACTTGACGAAACAATTAGCCTTAAAAATCACCAAAACATATTAAAAAACGATACAACATACATAGTTAACCAATAAGAGCACAAATATACAAACATAAACTAAACAGGTTTATCAGAATCAAAAGCACGACAATAATATTGTATATGCCTTCTCTCCAAGCAATGTTCAACGAAAAGAAGAAATCATCTAAAAGCCGTTGCATCACAAAATGGAAAACAACACGAAGACCTTAATCCGAATCAAAACAGCTGAAAAAGTGTTAAAGGTTCGTTTAAGTTTGGACGTCAGTACGATAAAACTCTGCTTCTGTGGATTTTGGTTCGGAAATAGCGACATTTTTTTTAAATTAACTTTCCAGGTAGCTAAAGAAACTAAATCCATAGAGACGTCGTCACGAACTCGAATCCTTAAACAGACGCCTCCATGCGAAGCGGCGCGGCCGCAGCGCTGGTCGCGTCACCGAAGATCTCCCTGAGCTGGCTGCGGTAGCTGTCGATGTTGCGCCGCATCACCTCCAGGCAGGGGCCAAGCAGGCGCTCAAAGTCGGACACGTGCAGCACACAGACTCGAGTCCGGCCCACAGCGTAGCAGCTGGCAGCTCGCGGCTGCTTCGTGATTAGCGACAACTCGCCAAAGTAAGCGCCCTTCTCCAGATGATTCACCTGCGTCTCAAGGCCGTTGTCCGAGTGCCGGCGCATCACCTTGACGCTGCCGTCCTCGACGAAGAACATTTCGTTGCCGGGATCACCCTGGTAGAGAATCGGCTCGCCTGAAAGGTGGTTTTTCGAGGCTTAAAACAAACCCTGAAGGTTTTTTCCACTCCAATCCAAAAGCGTGTTGATCAAATTGATCAAATGAAGAAATGAAAAACGGTTCTACACTGTTTTCCTGTCACGTCATTGGTGTCGTCGAAGATTATTGAAAAAACAATACAGGCCTGCTAAAATAGCCAATACTCATCATACCTATCGGAGTTAGATCTGATATACAGACTGTGTCATTTCTGAAGTATTTGAACACTTATTCAGTCAGTAGAGTGAACTTAACATGCCGGCACATTCACCAAAGTTTCTACCACAGCTAACGCTAAGTACTCATTTTGCAGCCTCTAAGCACCCAAGAACTTGCGAGCTAGATTATTTCCCTTTGGCTAAGAGTCGAACTAGCGAACTCTCAGTCAGAGTCAGATGTCAAAAAATATGAAAAATCTGAAACAGCACTGGCTCACCATCGTCGTACTCCCTCTCCTTTAGCGCGTCAGCCACATTCTGCCTCTCATAGTGCGTCAACTCGGACAGTAGCGGCACTGAGGCCAAGAAGGCTTCGTACTTTTTGCGATTCTTAAAAGCTGACATTAGCACCTTCTGCTGGAAGGTGTCCAAATCCAGCGACCAGAGAACGCCGTCGGATTTGGCTACAACGGTGGCGGCTCGGGGACAGTAGTACATGAGAGCCAGCTCGCCAAACGAGCCGCTGTGATTGTAGGTCACGGCTAGGCGCCGCACTCCGCTAGCCGAGTCCGTCACGTAGGCTTCGAAAACTCCACGCTCGATCACGTAAAAATTGTCTCCTTCCTGGTCCTGCTCGATGATCACCTCGCCGGCTGACACACTGAGCTCCTGCATCGCGTCAATCACGTGACTAAGGCTGAGCCGATCCAGGCTGCGGAACAGCAGGATGTGCTTCACCGTCTCGGTAAGGCGTCGCCTCTGCTCGTCGCTCTTCGGCACAATCTTGCGCTGATACGTGGCCTCGCTTTTCTCGGGGTCAAATGACGGCGCGGCGACGCTAGCCCGGCGATTGGATCGCCACGGAGCCTTGCCAGCTTCGGCGCCGGCTGTGGCTATAGCAGCGTTGTCGTCGTCAGTCTCGGCGCCGGAGTCCTCTCTCGCGGGGACCTTCAGGACGGCCATCGCAGCGGCGGCCTCAACGGCTGCGCCGCAGGTGTTAGCCGCCTGGTCGAGGCGGCGAAAATATGCGGCCGCGTAGTGCAGCAGGTTGGCCGGCCGTCGGCGCAGCACCGACACGGTGAAATTCTGCAGCAGCTCCTGGAGACCTTCGGGAACTTCAAAGCCGGCCTGTTGAGGCGGTGCAGACATCTCTTGCCTAGACAACGGTTCAAAGCGATAGCTCGACCTTGAGTGGGGCGTAGGTCTGCAATTTGAGCTCTTATTCTCTGATGTTTTAGAAATTAGAAGCGCACTCAATCGCTGCAGCAGGTATTGAAGCGGAGTGGGCAGGACTGGGAGGGGGTAGGTCGGTGTGCAGAACGGCCTAAGCCAACCCGAGGGCGGAGTGGGGTGGTGTACGAGTTTCTATTCTCGAGGTGTTTTTCTGCTTCTCTCTGACTCTGACGACTAAAATATTTCTCAATCCTATTGCTCCCTTCTAGATATTGTGTGTCACGGAAAAGCTGAAGCAGATTTTCATTCCCCTGGCAATTCTATCGCTCTCTTCAACCTTTCAAAATTTTTCCTATTTCTCTCTCTCTCCCTAATTCTCTGCCTCGCAAAACAGGATGAAAACATGCAGGTGAGTGTGAAGGCAAGTTCAATTGATGGCCGGAATTTTCGAATGTTCTCGAGGCGTGCAGATGTTGAGACAGAAATTCTATGCGTTGAAATGATCGAAATTAAGTAGTTTTGAGTGCGCTCAGATTCGATTGGATAAAATTGGCCCAGATGCGAATGATAGAATAGAATAATGCTGTGTTTGATGCTTAAGCTGTGACATGAGTTCTACTTAGTAGTGTCGCATTCAATCTATATTAATAATCAATCAATCAATCAAATTATGTAGTGCGAGCATGTACGGCAACTTCAAATACATTGATAGAGTAGAAACACCACGCTATGTACCCTCTCGGGAGAGACCACGAAGGTATTTCATGCCCACTGCCTACAATTCACGATAGCTCGCAAACGGAATGACCAGAGTTTTCGTGAAAGTCCACCAAAATTTTCCACCCTTTACGAAGCACTAACTTTCAAAACCGTCCGACTTCCGACTTCAGCATCGTCAAGACATTCAGCGATTCTTGTCGAAGACCCTGGTGGCAAGCAGAACTAGCATTGCTGTGTATACACCTCTACGGCGAATCCATATTAGTTCAATTTTTTTATTACACCTGCCCCAATTGGGCCAGATGTGCAGCCGACAGCACAGCCGCAGCTATTGCGCGGCGCATCTGAAGGCTGCGTACAGCTGTTCAGTCCATGGACAGGGGGGACGCCACACCCACCTTCAATTATCCCAGCTAATGCTGGTACCCATTTAACAGCTGGGTGAACTGAAGCAATGCAGAGTTAAGTGTCTTGCTAAAGAACACAAATTGTTCCAGTGGAGTCGGGAATCGAACCCCTGACCTTCAAGTCATGAGTCCAACGCCCTAACCACTAGGCTACAACCTCTATATTAGTTCAATAATATAATAATTAACACAAAAATCTATATAATTTCATCAACAGTAACAGCCGACATGGTTACATAAAGAAATATTTGTGAGGAAAAATGTTATGCCTAAGTAGTTTTTAATATGGTTTTTGCCATCAGACACCCCGACGAGAAACGTTGAGTATCTTGACGATGCCGATGTTTTGTCATCGAAATTTTTGCGTCTCATTAAATGCAAAAAATCGATAAATGTACTATATAGCATCGACAGTAAAGTCAAGCTGCATCGATCACGTGACGCTCAAAACAAAAGTACAAAATAAGAGCGCCCTTTTGAAGAATATTTTTGATTCGTAAAAATCCAATATCTCAAGGGCAATGCTATCCGGACAATAAAGTTCGTCGATAATTTATGACTAATTTTGTATGCTGACACGTGACTTGCAAATTAACTCGCAGCACTTGTAGATGGAAGAAAAAGCGACAGGAAGGAAAACGCCGTTCTAAATTAGCATTTTTAGAACGAGGCGCTGGAAGCCTGGGCGTAATGCAGGTGAAAGTTGCGGCGAATCTAAATAACTCTGTAACAAGCTGCGGGCAGCTTGATTCGGTTCTTTCTCGAAATTGAAATTTTAAATATGCTTTAATTAACCTTCTAATATCACATTCCCTTTTCTCAAACTCTGCTCACGGCCGTTTTTCTCAAAGCCTCTCTTCTGCTCTTCTCTTTCAATTTCTCATTCTTTTCCGTCGCCTTCTGCCTGTCTCGAGAAGGAACAGCACGTCACAGAGCACCGCCACACAGTCGCGGAAATTGCCTTTGACATACTGGGAGAGATGAAGTATATCCGATGTTGAATTTGTTTGCAAACTAGGTTGATGGCAAACTAACAGACTAGAAACCAATTGGCAGTTTCAGTATGAAAGACGGCAAAGAAAAGTGCAGGATTAGTTTTCTTAAAAGTGCAGAATGCGAAATTAAAAGTTAGCCGATATTAAGAACTCTAATTAGTCAACTTCTTGTTCAACAAATTTGCTGTCAAATTAGTCTGAGAGTTTGGGCGCCAGCCATTGACCAATCAGAAAGATCGGCAGTGAATGTTATCACACAGTCGAAGGGGTGGCACGCGAACCAATCAGAAAAGTCGGAAGTAGCTCCAACACGCATGTTAAGGGGTGGGACGCCAACCAAATGCTTTTATGAGTGTATAATAGATAAATAAATTATATTTGACACGCTAAGGGACAATAAAAATGAGTAGAACTGTTTAATAAAACAATCGTACTGATTATTGAACTAACTTTCAAAACAATAAATGCTTTTTAAAAAGGCTCTAATATATAATCATTTTGACTGTTAGAAATGTTCCAAAACGCAGGGAAAATGCTAATCCCACCATAAGAATCGGGTCGAAGCATCTGATTAGGGGGTCATTTAGGCAAACGGTTAATACTCAGCTCTCCTTTCTTTGCCATTATAATAATCCCAAGCAGCTGCGGATGTCATCCTTCAAGTCGGGGCCAGCTTATCTTTGTTCGGCAAACACTGCGCTGAAGTCTACAGTCCCTGAATGCAGTGCCAAGCCCCCTAATCTACATCAATAAGCCCTCTCACTGGGAAACCTGGCTCACTTTATCTGTTTCCTGAGTCTGTCGCTTTCAGAAGAGACCATATAGTCAGAATTATCTGCATTCATATTTTATTTCCCTAAAGTCGTCCCTGAGGGTATTCTAGCTCAGAATAATTGATCTCTTCAGAGAAATTTGTATGCGAAAAAAATGCCTGAGCTTTGAAAACTAGGTTTCTTAGAAAAAGTTTAAGGAGCTGGCTATCGCAAAAATCCTAAATCCAAAGCTTTTCTTTGGATTGAACTTTATCCAATGAATTGTTGTTTCAGGAGCTCAATGCATTTTAGGAACTGGGTAGGGCCATGATTAGAAAAGCAAAAAATATGGAATCAGTATTTTCGCAAATGAAGCTTGAAAGAAGGTATCACTGAGGAAATAAATAGCTTTTTCTAAGAAACGCAGTTACCCAGCTCACAATTAAGCCGTGATAGTGTACACTGCCTGATGATGAGAAAGTGTGTGTAAGCCTTTGTACATTATCTGTGTGTGCTCAGGAGTCCAAGAAATTGAAGAAATTGGACCAGTACTTCCTTAATCCGCAGGCACGTAAGTTCACGTGTTTGTCGCGAATTTAGACAGTATTGCAATTGTTAAGCCAACAATATTCCGGGCAGCTAATGCATTTAGAGTTTCATTGCCGAGAGATAAGATAAAAAAGTTAATTGCATGCCATTTATTTGGTGGCGGAAAACAAGATCCAAGCCCCTAGACTTCTTAACTAAACATGCAAATAAATTACAACCAGCAATGTGGACACACGATCCAATTCTCATTGATAACAGATAAGTAACAATTATGGATCCATTTTGGACATTGAATTCGGATATTGGGAGGTCTTATAGATATAGCTATTCACATAAGTGCACTGTGGCCTTTTTACAAGAATCAGATTTTAGGTCTACGCTCTGACAAGTTGTTCAAAGTATCCTACAATCTGACAAGTTTATCCAACAATTTGACAAGTTTATTCTATTCGTACAATCGGACAAGTTGATTTTACAATCGGACAAGTTTATCCAACAATTCGACAAGTTTATCCAAGAATTTGACAAGTTTATCCAAGAATTTGACAAGTTTATTCTACTCGTACAATCGGACAAGTTGATTCTACAATCTGACAAGTTTATCCAAGAATTTGACAAGTTTCTTCTACAATCGGACGAGTTTATCCAACAATCTGACAAGTTTACCCTGCAATCTGACAAATTTATCCAACAATCTGACAAGTTTACCCGACAATCTGACAAGTTTGCCCTACAATCTGACAAGTTTGCCCTACAATCTGACAATTTTACCCTACAGTCTGACAAGTTTATCCAACAATCTGACAAGTTTACCCGACAATCTGACAAGTTTATTCAACAATCCGACAAGTTTACCCTACAATCTGACAAGTTTATCCAACAATCTGACAAGTTTACCCGACAATCTGACAAGTTTATTCAACAATCCGACAAGTTTACCCTACAATCTGACAAGTTTATCCAACAATCTGACAAGTTTACCCGACAATCTGACAAGTTTATTCAACAATCCGACAAGTTTACCCTACAATCTGACAATTTTACCCTGCAATCTGACAAGTTTATCCAACTATGTGACAAGTTTACCCGACAATCTGACGAGATATCCTACTCTCATACTTTATTTGTAGTTGCTATGGGAACAGAATAGTACAGTCAATCTTTTTAAGATGGATCTGCGGCGTTATACGCTAGCTGAATAATGCATGAAAAAAGCTTATTAATAATTTAGAATTGTCTGCCAACTGTAGCTTTTCAAGCCATGCTCGCATATACAGTGTAAAACCTTTGTCACTCCCAGGACCCACAATGGAGGAATCTGGTTAGGAAAAAGCATCTTCGCAAAATAGGGAGATTCATGGCTGAGCAGCCAAGCCCAGGGCAAGCACTATCCAGCTTTCAGCATCGACAGGAGCGCCAACAAGAAGGTCTGACCGCGGCGTCAGCCGACTCAGCCGAATTGATATCCGAAGTGAGAACCATGCTAACTGACGGGCTAGACCTAGTTCAGCACACCAGCCAGCTGACAGCTGAGATGAGCAGAATAATGCAACTGTCAATATGGGATAAAAAGTACTCAAATTTAAGCAGCAGCAGCGGCGGCGGCAAGAATCGAACTAGCCGGCAATGAGACTGAGCTCTGGATTGGGCAGGCGCAACTAACACTGACAGTTGGCGAAACTAACTGTACCTGTACTTTTGTTTAAATTACTTTAATTACTGAAATACAAGCTTTTACAATCCTCTGAGCACAGATAAGGCAATCGTCACCTGATTTACTCGTAGCTAAAGTTTTTTCACCCGCTGTGTGAGTTTATTTACGAGTAGTTAAGCTAATAAACAATTAACTTGCAAAATATAACTTTCATACAGATTTACGAAAAATTACGGCAATAATTTGTGACTAATGAATAGCTTCTTTGACCGTCTAATCTACCCCACACCACCCTAAACTGCCGTCTTATCTACCCCCACACCACCCTAAACTGCCGTCTTATCTACCCCCACACCACCCTAAACTGACGTCTTATCTACCCCACACCACCCTAAACTGACGTCTTATCTACCCCCACACCACCTTAAACTGACGTCTTATCTACCCCCACACCACCCTAAACTGACGTCTTATCTACCCCCACACCACCCTAAACTGACGTCTTATCTACCCCCACACCACCCTAAACTGACGTCTTATCTACCCCCACACCACCCTAAACTGCCGTCTTATCTACCCCACAGCGCACCCTAAACTGCCGTCTTATCTACCCAACAGCGCACCCTAAACTGCCGTCTTATCTATCCCCACAGCGCACGCTAAAGTGCCGCCTTATCTAACCCACAGCGCACCCTTAACTGCCGCCTTATCTACCCCACAGCGCACCCTAAACTGCCGCTTTATCTAACCCACAGCGCACCCTTAACTACCGCCTCATCTACATCACAACGCACCCTAAACTGCCGCCTTATCTACCCCACAGCGCACCCTTAACTGCCGCCTTATCTACCCCACAGCGCACCCTTAACTGCCGCCTTATCTAACCCATCGCACCCTAAACTGCCGCCTTATCTACCCCACAGCACCCTTAACTGCCGCCTTATTTACCCCCACAGCGCAGCCGAAACTGCCGCCTTATCTACCAATTTTTTAAAATCATTAAACAATCCCAGTAAGCGAACATACAAAAATGAAAGTTAATTTTTACACACTATTATCATTATTATATTTTAGAAACATCGTTATGTTTTTGTGAGAAACTATTATGACCCGAACGTCATCATTACTTTATCCTAAAACACTGCCTAAAAGGACGCAATCAATTTCGCCTCCATAAGTAATTTCAAATTTCTTGTTTATTTGGAGTTTTTTTTTAAGATTATAAATATTCTCTAGAATGCTGGCACATCAACAGATTATGAAAAGACACATACGAAAATGATGAAACTGAAGGACAAAAGGTGCATAGAGGGAAGACACTACAGCACAGTGTAAGAAAATATGTTAACACATTCCTTTTTTGGAATTACACGAATTTCACATAATTTATGAATTACTTAGTGGAAAAAACATAGTGATAAAAATATATTTGTGCTTCTCTTTACTGGACACAACCTGCTTGTTTTGAAATCACACGATGTAAAACGCACTAATTATCCCCTTTTTTGATAAACCACTAGTTATCCCCTTTTTGATAAACCACTAGTTATCCCCTTTTTTGATAAACCACTAGTTATCCCCTTTTTGATAAACCACTAATTATCCCCTTTTTTGATTAGCCACTAGTTATCCCCTTTTTGATAAACCACTAGTTATCCCCTTTTTTGATAAACCACTAGTTATCCCCTTTTTTGATAAACCACTAGTTATCCCCTTTTTTGATAAACCACTAGTTATCCCCTTTTTTGATAAACCACTAGTTATCCCCCTTTTTGATAAACCACTAGTTATCCCCTTTTTGATAAACCACTAATTATCCCCTTTTTGATAAACCACGAGTTATTCCCTTTCTGAGAAACCACTAATAATTTTCTAGAGGATAAATCCCTAATACCCCCTTCTGATAAGCAACCAATGTTAATCCTTTAATTACTACCTTCAGGATTAGCCATATCCCAGTTACAATTATCGGGTGGTTGCACTGCATCCAGCAGCCTAATCAAGCCAATTGACTGGCGCTTAAAAAATTATTCTCTTAGAAACAAGGCAAAACTAAAAAACTCCAAACATTAAAAACAACTGAATATACAAAAAACTGGAACTTTCTGATTCGCATTGGAAAGCATTTAATTTGTGCCAGCGCAGTTTGTTTAGCTGAAGTTGCCAAATATGTACACAACTGGGTCGGTTCTCGGTCAGTTGGTGCCAAATTTAGCGCCGGGAGCTGCCGCCGGGCTGGGTCGCTGGCCGGTCATCTGGCGGGCCAGAGACTGCATGTCCAGGCAGGATACTCGCTGACGCTGAGCCGAGGGAGTCGGCGAGCTCAATACGAAGCTGCGGACACAAATCAGTTAATTTAATTGCACAATACACGGCGAAGGAAAAACAACTAAACCACAATTAAGAAATTACTTACATGACTCTCAGACACCTCACAAATTATTTAATCGATGATTTTAGATTATCGGAAATCGAAAATACAATGTAATATTATAGGATATCTGAGATTGTTAAAGTCCATTTCAGATCATCTGAGATCCCCAAATCCAATTTCAGATCATCTGAGATCCCCAAATCCCATTTCAGATCATCTGAGATCCCCAAATCCAATTTCAGATCATCTAAGATCCCCAAATCCCATTTCAGATCATCTGAGATCCCCAAATCCCATTTCAGATCATCTGAGATCCCCAAATCCAATTTCAGATCATCTGAGATCCCCAAATCCCATTTCAGATCATCTGAGATCCCCAAATCCCATTTCAGATCATCTGAGATCCCCAAATCCCATTTCAGATCATCTGAGATCCCCAAATCCAATTTCAGATCATCTGAGATCCCCAAATCCCATTTCAGAATATTTAAGATCCCCAAATCCCATTTCAGATTATTTTAGATCCCCAAATCCCATTTAAGATTATTTTAGATCCCCAAATCCCATTTCATATTATTTTAGATCCCCAAATACTATTTCAGATTATTTTAGATCCCCAAATCCCATTTCATATTATTTTAGATCCCCAAATACTATTTCAGATTATTTTAGATCCCCAAATCCTATTTCAGATTATCTAAAATCCCAAATCCCATTTAAGATTATCGAATATACCAAAATCCCATTCCTGATAAAAAGAAATATTTACAGCTCAATATAAAAATCCCAATTAAATCAGATAACAGACAATCTTAATTCTCTACATTGATTCCCAATTCGCAGAAATCCTTGATATTAATTTAAGGTGCTGAGAATCACTCAAGTTTAATCCGTGATTTGAAAAAATAAAACTTATTAATGTAGATAAAGATCAGTTTCAAACCTTTTAAACTGTTCAACAACTGGATCCAACTCGTCATCATCTAGATCGTCGCCATCGGTCCAATCTGCGCAATCGTCGTTATCATCGTCATTATATTCGTCGAGCCGGTTGTCGAACGCGGAGCTGGGACTGGCGCCGCGCGGTAGAAACACTAAATAAATAAATATATCTTTTTTCAATAAAATGTGCGCATTTCTACTCAAAGTAGTCAAAATCAATTTTTATCTAACCTAAGTAGCAGGGTGAAAAACTTGTGTCCCTGATCAAAAACACTAACATTAATTCGTTAACGCTTTAGCTCTAAATGGGTTTGTTTAGAGGATCAAACATCACAATCAAAAATGCAGGACTATGTACCAGTAATAGCATGAATATTAAAATAACTCACCGCTGTCAATATTGTTGCTTCTGGTATAACTGCTACCGCGACTGTTTACAGCAGTGCCAGAATTAGCAGACACCGCCAGCTGCTGCTGCTGTTTAGACTTGCTGACAGGCTTTTTAGTCTTGGCAGTGGTAGTGGGAGGTTGTCTTTGTTTCTGTCCAGTTTTGTTACTAGCCTGACTGCCGCTATTTGCATTGTTATTAACGCCGCCGTTAGTCGAACCCGTGGAGTTTTGGCCCTCAATGAATCGCACCAATTCGTCTATATCGGATGCAGCTGAAGCTTTTGTCTTTTTCTTAGCCCTAGACTGCTCTGATGCTTGATCGGGTGGTTCAACGCAGCTATCTCTACTGTTAGTAGCATTGCTGCTAGGGGAAGCGGCCGCTGCAGTTTTCTGCTTTCTTTTCTCTTTTAATTTCTGTCGCAATCGGTCCCTATTGGCGTGGTAATTGGCCGACACGGGAGCCGCTGCAGCTCCAGCTGACTGGGCGGGCTGAGCAGCCGAGGCTTGAGTCGATGTCGATGTTGATGTTGTCTGAGTAGATTGAGCTGTCTGATGCTGGTGATGCTGATTATGGAGATGAGTTGGTCTGGGGGGCGAGGACTGACGGCCCAACGACAAGAAGCTCTCCTCGAAGCCGTCTTCATCGTCGTCGAATTCTAATCGGCCGGAACCGTCTGGTGCGGGCCTGGGCGCCAGCACTCCGCAGGTGAAATAATGAGTCATGCGGCAGCTCTGGCAGGTGCAAACAGTTTTACTGCAGCGTTCGCAACTAACAAACGGTCCAGGAGCGGAGCCGAGTGCCAGTTCTTCGGCATTGCGAGGCGGATCAGTCGGCCATGGAATGTCAGCTGGCGGCTTGTTAGCCAAACGCCATGCCTTTAGCGCAGGTTGGGCTTCGTCCCATTCGCAGCGCACTCGCTTCATTTCGCCGTCCAGTATGATGAAAGCGCGCAGCGGTTCAATATCAGCGTCCGGATTGTCTCGCGGCGGGCGAAGCTTGTCAATGAGCATTGGCTGCAGAGAGCGGATTCTTTCGTGATTGTAGATGACGCATTCGTAACTGTGCTCACACATTAGTCTCCAGGACAGGCACATGGCTTGCAAGTGCTCAACCTCTAGCTTAGTAGTGATGGGTGCGCTATTATCAGCCTGGATAATCATATTTTCAAATTCCGTGCGCATCAACTGAACAAACTCGCTGCAGTAGGTGAAATTGATCAAAGGCTGGCGGGCCAAGCAAAGAAATATGCGATCGCGCGCGTCCTGACAATGGCGAGAGTTCAGTTCAATATGATGAAACCTGATGACAGGATGTTAATATTAACATTTTCTACAATGCAATTAATAATTGGGAAGAACCATACAAGTAGAACACACTCTAGTGGCTCTAATAAATATGGGAAGAACTAAAAATCTTACATCTCTAAGACCCGCCGCAGCTAATATTGCTGGAAAATATCCCACAATCTTCAAGAAAGATTCGTGTATTCTGGAAAAATATCCTAGACTTTCCTAAGGCTTAAAAAAGATGCCAATCAATAGAAAAATCAAGGACAAAAAATGAAAATGTCTGAAAATATGCCACTTTTCCTTAGAAAATTAAAAAAATGGAAGTTAAAAAAATATTTAAAAGGACAAATTAAAAAAATCTAGTCATAGCAAGCCACAGACCTGAGCATTCAGTCTAGCAATATCCTCTAATGTGTTGACCGTAATAACTGGCTGGCAGTGAGATAATCTATTCAGTTTCCGTACAACCTCGGCATCTTCCAGCAGTTTCCGATGCGGCTGACGCAACGCCTGACGCAATAGTCGCACAGCGGTGGGCACTTCGTCCAATCGCAATGGCGGTTCGTCTGGTGCAGCGGCGGCTGCTGCTGCGGCGGCGGCGGCAGCGGAGGCAGATGTCGAAGGCGCATTCAAAGAGAAGGCAAATCCGCTAGGACTTGGCGCCACAGCCTGACCGCTGGAGGCGCTGAAGTTCAAAGAGAATGGCGATGGAAATGCGCGACTATTGGACAATGGACTGCCGCCATTCATTTGCCGCCTGCTGCCGCCGCCGTTCATCGAATCCAACCGCTGATTATTGAAGCACTCTGCACTGTGCCTATCTGGACTCTGAGTTAAGTCCAGTTCAAATTGAATTGTTTTGGGTTTTGAGAAGTTCACGGTTGAAGCTAAACTGGACGCCAATGCAAGCAAAGAATCTGGAAGGATTCGTAAATAGAAACCATTTCAATAGAATCTGATTGAAAAACACCCGGAGAAGTAATCATACCACTAGTCTTGTTCTCTTATTAGTTCTTAAACTTAAAGCTGTGTACATGTATACGAAGTAATCTACACTAACTCAGTTTCATAGCTAGCTACTAAAAAGTAATTAGTAGTTAGTTAATATTATTATAAATTAGGTTAAGTATAAAATTGAAAAATTATTTCGATTCTCTGGATGACTCTGAGTGGATACCATAAAACTTTGAAGGCTAAAGTACATACTTAAACTATTTCTATTTTGCTAAATTAAAAGAAGTTAAAAAATTTGATGAAAAATCAGCTAACCATTTTACTACTAGTCTTTATTGCTATTACTCTTTATTGTTACATGTGCATTATACTCACTTTGAGCACTAAGTGTGCATGCCAAATTTGGCAGGCAACACCAATCCACACCAAAATATTTTGGACAAATACCACATGATCTAGACTATGGAATATTTCTTTGTTAATTAATTAAATTATTTTTTTTCTTTTCTTTGTCTACAGAAAAATTTAAGCCTATATCTCAATTACCAAAATCCCAGTTGCGTTCTTGAGAGATTTGTATCCTGTCTGACCTCACTTGTCAGATATTTTATAATTATAATCATATATATTATAAAGCATGCCATAAACCAGCAGTAGCTAGAAAGTAACTGCCTGTCTGAGGTTGTGGTTGCAAGTAATTAGGCATATTGTTAGAATTATATTAGCTAGGCCAATTTGCTTTTTAGTTATTAAATTATAGACACTTTTGTTATATTATATTTATAACAAATATATATATTTGTTAACAATTGGCATGACATGAACATTGGTATTGTGTGGAAGACATTTTTTCACTTTAATTCAGCTAAATTCAAGGGTTCCACAAACTTTATTACTGAACTGAATTTGATAACTAGAGTACAACTAGGTTAATTACGCATGTCACTATAGCAGCACTGATGTTGTATATATATGTTCTAGAAGGAAAAGATCCAAATTAAAGGTGTGTAAATGAAATAAGCTTCCAACAATTCCTACAAGCTGCAGTGAAGATAAGGTAGGACTATGCATTATTAGGGTTTCTAGTCTTTTTGTCTGCTCTGCTACAAGGGGAGTTCCAAAAGTCCTTTCCATAGTCCTTTCCTTGAGCATAGCTTAGGATATAGAGGTCTGATTGCAAAGCGGTTTTTGATCATTTTCGATCAAGTAAAAAGATTGCAGCTTGCTGTGCTTTGACACTGTGGGCATCCATGGAGGTGATCCAAACTCCAGATGTCAAAAGAGACAGCAAACTTGTTGACAAGAAGTAAGGCTTTTGAAAACACAATACCTGCAGAAAGACTATTGTAATGTTTCAGCAAAATCATGTCAAGATTATGGCTAACATTTCCTTTCTTGGGCTTTAAAATTTAAGTCAACACAACACAAGACTTGGTTTTAGGCAGAAAAATCAATCTTTGTAAACCTAATAGGCCTAGTAGGTGTCTATGACCAATGCCTAGTATATATCTCAGAAACAGCTTTACTATTTAGCATAAGTTTGGTATCAAAAGAATCACAGAAAAAAGTTTGGTAATCTTTCCTTACCCAAATGTAAATTATTTTTTAAGTTTTTTTCGAATTTTTTATATTTAAAATGTAAATATTTTTACGGGCTAACGGTAAAAGCTAAAAGTCAGCATGGGTAGTATTGCTGGACCCAGTAAATGAAATTTTCAAAATGACGCTCTCCTCCCCAATGGCGCCTCCAGATAAACTCCTGGAGGTAAGTGTCAAAGAGTGCACCCGACGTGCCATGCATCTGTCTTAGCTTGGCCTTGTCATGACCCCACGTTCCCTTGATGTTCTGGGTGTGCACAGTTGGGTCCGCAGCGTTGACGAAGTTGAGGGAGTGGTTGACAGTGGCATGGTTCGGCAGCTGGTTGTACACAGCCCACTGGTCAGTCAGGCTGCGTGTGCCGGGTAGCACGTGCTGTTGAAATATTTTTTTCTTTTCTTAAAATGTGCGCCCCACATACATACACAACTTTAGCCAAAAAATTAAAAGAAACTGAAACAGGAAGCCAAAAATAATTTACAGTCAGGTAAGGAAAAATTACCAAAAGTTCTAGAAGCCATAAAAAATGGCTTCACAATCAGACCTATACATCCTAAGCTATGCTCAAAAGGGAAAGGACTTTTGGAATACCCTCGTACTTGTCTTATATTGTCACAAAGAAGGCCTAAAATTGCATTGATTGGTTAAATAAATGTACATTGGGATCTATGGAAGCTTGCCATCTATGCCCTCTGAGCATAGGCCTACTACCACTATGAAAACTGTGTGGCTTGTTGGCAGATGAGATTACTGGAACCCTAGGCCTATTATTGGCATGGATCCATCCATGATTGCATGAGGATAAAGTTGACACTATTTGCAAAAAACCATGCACATGTAGATAAGGATTGCCATCAAGATTAGATTAGAATAGAATTAGAAACATCATTGAATTTAGCTGCAGGCTACATAGTAGACAATTTAGTGGTTTTTAACTGTATAGCTTAGGCCTAGCCTACTGTAGGGCAGGCTATTAAGCTTATTTTCCATATATGACCCATGCTGTTTCTGGGCAGGTATGCAGGTATTAATATATAACTTACAAAGATTTTACTACATATTATAAGATGATAATTCTTAAATACATTATAGTCAGAGAAAGTCTTAGAATAGGCCCCCCTAATATTATAGGTCAGGGTCATAGGCCTAGCAGATCCACATGTTGTAATATTATAAATACTTGTTTCAAAAGCAGCTGTTCACGAGATTTTAATTAAAACTATATATTTAGCTTGCTAAAGCAAAAAGTCTTCTTTATTTTGAAATATTGGTGTAAAAATCTTACTGACAGAAAACACACACGAGGGTTCCAGATTGTGTTAGCATTAAGTGTAATTATAAGTTCCTTAGCCCTACGTAGAAACTGAAATAATAATAATTATATTAGAAAAGAATGACTTACAGAAAAATAATCAAAATAATGATACTCAAATATGAACTCTGAAAGTCGAAATAATTACTTTTCTACTGTATTTTATTCGCTTTTAAGATTGAACAGTTTGTTTCAATTTTTGTCATTTGATTAGGTTGGATAGATTGGCGTTAATTTAAAACGGGCGGCCATGTTGCTTTGCGTCGTTTTACTAGCTTACATTGAAAGTAGATATCGTACAGAGTGTACATCTCACGGGGTTTAGCTTTATTTATCTTTTTTAGCTTTATTTGGTCATGCATACTGGTCGGCAGGAATCCATGTACCTAAAAAAGTAGCTACAATGAAAAGTGAGAAAAGAAAAAAGAGAAAAAAGACACAAAGGCAGTCTTAAACATATTTGTCACGTATATTTTACAATTTAGATAGGCCTAGACAGACTAAGAAAGACTTTTTTACGATATTTACGATAGGCCTATACTATATTATATATATTTAATGTAATATTTTTACAATTAAATTGTATTTTTTATGTAGGGCCTAGCCTATGTAGTTTGTATGTAATTTTTACAATTTTACTACTTTTGCAACACTCCCTAAGCAGCAAGGATCCAAGTCTACTAGGCACTTTGCTATCCTACAACTTCATTATCTTATAATTTCGTTTTGTCAGCCCCCTTCAAACCAAAGATAGAAAACTTTGTCATCCATCTAATCAACATGTTTTAACTCTTGGTCAGTTAGTCATCCACACCAATAGATGTCCACCAAGCACCAACCAGTGTTTTTTGTAGATATTTGTACTACAAAGGCCTATTTGTACTCCATTTTACTGATGTTGTTGGCTGCTACATACAAGTATATGTTAAAATGATGCCAAACTGTGAGACTTTGTCCCCTCCCACTTTCTCATTCTGTAGGCCCCCCATACTTGGGACCAAATAATAATAGATTTAGGACAACTAAGTTTGTCTTGACTTATATTGTTATATGTAATATAAAGTGTATGTAAATTGTAATAGAAAGACACAAAAAGGCAAGAGAAAGATACAAAATGTCAAAAGGAGGCAGACTGGCAGAGGAGAAAGATAATATGTAGGCTACTTCTGCTGTTTTTTAACATACATTTTTCCAGCATGTAGGGTAATGTATCATCAACCAAACAAGAATGTGTATTTTTTAACTTCAAACTTAAGCTACAGATTTTCTATTTAAGATATGATGATAAATCAAAAGCCAAGTTATAGAAAACAGTTACATCTTTCTAAAAAGTATCTGCCTTTGCTATTTTATCAAATAGAAAAAAAATTATTCCTGCTTTTTATCTAAAACCGAACAATGATTTTCATGTATCTTCAAACCAGACAGAGAATTTGATGTTTGGTTTTACAATTTGAGTTAGTGGTTTAATCTTATTTTAAGGAGTGAACTATCATGAATTATGTAATTTGAAAGCATTTTTCATGCTCTATAAATAACTACATTTATGGTCATTTAATTGGCAAGCAACCACATACAATGATACAATCTTCGTCTAAAGTACATACAGAAAAATTGTTGTTAAAAAGTATGCTTTTGCAATAAAAATTTCTACTGAAACATCAATATATTTCTTTCCTCTTAATGCTTCATTGCACATCATGCCTCAGCTTGTAGATAATTTCTTCAACTTTCAAATTAGTTGTTCTGTGAAACACAATTGCTTGTTTCTGTCTTGCATGAGACCAAGGAAGAAGTCAAAATTCTTGTTTGGTTTTGAAGATAGGCCTACACTGTTCGGTTGATGATACATTACCCTACAGCTTACCAAAATAGGGAATATGACCCAGGTAGCTTCAATGTAGCTGAGCTGAAACCCTATTAGAATAAATGTCAAAAACCTGCAGACGCATGACATAGGTGTCAAAAATGTGACTCAAAAGTGCAAGGCGACATACCATGCTGCACCACACCATGCCACCCTCCTGCCATGACAAGGTGCTGTAGTGCGATGCCTTGGTGATGCCTTGCAACGTAATGCAACACCAAAAAGTCTAAACTTGCAACAGATGGTTGGACAAGATTTGTCAACTTATTCCAATAGGGAGCAGAAAGCTGCATACTGAGAACTAAAAATAATAATGTTACACATTGGTGGTATGCAAAGGAGAGGTACATCACAAATAAAAAGGAACATTGAAGTACAAAACCTTAGAAAACCCTAAGCATTGTTTATGTCATGTCTATGTCAATGATAACATAGATAAAGAAGTATCAACAATCTAAATCACCTTGTCATTTACTCTCTAAGATTCTAGACAGTTTGTCATCCTGATGGCAAAGTTGTCAGCTAGGCCTATCTAGATAAGATATTTAGGCCTCTCACATAGAATTAAAACATAGGCCTATATACTACAACACACCATTAATAATCTTTCTTCAAACAAAAAACTGTTGAAGACCAAGTTCAAAGCCATGACAATATGTGTAGTGTAGAGTAAATTTTCTTGTTTAGAAAAATAAAATATAATTGAAATGGTATTGAATAATGGTATAGAAATGCTATAAATTTTAATAGTTATACTTTAGTCAATTGTAACCAGTTAAAAATTGGTCATTTAACAGTTCACATGGCCCTTGGCAGTTTAGTTCAGACATATATTATTATTAATTTGCAAAGCAGGCCATGAGCCCATAGGAAATCACATAGGATCAATCAACATGTTCTATCTATTTGATTAGCAGACTTTAGATGACAAAGACAATTAAATGGTAGGAATTATTTTCCCAATAAGCCATACAAACACAACATATAAGCTAATTGTAACAAACAATGATTTGAAATAAAAAATTATTTATTAAGCAGGAAAAGCCAAGTTGCTTTTTGGCTTTTGGTGTTTAATTGCTGTAGGTACAATTGTATATATATATTATATATTTACTGTGGATAGGTTCCATTTGCATGTGATTGTCTAATGAAGTGCAGTCTAGTCTTGTTATTTTTCATGTAATTAAGTTAGTTAAGGTGAGTCTTTCTGAATCTCTGATTTTGAAACATATGTCTATAGATAGAATATTAAGAATTTAATTAATGTTAAGACAACAATTTTAGGGTTTTGAATCTACTTTAACAAAACATTTTCTAGAAATTATGTTGAGAATAATATTTTTTTCAGCCAAATTAGTTAAGTACAATTTCTATTGCTTAATTTAAATTTCTAATTTAAGTCTTCTTTTTTTCCAGCTAGTCTAACTTATTTAGCCTGGTCCTATTGAGCCACATGCACAATGCAAAGTGATCCTAGTTATGCTGGTCCTCTACATGGATCTAAATCAGAAATTGCAGTCTCAACTAGCAATAATCAAACTGTTAGTTACTACTCACAGTATCCGCCCATGAGTAGTCCTCGAGAGAAGGCTGTGAAGTACATGATGTTGATTCACGAAGTGTTTATTATGCTAATTGCTGGTATAGTAGTCCTGGGCCTTGGAGCTTACACAGCGACTCAGACAACAATAATTAATTCAGTCTGCGACATGCTCGGAGTCTATTATCATGTGGCCAGCTACTCCTTATTGATCATAACTGGCTCTGTTATGATTGTGGCCTCCATCATTGGTTTAGTTGGCACTGTTAGAAATAGTGCCTGCCTGCATCTTTTTGTAAGTTATCAATACTTGTAATATTTCTTTTTTGTCATAACCAGTTAATCAGTGCAGAGTGCACCAAGGTCCCTCAGCTTGATTTCATGGCGAGGCCATATTCATCTGGTACGCAGCCACGGAGAGATGGCTTGTCGTGCAATTTACGTCCTTGGGGGCTAACGTACAAGGCACAGTGGTGTCACTGTCTGACGACGAGAAAGTCAGGGCAGATGTACACACCTGTTAGACTGTGTATGCCTGCGTACGGTATCTGTGCGCGTGTGTGCTCAGGAGTCAGCTAAATAGGCAGAATTACCTCCTTGCTGGTTGCGGGTCTAGTGTCACCAATTATGTTCCATCGCCTAAAATTTCACTTTGTGCCAACTGCTCTTAGGGCAACGGCCAGCCATTGCGTACAATTAATTGCCCCGTGGCAATGGGGGAGATGGGAGAGATAAACACTTGGTGAATGAGCATTATTTTTATATCATTACCTGTACGACAATTCCTTCCGCAGTACCTGATCGTTATCATCTGCCTCTTCGTTATATTCCTCGTGGTTGGCGCTCTCGGATTCGCTTTTTATACAGATCTACAAAGCCAAGTCAAGACGAGCATGGAGACATCGATTGCCAAATATTATGGGATTAATTTGAGCACGGATAGGAACAAAGTTGTGACCGATGCCACTGATGCTGTTCAGCTCTATGTGAGTTTTATTATTGAGTATTATTATTCAGTTAGCTACCAAGGGGTAACCTTCTGAGAATTTTTGTGTTGCACCCAAACGGAGCTATATTTAGCTTTTCAGACCGTCAAGATGAAGTTCTGGCCAGATGAAGTGAAGGTCAAATTTTTCCAATTAGAGCTAGTGTATTTTATACACCCCGATGCACGAATTAGCACAGCGCCTCAGTTCGGCCTTGCCAGGTCACCCGAATGTGCCTGCGTCATCTCCGTCTTCGGTGGTCACCTGCTTTTATCTAGACGGACTGCTGGACCTTCAAGGGCTACAACAGGTGGAAATAGGCCACTATGAACACCCTGACGCGAATTTCTCCAATTTCAATGATCAGTATTGGGCGCAGCTCTACCAAAGTATACCATCGCCTAGTCTGTCAACCAATCGGTCGCCACTCAGCGCAGTTAGCATTCAGGCGCTGCCAATAAATATTTATTGCTAAAAAGATGGGAAATTCCCCCCAAAATTAAAAAAAATGGGACGCAAAATGGCTTGTTAGTCCTACTGTTAAATACAATTTCCTCTCTAATTCCTGTACTCGCATCGCAGTTTACCTGTTGCGGCGCGTACGGCGGCATCAATTCGACCCGGTCCTGGTACCTGTACCAGAATGCCAGCGCCTGGTATCAGGCTACTACAATCCTCAGGGGTGATACAGCTCCCTATGTGCCATTGAGCTGCTGTGTACGCCGTGCCGATTCTAGCATTCAAAGTCAGGCGCTATGCCAGGGCTCAACGCCGGCAGCTAGTACACCGCCGGCTAATCCGCCACCACTTACTGGCAGCAATGCGGCCCTATTTACAAACGGCTGCTTTGACTCCATGCAATCCACCGTTTCGGCTCGTATTTTAGTTACCGGAGCCGTTGGAATCACCTACGTTATACTCATGGTAAGGCTTAACTTGCTTAGAGATGGAACGAATACACGTGATTATTTCCGAATACCGAATATGCCTGCCTGTATTTCTATTAAATAACGAAAGTCAGGTGTAACAATACAGGGTGGTATAGTTTGCAGTAGTAGTGCAGTGGAGCCGGCTAGGAGGCAATTCTGTCCATTTCGCTAACTCCCGAGCCCACACTCACATGTGTATACATCGATTATCTTCATCGTCAGGCATGTTTCAAAATTGTAAATTGCACAGTAAGCCCACTAAGCCTTCTCTTCGCGGCTGCGCCCCGCGAATAAATGTGGCCTCGCAAACGCGCTAATCGCTCATACACTGACACCTCTTAAGGCTAGCTATTTTGAATAATTAGCACATTGCTTATTGAATCTGCGAATCGATTTGTGCTCAGCTACTGCGATTTTTTGTTTAATTAGCGCCTTGCCTTGAAAGTTGCTAATATTAGCACATTATAATACACCTAAATAATAATAATAATTGCAGGAGGGCTGCGGGCAGTGGCACATCATTTGGTGACACTAGACCCGCAGCCAGCGAGGAGGCAATTCTGCCCATTTCGCTGACTCCTGAGAACACACGCACACAGATACTGTACGCAGGCACGCTCACACAGGTGTGTACATCTGCCCTGACTTTCTCATTGTCGGGCAGTGTACATTTCACTGTGCCTTGGAGGTTGGCCCTCAAGGTCGTAAATTGCACGACAAGCCCCCAAGCCTTCTCTCCGCGGCTGCGCCCCAAATAAATTTGGCCTCGCCGTGGAATCGAACTTAGGGACCGTGGTGCGAGTGGCAAACGCGATAACCGCTCTGCCACCGAGCCCCCCACCTTCAAATCCCATTGCTTTCGGAAGTTCAATAACAGTAGAAAGAACACGGGGCTTATTTCAAATATCTGAATTTATCTTTCTTCTGTTTCTCCCAAAATATACAACAAAGCCGTATGAAAATCTAGAACACAGGATATTGCAGTGATATTTAATGATTCTTGTCGGGCTGTCTGGTGGCAAAACCGCCAATATTGACATAATTGTTTCAAGTAGGTTATTACTGCAAATTATAGTGTGTAGTGATTTTATTGTTGATGTTTCTATTATTGAACCAATATGGATTCGCTACACAGTACAGGTTTTATATAAAGCAATATTAGTTGTCCTTGTCACCATGATCTTCTTCGATAATCGCTGAATATCTCGACGTATCATACAGTGGGCTTTGACAATAATCAGTCATTCGGTTTGGGAGTTATCGTGAAGTAGGCAGTGGGTATTTATTGTATCCCCATGGTCGTTCTCCAGAGTGTTAAAAATAGCCTTGTGTGTGTACACTAATACTGGGTTATATGTATTATTTTTCTATTCACTCTTAGTTTCTAAAAACAAGTCTTCAACAAAACATCATTCCGCAGCTGCTAGGCATTGTCCTCGGTTTCGTGTTTGCCAGATTCCTAGCTGTTGCCGACTTCTACGGCAGTAAGTACACCAGCTTCGATAGTTCAGCTAGAGGTGCGGCTGTCATTCCAGTCGATTCCAGTCGCTAATTAGAATATCTGATTTATTGACAGACTGAAGCGAATAATGATGACTGCTATTGTATTAGTGTAATTAAGAAACAAGTTTTTAATACTCTATTACTTTTTATAGCTAGCGGTTGCTTTCTTAAGAAATATTAGCCTAAAAGTACTCTGCTATTTATATGGAGACTTTTTTACATTTAAATGAGATTCTATTGTTTAAATCAGTGATTTTTGTTTTTGTTCAGCTTGTTGTAATGCACAAACAACTGTGATATGTTTCATACAATTTACCCTGCTACATTTTATTATTTGTTGTTATAGTTTGATATAGGGCATGCATTAAAATTACATCATTGATCACAATTTATCCTCTAATTTTGTATTTTAAAAGGCCCCAATCTGTATCTTTATATAGCACATCTCGGACTACACCTTTTCTATAGCAAAATTAAACAAATATATCTGCTCACACAAATGTTTTTATTTAAACTGTACATAATTAAATCCTGTAAAAATGTTTTTTAAGAGCTTCTTTAAAAGAAAAAATAAAATTACGACATATTTGCTGCAGGTCACAGCAAATCAAAGTTGGAATTTTAATCAGTTCTAATTTATTTGTATCCATTTCAAGTCTTACGTGTTATAGTTGGATCTAGCAAGCAGTTAATACCCCTCTAACGTCATCGGCTAAGGCCCATTGACACCCACCCCAATCCTATTGACTCGCCTCTAAATACATCCAAGATTGTTTGATGCTTTTTGATTGGCGGCTAGTCTCATTTTTTATTATTTTCTCACCCCTTCAGCCACCCACCCCTCCCCAGTCATGAATTTTCTAGCCCAAACGCATCATAATTTATACTAGCCAAATTTCAGCTGACAAATGAATGCCTGGTCGAAAACTCCACCAATCCCAACTGGCTGGGAGTCGCGAATCGATGCGATCAGGCGATTATCAGTCAGCGTGTTAGTAACTTGCCTGGCGGAGTTCTTCAAATCAGACGTTGGACACGGCAGGTTTACTACAAGGCGATTGTGGGATCTGCACATGGCCGCCCTAGAGGAACACGTGCCGCGTCAGCTGCTGGCTCGCACCGCTTTGGAATATCTACGACTGACTGAGCCTGGTGTCTATGAGACTGGTGAGTGTTTGAGATTATTTTAGCCTAGCCTAGGACGATGATCAAGCATTGGACTCACAACTTGATAGTCAGGGTTCGATTTCTAAATGCTCTATAACAAATTGTAGCATTTAGCATAAAAGCGGTCGCCTCTCCCACCAAGGTCCCTGAGCTCGATTCCGTGGCGACGTCACATTCGTTGAAATCCCCTCCCCCAATTTACGCCCTTAAGGTCCAACCTCCAAGTCACAGTGATAGTTTACACTGCCTGACGATGTGAAAGTCAGGGCAGATGTATATACCTGTGTGAGTGTGTGCCTCAGTACGGTATTTGTTTTCGCGTGTGCTCAGGAGTCAGCGAAATGGGCAGAATTGCCTTCTCGCTGGCTGCAAGTCTTGTGTCACCAAATGATACACCATTGCCCGCAGTCCTTCTGTAATTATTATTATTATTACATTATTATTCCAGCTGATTAGATGGCAATAACACTAGCACTAATTAGATGACGAGGATTTCTAACTTGCAGACGTGGGTAAAATTACTATATTTGCTTAAATTTGAGCTTGCATAAAGCCGCGTTACATCTTAATTTGCAGTGCGCCCCGAGTTTGAAGTGAGCGGGAAAACAGTGGAACTGTTGGTGCATAAATTTCTATTTCAAATAGTCAACATTGAGGCTGCATTTCACAATGCTCTCGGCTCTGACACGCACTGGGCCGAACTGCTCAGTAAAATTAGCGCGCTTGAGAAACAGAAGCAGAAACTAGAAGAGACCATCCGGCATCAGGAAAAGATTCTGGAACGATTGGAAAAGCGATCTCACGATCAACAGATTGCGTAAGTGGAAGTTTGCAACGTGGAACAAGCTAGACTCGTTTAAAATACACTAAAGTGCTATATTTATAATTAATAAACTTCAGCTGGTACGGTCGGGTTGTCCATTTGACATCGGCTGTGGCAGCTAGCATAACTGGCAAGGATTCCGATGGCAAAGACGATGACGACGCTGTTATCGTCAAAGACAGCGGCGGTCGTGACAGTCATCAGGTAGCTTCCACTGCGGCCAAGTCTTTGATTATTGAAGCACCAACGCAGCAGCAGCAGCCACAGGCCTCCGCTTCTGCCACTGCTGTTGGCAGCATTTCTGCTGATGGAGTTCGCAAATACCGATTAGTCCACCCGGAGGAGCTGGTCAGCGTTTCTGTGTGAGTTCTAAGCTGTGATGATAGAATTACACCAACACTAAATTTATTCGACACCGAGGCGATCCGATGAATGAATTCGTCTTGTGGTTGTGACGATCCACTAAATTAATTGTGAATAATGTTTTTTGTAGCCCAGTGTTTAGAGCTCTGAGTCACAGCGAATGTGCAGTCATGTGTACACTATGTCTCACAGCCACCCGCAACAATGCATTTACAGCGTTGCTCAGCAAGGCCAAACAGTGTTTGCATTGCAAGACCGGGAACTATGGAACGAGGCGACCATTGCCGAAGTTCTAGAGCCGGCTCCGGATAGCAGCGATGGCCTAGTGTATCGAGTGTGTTTTAATAAGACAACAAAGATTACTAAGAACTTGCGGCCTAGTCAGGTTGCATTGTTTGAGACCGCCGAACAGAGACTGGAACAGTACCCGGTGGGAGCCAGGGTGGTGTCTTCCTACACTGACGATCGCGGCTTAATATTTTATTATTCGGCAATTGTTGCCGAGCCGCCTGGCGAGAGGAACTCTAGGCGTTATCTATTGTTCTTCGACGACGGATTCGCCCAGTATTCGCCGCCAAACGATGTCAGACGAGTGCTGCATCAGACGCCGCATAATTGGCGCGAGGTTGCCCAGGATTCTCAGGAATTCGTGCGAGCCTATCTGGACAAATATCCCAATAGGACTATGCTCAGACTGCGGCCTGGACTTACTATTCGAGTTGAACTGCGGGGTGAGCTGCTGGTGTATTGTGGCTATTAATGCCTGTAATGGGACTAGCTAGGTTAAAGCAGGGGTCGGCAAACTTGTTCGGAAGCGGGCCGAATTAACTGTAGGAATATGGAAAAAGGGGAGAGTTGAGACACATGATAAATAAGACAGGATATTATAGGTGTTGCAAGGGGCGAGTGGTCTGATTTGGTAGCTTCGAGGGCCGCATCTAACCCGACTAACCCCCGGTGGCAGAGCGGTTATCGCGTTTGCCACTCGCACCACGGTCCCTAAGTTCGATTCCACGGCGAGGCCAAATTTATTTGCGAGGCTTGGAGGCTTGTCGTGCAATTTACGCCCTTGAGGGCAAACCCCCAAGGCACAATGAAATGTACACTGCCTGACAATTAGAAAGTCAGGGCAGATGTACACACCTGTGTGAGTGTGTGCCTGCGTACAGTATCTGTGTGCGCGTGTGCTCAGGAGTCAGCGAAATGGGCAGAATTGCCTCCTCGCTGGCTGCGGGTCTAGTGTCACCAAATGATGTGCCACTGCCCGCAGGCCTCCTGCCATTATTATTAGTAACCCTCCTAGCCTAATCTCCGCGAATGAATCCAGTCAATCCTGATTTAAGTGAGTTTCGGTTCGAGAATTGACTTCAGGCTCCGTTCTAGAGCCTTGAGTTAAGATGAAATCCCCATATTATCCCATTTATTCCCGCGAGTACCATGGGAAAGATTATGATGAGAGGTCTCAGCGTTTCTAGTCGACTGTATCGACCAGCTACTGATTTCAGTCGGTTTGAAATCCCGTTACTAAGAATTTCTAAGAATCTAACCGCAACCGGACATTGACAGGCGAGTGGCTGACCGCAGTGGTCGAGCAGGTTGACGCTAGCCTGGTTCAGGTTCGCTTTCCTACTCGCAGTGGCTGTCGCGAATGGTTATACCGTGGCAGTACACGCCTTGAGGATCTGTTTAAAGCTATGCTGATTAGAGAGAAGGCAGCTGCAGTTGCTGCCTCAAATGCCGCTGCTGCTGCGGCGGCGGCGTCGGCGACCCCTTCGGGAGATCAGCAGCCGGCGATTCGTCAAGCGTTCGCTCGAAAATCTAGCATTGGCGGCGCTGTCCGACGCCAGCACAAGCATCAGCCGCAGCAGCAGCAGCTGTTGCAAACCTTGTCTTCGTCGTCCTCTGCTCCGACCTTATTGACTCACAGGCAGCAGTCGTCTGCCAGCGTTGGCGAAGATGCTTCCGAGGAAGACGCCTGCTACGAGGAAGCGCGCGCCGGTGTTATGGTAGCTTCGATTGACAGCTCTTCCCTGCGACAGCTCCGACCGTTTCCGCATCAGCATGGCCAAGTCTGCGAGCCCAATTGTCTGCTTCTAGTTGGCAGCATCTCGGACGAGGCCGATTCGGACAAGTCCGAGCAGGAACGCCTGGAATTGGCTTTGTCCGTTGACAGGAATCCGTTGGACGTGCCTCTCCTGCTTGGCTGGCATCGGTTTATAGTCCGGCTTGGTGGCTCCGGGCGAGTTCGCCGCAGAGAACTGGTCAGTTCTTTTTTTCTCATGCGTGTACTTTTAAGTCTTGTCATTAAGTGTACTTGTACTTTAGTGTCACACTGAAGAAATGAACAGCTGACACACTGAAGGACTCAGTGCATGAACAGCTGTACACAGCCGTCGGATATCCCACAAGATAAATTTGCAAAAAATAATTTGAAAAAAGGTACATACAATTGTCTGACATGATAAATGTCCAAAAGCGATATTTTTGATTGCGCAATCTAGATCGAGTACGCGACTCCGTGCGGCAGGCGATTGCGCAATCCAGCAGACTTGGATCGCTACCTGGGCCACACCGGCTCCCGGCTGCATCCGATGAACTTTTGTTTCGACCCGCTAGTTCGCGTGGCCACCGAGTTCTGCGCCACGGGTGTTCGGCGTCAGCTGGCCGACCTCAGCTATGGCAAGGAGCGCATCACAGTGCCCGCTGTCAACTGTCTGGACGCTGAGGAGCCGCCTTATATCGATTACACTTCGCAGCGAATGCCAATTCTGAATGTGTGCACCAACGAATCGGACAGAGGCTTTCTAGTCTGCTGCGATTGTACAGACGGTTGTAGAGATCGAACCAAGTGCGCTTGTCTGAGACTGACTGCTGAGGCATCCGCTATTGTCACTGGTAATTAAAATTTCATTTGCTAACATCATAATTTTCAATCTATCCATTTAAGGATGGTGACCTGCCTATTGTACCATTTCCTGAGCTTGCTCGAGGACCACCCCAATCCATTCAGTTGATCGTTTTAACCTCCACCCCAATCCATTCACTGGAAAGCCCCAACCTCCACCCCAATCTATTCACTGGAACGCCCCAACCTCCACCCCAATCTATTCACTGGAACGCCCCAACCTCCACCCCAATCTATTCACTGGAACGCCCCAACCTCCACCCCAATCTATTCAGTGGATCGTCCCAACCTCCACCCCAATCCATTCAGTGGATTGCCCCAACCTCCACCCCAATCCATTCAGTTGATCGTTCCAACCTCCACCCCAATTCATTCAGTGGATCGCCCCAACCTCCACCCCAATCCATTCAGTTGATCGTCCCAGCCTCCACCCCAATCCATTCAGTGGATCGCCTCAACCTCCACCCCAATCCATTCAGTTGATCGCCTCAACCTCCACCCCAATCCATTCAGTGGATCGCCTCAACCTTCACCCCAATCCATTCAGTTGATCGCCTCAACCTTCACCCCAATCCATTCAGTGGATCGCCTCAACCTTCACCCCAATCCATTCAGTGGATCGCCTCAACCTCCACCCCAATCCATTCAGTTGATCGCCCCAACCTTCACCCCAATCCATTCAGTGGATCGCCCCAACTTCCACCCCAATCCATTCAGTGGATCGCCCCAACCTCCACCCCAATCCATTCAGTGGATCGTTCCAACCTCCACCCCAATCCATTCAGTGGATCGTTCCAACCTCCACCCCAATCCATTCAGTGGATCGCCCCAACCTCCACCCCAATCCATTCAGTGGATCGTTCCAACCTCCACCCTGTTCAGTGTAGGCTCATTCCTATGTGCCAGTTCCGAGAGCTCTCATTCAATTAAGATCAATAATAGTTTAGCTACATTGCTGTTTCATTTTGGCTACACACGGGCTACCCCCTCCGAATCAAAAAACCCCAGGCCGGACCGACAGTCGCCCGGCCTACGAAAACGGCCGCCTGGTTCGCGCCCTCATCGGTGGCGTCTACGAGTGCAACTCCGGCTGCGCCTGTCAGGACTGGCAGTGCCGCAATCGTCTAGTACAACGCGGCCTCAATGCCCGACTGCAGATATTCAAAACAAGCCGCAAGGGCTGGGGTCTGCGCCCTCTGCACGATCTACCAAAAGGCGCCTTCGTTTGCGTGTACGCCGGCGAGCTCTACAGTGAGGAGCTGGCTGTCCAGTACTGCGATCAGTTTGGCGACGAATATCAGGCTGATTTGGATCACCTGGAAGTCATGGAACAGGAGAAAGTTGGCTACGAAGCCGGTGTTCTGGAGCCGCTTCAGCAGCAGCAGCAGCACAGGCGGCAGCAGAAAGACCAGACTGAATCGCAATCTTCTGCGGAAGACAACGAGGATAACAACAGGAACAGCGAGAGGCCGAGCAGCGATAACGGCGAAGACAACGATGCTGAACAAGAAGAAGCAACTTCTGTCTCGCCTCCGGACGATGACGAATACCTGGCCAACGACGGGCAAGACGACGATGATGATGACGTAGATAACGATGATGAGAATGACGAGGATTACTGCACAGGCTCTGACAGGCGTAGAAAACGCCCTGGCAACAATGTCGGTAAGAAATCGGCTGCGACCAAGTCCAAACGGATTAGATTAACTACCGACGAGCTGCAGGGAGAATCGGCTGAGACTGACGCCAGCACTGTGCCCAAGGACAGCAGCAGACGGATCGATGGCGCCGGTAATCCGTCGGCAAGGTTAGCGCCACATAATTACCGGTTTGACTATTTCCCTTCTTCATTTTCTTCTTTTTAAGCCTTGCAGTCCCTCCCTTACTTCACAATCCCGCTCTAGTCTCTTACCCTATGTCTATTTACTTCTCAAACCTCTTATCTCTAATCTCTTCTAGTCTTATATCTTCCAGTCTTATCTCTTCCAGTCACCCCTTCTCTTTTCCCTTGCCCTCTCAGCCCTTCTCTTTTTATTCGTTCCCCTCCAACCTCTTCCCCTCTCACCCGTTGGCCCATCTAAGCATTTCCCCTCTCCCCGCTAAAAAATAGGGATGTTTCTTTGGGTGATTCCAGTTGGAATCTGCGGTGTTTCCAGAAAAAGAAACAGCCGAATGCTGGAAACATACCAATCGGATGGTTCCATGCTTAGAATCTACCCAACTGGGCGTTTTCTCGGTGCTTCTTGGTGGCGAAATGGAATCACCCAAAGAATCCTCCAGTTCGGAAGATTCCATGCTCAGAAACCGCCGAGGAATCGCCCATAAAGAATTCTCTGGTTGTCCAATGGGCCACTGGTTCGGGTGATTCTTCGGCGGTTTCCGCACAATTTACGGTTACATCGGCTGCTTCCTGGGTGGTTTCTTTAACTCTTGCGAGATAGGGGGGATTTTTGTAGATTCCACTCCTATTTTGCACAAAAAACCCGCCGAAGAAGCAGCCGAATTTTTTACAGGGTCACCCCTTCCCCTCTCACCCTTCCCTTCTCACCCCTTCCCCTCTCACCCCTTCCCCTCTCACCCCTTCCTCAATCCTCACCCCTTCCCCTCTCACCCATGCATTCCCCTCTCACCCCTTCCTCAATCCTCACCCCTTCCTCAATCCTCACCCCTTCCCCTCTCACCCATGCATTCCCCTCTCACCCATTCCCCTCTCACCCACGCATTCCCCTCTCACCCATGCATTCCCCTCTCACCCATTCCCCTCTCACCCATTCCCCTCTCACCCATTCCCCTCTCACCCCTTCCCCTCCCATCTCTTCCCCAGCCAGCCCTTCCCTCCTAATGTATTTGATATCTTTATCCTTATGTGTTCCAGGTGGTGGTTAAATAAATTGTGCAGCACTCGAGTTAAAGTATTCAATTAACGCTAACCGATTTCAATTTAAAGTCTCTTTGATCGCGTCTTAAACGTCACAGCTTTCCAAACGCTCATCATTTTCAGTCAGCTAGGCGACGAACAAGACGACGACGTCGTCGAAGAAGCCATCGAAGCGTTCGTACCGGACGACAATCCGGCCGACGACATACTGGACGCTGCCGGCCCGGCTGCCTGCCTTCGGGCATTCCTAGGCGAGGCCCAGCCCTACATCATGGACGCCAAGCGGATCGGCAATCTAGGCCGCTATTTGAATCATTCCTGCGCTCCGAATGTAATTGTGCAGAATGTGTTCGTCAATACGCACGATCCTCGCTTCCCTGAGATTGCATTCTTCACCTGCGCCAGGGTGCGCGCCGGCGATGAGCTCTGCTGGGACTACAATTATCAGGTTGGCAGTGTGCCTGGCAAAACTCTGCGCTGCTTCTGCCGCGCTAAAGACTGCCGCGGTAGACTGCTGTGAGAACCGAGATAAATACTCAACAATCTGTTGATTGCGCATGAAATTTTATTTCTCTGGTTATTATACACTAGTAATACCAGTACAATTCACTGCAATGATTTTATTTAATAACTATTGGCGTGTTGAATTTTTTAAAGCATTTTCTGTAATAACTGTCAGGATTGGATCGATCGATTAGTGCTTGCGATTAACTGTAAATATTGCCTTGCATGACTATATATACTATGCAATCTAGCCTTCTTTAAAGTCTATAATCTGAATGAATTTTTTTTTACTTTTTTGCGCAATAATTCTATCGCTACACATACTACTGTTAATAGGGTTTTAAGTAGGATTTAAACAGAATTTAATTTTGGATTTATTTATTTCAAGTGTATTGTTATTTTAAAAAACTTAAAGTAGAAAACACTTGAAATGATGTCCGATGAAAAACTGTTTAAATTACCCTCTCTCATCCCCTCTCGACCCTCTCTCAGCCCTTCTCATACCCTCTCCTACCCCCCTCTCACCCTCAGCCCCTACCCCTCTCCTACCCCACCTCTCACTCTCAGCTCCTACCCCTCTCACACTCAGCTCCTACCCCTCTCCTACTGCTCTCACCCTCAGCCCCTACCCCTCTCCTACCCCACCTCTCACCTTCAGCTCCTACCCCTCTCCTACCCCTCTCACACTCAGCTCCTACCCCTCTCCTACCCCTCTCACACTCAGCTCCTACCCCTCTCACACTCAGCTCCTACCCCTCTCCTACCCCTCTCACACTCAGCTCCTACCCCTCTCACACTCAGCTCCTACCCCTCTCACCCTCAGCTACTACCCCACTCACCCTCAGCTCCTACCCCTCTCCTACCCCACCTCTCACTCTCAGCTCCTACCCCTCTCATCCTCAGCTCCTACCCCACTCACCCTCAGCTCCTAACCCTCTCCTACCCCACCTCTCACTCTCAGCTCCTACCCCTCTCCCTCAGCTCCTACCCCACTCACCCTCAGCTCCTACCCCACTCACCCTCAGCTCCTACCCCTCTCCTACCCCACCTCTCACCCTCAGCTCCTACCCCTCTCACACTCAGCTCCTACCCCTCTCCTACCCCTCTCACACTCAGCCCCTACCCCTCTCCTACCCCACCTCTCACCTTCAGCTCCTACCCCTCTCACACTCAGCTCCTACCCCTCTCCTACCCCTCTCACACTCAGCTCCTATCCCTCTCCTACCCCTCTCACACTCAGCTCCTACCCCTCTCCTACCCCTCTCACACTCAGCTCCTACCCCTCTCCTACCCCTCTCACACTCAGCTCCTACCCCTCCCACACTCAGCTCCTACCCCTCCCACACCCTCGCCTATCCTGCTCACACGGTAGCATATTATTTCATAAAGTAGTGTTAAACTAAACGTAATTTTACTTAACAATATATTGCATCTCCATTTCAGTTTACGTGTTAAACTAAATAGCAAAATAGTCAACAATGGACCCAGTCGAGATCGAAAATATTCCACCACCCCAGCAGCCGACCGATGCCTCAAAGCCGCTGCTAAGCCCCATGAAGAAGCTGTCTTCATCTGCTGGCGACAGTCCAGTCAAGAAGGAGCGTCAGCAGCATCCAGAGGAGCTGGAGGAGCCTCTGCTGCGCGAAAATCCCCACCGATTTGTGATCATGCCGATTCAGTACCACGACATCTGGCAGATGTACAAGAAGGCCGTGGCCAGCTTCTGGACAGTCGAGGAGGTTGACCTCAGCAAGGATCTGGAGGACTGGAAGCGGCTCACGGACAACGAGCGCCACTTCGTGTCCTACGTTCTGGCCTTCTTTGCCGCCTCCGATGGCATAGTCAACGAGAACCTTGTCGAACGCTTCGCCCAGGAGGTGCAGATTCCTGAGGCCCGCTGTTTCTACGGCTTCCAGATCATGATTGAGAACATCCACTCGGAGATGTACTCGCTGCTCATCGATAGCTACGTTCGCGATCCGGCCAAGCGCGACCTGCTGTTCAACGCCATCGAGACCCTGCCGCCGGTGCGCCAGAAGGCCGACTGGGCGCTCAACTGGATCTCACATCGGCGAGCCACCTTCGGCGAGCGAATTGTCGCCTTCGCAGCCGTTGAAGGTATCTTCTTCAGCGGCAGCTTCGCCGCCATCTTCTGGCTGAAGAAGCGCGGCCTCATGCCCGGTCTGACATTCAGCAACGAGCTCATTAGCCGCGACGAGGGCCTCCACACCGACTTCGCCTGCCTGATGTTCCGCCACCTGCGTCAGCCGCCAAGTCAGGAACGCATCACCGAGATCATCAGGGACGCCGTGGCCATCGAACAGAGCTTCTTGACCGAAGCCCTGCCGGTGTCTCTCATCGGCATGAACTGCGCCTCGATGTGTCGCTACATCGAGTTCGTGGCCGACCGGCTGCTGACCGAGCTCGACTGCCCGAAGGCCTTCAACTCGGAGAATCCGTTCGACTTCATGGAGAACATCAGCCTGGAGGGCAAGACCAACTTCTTCGAGAAGCGAGTCGGCGAATATCAGAAGGCCGGCGTGATGAGCCGCGTGATGGGCGAGAACAATCGCGAGTTCAAGATGGACGCCGACTTCTAAGCGTCCGATCGACTGGTTATCCAATCACCTCTTCTCTTAATTAAAATATCTGATTACTCCAGCACGTGGGATTGAAGGCTTTACTTTATACGAGTAATTATAGTTGAATAAGTGCTGCATTTGCTTTATTTTATTTACTTATTTATTCCGGTCTAGCACATCTCTTCATTTAGCATCCTCGCACGCTGTGCTATTCTCGACTCATTTCTCTCTGCGTGTATTTTATTAATTCTGGTGCTATTTACTGTATTGCAGCTGTTTTCTTCAACTGTTGTCTTTAACTGCCTTGTCTTTATTTTCCTTTCTAGGAATCTATAAACTGTTTTTCAAGCATTTTCTAGCCAATTTGTCGTTGTAATTTTTATCCCAACTAATCTTTCCAAATAGCAGTGCAATAATTGATACTTTCGCTAAAAAAACATGGCAATACAAATAAATTAAACCTTTCAGTCGCATGACTCGTTCAGTGTGCTATTTTCTAAAAATAAAATTTACGAACAATGTCAAACATTTTTCGTTTATAATTGATAAGCCTATTTTAAGCTAAATTAAGCAAAGTATTGATATGTAACACATTAACAGTTGTGAAGATTTTGAGTATTTCCAAAACTTAAGGGAGGTATCGGACACTCCACCAAAGCTTAATAAAGGTATCGGACACTCCACCAAAGCTTAATGAAGGTATCGACAATCCACCAGAGCTTATGGGAGGTATCGACAATCCACCAAACCTTATGGGAGGTATCGACAATCCACCAGAGCTTAAGAAAGGTATCGACAATCCACCAAAGCTTAAGAAAGGTATCGACAATCCACCAGAGCTTAAGAAAGGTATCGACAATCCACCAAAGCTTAAGAAAGGTATCGACAATCCACCAGAGCTTAAGAAAGGTATCGACAATCCACCAGAGCTTATGGGAGGTATCGACAATCCACCAGAGCTTAAGAAAGGTATCGACAATCCACCAGAGCTTAAGAAAGGTATCGACAATCCACCAAAGCTTAAGAAAGGTATCGACAATCCACCAGAGCTTAAGAAAGGTATCGACAATCCACCAAAGCTTAAGGGAGGTATCGACAATCCACCAGAGCTTATGGGAGGTATCGACAATCCACCAAACCTTATGGGAGGTATCGACAATCCACCAAAGCTTAAGGAAGGTATCGACAATCCACCAAAGCTTAAGGAAGGTATCGACAATCCACC
The DNA here is from genome assembly GCA_950097015.1 of Macrostomum hystrix. Classification (NCBI taxonomy): domain Eukaryota; kingdom Metazoa; phylum Platyhelminthes; family Macrostomidae; genus Macrostomum; species Macrostomum hystrix. Next base: position 11,663,260 of record CATNEN010000039.1, on the reverse strand, counting down.
AAAGCTTAATGAAGGTATCGACAATCCACCAAAGCTTAATGAAGGTATCGACAATCCCACCAAAGCTTAATGAAGGTATCGACAATCCACCAAAGCTTAATGAAGGTATCGACAATCTGCCAAAGCATTAGGGAGGTGTCGGACACTCCACCAAAGCATAAGGGAGGTTTCGAAAGTCCGCCAAAGCTTAAAGGAAGGGATCGAAGATCGGCAAAAGCTTTCGAAGAGAGCTTTCATCCGTCAAAATTGTCAGAATGTCGGGGAAGTCCGTTTCATTGTGCTTTTTCTCGACCTTTTGGCACAGCGGCTGCCTTTAGACGTGCGCCTGAAGGCAGTAAGTCCGCTTAAATTAGGGAGGTACAGGAGTAAGTTCCTGTAGCTGGATGGGGGTCTGGCGGTCTGGCAATGTACTCGGGTGTTACACGTGTCAGTGAAGTCCGCTAAAGCATCAGAGAATGTCAGCAGCTGAAGGATCAGAGAATGTCAGCAGCTGAAGGATCAGAGAATGTCAGCAGCTGAAGGATCAGAGAATGTCAGCAGCTGAAGGATCAGAGAATGTCAGCAGCTGAGTATTATGTGAGCAGCCAGAGTTCATACTCGTAACTATGTATATGAGTCAGAAGTCAAAAGGCTAATTAAGGCAGAACCTAACAAATTAGGTTAACGGCTTCGCTTTGACGAATGCACAGCTTGCAGCAATGAAGTTACAGTAGCAATTCTCATGCGTGCATCATATATATTGTTGGCATTAGTCAAATTGTATTTGATTTAACAAAAAGTTTTCATTCTCACGTCAACACACAATAGACAGTGCATAAATGTGACTTTGTACGAGATATACGAGACAAAAACTCATGAAAGATAATTATCCAGTTAACTCAAAAGACGATTAAAAACAAAAGTTCTTGTACGAAACTAAAGAACGAAACAATTTTACCTTTTTATCTCAATGTAAATTATTTAAGCAGCAGTTAATTTACTGTAGCACGGCTTGTAACTTTTTGCATTTATAATTTATAAAATGAATACTCGATCAGCTGTAGGACAATCTGCTGTCCGTTTACCTACCATGTGCAACAATATCGCAACATTTTTTTCTTTTATTTCTTTGGAGGTCCAGATAACGATAAGGAAACTCGGTTGCTATGCTGTTGCTAGGGTGTACTCACTCTAGGTCTGGATTGGCTTGTGGATGATGGCGGATGCGGCAGCAGGAACTCGTCAGCGCTAAAACTCATAGCTGAATCTTCGGGAATGTCAGGGCGTTGATGTGCGGAACAATTGTAGGGCTCGCCTATGGCAGCAGAGATTGTGGCATCGATTCGATCGCTTGAAGATAAGTTATTTGAGTCTGGCTGCTGCTGCTGCTGCTGCTGCTGCTGCTGCTGCTGCTGCTGCTGCTGCTGCTGCTGCTGCTGCTGCTGCTGCTGAATCAACTGATCGCTAGAAGCATAGTACATTAGGTATTGGTGAGGCATTGTGTTACCGCAGTTGTCTTGAAAATTGGGCTGTTGCTGCTGCTGCTGTTGTTGCTGCTGTGGCGGCAATGGTACCAGGTGGTGCGGTTCGGATGGACAATAAAAATTGGCCCCTGGTTGGCTAGGGAGTGCCAGCTGCGGAGCCGCAGTCAGTGGATAGTCTGAAATGTGATTTTTCACAAACTTTTATGCATACTCGACTCAAAGTTCGGAAGCTCTCAGTCTAATAAAAGCTACTCGCGTCCTTGAGAAAGACACATAATTTCCTAGATCTATTCAACCAGCTGTAAAACTGGTACCAGAATCAGCCACTAGCTGGGGTAGAGTATGGCGGCCTTCCCAGTCCACAGACTGGAAAAGCTGTACACAATCTTTGGAAGCGCCGGGCATTTGTACCTCTGGACCAGCTAGCTAGGCTAGAATAAAACGTATGATTTTTTTCAATTTTTCAAACAAATATATAAATAATAGTTGTATAATTTTTTTCTTCAAATCTTTATCAAAACTCGACCGAGTATCAAACGATCACATTGAATTGCTTTCACGCATTTTAACAAACTTTCAATTTAACTCCGGGGTAAAAACTGTTTCTGCATACCACATGTACCCGTGCTAAGTTTGGACAAAAGTAATCAGATTTTGATTGACAAAGATCTGACTTGTAATGTGACAATGATCTGAGTCATAGAGTGACAAATATCTGAGTTGAAGAGTGACAAAGATCTAGCTTGTAAAGTGACAAAGATCTGAGTTGTAGAGTGACAAAGATCTGAGTTGTACAGTGACAAATATCTGAGTTGTAGAGTGACAAAGATCTGCGTTGTAAAGAGACAAAGATCTGAGTTCTTGGGTGACAAAGATCTGAGCGTTAGAGTGACAATAATCTGAGTTGTAGGAAATGTGTACCAAAACAACCCAATCCATTAAAACAACTGGTGGTTTACTAAAACAAAATTTCTAGGAATCAACGAGCACAAGGCAGAACCGGCCACCGATCTGAACTAAATCCGTTGAAAATGCAAAAATAATTATCAGAAACTGCTATTGAAAATTGTTTTCTTTGGTGTCACCGCAAATTTATCTGAGATGAGAACTGAAAGGAATGATATAAATTTTGTTTTGCTCTTAGGTAAAATATGTTTTACCAAACTCAGCACTTTTTGTTTGTTTTTGTCTCTTCAACTCGTTGATCACTTCAGTAGCAACTCAAAATGAAAAAAAATGTTTAATTAAAATGATAAACTTACTATGAAGTATAATGACAATTTTAGTACGAAAAACATCGACGAATCGGAACATAAAATCAACATAAAGTATTTGAACTGAGGATCTGAATTTAGGGGACTTTTGATTTGAAATCGTGAAATCGTGTTTGAAATCGGAATTGACAAAAAAGGATTAAGAATTGAAATTTCTAGCCGGAAAAGACATTAAGGATTTATAAAATTGATTAAGGATTTGGGATAAATATCAGGATTAATTAGTGGATTCTACGGATTTTGGGATTCTAATTTAGAATCGGGATTAGGAATTGAGATTCGAAGTAGGGATTAAGCATTTAGTTTTAGAATCGGGATGTATTCGGATTTATATTTGGGATTAAGGACTTGAGTTTATAGCAAGGAATGAGGGTTTAGATTGAGAAAATTGCAATTAAATTTTCGTATGTTCGGGATTAACGAGTTTAGAATCGGAGTTTTTAGATCTTCGGCATTCAGACTTCAGTTAGTCCTGAAATAATGTTAGCGCTAGATGCTGTTAATCTTGTTTCGATGTTAAATAACACATGCGATTAGTGCGAGCATTAGCTGGGAATTAAATATAGGATAAGCAGTGAGAATGCGCGGATGACAGATAATGTTTTGTCTCCCCTATTTACCTTACTGTCGCAGGCTGTTTGGCCAGCTAAACCGCTTGAAGAAGCACGAATTGTCGGCAACTCGTGATCGCTGCCCCCGCTCGATTTCTCCTCCTCGCGTCGCTTCAGACAAGCCGCCTTAGGGTTCAAGTTGCGCTCTGCAACCAAAATGAAAAGCAAGAATGAATTAATTACTGCGCTTTGCTTATCTTACTCCGTTGAAGATGACTGGTGATTGGTTCAGCTCTTCTGTGCCTGGGCTACTATGATTGGCTGATGTGAAGTGTACATTCAGGCTCTGTTGTTTCATGGGGCAACTGTGATTGGCTGATGTCGTGTGTACATTGTGGCTTGTTCTTTTTTACAGGGCAATTGTGACTGGCTGATCCCGTGTGTACATTATGGATCTGTTCTACGAGCTATTTACATGGCAACTGTGATTGGCTTATGTCGTGTGTACATTCTGGTTCTGTTCTATCTACAGGTCAACTGCGATTGGCTGATGTCGTGTGTACATTGTGGGCTCTGTTATATTTTACAGGGCAACCGCGATTGGCTGATGTCGTGTGTACATTGTGGGCTCTGTTATATTTTACAGGGCAACTGCGATTGGCTGATGTCGTGTGTACATTGTGGGCTCTGTTATATTTTACAGGGCAACTGCGATTGGCTGATGTCGTGTGTACATTGTGGGCTCTGTTATATTTTACAGGGCAACTGTGATTGGCTGATGCGAATATGAAATTAGATTTCACTCATTCAAACATTTCAATTAGAAGTTTTAGAAAACAACCATCGCGACACCGCAGAACTAATCAGCGAAAAATGAAAAATTAGTTAGCTCATACAAATGGCTACAAAGACCTCTGACTTGCTGCTCGAGGGCCGTTATCACAGTGACAGCCTGTTGAAGTACGCACAGTTTTGTTTGAGGCTTCTCACACTTCAAGTGCATCATCGTCATGCGGCCGAGCTCTTTGAATGCGCCGTTGATGTCGCGGACTCGAATCCTGCGTGCAGTTTTTCATTGAATAGGCAAACTATTGGTCATTGATTTGTTAACCGACACCTTCACTGCACACGGTAGTGGAAACTCTCTGATCAAAGTATTACAGACTGTTAAACTGATAACCTGATAGACTGTCAAAAACAATTTTAACAGACTTCTAAAAGCAGGAGATAGCTACCAATGGATCAAAATTATCCTCCCTTTACGATGAGCTAATTTTCACCTAATAACTAATTGATTATTCACAGCAAAACAATGCAATCGGAAAATATAGATTGTTGCAACAAATTGCCTGGCATCAGAGCAAAGACTCATCGAACCTAGAACTTGCTGCTCGAGGAAAGAAATTATATTGACTGCCTGCTGCAGTACAGCAAGCTTTGTCAGTGGCTGCTGCTGCTGCTGCTGCTGCTGCTGCTGCTGGTAATTGTTAATTTCAATGCAGCCGCTGTACAGGTCAACCATTTCTCCTAGCTCTTTGAACGCATCGTTGATGTCTTTAACTCGGAGCCTAAATATTGTCGCGTTTGCTTTATTTAAATAATGCACGGTTTCGAATAAGATTTCTGGGATTTCAAGGTCATAAATTTGACGAGACCAATTATTAGTAAATTGGTCTGTATTCCCATATTTGGGATAAACATTCTTCGGATCTGATCAATCTGCTCCTAGATTGGGATCTTGGAGTTGGAACATAGGAATAAGAATAGTATTTTTTCTCTAATTATGGTTTGATGATGAGTGCTCACCTCTCTCTCGCATTGTTGGCGTGTCTCCTGGCCTTCTCCCGTTGCAGTTTCTCCTCCGGGGTCAAGTTCGCGTCATCTTCGTCATCATCGTCGTTGTCCTCTCGAAAGTCGATATCATCGCTGGCGAAGTCTTCGTCGTCGTTGCTGTCGCTGAAATTGTCGTCCTCTCTGCTGCTGGAAGCGGCCTTGCTGCCCCGACTGTTGGCCTTCCTGCTTGGGTTGCCAGCGACTTGAATCAGCGACGCGGCCGCAGTCAGCTCAGCCGAAGCTCTGCTGATGTCGCCTAGCAGGCGCCGCCTGCGCTCGTAGCCGTTGCTGCCCCGAAGCTTTGAAGCCGATGTCGGCGATGAAATCTGCCGGCTGGCTGATTCCGACGCCTTTGCTGACGATGTTGATGGCAGCTGCTGCTGATGCTGAAGCCCGGTTGACGCCGAAGCAGGTGGCTGCTGGGACTGGGCATTGGCTTGCTTCGATTTAGCAGCCGATTTGGCCACTGGCTTCGAAACGGAGGGCTGCTGCTGCTGCTGATTCTGATGATTACGCTTTGCTGGCTGATGTATTGGAGACGTCACTGGCGGTGGTGCCTGCTGCTGCTGCTGCTGCTGCTGCTGCTGCTGCTGCTGCTGCTGCTGCTGCTGCTGCTGTTGTTGCAGTGGAGTCGACGATTGCAGATGCTGCTGCTTGTGATTGATGGGTGATCAGAAGGTCGTACTTTAAAGCTTTCGTAGAAAGGACATCTTTGCAGTGCATGAATGGACCCCATATCTCGCAAAACAACGCCTTTACTCTCCCCTGCCTCATCTCTCCCGTGTCTTCTCTCTCCAGTGTCTCATCTCTCCCGTGTCTCATCTCTCCCGTGTCTTATCTCTCCCGTGTCTCATCTCTCCCATGTATTCTGTCTCCAGTGTCTCATCTCTCCCGTGTCTCATCTCTCCCGTGTCTTCTCTCTCCCGTGTCTCATCTCTCCCATGTATTCTGTCTCCAGTGTCTCATCTCTCCCGTATCTCATCTCTCCCGTGTCTCATCTCTCCTGTGTCTCATCTCTCCCGTGTCTCATCTCTCCCGTGTCTCATCTCTCCTGTGTCTCATCTCTCCCGTGTCTCATCTCTCCCGTGTCTCATCTCTCCTGTGTCTCATCTCTCCTGTGTCTCATCTCTCCTGTTTTTCATTTCTTCCATTTCTCATCTCTCCCCTGTCTCATCTCTCCCCCTGTCTCATCTCTCCCCCTGTCTCATCTCTCACATATCTCATCTCTCCACTGACAATGCAGCCAGCAGTTATATTTTGGATTATCACATTGGCAAAATAGCCATATAAGGTTGCCGAACCATGCCCAAAAATTGGTGAATCCCTAAAGTGCATCTCGTCAAACTTACCTGCTGATAATAGTTCTGCTGGTGGGCATACAGATCAGCTGTTCTCGAGCCGCAAATGGGATCCTTTAATGAGTTTCGCGTAAAATATTTCATTAAGCATTCATTAGGGCATTGGAAAGCGCCTGGTAGATCGATAACTAATTTGTAATTAATCAATTTACCGGAAATCCCATTGTGGTTGGATCAAAGTATGATAATCTCTGCTGCTGCTGCTGATGCTGATGCTGCTGATGCTGATGATGCGGCTGATAAGACTCTGGACACAGGAGGGCCGCATTGTAAGATAACCCGTGTGGATCATAAGCTGGTTCGGGATAAAATCCTTGGTGAAGCTGCTGCTGCTGCTGCTGATAATAGTATTGTTCTACAGAAGCAGCTGATTCTTGGCAAAAATAGTTTGTATGCTGGTCAGTAGGATTCACTAATAGCAATTCATGCTGCATTTGCTGCTGCTGCTGCTGCTGCTGCTGCTGCTGCTGCTGCTGCTGCTGCTGCTGCTGCTGCTGCTGATGTTCAAGACTCATCAATGGGTACAGTGGCGGTAGCGGTGCCGGCAGCTCTTGGTGCAGGTCGCCATGGTGATGAAGCAGAGCTTTTGAGCCGTTGTTTGAGTAAACGGTTGACAATGCTGCCTCGTCTGATGTAGCTGGGCTGTGGTACATCTGGCAGTGGATTTGTGACGTAGGTTCGGTTTGGCCCTATTTTTGAAGTAAGCTGACTGAATTATCAAATCTCCTTTAGTCTGTGCTGTGAAATAAAATATGGTTAATTGCTAAATCGCCACAACGTGCGGCGAGGCACCGAATTCAGTGTAAGGCTGCTAGAGTTGATGCAACGTGCCCAAGACCGGATGATTTGGGTATCAGGTGAATTCGCCTTTTTCTTGGAAAAAAACTTCACTCTTTTGATAGACTATACTAGCTATTCTATCCTTTATTTTTAGCAAGGGGGTAGAATTTCTCGAGCCTTTAAAACACCTGGAAAAGTATGATGTCTTCTACAGTGAGACTCCTGGTCTTCTAAGGATAGACTTCATGTCTTCCTAGTTGAGAAGTAAGGTCTTCTAAGGAGTGGCTCTGCCATGGGGTGAATGGCAGAGCGCTTAACGCGTTTGCCTCTCGCACGAAGGTCCTGAGCTCGATTCCGCGGCGAGGCCACATTCAATTGGGGCGCAGCCGCGGAGAGAAGGCTTGGGGGCTTGTCGTGCAAATTACGCCCTTGAGTGTCAACCTCCAAGGCAGAGTGAGAGTGTACACTGCGTGACAATGAGAAAGTCAGGGCAGATGTACACACCTGTGTGAGTGTGTGCCTGCGTACGGTATCTGTGTGCGTGTGTGCTCAGGAGTCAGCGAAATGGGCAGCATTGCCTCCTCTCTGGCTGCGGGTCTGGTGTCAACAAATGGATGTGCCATTGCCCGCAGCCCTCCTGCAATTGTTAGTAATTAAGGGGAGTACTAACATTTTCTTGGAAAATTTCACTTTTAAATTATTACGAAATGTAATTTCCTTACCTGCTGGACATTCAGGGGAGCTGCGCCAATCTGGAAATAGTCCAGCGGGTTGCTGGAGTCGGGAAAATGGCCGAATGGTGTAGCCAAGGCTACCCCCGAGTCCGCGTAAAATGACCCGGCGGCGGACGTTTCCATGGCAACAATGATCGGAGACCGGTCTGATTCAGTTGAGCAGTTACTGTATGACAAGGTCGATGGCACGTGCTGCTGCTGCTGCTGCTGCTGCGGCGGCGGCGGCGGAGAGTTGATGCTCTGAAGCATTCAGAATCTGAAATGGAAAGTAAAAAGCTTTCACTTAAGTTTTCGTTTATTAGGGTCAACATTTCGTTTTTCAGTAGTTCAACACTGATTTACTAAACTCTGAACTGTGATTTACTAATCTCACCTGGAATTAACTTATCTTACCTGAGATTTCAACATGAAATAAAAAAAAAACTTATTTTTTTTTATCAAGTATACAAATCTTGATATATCATTGATTTGAGATCGAATGTTTTATCTCACCCTCAAAATCGAATGTCTAATCTCACCCTGAGAATCGTATGTCTAATCTCACCTGAGAATCGATTGCCTAATCTCACCTGAGTATTGAATGTCTTATCTCACCCTCAAAATCGAATGTCTAATCTCACCTGAGAATCGAATATCTAATCTCACCTGAGAATCGAATGTCTAATCTCACATGACAATCGAATGTCTAATCTCACCTGACAATTAAATGGCTAGTCTCAGCTGAGAATCAAATGTCTAATCTCACCCTGAGAATCGAGTGTCTAATCTCACCCTGAAAAGCTAATGTCTTATCTCATCCTCAAAATCGAATGTCTTATCTCACCTGAGAATCGAGTGTCTAATCTCACCTGAGAATCGAGTGTCTAATCTCACCTGAGAATCGAGTGTCTAATCTCACCCTGAGAATCGAATGTCTAATCTCACCCTGAGAATCAAATGTCTAATCTCACCCTGAGAATCGAGTGTCTAATCTCACCCTGAGAATCGAATGTCTAATCTCACCCTGAGAATCAAATGTCTAATCTCACCCTGAGAATCGAGTGTCTAATCTCACCCTGAGAATCAAATGTCTAATCTCACCCTGAGAATCGAGTGTCTAATCTCACCCTGAGAATCGAGTGTCTAATCTCACCCTGAAAAGCTAATGTCTTATCACACCCTCAAAATCGAATGTCTTATCTCACCTGAGAATCGAGTGTCTAATCTCACCCTCAAAATCGAATGTCTAATCTCACCTGAGAATCGAGTGTCTAATCTCACCCTGAGAATCGAGTGTCTAATATCACCGGAGAATAGTGTGTCTAATCTCACCTTGAGATCAACTTTCGAATCTCATCTGCAAATCCACTATGCGAGTTGGTTTACTCACTAAACAGTAAAACATATACGCAAAACTGAAGGAAAAATAGAAAATGAAAAAACTCAACAGAGCGGTAGCTATTAGTGAGCACAAAATTTGAGCAGAACTCACCGATTCCGAGGCTGGCCTTCCAACAACAGTACAGAACTGCTGGGTCGACTCTGCGGATATGACCAGAGGTTATTTTTTTGGTAAGGATTTGGAACTTTCGGGAGAGCCGTCAGTTCCGACTAACCTCGCTATAATTTAGCAAAGAAATTTCGCCTCAAGAAGCAAAGTTTTCTAGGAGAAATAGTTGGCAGGGGGGTGGGTTGCTAGAGAGCCTGTTTGAGTTGGGACAGAAAATATGAGACAGATCTGAAGGAATGGAAATTATACACTCACAGTACTGTGTGAGGTACGCAGGATTTGCCAGCTAATCGACAAGGCCGGGGGTAAGTCTCTCTCTACCTTGTGTTTTTATCCCAGTTCACTTATATATTTTCTAGTAGTTTCTTTCCCTAGTCCAGCCCACCTCACACCCCATGCGCTATATGCCAGTTCTGCTTTTTTATATTATATTTATTCTGTTGCAGATTTAAACTTGCGCTTCTGACTACCCCCACCGGTGCCTCCCACCGACCCCCCCACTTACCACAACCCTCGCTAGCTATTGGTTGCTGACACTCTACCCCTCTCCCCCTTTTTCTCTAAAGCCACCTTCTTTTCTCAACACTTCCAGCCCTATAGGGTTCCCGGCAAAATCGTGACAGAAAGAAGACTTTGGTGACAAGATTTTAAACACGCAATATCACCGAATTTCCTGTTCGCATTGCATTTTGTTAAGCAATATAACAAAATTGGTATACTTATCTAAGTTATTGTTGCGTAATACACAGTGAAACTTATTTCTCTTTGATCGAAAGTTGGCTTTGTTGATCGCAATTAACGCCAATTGCAGTCAACGTGCAAATCTAAAATGTGCTCAATGTGTCTCAAAGACCCGATGAATTAGCCCTCGTTAACGAAACGTTCGCTCAAATTATTAGACTAACATGAGAAATTTCAGAGATGTTAAATGGTAAAATGGTTATCAACATTAGCTGATAAATTGAGGGTGGGTCTGGCGTCCCACCAGTCCAGGGACTGACAGCCGTACGCAGCCAGCAGCCAGCAGCCATATCCTGAAATTATGATAATTAATTAACCTCCTCGTAATAGATAATAGATAATAGTATTAATAGATACTGAGTTCGAACCTGTATATTAATAATCTGTATAAAAATATTATCATTAAAGAAAACACTGGATTTCGAATGCGAAAATTTCTGAGCAAGGTAGTATAGATTTGAGCTCAAAGCTATAGGGGGCGGAGCAGGGACCAGAGTATTGCTGGATATAAGGCAGCATTTGGCTCAGTTCTCACGCATGCGTGCACTGTGATTGCACTGCTGCTTATAAACTTTACAGATAGTAGAAATTGTTATGCTCTGTGGATTTCAATTCGACTGGGTCGATAGTATATTTCAGCAAAAAGGAATTGAATGATTGATAGTGTTTGACTTCAACAATACTCGCTATTCTTGTGTGTATCACAATGATATGTCATCTCTGCATGAATCCATTCGTTTCTCAACTTGCTTTAAACCAATATTATTTTTAATAACAATTTTATAATAATTGCAGGAGGGCTGCGGGCAATGGCACACCCATTTGGTGACACTAGACCCGCAGCCAGCGAGGAGACAATTCTACCCATGTTGCCGACTCCTGAGCACACACGCGAACAAATACCGTACGTAGTCACACGCTCACACAGGTGTGTACATCTGCCCTGACTTTCTCATAGACAAGCGGTGCACACTCTCACTCTGCCTTGGATGTTGGCCCTGAAGGGTGTAAATTGCACGTCAAGCCCCCAGCCTTCTTTTCGCGGCTGCGCCCGAGAATTAATGTGGGAAGCTTTGATGGACCAGTATTGTCTGGCTGACTGTGGGAAAAGCAGTGTAATTGATAATTTATACTTTTTGTTTAACTTCATGAGCTGCGTGTGTCACCACATCTGGCTGGCGACCTAGATAGAATTCTCTGCCTTTTATACTAAATCTGGTGCGTATATTAGACAACAATTCAATTCTAAGCACTTTTGAGAGGCGTACGTGTCTCCTTGACTCTCTCTCTCTCGCTCTCTCGATTGGCTGGCGAACCACCTCTCTCCTTACCCTCTCACCCCTATGTACATTCTGACAAGTTAGCGTGTGCTTATCTTATGATGATGCAATTAGTCACAATTATTTAAATAAATTGTTGCATTTGCTATTTATAAGCCTATAGTTCAGCATCAGGTATTATCAGTGCGTTCAGATGCACAGTGTGGCAGTCATTAAGCCTGCAGCAACCAGAGTTTCCAAATCTACTTGAGGTCAGTGCAGACTTGTCAGCGTCTATCCTAGGTGCTAAATTGCATTTGGTTATGAGCCTGGAAGTTGAGTTATCAGCGACAGCTGCTCAAACACTGTGCGATGATAAATAAGAATTGAAACTGACTTATCTCCACATCGCATCTCTCCTGTGCCTCATCTCCCCCTCCCGTGTTTGATCTCTCCCGTATCTCATCGCTATCTCATGTCTCATCTCTCCCGTGTCTCATCTCTCCCATGTCTCATCTCTCCCGTGTCTCATCTCTCCCTCCCGCGTTTGATCTCTCCCGTGTCTCATCTCTCCCGTGTTTGATCTCTCCCGTGTCTCATCTCTCCCATGTATTCTGTCTCCAGTGTCTCATCTCTCCCGTATCTCATCTCTCCCGTGTCTCATCTCTCCCGTGTCTCATCTCTCCCGTGTCTCATCTCTCCCGTGTCTCATCTCTCCTGTGTCTCATCTCTCCTGTGTCTCATCTCTCCTGTTTTTCATTTCTTCCATTTCTCATCTCTCCCCCTGTCTCATCTCTCCCTCCCGCGTTTGATCTCTCCCGTGTCTCATCTCTCCCGTGTTTGATCTCTCCCGTGTCTCATCTCTCCCATGTATTCTGTCTCCAGTGTCTCATCTCTCCCGTATCTCATCTCTCCCGTGTCTCATCTCTCCCGTGTCTCATCTCTCCCGTGTCTCATCTCTCCTGTGTCTCATCTCTCCTGTGTCTCATCTCTCCTGTTTTTCATTTCTTCCATTTCTCATCTCTCCCCCTGTCTCATCTCTCCCTCCCGTGTTTGATCTCTCCCGTGTCTCATCTCTCCCTCCCGTGTTTGATCTCTCCCGTGTCTCATCTCTCCCTCCCGTGTCTCATCTCTCCCGTGTTTGATCTCTCTCGTGTCTCATCTCTCCCGTGTCTCATCTCTGCCGTGTCTCATCTCTCCCGTGTTTGATCTCTCCCGTGTCTCATCTATCTCATGTCTGATCGCTAATGTGTCTCACAACCCTAAACTGACAACACGACACTCACCTGTCCCATAGTTTCCTCTGGGATCTCCGAATCCCTTGAGATAAGTGTCCCAATTCTTGGAGAATGACAGACTATCGCTCAGTTGGCGTTGGAACAACACGATCGGCGAAAGCGGGTGTGCCCGAGGATCGGACGGTGCAGATATACACGGGAATTTCTTTGAAGCAATCCTGAGCAACAAATTTCACGGCGTGATTGATAAAGGTAGGATACGATAGTAATGGCCTGGTGATGGGAACCAGACATTTCTTTGTTGGGAATCACCGCTAGTTTGAAGTGAGTCTGAGGATCGCAACGCGCTCTTTGCGGTAGTCCTGTAATCGTTGGAGGCAGAACAAGCTCGTATTTCTGGTAGAAATAGCTGAACCTTAGGATGACAGGTTTATCCTTAAAGTCGACAGTAAAATTCAAAGCGGAAGCGTTTATCGACTAAAACCAGTTCTGACTGGTTGCTTTTCCTCGCATTAGAGAAAGACGTCTATCTCGTCTCTCTCGCCTCTCTCGTCCTGTCGCGAGCCGATTGGCTGGGCTCTGTGAGGTCTTTCTTTCCTCTCCCTCAGCTTTGTTTGTGTACTGCCCGATATTCTCTGACCCTAGTCGCTCGCGGATTGGTTGAATCAAAACGGGAGAAAATTTTTAACAAAAGGCAAATTAATCCTATAATTTTTTAAATTTTTTTTAAGATTTGATACTTCTGAAGAGTATTGCACAAGATGGTCGCTTCTTAAAAACAAACGTCATTCTTTTATATCGCATGGGTACCTTAGGAAGCTTAAGCGTTGATTGCGGCTCTATTTTTCTTTTTCTCAGAAGTTTTATCCACAGCTCTAAGTCTAGGCTGAGAAATAATAATTTACTGAAAGAAAAGATTGTACTAAAAGTCGGCTTGTGTTCACAGTTCTGCACTTGACTGCCGCTCTCAGCACGATCGGTGCAGCCACCGAGTGCAGTCGGAGGCCAGCTGCACTAATCACGTGACCGTGTATGTGAGATCAGCGGCACGACTGTCAGCTGACAGTCTGTGTCCGCCGGCTACGAGTTCTCTCGGTTCGGCACCTCCTACAAGGCGTCGGCTGCACCAGCTCTCAACTGAACCGACGCCCTCGCCAGGTGCAGCCAAGAAGACGGACTGACGAAGCCCGCAAACGCTCTGGACCCTGATAAGGCTCGGCATCTCGCGTTGATCAAGAACGCGTTCAATGCACCAGCTCAGAGCCTGTTTCTGGGAGGACAGCAGATGCCGGGGTCCGTGAACGTGACGCAAGGCTGTCTGTGGAAGTGTTGCAACCTCAGCATCCGCGGTGACATCTGGGAGCCGGTAGGTCGAACAGCGGCCTGCCTAGTCAGGGCTGCGTCAGGAACAACTGGCATCGACAGTACTCAGCGCGGCTACAGCCTGAAGTACGTCTGCGAGTGCCTGAGTGTGTTCTGATCAACACGTTGTTGCAAAGACAGTAATGGATAACAGTCGCAAACATGATTTGTGGTTAATTCTTATCAATTTTTTTCATTCTTGATGTGACTTAATTAGTTTGTTTCATAAAAGTTCCAAAATCTCTAGATGTGAAATTCCCATGCAGTTCCATGAAAGTAGAACGTATGACAGACGAAGTCACAAGTGCAAAATTGGAACAGAAGTGAAGAGAAACATTGGGCACAATCTTGTCGCGGCGCATTGATAAGCGATCACATTTCTGTGACTTTCACATAGCGCTGCTCAGAGAGCGCATAAATGCAGAGCTTCCACGGGTCAGCGAATCGAATCGACAAGCCGACAGGTCCAGGACAGCCATCACTAGCGAGCTGCAGTCACACCGCACCAGTTCAAAGCCACCAGAATGAGCCGCATCAGGCAGAACTTTCACGAAGAGAGCGAGGCCGCGCTCAACAAGCAGGTGAACCTGGAGCTGTTCGCGTCCTACACCTACCAGGCCATGAGCTTCCACTTCGCTCGGGACGACGTCGCCCTGCCCGGCATCTCCGGCCACTTCGCCAACGAGTCCAAGGAGGAGCGGGAGCACGCCGAGAAGCTGATGAAGCTCATCAACCAGCGCGGCGGAACCATCGTGCTGGAGAGCATCAGCAAGCCCGGCAAGCAGGCCTGGGGCTCCATGCTGGAGGCCATGGAGGACGCGCTGCAGCTCGAGCGGGATGTCAACCAGAGCCTGCTGGACCTGCACAAGATCGCCTCGAAGCACGAAGACGCCCAGCTGACCGACTTCCTCGAGGGCGAGTTCCTCAAGGAGCAGGTGGAGGCGATCGCCAAGATCTCCGCCCACATCACTCAGTTGAAGAGGACGGGCAGCGGACTCGGCGAGTTTGTCTACGACCACGAGGCCTTCTCCTGAATGAGGCTCCGACCTGTTTTCGGTTGCTATTAGTGCAAGACTCAGTCACTTTCCTAAGTCCCACTTTACCTAACAATAGAGCACTTTTCGCAAATGTGTAACTATGTGCGTCCTTAAAACAAATAAATATTTATCAGTTTCTAGTTTAAAATCACGCAACAATAACGTGAAAGTTTACTTAAAAAGGTAGCTTCTAATATTGAAAAGCATCATATGTAAAAGGTGTCAAACCGAGAGAAGTAAGAACTCGTATCCGGGTGGACACCGACTGCAAGCTGACAGTCTGGCCACAGTCACGTGATCGATGCAGCTGGCCTCTGACTGCACTCGGTGGTGACATAGAGGTGAGACAGTAGTGAGATGAGGTCGCTGACACTGCCCGGGCCAAAATGTATGAAAAAAACTCGACATAATAAGAAATCGACACAATCTGGCTTAGGCATATTTTGTTGACGAATAAAGTCCAATCCAAATAATATTATGGAGAGCCACACTAAACAACTATTGAATTTTGCTGCACAAAAGCTGCACAGATTTAAGCGCATTTTTAAGCACAAACATTGGTATATTTCAAATACAGGAGACACGAATCACATAGAATGTTCCATATAAAGCGAACGCTGTCGCTTGACAAACAAATTAGCTTTGCGCAACACATAACTTCAGGTTTAAGAACATGACAGATAGAAGAAAACATGATTAAAATGAGTGTTGCAGTTTCCTATGAGCTGATCAATCCATTTAAGTAGCCCTATAAACTGCTCACTACAAGCTTCACCTACGAGGGTTTTTCAGTGACCACTGACCAGATTCTTATCAGTTGGTCATTACCCATTGACCAGATTTTTATCAGTTGGTCATTACCCACTGACCAGATTTTTATCAGTTGGTCATTACCCACTGACCAGATTTTTATCAGTTGGTCATTACCCACTGACCAGATTTTTATCAGTTGGTCATTACCCATTGACCAGATTTTTATCAGTTGGTCATTACCCACTGACCAGATTTTTATCAGTTGGTCATTACCCATTGACCAGATTTTTATCAGTTGGTCATTACCCACTGACCAGATTCTTATCAGTTGGTCATTACCCACTGACCAGATTCTTATCAGTTGGTCATTACCCACTGACCAGATTCTTATCAGTTGGTCATTACCCATTGACCAGATTGTTATCAGTTGGTCATTACCCACTGACCAGATTGTTATCAGTTGGTCATTACCTACTGATCAGAATTTTATCAGTTAGTTTCGATAATTGAAGTTTTGAATTAGATACACTTTAATATATCAACTAAAGGAACAGTGGAAAATAAAAGCGAATTTATAGTTAGTTGAGTCGTCTTTCTTAACTAAACGAAGCACCACTGAAGGTGCTTTTAGGCGCCAGTGAGTGAAAACTGAATTTACTCTATTAATTAAACACCACACAATTTATAGCGATTGAAAATAAAGTTGAGAACATTTTTCTTCAAGTTCACAGTCGATACAGGCTGGGACAGGTGTAACAATACCAACAGGGCTTTGACAGCCCAAAGGTTAAAAAATTAATCGAACAAGCGAGCAAAAAAGATTCAATCGAAGTTGATTTTCATAGCTAAGTAGTATATGGAGTGAGTAGTAGTATTCCGATTAATGAATTTAGTTTGCTCGCCAGCGTCATGAGTACACACACAGGATCCCAAATTACGCCAGGTATTTTTGACCAGAGAACTATCAAACATGCGCCGTAGATGTTTGACGCGGAAATTTCATTAATTTAAAATTATATTGTTAAGCGTTAAAAATTTCTTGCAACTTTCACCGTTTGCAGCAGCAGCAGCAGCTCTCGCGAACAAAATTAAAAAATGCAGCAAGGTCACAAACAAAGCGTTTAAATTTTTTAAGGTGTAACACGTTAACACTGTTGGGGGCACTAGAGGAGGCTAATACAAAAAGATGTTATATGGAACAAAAAAAATAAAACATATTTATTAATCAGATAATTATTTTGAACACGCTAAATATATTACGCTTTGACCGGTTTTGTGTAGAAATCAACACAGACACAGAACCCAAGCGCTGTACTAAATCTGTTAGCTGGTCATTCAAACAGATAATCGATCATAAAAATGCTCACGCGGTGACTACTTTGGACCAAGTCGGCGTCGGGCACTGATGCGACTGCGGACTGGGCGATTGGCTGAAGACTGGGCGTTGAACGGATTGCTTCTGCAGGCATGGTTGAAACAGATGTCAGTACAATAGTAATTGTAGCGGTCAGTGGTCATAATTAGTAATAATAATAAATAAATAAATTGCAGGAGGGCTGCGGGCAGTGGCACATCATTTGATGACACCAGCCCCGCAGCCAGCGAGGAGGCAATTCTGCCCATTTCGCTGACTCCTGAGCACACACGCACACAATACCATACGAAGGTAAACGATCACACAGGTGTGTACATCTGCCCCTGACTTTATAATCGTCAGGCAGTGTACACTTCACTGTGCCTCGGCTGCGCACCCAATAAATGTGGCCTCGCCACGGAATCGAACTTAGGGACTTTGGCGCGAGAGGCAAACGAGTTAACCGCTCTGCCACCGACCCTCCTGAGTAATTAGTCATAGTGTCTAGATGGCTATTTTGTCCTCATGACACAACTATAAAGCCGTTGCGCGTGCATCCTCTGCTTAATCGGTGCATCGAAGCCTTCGAGTGGAAGTACATTGAGGGAATTAGACACTCCAATTTCGTCGAGATTTGCACCTGCAGTTTTACTAACCATGCTACTACTTTTCAGAAGAAGTATTTAAATACGAGCATTAACAGAGAAAAGTAAAATAAAATCACACTCACGGATCAGCCGGCCCATTTCCCTGGCCAGCAAATTGCAGCTGCTGTTGCTGTTGCTGCAATAATAGATTGTTGGACATTTCTGTAGTTGCTGCTGGAATCTGAGGCCTGGCTGTGTTACTAGCGCCGAAGACGAATGCCGGCTGGGCGCCGACGGAGGCGCTGCTGCCGAATACAAACGATGGAGGCTGCGGCTTCGGCCTGGCGTCCAAGTCAACAACCGGTGAAGGAGCCGGCGGGCCGCCGTTGGCCGCGCCGAAGAGGCCACCACCAATAGCGGCACCGCTACCATTCTGTGTTCCGGCGGCAAAATTAAAACTAACCTTTGGCTGCTTAGTCGGGACGCCAGCCTGATCGGACTGACTGGCCTGTGGCAACTGGGCGCCGAAATTGAACGGATCGCTTGCAGTTTTAGCGTCTGTAGACGGAGCAGTGAAGCTGGGCGCCGAACTGCCAAAATTTCCAACGGAGCCAAAGCTGGGTTTTGCTGGTTGACCTTCGCCAGCTGGCGCAGAGGACAATGCGCCGAAGCTTCTTTTCTGAGCAGCTGGCTCTGCTCCTAGTTGGGTCGCCGAGGAAGCCAAAGCCGAAGCGCCCAGACCAAATTTCTGCGTAGAGTCCGTTGAACTTGCGCCAAAGGCAAATTTAGCACCTGCATCACTGCTAGCAGAAGGAATTCCAAAGGCAGGCTTTGTTCCAGCACTAATGCCAGCTGATGGAATTCCGAAGGCAGTATTTGTTCCAGTATCACTTCCAGTTGATGGAATTATTCCAAAGGCGGTCTTTGTTCCAGTATTACTTCCAGTTGATGGAATTACTCCAAAGGTGGTCTTTGTTCCAGAATCACTTCCAGTTGATGGAATTACTCCAAAGGTGTTCTTTGTTACAGAATCACTTCCAGTTGATGGAATTAATCCAAATGCGGTCTTTGTTCCAGAATCACTTCCAGTTAATGGAATTCCAAAAGAAACTTTTGTTCCAGCATCGCTACTAACTGATGAAGCAAATCCAAAGCCAGTCTTTGTTCCAGCATTGCTACCAGTAGCAAGAGTTCCAAAACTAGTCTTTGCACTAGCGTCGCCACCAACAGAAGGAACCCCAAAACTATTCATAGTTCCAGCATTGCTGGAAGCAACAGAAGACGGAGTGCCAAACGTGAAGCTCGGCAGCGAAGCGCCCGAAGTAACACCAGAAGAAGCGCCAAAGATAATCTTTGTCGCAGGATCGGAGGCAGTTGAAGTCGATGCAGCGCCGAAAGAAATCTTTGGTCCGGCGTCGCTGACAGTCGGAGCAATGCCAAAGCTAATCTTCGAGGCAGATTCGCTAGAATTACCAGCAGCTGATGACTGACCGCCGAAGCTGAAGCCCTGACCGGAAATTGCCACTTCGCCCGTAGACGGAGCGCCAAAGCTGATCTTCGGTCCAGAGTCGCTACCGATGGCGGCATTGGTTGGGGCGCCAAAGCTCACCTTGGGCACGACCGCTTCAGATGCGGTCGGCTTAGAAATAACAGCGCCTGGTTTTGGCGATTCGCAAGCAACGCAACGACTAACAGACGCCACATTCTCAACTAGGCAAGTGTCGCACTGCCACTTCGATACATTGGTTACCTGGTTCTGCTGCTGCTGCTGCGAGAACATAGAAAATATCGGAGCAGTTGCTGGTCCGCGATCGATAAAGCTTGGCCGTTTAGTCATACCTTCAGATGGTGCAAGAGAAGCGCTGGCTCCGGGTCGCTTCTCCTGACAGACGACGCACACCTGCGAGCTAGCAGGGCTAGTACACATACAGGTGTTGCAGCGCCATTCACCGCTAGCTGAGGAAACTTCTGAGCTATTAGCAACATTAGCAGACTTAGCTACGGTGACACTATTATTAATACCAATACTATTTGTACTGCTTGTGGTGGTAGCTGATGACGGAATTCCTATAGGCGCTGGTCGTTTCTCCTGGCAGACAATGCACACCTGTGAGCTCGCAGGACTAGTGCACATACAGGTGTTGCAGCGCCAATCTGAGGTCGAAGCTGTAGAAGCCGACGATGCGGTAACAGCGGCAGTGGAAGCCGACGATGCGGCAACAGCGGCAGTGGAAGCCGACGATGCGGCAACAGCGGCAGTGGAAGCCGACGATGCGGCAACAGCGGCAGTGGAAGCCGACGATGGCTTAGCGACAGAAGTTGGCTTATTAGCAACAGAGCAAGATATGCAAGCGATGGCACCAGGTGCGTTAGTTACAAAGCAGTCAAGGCACTGCCAGCTATTAGCTGAAATTTTGTTTGACTGTCCGCCCCGATAAATCGGTGCCGAGAACTGAAACTCCATCGCCGACAAAGGTGTCTCGTCTTCAATTATCTTCGGCCTTCTCACTTGATTTGAAGCTGCAGTCGGTGGCACACTCAGGTCGCGACTTCTGAAACTATCAGCAGCGATGGAGGCACTAGCCGGCTGCTGCTGCTGGCCGCGGGTCGGCGGAGTTCCAACACTGGCACCGGCTGCGTGAAATCTGCGCCTGTAGGCGACGCGATAGGGAGCAACAAATGCGGCGGCTGTTGGCGCCGCCGATCCGGTTGCGTCGGCGCCCGCAGCCGGTGAAAATTGCGCCGACGCAGATGATTGGGGCATTCGCCTGGCGTCAACTAGCGGCGTTGACAGACGATCCAGAGAGTCCAGAATCTTCTTTGCAGTCGGCGTAACCAACTGCTGCTGCTGCTGCTGCTGGTTGGAGAAGCCTTCGCAGTGAGGCTCCAACTGCATCGGTGTAACCCGGACAGACCGACCAGGCACTTGTGCGTTGTAACCACCGCCATAGCCAGTTCGGCCAGCATAGAACAGGGATAAAGAGGTTGAATAATGAGGATGATGATACTGCTGCGTTGGCGAGGCCAGCATAGTTCTAGACCGCTTGGCCGCACTGCTCAAACCGCTAAATTCGTCGTCTAAAACGCAGCGACGCTTGCCACCACCGACGCTGGCGTTGAAATTAGAAAACGACGCCGACGAGGACCAGAGTTGGCCGGCTGGATTGCCGGCGCTGGGGCAGGCAGTGACGACGTCATCAGCCGCGGGAGTGCCACCGAGGCCTCGCCGTCGCTTCGGCATCTGCTGAGAATCGGCCTCCGTTGGCGATGATTGACGCTGCGGCTTGCCAAGATTCGGTGCGGCTGTTAAAGACGCGACAGCTGACTGCTGCTGCTGCTGCTGCGCTAGACCTTCAGCCGATGTTAGATTCTATTTATTTCAGTAATATAGTGTTTTTTAAGATTATCATAGAAATTGACCATGTAGATAGCAAACAAGCACCGATTTACCTGTCCGTGAGCATTACTTGTAACGTGATTGTCATTAAGTTGGCTAGAAGAGTTTGATCCGTTCCGCCTACCAGGCGTCAGGGCGTTAGACACAAACGATGGCACCAGATATGATGTCAGGCGCTTCATTATGTTCTAAAACAATATATAATGTTTTAATGCATATATTTTCCACTATTTATAATTTAAATTTGTTGTGGTAAACATGAAGAAAACCCTAAAAAACACATCTCCTAACCAAACAACAATTTTTAGATAGTACTGAGCATTTATTTCTTACAAAAAATGAAAACAATAAATATATAGCCAATAGATATAGGTCTGCTATATATAGAGTATACATTTTGTTTTGATTTTTTTACATGTGAGCTAAAACTTTTGTCAAATTTAGCTGCAAGAGCATTGGATATTACATAAAAAACTTACTAATTTAATAATACATTTCTTTACATTGGTGATAGTACTTCTGCTGGAACTTAGAATTAAATTTAAATTTCTAGAGACGAACAGCTAATTTGGTATCTACTCGTAGTAATAATAATAATAATAATAATTGATTACACCTGCCCCAATTGGGTCAGATGTGCAGCCGACAGCACAGCTGCAGCTAATGCGCGGCGCATCTGAAGGCTGCGTACAGCTGTTCAGTCCACGGACTGGGGGGACGCCACACCCACCTTCAATTATCCCAGCTGATGCTGGTACCCATTTAACAGCTGGGTGAACTGAAGCAATGCAGAGTTAAGTGTCTTGCTAAAGGATGCAAATTGTTCCAGTGGAGTCGCTCGCACCGGCGGGACACAGCGCCTGTGAGGTATGAGTCAGTCCAGGCCCACGGGCTAAGGTCTGCGATGCCTCACACCTGCAGTCGCTTTTTAAGCAGGCTTGGCAGGAGGATGCCCTGTGCCTTCGGGTGCAGGAATCCCTCCACGCTGTCCCGTCAGCTGACCCATGGGTACACGTCCCGTGAGTGTTCAAGGCTGACCCTAGGGCAGCCGGACAGAATGGGAAACAGCGCTGGATGACCCATCCAGGGCCTCTGGCCAAACTGGGTACCTCTAGGCCCGGGCTGGAGGGAAAGGTGTCACCCTTTGACCTTAACAGGGTATGCGGCCAGTCCACAGCGTTCGTGCACCTGTGCATGATCAGGTACCTCTGGCTACGGCTCTGAGGGAAGGGTGTCACCCTTTGACCTCAACAGGGTATGCGGCCAGTCCGCAGGTCAAGTCAAGTCCAGTGGAGTCGGGAATCGAACGCCCGACCTTCAAGTCGTGAGTCCGACGCCTTAACCACTAGGCTACAACCTCTCCTCTTCTAGGCTATCTTGGTATCTAGGCTATACTCAAAACCAAAAAGCGAGCATCACACAGACTTAAAATTAAAATTGGTTTATTAAAACAGAAACACTAGGTCCTACTCCTACATAAATGATTATCTTCTTTATTTCTTAGAATTTTGTTTATAATATTTTTTTGCAAAACTTGTAGTCAATATACCGACTAATAGAGTGGAAAAGTGGAAGCCTTTGTCATTGTTCCATTTTGTATACATTTTTGTTGTATTTGTCTCTTTATATTTACTCATTACATTTCTTCAAGAGGTACACAGAACAAGTACATTCTTTGAGTCATTATATACTTTACTTAAAGATAGACCTGCACCTGTCTATATACTGAATCCTGCACATGAATGGAGATGAAAAAGGCAATGAAGACTTTTCTCCATCAACTGGTGCCCCCTTTTCTGCAGCTGAAGAGCAAAATAAATTGCTCTTTATACAATGGAAACTTGGTTGTGTAACCAAGAGAAGTTAACGATTGTTCTGGTATGCATTGGATATTAGAAGAAAATTTACCAGCAATTGTAAGTGCTGCCCAGGGATTAGGTGCTGGTGCAGCTGCAGCACATTCAAGGGAACTAGAAGCACCATCCCAATGTTCAGCAAGCTCAGAGTGGGATTGTTAATGGTAGTGCAAAATCCAGAGGTTGTTGCTTCTAATAAAGATCTAACCGTGCAGAATGCAGAAATTGAAATTTGTGGTGCATATGCAACAACTCTGGAGTAATGTCAGCTGAAATACAAGCTGTTATTTAAATAAATGAAGAAACTATAGGCACCTTGAGACAGAATTTGTACTATGGCGCAATGCTCATGTTGTATATATTGCTATAGAATCTTGCCCATCAGCTGATGCTGATACTGAAGCATGGATCCAACAACCACATACAGCTATTAATTTGGACTCAGATTCGGACACTGAGACTGATGGCCTTAGAAGTGAGAGTGCTACAAAACTTCAAGGCTAATATATTTATTTACTCAAGATAGTATTGTGACAGTTGTTTTGCTAAGACTATCTGTGATGACAGGGAGTTGAGTTGGACTTACAAGTTTGCTAAAACTATGGTCAAGAGACGATTTCATCCAACACCATTGTGCTGCACATAAATTGGAGCTTCCAATTTATGTATTATGTATCATGCCTTTGAAAATTTATGCAATGCCAGGATACACACATAAACTTGCTTCACAAATTCTACATGAGTCATGCTGTAAAGCATAAGGTTTCTCTTGCTGAGACATTAAGTGACTTTAGATGGCATGTTGGATTCAATGAGTAGAATCAGAAGTCTCCAACAACTTGACAATGAAAGCAAAGCTACAGCAACCGGCCTTGTAAAAACCTGTGGCTATTCGTGGAAATTAAAGCAGTATTGTCTGATACTGACTCACATTTGAGCCAAGCACAGTGGGAGGAATTCCCCAAGGAAAAATATCTGGCCAGTTTCACGTACTCATTCATAGCTTAATTTAGCTCACAAGAATGAATTATGTGCCAAGAAGCTTAAAAGTTCTATTTCATTCTGGGAGTACAGACAATTGGATGGATGCCTAGAATTCAAAATGTATTCAGGTGGTGCTAACTTTCTACAGCTGATGCAGAATGAGGATTTTCATTAATAAACATACAGCATATGAGAGAAGAACACAGTTAACATCTGTCAACATTGAGCATCTATTATGAATTCAAATAAATGGTCCTCCATTGAGCTATTTTATATGGGACATTTATGTAAATAACTGGCTAAAGAGTCATTGCGCATCAGCTACTCCTAGTAGCTAAGATTTATTGAAGAGATCTCCTGAAGAGATCAATAATACTTAGAGGAGGATGAAACCAATTGTTGTTTGAAACACATTGTTCAAAGCACACTATTTTAACCTACACTCCTTGCAATCATTGGTAGCTAACATTTAAATATGAACTTCAGGTTTGTTTACTGACAGACTACTACTATGCTTAATGAATAGGTCTGATCAGAATAATGATGAATGATATAATGAATATTTCTATTCTGATGAATAGGTCTAAAACTCTTTATATAAATATGCCGTGCCGTTAATTTCAATTTTATCCACATGGACCCGTGCCGATAATTTTCTGCTTATCCACATGGCAGCTTGTATGAATAGGTCTAAAACTCTTTATATAAATATGCTGTGCCATTAATTTCAACTTTATCCACATGGTTCTGTTCTTTGAAACAAATCCCTTTCAGGTTTGAATGTTTTGTTGAACCCTCGAGCCAATAGATCGACAAAGTTGCCAGTGTTACGACAGTGTTCTATATTTCAACCTACACATTCATTAACCAACATTAATGTCATCCTTTTTAATTATTTTAATAACAACTCACTAAATATTTTGATATCGTTACGTGTTTTCATTTGAATTGTATTGACTTAAAAAGTAAAGTCTAGCCCCTATCAAAGAAAATCATACGAGTCAACCAGCAGAATTCCAGTCAGCACCAAACTTGTCACACATATTATACATCATTGTTATTCTTTTACACTATGCATTGATAGTGTACACTATACACTATACTCTGAAGCAAAAGCCTAATGCTCAGAGAAGAATAGGTAGGGACTTGAAAGTAGACCTATTCATACAAGCTGCCATGTGGATAAGCAGAAAATTATTGGCATGGATCTGTGTGGATAAAATTGAAATTATTGGCATGGGACCATGGGAATAAGCACTTCCTTTCTTCATTTCATTTATTATTCTGATTTCTTTTGTTTGGTGTCTTTGATGAGTATTGGCTTTCACTTTTTTGGAGCCAAATCCGCAGCTGCAGCAGCAGCCTAGGCAGCAGCAAGACTCGTACACCAAGAGTCGTTCTTGGCATATAAATAAAAAATAGAGAATATTATTTCAGTGTGCATACCAGGGACGCCAAAATCCAGACTAGAGTCAAGGTAGAGTAAGTTGGCTATGTTTTTTAAGAGAACATGATAAAAAAATTAACAAGTTAAATAAATGTTAACTAGACATGAACAAATTTAAGCTTCATAGAGCCTTGAAAATAAAAGGAAAATATTGGCCAGAGTAGAAAGTTAAATGTTGATGACAACATAAGCTAATCCTTACAAAAAACTTCTTCTTAGAGTCAATGCAAAGAAAAATCACTTACATCACCTTCCATTATTGTATTTTCGCATGCTAAGCAGTGCTCTATTTGACACAATAACTGTGTATGTTTTTACAACTAAACGCAGGGTCACAGGGTTTAAAACCCGGAATTGTGCAGCTTTGTGTGAGTTAAAAAAGTTGCGAGAAAACAAAATTTTAGAACTGTGCGAAAAAAAGAACTTTAAGTAGTTAAACAAAAACTTAAGTACTAAATGCACATAAAAAATTGCAAACCTATCTTCCTTGCTTTTAATGCAAAAATATCATTAACAGTTTTACTGTGTCTGCTAGAGTATTTTGTTCTGTCAATTACGTAATTGTCTCCGTTGGATGCCTTTGTTTTAAGTCTCTCAGATTTTTAGACAGCTAGTAAATATAGTAAATGTACCTTGTAAGCCAATGATGTCTTAGACAAGAACTATAAAATATATATCATTTCTTCAAAATACGCCTTTTAAGCCATACTGTCAAGGTGTGTTTATATTCTCGTCACTTCAACATATGGCCTTTTTTTGTTGCCACAGCTTGATTCGCCCGTTTGCCTGCAATTTTGTCAGCGCGTTGTTTATTTAAGAAACCTTTTTTAATACGTATTAACATTTTTTCTACTTCCTTCGTTTATTTTTACCAGCAAAATCCGATGGCTGTGTGCTAATTGCACTCGTTGTTAATTTCATTGACCCGAAGCAATTGTATATTAATGTTAAAATATTTTTTGTGAAGAAAACTATACTAGCCTAATTTTGTACAATATATATCGAGCGTCATCTATATATTCGGTGCGCCACTGAAACTATGAACTGAGATTTTGTGTTATCGGCATTTGCATAAAGTGGCAGAAATTAAGCCTCCCACTTTCATTTTTATATAGATAATAAGCCTTCGAAAAAAATTTACATAAAAGCGCTTGAAGTTTATTTAGTTTAATTTGAGCACTAGTATTGCTTTTTTTTATATTTGAAAATTATTTACCTCGAATACACCTCTATGGCCGTAACCTGCCTTAGTAATTCCAGCTTTGGGTTATTTTGAGTGAGAGTGTTCAATTTGCGTGAATCAACCACAAGTAAGATTTTAGGATAAGCATTTATAGGCTACCACAGTTATCCTCACGTTAGTCCAATTTAAAATGCGTCGTCTAGCTAGTAGACAGCCACAGCAGAAGCAGCAGCAGCCTAGGCAGCAGCAAGAGCATTCGTTACAGCAGCTACAGCAGCCATCGAAGCCGCAGCCGAAGCCGCAACCGCAGCAGCCTAAGCAGCAGCAAGAGCAGCCGTTACAGCAGCAAAAGCAGCCACCACAGCCGCAGCAGCAGCAGCAGCAGCAAAATCCGCAGCCGCAGCAGCAGCAGCCTAGGCAGCAGCAAGAGCAGCCGTTACAGCAGCAAAAGCAGCCACCACAGCCGCAGCAGCAGCAGCAGCAGCAAAATCCGCAGCCGCAGCAGCAGCAGCCTAGGCAGCAGCAAGAGCATCCGTTACAGAAGCAAAAGCAGCCATCGCAGCCTCAGCAGCTGCAGCAGCAAATTCCGCAGCCGCAGCAGCAAGACCATCCGTTACAGCAGCTACAGCAGCCAACGCAGCCGCAGCCTCAGCCACAGCCGCAGCAGCCTAGACAGCAGCAAGAGCATCCGTTACAGCAGCTACAGCAGCCACCACAGCCGCAGCAGCAGCAGCAAAATCCGCAGCCGCAGCAGCAGCCTAGACAGCAGCAAGACCATACGTTACAGCATCCACAGCAGCCACCGCAGCCTCAGCCTCAGCAGCAGCAAAATCTGCAGCAGCAGCATCAGCAGCAGCAGCAAAATCCGCAGCAGCAGCAGCAGCAGCAGCAGCAGCAGCAGCTGATAACAGCCTCAGATTTAGTCGTCAATCAGCCTCTACTTGGACAAGCGTGTGTCACGCAGTCGCGACGCCGTCAAGCTTCGGCTAGTAATTTTTTATTGCCTAGCAAGGAGCAGAATTTGCAGCAGCAGCAGCGAAGCAGAAGCGCTAATGCCCAGTTCATCGAAGCGGTCCAGGCTGTCCCGATGTCCGGTCATGCCGCAGTCGCTTCAAATGCGAATCAACTCGAGCTCAGCGTGGATCTTGGCGAGTTGATCCAGACACCTCCACGTCGAGTGTCGGGAGTTCCAATCTCCAGCTTGCGGATCTTTCAGGCGATGAATAATTTCCTTGGCATCATCGCCTGCTTTGTGGCCGTCGCCGATTTGTCTCTGGGCGTGGCCGACATTGCCACTGGTAAGAGTTGTCATTTTAAGATCAAAGTGCGCTGATGATTGGAGTCTCATTGTGGTCCCTCTCTGTACGTTCAGTAGTTCAGTCACGTGACGTGATGTCATGAACGTCAGCCGACGTAGGATTGTTGTACGGTCCCGCCTGCCCGTGGGATGTACATTGTTCATTGAGATGAAATGGAAGATTGACCATAACAAAATAGGGTAATAAAAACGGGAGGGAAGGAAAATAATCTATTCATCGACCAGGTCTCGAGAAAACCCTTGTAAAAAACTACATGTAACATTCCTAAAGTTCTCAATTTTTTCGAACTAGCAACGCAATCCTGACCATATATTTCATAATGATGGACACCTTAAAACTCGATTCAACAGGATTTAATATGACGAGTATGAATCAGGAATGGCTGTGCTCAAATCCATCAGCCGGCATGTCCGTGCTAGTTAGCGGCGTCACTGGCTGCCTGTTCTGCCTAAGCGTGGTGCTGACGCAATGGCTAGCGACTGGCAATACAGTGGTGCACAGCAGCATGGCAACAATTGTAATGCTATTTAGCTTAGCACACACCTGCTCAGCCTTTCCTAGGCTACAATTCTCTTATCAGTGCGGCCAGTGTACACCAAAGGCCGCCACCTACCTTTACCTGACTAGTTATTGCCGTCTGGCGACCCTGCTAGCCACCGGAACATATTATGGCCTACTGAATTATTTTGCCTGCCGCTTCGGCGAAGACAATAGCAGTTCGAGTTCTAGCATTTCCAGTGGAGACCGGATATAATGCGCGTCGATGACTACTTGTCAGAATGACAAACTCTAGTAGTAAATATATGGTTCAAACAAAGTTGCATTATCTGTTTGTATTGTTTGGTAAATAATAAATAAAAATATAATATAACAAATGTGAAAGATAATTTTATTAATCTAATTTAACTTTTTTTACTTTAACTTAATAATAATAATTGATATTGAGCAGATCTGAATGCGCAGTACAGCTGTTGTAGGGCTGTTCAGTCCATGGACAGGGGGGACGCCACACCCACCATCAATTACCCCAGCTGATGCTGGTACCTAGCTCGTATTTAACAGTGTGTGCTCAGGAGTCAGAATTGCCTCCTCGCTGGCTGAGGGTCAAGTGACACCAAATGATGTGCCATTGCCCGCAGCCCTCCTGCAGTTATTATTATTTCTTATCAGTCTACAATTCCCTGCTTTCAACTGGAAGCACATTTGACGATTCGCTTCTGACAGTTGCGTATCTTCTTCTGTATTGAAGACAGACTCAAGCACAAGCTTCAATCTTCTTTTTAACCAGCTAACGATAATGTATTTCCGTTCTCCATCGCGTGCCATGCCATGGCCCGAGTCTAATTCCCCTGGGATTACGCTTTACCTACATTGGCCAGAAATAAATCTACTCCTCTAATCCCCAACCGCCTCCAAAAGCCTGAAGAGAAACGTCCTCTCTGAGTCTGGTTTGAGCACGACCGCCTTGGGACATCAGCGCGCGTCTTGAACCGGCGTCAGTCTCTGTCCATTTTTGAGAGCGCCGGCTTGTTTTGGCCAAATCTCTTTCTTACCAGCTCTGTTTGTCTTTGAGAAAAAGGCAAGCTGCTGATTAAAGTAATCAACTTCAAAGCAAGCTACTGGCCACGAAGAAGGATGGCCGAAGAAAATTGACTCCGCGTTGACACTAATTGCCCTGTGTCTGAGAAACTAATATTCAAATGGAATCGAACAGAACTAGGAATCCAACCTTGACCAGTTAGAAAAACGTGCAGCTATAGTGACAGCTGCAACTATCGATAGGGGCATCCATAGGCTGGGAGGCTGTGGCAAGGTCCCTGAGCTCGATTCCGCTGCGAGGACATATTAACTTGGGACGCAGCAGTGGAAAGGCTTGGGGGCTTTTTACGCCATTGAGGGCCAACCTCCTAGGCACTTTGAAAGTGTACACTGCCAGACGATGAGAAAGTCAGGGCAGATGTACACACCTGTGTGAGTGTGTGCCTGCGTACAGTATCTGTGTGTGTGTGTGAGAGAGAGAGAGCGAAAAGGGCAGAATTGTCTCCTCGCTGGCTGCTGTGGGTCTGTGCAATTGCCCGCAGCCCTCCTGCAAATATCATTCATTAGCAATCCATAGGCTGAGTACTGTGTACTGTGAATTCAGTCTGTGGTTACATCCACTTTAATTTTCTATCCCGCCGGACGTCCACGAAAATTAGCAGCGTGGGCAGCCTTTCGTTCTGTGAGGGCGGTCCTTCCTAGTCCGAGGTCCCACCTGATCACCAGAGGGCGGCGCTGTTTCAGGCGGCGGCGGTCAAGACCGTCCTGCTGTACAGCACCGGGACCTCTTCTTCTTCTTCTACTTCGGACGAGAGCGGGTCAAGACCCATTGCTCCGGGCATCAATGGATGCCCGCCTTCCCAAGGACTTCCAGCACATCGATGCAACTGTCGAAAATAGCCGCTAGTCTTGGGCCACAGAGGCGACAGCGGTGCGGAGTCAATTCGGGGCAGGCAGTCAGTTGTTGTTGTTGTTGTTTACTGTTGTCGTTGTATCCCACTTGATGCTACCCAATTCATAGCTGTGTGAACTTTTTCTTATAGTTGATCGAAAGGAAATTTGAAACTGAGGGGAAATGGGTATAGTCTTGTCTTATGGATTCGACAGGCATAAAAGTACAAGCTATGACGACAGTGTTCTTTTCATCCCACTCCCAATCATAACTACATAAATTAAGTAACGACAGGAAAGAATATCTTCTTTGCAGGCAGTTACTCGCCCAGCTGCCCCAGCCGCAGCCTCCTGTGTCAGTTCAGACCAAGTCTAAATTTAGTCCTTTTCACACTCCACTCCCCAATATAGGCTTCATCAAGCCAGTTCCCAAAAAAGTCAAAGCCAGCATTTAGGCCTCGCAGCCTGTCCGCTATAGACTAAGTAAGGGATCCAATGGCCCACGGCTATAGACTAGGCAAATAGGCAAATGCAATGGGGATGAGGATGTGTGGCGGAGGTGAGTTTCGCAGGGAAAAGCATGAGGCACTTGGGCCCACGAGGGGAAAGGTGGACTGCCTGAACTGCACTGCCTAATATTGGGGAGAGAGAAAGGAGTGCTGCAAGTTCAGATCCGGCCGTCAGTCAATGGTCCCCAGTGAATATAAGTGAATGGTATACATATAGATTTTTTTGTGTGTGTCCAAGCTGCCTTATCTCAATAGCAGCTTGTGGAGGCTTTACACTGCGAAGTGCAACGATACTCGAAAAAGGAATCTAATTTAAAGCCAAGGCCATTACTGTCTACCGCAGCGAGTATGGTCGGATATTCCGAACTGGTCATTGTGGGAACCTCGCTGTATTCCGGATAAGGTAAGGATAACTAGTAAAATGGTTATAAGACTCGTTTTCCGTCTTCTAGGAGCAAAAAAAGTATGAAATTCGACCTCTAGATCTAAAGACTTTCACACAGAATCTTCAGATACTCACACAGAATCTTCAGTTACTCACACAGAATCTTCAGTTACTCACACAGAATCTTCAGATACTCACACAGAATCTTCAGATACTCACACAGAATCTTCAGATATTCACACAGAATCTGCAGATACTCACACAGAATCTTCAGTTACTCACACAGAATCTTCAGTTACTCACACAGAATCTTCAGTTACTCACACAGAATCTTCAGTTACTCACACAGAATCTTCAGTTACTCACACAGAATCTTCAGATACTCACACAGAATCTACAGATACTCACACAGAATCTTCAGATACTCACACAGAATCTACAGATACTCACACAGAATCTTCAGATATTCACACAGAATCTTCAGATACTCACACAGAATCTACAGATATTCACACAGAATCTTCAGTTACTCACACAGAATCTTCAGATATTCACACAGAATCTTCAGTTACTCACACAGAATCTTCAGATAATCACACAGAATCTTCAGTTACTCACACAGAATCTTCAGATATTCACACAGAATCTACAGATATTCACACAGAATCTTCAGATATTCACACAGAATCTTCAGATACTCACAATACTCACACAGAATCTACAGATACTCACACAGAATCTACAGATATTCACACAGAATCTACAGATATTCACACAGAATCTACAGATATTCACACAGAATCTACAGATATTCACACAGAATCTACAGATATTCAACAGAATCTACAGATATTCACATGTATAGAATCTACAGATATTCACACATAATCTACAGATATTCACACAGAATCTACAGATATTCACATAGAATCTACAGATATTCACACAGAATCTACAGATATTCACACAGAATCTACAGATATTCACACAGAATCTACAGATATTCACACAGAATCTACAGATATTCACACAGAATCTACAGATATTCACACAGAATCTACAGATATTCACACAGAATCTACAGATATTCACACAGAATCTACAGATATTCACACAGAATCTACAGATATTCACACAGAATCTACAGATATTCACACAGAATCTACATGTATTCACACAGAATCTTCAGATATTCAAACAGAATCTACAGATATTCACACAGAATCTACAGATATTCACACAGAATCTACAGATATTCACACAGAATGTACAGATATTCACACAGAATCTACAGATATTCACACAGAATCTACAGATATTCACACAGAATCTACAGATATTGACACAGAATCTACAGATATTCACACAGAATCTTCAGATATTCAAACAGAATCTACAGATATTCACACAGAATCTACAGATATTCACACAGAATCTACAGATATTCACACAGAATGTACAGATATTCACACAGAATCTACAGATATTCACACAGAATCTACAGATATTCACACAGAATCTACAGATATTCACACAGAATCTACAGATATTCAACAGAATCTACAGATATTCACACAGAATCTACAGATATTCACACAGAATCTACAGATATTCACACAGAATCTACAGATATTCACACAGAATCTACAGATGTTCACACAGAATCTACAGATATTCATACAGAATCTACAGATATTCACACAGAATCTTCAGATATTCACACAGAATCTACAGATGTTCACACAGAATCTACAGATATTCACACAGAATCTAAAAATATGAGACGTATGCACACACACACACACACACACACACAATGAAAGCCTTGAACAGCAGTACACTTTGGCCTTGCTGTCTTTCTATAGAGCCCCTTTTGTACTATAAAGAAAATCTAAAGCAGAATCCATTGAATTGCAATAAAAAATATGAACAGAGATTGCATTTAATGCCCATCTGCTACACTGAACTGCACAGTAGGTGGCTGCACAACTGGATAAGCTTTGGGAAGACATTTTGAGGGAGGTAGAAATCTAGGAAGGCTAGAGAAGCAGTTTTAGGGTTTTAGGGCGCGTCCAAATGGCGAGGCGAAAAGGCTTTTTTGCGAGCGGAGCAAGCACACACGCAGCGTCTGGCGGGGGAGGAGGGGTTGGTCGACGGCCAATCCGGTGACTGGCAAAGGCGTGCTAGTCTTCTATTTCTTTCTCTCTCTGCTTTCTTCTATTCTCTCACTCAGTCCAAAACCAGCCTCAACAATAGGCAAATCGGTGCAGATTCTTCCAGTCAAGCCAGCTAAACTAGACGGGAATGAAAGAATAATTATTTAACTTCTTTTTATCTTCTTCTTTTAATAGAACAGACCTAGCGAATGCTTTGCGAGAATTTGGTCTCTGCTGCTGCTGAATATCAATAAACTGCAGCAAAATGGTGGCTCTGCTGTTTCTGCTGTCGATCCTGGCCCTTACGACCGCCGCCACTTCCGCATTGGATGGCTTGGCCGGTCTCGTCAACATGACGGCCGCCAGCTGTGAGGTAAGCGTCAGCCCGGCATTCATCGATGCCCAAATAGTCGGCACCTACCAGCCGCTTGGCATCAACTGCAGCTGCTGTGACTCCTTTGCCCAGTCCGGCTGGACTGTGGCCGTGCTAGCCGCAATGTCAAACGCACAGATTGCCGCCGTCACAGCGGCTAATCGTCGCGAGCGTCAGCCGCCTCCGGCGAGCCATCGACGAGTTTGCGAAGTTGGCGACGCGTGCACTTTTCGAAAGTTCCCATTCGCCCAGCCTGACGGGTCAGCGCAGCTGTTTGTCGAAGCTAACAATGTCGGCCGAGCAAAAATCTTCATCAGCCTGTTGGCTTATAACATCAGCAAGTGGGCCGAATTGGTATCGACAGCTCCACCCGGCTCGGGCGGGGCGGAATGGCGCACAGCTAGCCTGCCACTCGGCGGTGGCGAAATCGACATTGTGGCATTGCGTAAGGCGCGCATGATCGACAGAGCCTTCGAATGGTCCATCGGCCTGGTAGCCTGCGTCCTAGCACTATGCATGGGCTGCATGAGCGACCTGCGCGAGGCGAGACCACATTTCCGGCAGTCTCTGGCTCTAGTTACCTGCCTGATAGTGCAGCACCTCTTTCTGCCCCCGGTAATTGCAAGGGCCGTGCTATCTATTGGATACTAATATTTATTTTCAGGAGGGATGTGGACAATTGCGCATCATTTTGAGGGCAGCAGACAGGTGTGTACATCTGCACTGACTTTCTCATCGCCCGACAGTGTACACTCACACAGTTACTTGAAAGCTGGTCCTCAAGGTCGTAAATTGCACGACAAGCCCCCCAAGCCTTCTTTCCGCGGCTGCGCCCATAAATGAATGTTGCCTCGCCGCGGAATCGAGCTCAGGGACATTGGTGCGAGAGGCAAACTAGACCGCTCTGCCACTCACTATGGCTATCGGTTGGATAGATGATCTTATTCGCTTCTATAAGAAAATTTCTGATTAGAAAGTTGAAACAAAGTTCTTTTCACATTTTTATCATATTTTATACTTTGCTAGTCGTTAGTTTAAGTCAATTTGTTTTTTTGTCACTTCTTTAGCTATAAGATTGCATATCCCTCGCGTACAATTTACCCCGCTAACTGAAAACAAGAATCCTCGGAATCTAAGTAGACTAAAAGAGGCCAGGCTTGGTATCGATCGAATTTGATGTCTCTTAGTTGTCTCTTCCGACAACAGATACTAAAACAGATCTTGAGTTCTACTCAAGATCTTCAGGCGACACGTCTGTAATTCAGCGGAGCAACTCAAATTAGTGGACTAACCACACAAAACTGAGCAGATGGTAGTGAGTGGACTAGACCTAGCTCTGGATTTCATCCCAATTTGATGGCTAACTGAGGATCGAAATCCCATATAATCAACAGAAGCAGCAGAAGAATTTCATGGGAGTCGAAAGAACATCTACTACAGAATAGTAGAGTAGCTGCAATATTAATTTTCATAAAATATTTAATTTTTTAAGTTGCAAAACACAAGAATTTAACGTGACTTATGAAGGACTGGAGGGAGCTAAATCTACTATAAATCTACTGTTATTTACTTCCGCTATGGAAATGGAAATTTATAAAATCGATCGATCCTGATTCAGTGAATAAATTTTCCCAGTTTGCCCTCATCTCTATACAGAATCCCATCCCTATATAGACAGGGCTATCTCTTGAAGATGGAATCTTAGGATGAAGCTTCATTTACTCGGGCCATGGGGTTGCGTGCTCCCGGGGATGAAGGGAGAAACTCTGGCTGAGGGGCGGGGCCGAGACTGAGCTTCAAGATGAGCCTTCATCATGAACTCACTGCCTCCAAAAGCTCTTCTATCGACATAAGCATATGCACCGAGTATATGTATCCAGTATGTCCATCTATCAAAGTCTGTGCTGTTTAGAAAACGACTACATGCAATGTCCTAATGAAAAAACTGAATCAACAGTTCAACCAATCTAAGAAAGCCTGTGTAATGCCTTGGCACATCTTTTAGTGTAAGTAGACCCGCAGTCATTCAGGAGGCAATTCTACCTATTTCGCTGACTCTTGAGCACACAAATGCATACAGGTGTGCCCTGCACTGACTTTCTCATCGTCAGGCAGTGTACACTCTCACTGTGCCTTGTAGGTTGGCCCTCAAGACCGTAAATTGCACGACAAGCCGCCAAGCCTTCTCTCTGCGGCTGCATTCCAACGTCGCCATGAGCTCAAAGACCTTGGTGCGAGAGCCATAAGCTGTTCGACTCCATTCTAATTTACGAATTACGCCTTGAGTTATAAATAGGCGCCTAGCAATCACGCAAGCGTCACGTGCTGGGTGACCTTGGTAGTTGCTATTAATAGAAATGATCAATCCGACATCTAAGTGCCGCGTGTACCATGGCCTTGAACTAAAGCTTCTGGGCATCTCCTTCGCGCAAGAAATAGTCATGGAAAAAATATTATTTTGTTTTACAGCACACAACAAACTGACAACAAGCAACTTTCAGCGTTTAAAATTTATACTGTCCAATATGCACAAAATTTAATTCCCAGAAATAAACTTTGCTGTGCCACAAGCGGATTTGCGGATAAGCTCCACGCACGCACGCACACACAGACACTGACGTATTTTAAAGTACGTAAATTTTCTTGGCTTGAACAAGAAGCAAACTTCAATTCCAATTCGAGGAAATAGCCACCGAAGTTGAAAGAAGGAAGGCATTTCACGTCTCTTCGTTTAACTAGGAACGTCGGGAGTTCGATTCTTAAAGAGAAGGGAGACAACCTAGGTGAATACCGTTATTTATAGCTGTTCAGTCCGTGGACACCCACCTGAATTCCTGTGGGTAGATTTAAGCTCTAGGTAGCATTTTTGAAGAACAGTACAGAACAATTTATGTGTTTTACTTTCACAAACAAAACACAAAGGTAAGATAAGACAATACCAAAGAGCACATTCTAGTGCGTTTCTCAGCGATATCTATAAAATTATTCACAAATTTTCCATACGTCTTTCTATAATTGTAATGATTTTAAATTGACAAAAATATGAAACCGGATTTCAGTCTGATTTAGGAAATCTGGGGAAGAGAGCGTAAATCAAAGGGATTTTTAGACCGCTCTCATCCGTGTCTTTCCTGAGCAATGCCAGTTTAGTCTCACTCGCTCAACACTTCACTTCATTTGGATGTGGCCAATTAGGCTGCGGGAAAAGTCCACTCGATAATCTATACGCTACTTTCCTCCAACTCATTCTCTTGCCCACAATGCGCTGCAGATTGCTCTGGGCCTCTACAAACTGTTCGGCATCACGGACGACATGGGATTCGGCTTGGTTGCCATAGCAACAATGCCTGGCGGCGGCATGGCTCACCTAACCGTATTCCTCATGGCAGGAGATCGCAATTTATCGGCAGCCGTGTCTCTGTTGAATGCGCTCATCAATTTGGGTGAGGAAATCGAATTGGGAAGTGGAGGAGTGAAGAAGTGGCGAAGGGAGGGACTTTATAAGGACGCGATGAGCCGGCTTGAAGGGGATAAGTGGCAGAGGGGTCTAACGGGTTTGCCTCTCGCATTAAGATCCCAGCTGAGCTCGATTCCGCGGCGACGCCACGTTCATTTCGGGCGCAGCCGCGGAGTGAAAACCAAACTCCAAGCAAGACGCACTCAGAGAAAATCAGGGCATATGTACACCCCCCTCCTCGCTGGCTGCATGTCGACTGTCACAAAATGATGTGCAAGTGTCAACAGCCCCCAGAAACTATTTTTTATTAAGCCAGCTTAAAGATTCCATGCGACTGAGAGAGAATGAAAAACTTCGCAAAAACAACCTTTTAGTTTTTTTTAATCCTAGACTAGAAGTTCAGAAAATTAATTTGTGTAGTTCTATTCAGGAATGCAGCAATTTTGAAGGGAATGTAGACTTCGACTTTGACATACATGTACATTATTATTTTTATTATTATTGAGGTGCGCACGCCGATTGGGTGCTGATTTTTTGTTTATTTTATGTTTGAGGTTAAACAAATCGATTTTTTTAAAGAGAAGGCGATAGGAAAACAGTAGCATGCGTAATTTTAGGTTAATAAAATATTGAAAAAAAACAATTTTTTAAATAAACGAAGGCATTAAAACAAAAAATGAAATATTTAAATTTAAAGGGAAAATAAAAACTGACAGAAAGGAGAAGCTATTGTGTTTTCGCATTCTAACTATGGGCCTCAGGGCAGTGGCTTTTTATCTAGCTTTAATTATGCTTTCTATGAAGTCCACAAAACTTTCTGTTCATTCTGTGCTTTCCTGTGTCATTAAATACACAATTTTGTCATCAGCTGTTAGGCTTTCGAAATTTCGAACAGTTACCTGCTACTTTCTCTATGAATTTATTTCTAATTGGAACATAAACGGACCAATCGCATCTAAAGAGAATATGAGTTTCGTTCTCTATCTCGACTACATTTTGGACATGTTCTGTTTTCATAGGCGATTTTCGGTCTTACATTGCGCAATGTCGCACAGGCCAGTTTGTGGTTTCCTAGACGAAATCGGGACATTGTGCGCCTTTGTTCTGGGTTAGAGATTATTGTTAGGTACTTTTCTCGGGAGAAATATTTCTTAAACGTGTAATAGAAGTGGCTGAGCTTGGCTGATTTTCCCATCCTCTGAGTCCAGTTTCTGACTTCGAAACTCTGACTCAAAATTCTCTCTGTGCGTTTTGATGGACTTTGTTTTTCTAGTCTGTTGACGATTCCGCATTACTTCACTATTCATTTTTTCCCCAATGCCAACATCGCTGTATTCTGTATCTGCCACCAATTTCGCGATGATGGAGTCTGGTCGGCTCCGAACTGAGGACCAGCATTGAAGGCTTCTTTTTTGAATACTATATAATAGTGGTAGTCTTCCTAATTTGGACCGAGCACCATTGCTGTCAGTGTTTGGACTAACTTGCAGAATCGACTTGCAGATTCTAAAATTAATTCTCTCTATAAGGTTCCGATCCCAAGTACCCAGTTTCCAGGAGACAAAGGCTCCCCAGGCCTCTGATGCATAGAGAACTATGCTTTCAATCATAAGTTGTGCTAAACAGGATGAGCTGTTTGTGTTTTACTTTCTGAAATCCCGCCAACTTTCTCAGAAGCATTATTGGATATCCACTTTTTTTACCTAGTTCTATGGCATGAGTATCTATTGTACCCTTCACGTTCATGTGAAACCCAAGATATGTCCACTGCTGTACGGGTTCAACCAGTTGACCATGTAAAAACAGTCTATGTGTTGCCCTTGAGTGGAGATTGCAGCTCAGAAGCTGTCTTCTCAGTGTTTATTTCTAATTTATGAGTATTGCAAAAATCTGCTACTTTGTCGAGGCCTTTTTGTAATTCTGTCAGGTCTTCACCAAAAATGACTAAATCGTCACAATAAAGCAGGTTGCCTTTTTCTTCTTTAGTTTTTTTCACTGCCTTATCAATTTCCTGGGTGCTGACTGTTGTGTCTGTAAAGATTTTTGGGTTTGGTGGATGTCCTCGGAGGCATCTGACTGAGGGTTGCATGTTGAAAATGCTGCTAAGGTGCTTCTGAATATCTGCTATTGGGGGTTGTGCCCTGGAAACTCGCTTGTTGGGAAACAGCAATTCCCCGGCTCTTTTTAAACCTGACCAAAATCCCTGGATGTGTTGGAGCTGCCATTTTCTGGATAAAATAATTTATGTAAGCTTTTTTCAGCTTTTTTAGATGGTTCATATACTTCTTTGCAAGCTCATCGTATTCTAGCTGTGACTAGTGATCTGTCCGCTGGCTTTCGACTTTTTTTCCTTGCTACGTACTTTAATGATTTAGCCGAATCCCTAAGTTTTTCGTCTCTGTTTATCCAGAATTTGTTGGGAATAATATTTTTACCCCCGCTCTTGGGAACGGACTCCTCCAGCAGACGGTTTAACTTAGATGTGAGATCGTCAATAGATGAGGTCTCCTTTACTTCCTGTGTAACAATCTGCTTTATGTATTCCAGACTCTGTTGACTTTCTAGGGCTTTGAAAGCTTTAATAAAACACTGAAAAACATGATCATACGAGTATGTCGCCAGAGCGAGGGATTGGGAGGAGTTGATCGCTCCTGCACTTCTCGCCTACCGCAGCAGCGTCCATCGCGGAACGGGGTACACCCCGTACTACATGCTGTACGCGAAAGAAATGGGACTTCCAGTCGACATCGGTAACCTGCCAGAGGCCATGTCTGCAAATGCGCAGAGAACCTATTGTCGCTAGGGGACAGACTGGCAGAAGCACATTCACATGTCAGACAGAATATACGAGTACAGCACTACCAGCGTAAGCAAAAAATTATTTACGACTCCAGAGTGAGGGGTCCGAACATTGACGTCGGTGATACTGTACTAGAATTCTCACCTGCGCTGCAGCCAAATGAAGGAGCAAAATTTCACAACTATTGGAAAGGCCCAGCTACAGTCGTCGAGAAGATATCTGACGTGATTTCCGGATCCGTCACGAGAATAGTAAGAAAATTAAAATCGTGCATTATAATAATATTCGAAAGGTGCCACAGCGGCCTGGTGAGCTCCAGGCCCCGAAAGCACAGCAGGCAGAGTGACGTTTCTGACAAGGAACCGCAGGAGTCTGAGCCCGACCTCAGCGATAATGGGATATGCTGAGTGAGTGAACAGATGAACACTCTTCCTCACTCTCCCTCCCTCTCCCCCACTCTACCTCACTATCGCTTTCTCTCATCCAATGTGAGTGTGGATGAAATCTTTTTTCTATTCGCAGTAAATAATATACTTGTAAATCTCACCGATTAAAAAGTGCCAATCTCTGGCAGTACCAGGTCCAATATTTTAGCAGCCTGAAGCCAATTATTAAGTAATCATTAAGTAAGTAGTTCAATAGCGTTTCTTTCACTAGCTAAAGAAAATAATAATTAAGTAGACATTGCTGTTTTAAAGCTGCTTCTCGGATTTTTCTTGGATTGCCTCATTCTGGTGTTCCGTTGCTATTAGGCCCGGTAACTTCGGTGCTGATTGATCGATACGGATGTCGATCTGTCACAATAGCCGGGGGCCTCATCTCCGGCTTGGGCTTTGTTTTAACCTTCTTTTTGCCGCGGAGCACTTTGCTGTTTATATTCTCGGCCGGATTATTGACTGGCTTAGGACTCGGCTTAGCCTTCATGCCAGCTGTTGTGGCCGTGTGCTAATATTTCTTAGAAAGACGCGCTTTAGCCACAGGCCTAACAATGTCCGGGTCTGGCGTTGGCACCGTTGTATTCTCCTACATCACCCGAGCTTGCATTGAAGAGTACTGCACGTGGCAGGGCGGCTTCTTAATAATTGGCGGCATGATATTGAATCTATGTGTCTGCGGTGCTGTAGGCGAATGAATTTGTTATAAGCTCTGAAATTCGCTGGTCTTTGTCATTTCATTGTCATCACAATAAAATAGCAAAACTTTAAAGCTGTAAACTATCATTTCTGCAATTTGACCATGAAACGATTGCAGCAGGTGCGAGCTCCACATCTTAAGCCAGCGATAAATTGTGTGCGATAAATAGAATACGTTCAAAGCCTATAATGTATGAGGCAGACCCGTTTTTAATACTGTGCAATTTCAAACCAAATTGCCGCCAAAAACAATTTTTTCATTCGAGTGTTTGTTTGAATTGTTGCGTGTCGCCCTTCCCCTTTGTGGACGGAAAACTAAATCCCTGATTTCTTAAAACTTTTATTTCCTTAATCGTTGATTTCCTAAATCTCTGATTTCCTAAATCTCTGATTTCCTAAGTCTCTGATTTCCTAAGTCTCTGATTTCCTAAGTCTCTGATTTCCTAAGTCTCTGATTTCCTAAGTCTCTAATTTCCTAAGTCTCTAATTTACTAAGTCTCTAATTTACTAAGTCTCTGATTTCCTAAGTCTCTGATTTCCTAAGTCTCTGATTTTCTAAGTCTCTAATTTCCTAAGTCTCTGATTTCCTAAGTCTCTGATTTTCTAAGTCTCTGATTTCCTAAGTCTCTGATTTCCTAAGTCTCTGATTTCCTAAGTCTCTGATTTCCTAAGTCTCTGATTTCCTAAGTCTCTAATTTCCTAAGTCTCTGATTTTCTAAGTCTCTAATTTCCTAAGTCTCTAATTTCCTAAGTCTCTGATTTCCTAAGTCTCTGATTTCCTAAATCTCTGATTTCC
The DNA here is from genome assembly GCA_950097015.1 of Macrostomum hystrix. Classification (NCBI taxonomy): domain Eukaryota; kingdom Metazoa; phylum Platyhelminthes; family Macrostomidae; genus Macrostomum; species Macrostomum hystrix. The sequence continues at coordinate 11,621,222 of CATNEN010000039.1, read as the reverse complement.
TAAATCTCTGATTTCCCAAGTCTCTGATTTCCTAAATCTCTGATTTCCTAAGTCTCTGATTTCCTAAGTCTCTGATTTCCTAAATCTCTGATTTCCTAAATCTCTGATTTCCTAAGTCTCTGATTTCCTAAATCTCTGATTTCCTAAGTCTCTAATTTCTCTAAGGGTGCAGTATTGTAGTGATGGGTGCAGTATTGTAGTGATGGGTGCAGTATTGTAGTGATGGGTGCAGTATTGTAGTGAGGGGTGCAGTATTGTAGTGATGGGTGCAGTATTGTAGTGATGGGTGCAGTATTGTAGTGATGGGTGTAGTATTGTAGTGATGGGTGCAGTATTGTAGTGAGGGGTGCAGTATTGTAGTGATGGGTGCAGTATTGTAGTGATGGGTGCAGTATTGTAGTGATGGGTGCAGTATTGTAGTGATGGGTGCAGTATTGTAGTGATGGGTGCAGTATTGTAGTGATGGGTGCAGTATTGTAGTGATGGGTGCAGTATTGTAGTGAGGGGTGCAGTATTGTAGTGATGGGTGCAGTATTGTAGTGATGGGTGCAGTATTGTAGTGATGGGTGTAGTATTGTAGTGATGGGTGCAGTATTGTAGTGAGGGGTGCAGTATTGTAGTGATGGGTGCAGTATTGTAGTGATGGGTGCAGTATTGTAGTGATGGGTGCAGTATTGTAGTGATGGGTGCAGTATTGTAGTGATGGGTGCAGATATATAAATTGTAAATCTATATATTCTGGGCCGGGTGAGACACCCACCTCAGCCCGCTGACTTGGACCTGGCAGCCTGGTGTACATAGCCAGGTGTACATAGCCAGGTGTACATAGCCAGGTGTACCTAACCAGGTGTACATAGCCAGGTGTTCATAGCCAGGTGTACATAGCCAGGTGTACATAGCCAGGTGTTCATAGCCAGGTGTACATAGCCAGGTGTACATAGCCAGGTGCACCTAACCAGGTGTACATAGCCAGGTGTACATAGCCAGGTGTACATAGCCAGGTGTTCATAGCCAGGTGTACATAGCCAGGTGTACGTTCAGTGATTCGAGATAATGGTAAACAACGGCATATACGCGGCGCTCTACAGTTGCTATTGATAATCAGCAGGTGCTGTTAAGTAAGTTTGCTCACTGTTTTGCTTGGTACAGTTGAGTAGAGTGAGTGCTTTGAAAAAATTTGAATAGGGAAAACTGCTCAAAAAATCGTATTTCCGCTACAGTCAGTAGAGTTCTGTAGGTTGTCGAGCAGGTGATGGTAGAGGTGACTTGTATGAGGTGGGTTTCATCGTCCATTCCGTTTTAAATTTCTGCATTTGATGAGGAGTGGCCCATTGAACTCATGCTTCTGGTTAGAGTGTATTTAAATGTTTTTTAGCAACACTTGAGAACAGTAATTAGAACAGTTTATGACGCATTTTCGCATGCTTGAATGGCAGTCAGTCTGGGTTCAAAAAGCAGAGAAAATTCAGACAGAATCGTCTAAGGAAACTGGGCTTCCACGAGCTATGATATGATAAGAACATTTTTGGGACTCTCTGCCCAGCTACTGTAATAAATTGGCAGAGGTGACAACCAGATAGACATATTTGAGTCTTGAACATATTCTGCATGGATAATTGATCAGCCACTAGTGAGAGCAAAAACTAATGAACGAACAGTTCTTTTATTATTTATTGATTATGATAAATTAATTCACAGAATATGAAATTCAAATTCGTCTACTCGAGCTTAATAATCAGAATTGCAAAGCTATGCAAGAATTTCGAGCTCTAAAATCACTCAAAAATGTGCAGTTTGATGAATCTCTGGCTGATCACGAAAAAAATTGGCTTACAGCAACAATCTCAATGTAGTCAGTGCAGCTGTCGCTGTCTGTGTCCTGCCCCTCCACAGCAGCACCAGCAGCAGCAGTCGCTGGTATGCTAACAATCAAGTAGCAGCACTCGGACTCGGACCGTTCGTTTTCTGAAATCAGAGCAGTCTTGAGCACTCATTCAGTTTCGGAAATGAAACGGAAATACTACTGACAAGTAGCCATTGTAGCCAAGTAGCCACTGTAGCCAAGTAGCCATTGTAGCCAAGTAGCCATTGTAGGCAAGTAGCCATTGTAGCCAAGTAGCCATTGTAGCCAAGTAGCCATTGTAACCAAGTAGCCATTGTAGCCAAGTAGCCATTGTAGCCAAGTAGCCCTTGTAGCCAAGTAGCCATTGTAGCCAAGTAGCCATTGTAGCCAAGTAGCCACTGTAGCCAAGTAGCCATTGTAGCCAAGTAGCCATAGTAGCCAAGTAGCCATTGTAGCCAAGTAGCCATTGTAGCCAAGTAGCATTGTAGCTAAGTAGTTATTAGCCAAGTAGCCACTGTAGCCTAGTAGCCATTGTAGCCAAGTAGCCACTGAAGCCAAGTAGCCATTGTAGCCAAGTAGCCACTGTATCCAAGCAGCCATTGTAGCCAAGTAGCCACTGTATCCAAGCAGCCATTGTAGCCAAGTAGCCACTGAAGCCAAGTAGCCATTGTAGCCAAGTAGCCACTGTATCCAAGCAGCCATTGTAGCCAAGTAGCCACTGAAGCCAAGTAGCCATTGTAGCCAAGTAGCCACTGTATCCAAGCAGCCATTGTAGCCAAGTAGCCACTGAAGCCAAGTAGCCATTGTAGCCAAGTAGCCACTGAAGCCAAGCAGCCATTGTAGCCAAGTAGCCACTGAAGCCAAGTAGCCATTGTAGCCAAGTAGCCACTGAAGCCAAGTAGCCACTGAAGCCAAGTAGCCACTGTATCCAAGTAGCCACTGTATCCAAGTAGCCATTGTAGCCAAGTAGCCACTGAAGCCAAGTAGCCATTGTAGCCAAGTAGCCACTGAAGCCAAGTAGCCATTGTAGCCAAGTAGCCACTGTATCCAAGCAGCCATTGTAGCCAAGTAGCCACTGTATCCAAGCAGCCACTGTAGCCAAGTAGCCACTGTATCCAAGCAGCCACTGTAGCCAAGTAGCCATTGTTGCCAAGTGGCCATCGAGATGGATAAGCAACGTGGCATTTCTCGGACGGGACTGTCCCTGTTTGCTCGCTGAAGCCTAAGTGACTCGTTGACTCACCTAATTAGCAGGATGAAACACATCAGGTGACACTTTAGATTCCTCCTGAATGCTTGAGCTTAGGTTGGGCCCGGCTGCTGAAGGCTCAGTTGACGGCACTCGGAACTGCAATGGAAAGGTTCAGAGCTGTCAGCTGCTGAAGGGCACGATCGCCACATTTTCCTGCACTGACCTTCGAGATGAGCAGAAAGCATGCAGCGCAGACGACTGACACAACAACGAAAACGATGATGGCTGAGACAGCAATCGTGAAAGTCGTGAGCCCAGCCCCAGGGCAGACGAGTCGAGCCGTGGTGTAAACAGGTGAGCCGAAAGTCATGTTCTCAGGGAGGTTCTGTGCCGCACTGCAGTTGACAAAGACTTCGCTCCTGCTCATGTCATGCTCAACACCGCTGTCGAGCGACCACGTGGTAAGGAGGCTCCTGTTGTCTGGCACCTGCAGTTTCATATAGTACAGTGTGTTGCGACCAAGTCTTTCAAGAATCACACGGAATGCAACTCACCTGTGAAAGCAGAGAGACATGTTCTTTAGCCAAGTAGCCATTGTAGCCAAGTAGCCACTGTAGCCAAGTAGCCATTGTAGCCAAGTAGCCACTGTAGGCATGTAGCCATTGTTTCATTCGAGATAATTTTTTTTCCTTGAGTTTGCCAGCTTGAAAGTTGCACGTGTGCTCAGGCATTGGGTGAGAAGCCGATGATCTGAACTGTACCGTTATTCTTGCCATGCTTTTGCAGCTTTCCAAAAATTTTATCGATAGACTCGATGGCGGGTCTGGCGGGAATTTTGAGGTGTTTTCATAAATTGCTGCTGAAGTATTTCTTATGAGGAGCAAATATTAGAAAAATTCTGGATGCTCACTCACACAGCACGTTGACTGGGGTCTGCGTCTGCACAGAGCCGAGGCTGCAAGAGTAATTTCCTGAGTGCTCAAGGAGTGCTCGAGCCACTGCTGTCTTGTGATTTTTAATGCAGGTACCGTTCGGAATGCAGAGCTGGAGTCCGCTTGAGTTTGAGCACAGCATTGAGCTGTTGCAGTGCAGCTCGCATCTCACAGCGAAACTCGAGTTGACGGCCACAAACTGATCCGCGGAGGCCGCTGAAAAATATTTTGACCAGCTTGTATGATAAACAGATAAACAAATAGCGATCGAATGCATTTTATGTGACTGAAGTCTCTGTGACGAGGTAAAGGCAGGATAGGAATCTAGTATCGATTTTCGTTGATGAGGAGCTGATTTCTCAACGAGTTCATGAATTCCATTAATCAGCATGGTCGTTGAATTGGCTATTGGCGTTTCAATTGACTTTGGGTGTTTGCTACCCTGCCCTGTCTGTTTTGCTGTCTGCTTACCTTGGATTCTTCAGTCAGTTCCTAAATTGTTTATCGTGTCGTGTCGTGTTTAAATTGGCTAGTTCAGCCTTTCTACTTTAAATAATTTCCCCAGGCTAACTTCTGCATTGTGCTATTTTTGACCGTTTGTCTAATTTGTCCGAGCTACGATTTGAAGTGTAAAAATGTCCCGCTTGAGCGTTTCCTGCTTGAGAAACTACTTTTAAATTGAACTCACTCAGCACACTGACAGTGGATGTTCCTGCAATCGATCCGAATCTGCACCTGTAGTCACCTGAGTGCTCAGGCTGAGCACTGCCAATGTGCAGCTCATGGCCATTTATGCAGCTGCCGTTGGGAGTGCACAGCTGCAGCTCGCTTGAGCTCGAGTTGAGTTTTTCTCCATCGCAGTGCAGCAAGCAGCTCACACTGAACTTTGAGCTCTGAGGCACCAGCTGAGGCGCTGAGGATTCTGGAGATTTACAAATCATCCAATTGACATTGCTAAATCAAGGAAATTATAGAATTTCCCTTCCACAACAATAGGTCCATAGTAAAAGACCCGAACTCACTCAGCTGCACAGTCTGAAGTCTGAGATCTGCGAAGCTCATGTAGTCCTCATTATTCGGTGATACAGTAATGTTCCTTCGCAGCAGCAAGTATCTCACCTGGAGTTCAGATGAAATCTCAGTGGGATCCAGAACTCAAAAGAGCACAACTCAAGGCACAGAGCAGGTCTCACCTCCGCTAAGCAGTTCACGGTGAAGATCTCACCATCCTCGATACGCGCCCGCTTGCTCACCGTCAGGCCGCACCGTCTCCAGAGATGCTGAGACTCTCTGAACTGGCTGCTCATGTTTCTTGAGATGCAGTGTTCACCTGAGAACAGCTGACTGCTGCTGCTCGATGTCCAGATCTCGATGTCTCTGGCTCTCGGGTAGAGATATGTAGCGCCATCTAAAAGTGAGAACTTCACGACTAAGCAGTGGAGGCTGATGTGCATGGAAAAATGGAGCAGTGACTCACCCGCTATGCCCTTCACAGTGACTGATCTGATGATCACTGACCCAGACAGCTTCACTGCGAACCAATGAAATCCTCCGTCTGCATAGCTTCTGTCTTTGCTGTGGAAGAAGTCGTAGCTGGGGAGATAATTCTTTAAAATATATTCCTCTAAGAGAAAGCTTCTGGTTTCGAAGCAAGTCATTCTTTGGCGGAAAATCTCAAAGGACGACTGCCAGGATTTATAGACATTGTACTTGCGAATCGGCAACTCACAGGCTGCAGTTGCCATGGAAACTTGCAGTGCCAGGATCAGCAGAAGCATGGCCTTGGCCAGTTTGAGAATTTAAAAATCAGTAAAAATTTTGCTGCTGAAATCAACCCAGAAATTATAGCGGATTCACTATGACCTCCAATTGGAATGAATCGGCACCTGCGGTATGATTTGATGATCCAGAGAGTAACACTGTTCACAGCAAATCTAATAAAAGGCACAATTTGCTTTATGTCGAAGCTTGGACCAAGTTGTGTTGCTGCTAGTTCATTTGTCTGCACTAGTTCTTTCTTGTTCTTTCTTTTTCTTGCTCGATAATATAGCTTTTTCAATCCTTTTTGGTTCTTTCTGCGTTCAAATTGGTGCGTGGCTGTCAGCAGTATGACGTGGCAGCGGTGTCGGGATGTACCATAGAAGACAGAATCAATTCGGTAAAAACTGCGAGCACTTTAGGTCACATGGGGAGCATAGCCGAGACGAAGAATGGCGTCTTCAACATGTGTTCAACATGCAGAAAGGTATATCCCTAAGTAAACTAGCTTCTTCGATATTCTCTGTTTGCATAATATAAGTAACAAAATGTTCCCACCAGCACCAGCTCTCTCCTTTCTACCTAGGAGGATAAAGACAATCGAATTTTTCATTTCAGATGAAACTGAACTGATCAATGAGCTTGCAAGGTGGGAATGAGGATGGTTTAGGCTATATCACAGATACTATAATAACTAGATAGGTCACTCAACACATATACTTGCAAGCTACTTTCAATTCAGTAGAATTTTTTTATTTTTTGGTTTTTTGGTTTATTGAAAAGAGTAACAACAGAGCAAGCAACAAAGAAAGTTACAGCCACAGAACTTACTTGTGGTTCTGTGGTTACAACAGACAAATTATTTCTTCCTTTCGTTATTATAGTATCTGTGGGCTATATTAATGTAGTTATAAGCTCTGAAATTTAAACACTAATGATGTGCATAGTGTGCGCGTGGCCTTGCTTGACCTCATGCACTCCATTAAATATCGCTTGTGCTCTAATATAGACACGTTTATATATTGCTTGCGCAGCAACTAACTACATTGGTTATAAAACATTGAAAGCAAAAAAGCATTCAACTTTTCGTTTCGATTTGTCATTTCATGGTCATCACAATAAAATAACGCACGCTTCTATTTCGTTAACTTCGTGGACACGGATTATGTCTACGTCTTCTGGCACATTATTATTCTTTTAATTATTGAAATGCACACGCCGATTCGGGCTTTTTGATTATTTATTGTTGGTTTCACCTTCATGCGAAACCCAAGATATGTCCACTGCTGTACGGGTTCAACCGTTCGACAATGTAAAAACATTCTATGTGCTGCCCTTGAGTGGAGATTGCAGCTCAGAAGCTTTGTCTTCTCAGTGTTTATTTCTAATTTCTGAATATTGCTAAAATCTGCTACTTTGTGGAGGCCTTTTTGTAATTCTGTCAGGTCTTCACCAAAAATGACCAAACCGTCACAATAAAGCAGGTTGTTTACTTCTTCATTCAATATGGAGGTATGGCTTTGAAATGAGTTTTTTAGGATTGTGCTTAGCGGGTCGATGTATAGGGAGACTAGCAGTGGAGATAGGTGGCATCCTTGCCTGACGCCATTAGTAATTTGACACGCCTCAGCAGCTGTGCTTTCTGACACCTTGAGGTGAAATTTCGCGCTTGAGTACATACTCTCAATGGTACTTATTATTGCTGGGTTCACGCCCAACTGCTTTAATCGTGTCACAAGGGTTGGGTGGTGAACCATGTCAAAGGCGCTTTTTAAATCAAAGAAAACTAAATGGAAAGGTTTTTTCTTTTTCTTCGTTTTATGAATTAATGTCAATAGGGTTGCCATGTGATCGGAAGTCCGGCAGCCTTTTCTGTTTCCAATTCGATGTTGCGATTACAACAATTGATTTGTGGAATGACAGATAAACAAAGCTTCACAAAATTATAACATGGTTAAGTAAAATAGCAGATTTTAGGTAGCACTGTAAGAAAAAATACGAAAGTAGCGACCGATATTATGTTTTAGGTAATCTTTCGTTACCCAATTTTCCGTTACCAGATGGTCAGTTTCGATCGGTACCGCCATCACCGTTACTTTTTTGATAACGCGCCTAACCCTGATTGCACCTTTGGGAGCTCATATCTGTTCGTAAAAACGAGTATATGAGACTTGTTTCCACAGACAGTTTCACGCAGATGTTTTTCCCGCGGATTCTCTCCCGCCGTGGAAAATCAGGAAAAGCTCGTCGGGAAAAGCTACTGCACTAAAAGCTCCTGCGGGAAAACCTAGTTGTGGGAAAAGCTCCTGCGCGAAAACCTTGTTGTGGGAAAAGCTCTTGCGGGAAAACCTAGTTGTGGGAAAAGCTCCTGCGGGAAAACCTAGTTGTGGGAAAAGCTCCTGCGCGAAAACCTTGTTGTGGGAAAAGCTCCTGCGGGAAAACCTAGTTGTGGGAAAAGCTCCTGCGGGAAAACCTGGTTGTGGGAAAAGCTCCTGAAGGAAAACCTTGTTGTGTGAAAAGCTCCTGCGGGAAAACCTAGTTGTGGGAAAAGCTCCTGAAGGAAAACCTTGTTGTGTGAAAAGCTCCTGCGGGAAAACGTTGTTGTGGGAAATGCTCGCACGAGAAAACTTAGTTGTGGGAAAAGCTCCTGCGGGAAAACGTTGTTGTGGGAAATGCTCGCACGAGAAAACTTAGTTGTGGGAAAAGCTCCTGCGGGAAAACGTTGTTGTGGGAAAAGCTCCTGCGGGAAAACGTTGTTGTGGGAAAAGCTCCCGCGGGAAAACCTAGTTGCGGGAAAAGCTCTTGCGGGAAAACGTTGTTGTGGGAAAAGCTCCTGCGGGAAAACCCAGTTGTGGGAAAAGCTCCTGCGGGAAAACGTTGTTGTGGGAAAAGCTCCTGCGGGAAAACCTTGCTGTGGGAAAAGCTCCTGCGGGAAAGCTCCCCCACTCTCCCTCCCTATGTACAGAAAATATTGTAATTAATTTAACCGCAGTATAAATTAGGATCAACTGACTCGTAGCATCCCTCACCCGTTTGCTGAGGCAGCTAAAATGCCCGACTAAACTCTTCTATAATTCTCTTCAATCTGTACAACTAGCCTCTACATTTTCTTCTGGTAGCGAATTAGCCTACGCTATAAAAATAGCTCACTACATGCGACTGCAAATCTCAGCAAAGAAGTGAACTGATGTCTAGAAATGTTCCGAAAACAAAATTTAATTTAGTTCACTATTCATTTAACCCAACATTAAATAACTTCTGATTTAAATAGTCCATAGTGTAGTCCATTTCAAGTGCTGAGAAATCCTTAATTTAGGGATTAGCCTGTCACTTAAAGGTCCCTGAGTTCGATTCCGCGGCGAGGCCACATTAAATTGGGGCGCAGCCGCGGAGAGAAGGCTTGGGGGCTTGCTGTGCCCCTTAAGGGCCGACCTCGAAGGCACAGGGAAGTGTACACTGCCTGGCGATAATAAATTCAGGGCAGATGTACACACCTGTGAGTGCGTGCCTGTGTACAGCATCTGTGTGCGTGTGTGCTCAGGAGTCAGCGAAATGGGCAGAATTGCCTCCTCACTAGCTGCGGGTCTAGTGTCACAAAATTATTGGCCTTGCCCGCAGCCCTCCTGCACACATTGATAATATTGTTATAATTCCATTAGTTTCCTATTTTGTTTTTAGAAGATCTTGCTGGCCTGGAAGAGACGGCATCAGAAATTTGATGAAACTCTATTGCGAATTAAAGTATTTGTATAGGCCCTAATTTGTGGGAAAGACTTGTATGGATCTAAAATACAGACATCCGATAAACTAATTGAGGTACTCACTCATCATTCAGCTGGCTGGATGAGATGGCGTTGGCATCTCCAATGAGTTGCCTCATCTGTGAAATGATAGCCTCTTGGGACTCGTTGTACATGCAATTACGCACTTGGTGCATGCTGAAGGTGCTGAAAAGTGTTCGACCAGCAGCTGATGTTGCTTGAGGTGATGCTGCTGCTGCTGCTGCTGCTGCTGCTTGGCAATTGGCAGCGATAAATTCCATATTAGGGGGCCTATCTGAAGCCGCTGGCGAGCGGTGTTGACAGCCGTCAACAGTCACAATAGAATGCTCACTGCCACTGAGCAAGTCTTCTAAAAAACTACAATTGGAATCACCAATTGACAATAATAGCAATAAAGGTAATAATCGCGCCGAATTAAAAGCTGTCTTAGAACACTTCTTTCAGTCCAAACAGTCCTGCTTTTATCTCTGCTGAATCTACGCAAAACGTAGGAACTCTATAAGTGGGCTATCGCTCTCTCACCCAATGTGAGTGTGGATGACATCTTTTTTCTATTCGCAGTAAATAATATACTTGTAAATCTCACCGATTAAAAAGTGCCAATCTCTGGCAGTACCAGGTCCAATATTTTAGCAGCCTGAAGCCAATTATTAAGTAATCATTAAGTAAGTAATCATTGATTTCCTAAGTCTCTGATTTCCTAAGTCTCTGATTTCCTAAGTCTCTGATTTCCTAAGTCTCTAATTTCCTAAGTCTCTGATTTCCTAAGTCTCTGATTTCCTAAGTCTCTGATTTCCTAAGTCTCTAATTTCCTAAGTCTCTGATTTCCTAAGTCTCTAATTTCCTAAATCTCTAATTTCCTAAGTCTCTGATTTCCTAAGTCTCTGATTTCCTATGTACAGGCGTAGTTATCATTCATTTATTTACTCATTTTTTATTAATTAATTTATGTAGTTTTGACAGCGGGCTCAGACCAGATGCATTCTCGATTCTCGATCTACTCGTACAATATTGTAGGGCTGGGTGCAGTATTGTAGTGATGGGTGCAGTATTGTAGTGATGGGTGCAGTATTGTAGTGATGGGTGCAGTATTGTAGTGATGGGTGCAGTATTGTAGTGATGGGTGCAGTATTGTAGTGATGGGTGCAGTATTGTAGTGATGGGTGCAGTATTGTAGTGATGGGTGCAGTATTGTAGTGATGGTTGCAGTATTGTAGTGATGGGTGCAGTATTGTAGTGAGGGGTGCAGTATTGTAGTGAGGGGTGCAGTATTGTAGTGATGGGTGCAGTATTGTAGTGATGGGTGCAGTATTGTAGTGATGGGTGCAGTATTGTAGTGATGGGTGTAGTATTGTAGTGATGGGTGCAGTATTGAAGTGATGGGTGCAGTATTGTAGTGAGGGGTGCAGTATTGAAGTGATGGGTGCAGTATTGTAGTGAGGGGTGCAGTATTGTAGTGATGGGTGCAGTATTGTAGTGATGGGTGCAGTATTGTAGTGATGGGTGCAGTATTGTAGTGATGGGTGCAGTATTGTAGTGATGGGTGCAGTATTGTAGTGATGGGTGCAGTATTGTAGTGATGGTTGCAGTATTGTAGTGATGGGTGCAGTATTGTAGTGAGGGGTGCAGTATTGTAGTGAGGGGTGCAGTATTGTAGTGATGGGTGCAGTATTGTAGTGATGGGTGCAGTATTGTAGTGATGGGTGCAGTATTGTAGTGATGGGTGTAGTATTGTAGTGATGGGTGCAGTATTGAAGTGATGGGTGCAGTATTGTAGTGAGGGGTGCAGTATTGAAGTGATGGGTGCAGTATTGTAGTGAGGGGTGCAGTATTGTAGTGATGGGTGCAGTATTGTAGTGATGGGTGCAGTATTGTAGTGATGGGTGCAGTATTGTAGTGATGGGTGCAGATATATAAATTGTAAATCTATATATTCTGGGCCGGGCGAGACACCCACCTCAGCCCGCTGACTTGGACCTGGCAGCCTGGTGTACATAGCCAGGTGTACATAGCCAGGTGTACATAGCCAGGTGTACCTAACCAGGTGTACATAGCCAGGTGTACATAGCCAGGTGTTCATAGCCAGGTGTACATAGCCAGGTGTACGTTCAGTGATACGAGATAATGGTAAACAACGGCATATACGCGGCGCACTACAGTTGCTATTGATAATCAGCAGGTGCTGTTAAGTAAGTTTGCTCACTGTTTTGCTTGGTACAGTTGAGGAATGTACATAATCAAAGCAACTGTACTTTCATTCTGTTAGGTATTTAGATATGTCGACTAGACATCTACTGCAATAGTTTTCAACAATATAAGCGAACTAAATGAAAGCGGTACACCCAGGGGGGTCGGTGGCAGAGCGGTCAAACGCGTTTGCCTCTCGCTACAAGGTCCATAAGTTCGATTCCACGGCGAGGCCACATTTATTTGGGGCGCAGCCGCGGAGAGAAGGCTTGGGGGCTTGTCGTGCAATTTACGCCCCTGAGGGCCAACCCAAGGACTACTAAACAACACTTATTTTTGTTTAGTGTTGTTGTAGTAGTCCTTGGGCCAACCTCTAAGGCGATGAAGTGTACGATGAGAAAGTCAGGGCAGATGTACACACCTGTGTGAGTGTGTGCGTGTGTGCTTTGGAGTCAGCGAAATGGGCAGAATTGCCTCCTCGCTGACTGCGGGTCTAGTGTGCGTATGCACGTGAGCCAGGCCCAGGTGTACACCTGGGTCGTTTGATTGGTTGCGGAGCGGGGTGGGTGTCGCCACCCCAGTTCTAGAAAATAATATATAGACGCGCGCTCAGCGCGGCAGTAAAGGTGAGAGTTTTGTCTGAGCCTCGGCCTTAGTTATTACAGTGTCACCAAATGATGTGCCATTTTCCGAACCCCTCCTGCCATTATTATCATTATTTTTTAAGCAGTAAACCTCTGTCACACAGGTTTGTCCCCGGCATGGTTGAGTCTGTTCTCGCACTACCTTCAGCTGCAGTTGCTTCACTATCGCCTGGTTCTTTGGCTACTGATCTTATTCATTAGCCAGCTCACCGGCTGCTTAGTTGCCACCTGCCGGCCAAGTCTGGCCCAGGCAGCGCTGAATTGGGTCGGCAGGCCGCTGCTGCTACTGGCTAGCATCCTCATGGTGACGCTGGGAATCTACATCAACCACTACGCCATCGACCATCTCGAGCCCAAAGCCATGGGCTGCGTTCTGACCTTTATCGCGGCCGGATTCTGTCTCGGCGGACTGGCTAGCTTTATCGTCAAGCTAGACAAGCCGCGTCGGAAAACCCTCGCAGCCGAGACCGCCTGCTGCGCCTGCCTGGTGGCTATTCCAGCGATTCGCATGTCCTGCGACAGTCCCACAGCCGACCTGGCCACCATCATGCCGCTAGCTGCGGCCATTTTCACCCCGGCCCCAATCGTTGTCTACCTGGTGTCGCACCGCCTAAAAGGCTGGCTAGGAAGCTTCATTGATAAACGCAAAGAGAAGCAAAGTCGGCACTTCAGCATCGTCAGCAGCTTGGCCAAGATGGCCGAGGATGTCACCGCGGTGTCCGCGCCACTGGTTATTGAGGAAGGCGAAGAAGGATTCACGGAGAAGCAGAAGGTGACCACTTTATGACATTGTCTTCATGTTGTACGGATCACCATAAAGCCATGTGTTGCAACATCGTTTAATCACATTTATCACTTTTTTCCCATCAAACTACAAAGGAGATTTGGGGTGCGGAGAGTTGTATGTTTAAACCATAGACAATTGCGTTTTCGCCGCACTGTTTTGTTTTAGGGGCTAGTCAAAGTAAAGGATTTCAGACCCAAAGGTTTGCTCTGGCCCGAGTGCTTGGACCATAGACATATCTAAGAAGCAGACTCGAGAGTAGGCCAGTGTGAAAAGTACATTCGTGTCCCTCTATTTACAGTTGGTTATGGCCATAGACAAAATGACGACTCCAGTCACACTGGGTGCTTTTCCACTAAATGTGGTCTATAGCGGCCTTAGAATGGTCACTTAGAATGGTCACTCTTATGGCCTTTCTGATTGTCCTTAATGATCGCTCCATGAGATGGCCTAGGCAGCATGGGATAAAAGAAGCATTGGGAGCGACTATATCGTTGGTGAATTTATTTATTGTAATATATATTTCCCTATGAAAGAGACACAATCGATGCCGAAACTTCACTTTGAACAAATGCTTAGATCGAATATTAGAAACAATTTACTGGGGAAAAACGGTCGTTTGTCTTCCACATCAAAATTAGCCACTTATTTTCTCTTTGCTGTTGTTGTATTGTCGAAAATATGGTTCATGACACCTGCAACATAGATATAGAGAGTATTACAAAACACAGATAATCCCACGGGTCACCATAATCGATTCTCGTTTTAACGACGTTAAAATCTCAAATTGCTTATAGTAACGAATACTATGTCATTCATGTTGCCATTACATTTCTCGCTGTAAAAAGATTACTGTTAGAAAAGTGTTTGAAATAAATGTAATTAGTTATTGTTGCTATGGTTTAGCATACTAACAACGTGTTGGTGTGATCTTCTTTTATCGTTGCTGTATTTGTATTTTGTTATAACGTTTAGTATAATTTAACCATAAACTATGCACGGACGACGAAAACACAATATGGTTATAAATATAGTACACACGTAGTGGGACACATTTTGAATTAAATTGAATGGAATCTCACTGCGTGTTTTGCGAGAAATTCAATAACCATCCGTTCAAGAACTGTTTAAATAAATTGACTCATACAAATGTACCCAACATTAGTGCCGTCACAGCTTCTCAACTTTTGCAATGAGTCAAAAAGGTGCTGCGCCCAGATAAAAAATTCAAGATTCAGATACATGGATCTTTCAACACTCACTCTCTACTCTTTAATCTCTCCACTGTCTCCTATGACTAATCTTTCTCCTGACTCATCTCTCCCCTGACTCATCTCTCCCCTGATTCATGTCTCACCAGACTCATCTCCCCTGACTCCTGTCTCACCTGACTCATCTCCCCTGACTCCTGTCTCACCTGACTCATCTCCCCTGACTCCTGTCTCACCTGACTCATCTCCCCTGACTCCTGTCTCACCTGACTCATCTCCCCTGACTCCTGTCTCACCTGACTCATCTACCCTGATTCATCTCCCCTGACTCCTGTCTCACTTGACTCATCTCCCCTGACTCCTGTCTCACTTGACTCATCTCCCCTGACTCCTGTCTCACCTGACTCATCTCCCCTGACTCCTGTCTCACTTGACTCATCTCCCCTGACTCATCTCCCCTGACTCCTGTCTCACCTGACTCTCACCTGACTCATCTCCCCTGACTCCTGTCTCACCTGACTCATCCATCCACTGATTCATGTCTCACCTGACTCATGTCTCCCCTCACTCATGTCTCCCCTCACTCATTTCCCCCCTCACTCATGTCTCCCCTCACTCATTTCTCCCCTCACTCATGTCTCCCCTCACTCATGTCTCCCCTCACTCATTTCTCCCCTCACTCATGTCTCCTAAGACTCATTTTTCCCCTGATTCATCTCTCCACTGACTCATGCCTCGCCTGACTCATTTCCCCTGACTCATGTCTCACCTGACTCATGTCTCCCCTCACTCATTTCTCCCCTCACTCATTTCTCCCCTCACTCATTTCTCCCCTCACTCATGTCTCCCCTCACTCATGTCTCCCCTCACTCATTTCTCCCCTCACTCATGTCTCCCCTCACTCATGTCTCCCCTCACTCATGTCTCCCCTCACTCATTTCTCCCCTCACTCATGTCTCCCCTCACTCATTTCTCCCCTCACTCATGTCTCCCCTCACTCATTTCTCCCCTCACTCATGTCTCCTAAGATTCATTTTTCCCCTGACTCATCTCTCCACTGACTCATGCCCCGCCTGACTCATTTCCCCTGACTCATCTCTCCACTGACTCATGCCTCACCTGACTCATGTCTCCTATTAATCATCAATCGCCCTGACTCACCTGCGACGTATGCCACAGTTTATCTCGCTTGCCACTTTCTCGATTTTTCACTTTCTTGCTTTGATGTCTTTCAAAGCTCTGACATATTTGAAAGAAACAAAAAAAATAAAGCAAATCAATTCATTAAAATGCATGAATGCAAATACAAAAATGTTCTCAATGTCGGACTTAAAGTTTCATATTGAGATACTTAATATAAAACATGCAGCTACTGAAAACAGGGGGTTCATTTAGGAATGAACCTTGCACGTCAGCGAAAAATACGGACATAACTCATCTGTTAATGATTATGTCGGTAATGATCCTTACCGAGGGGGGTAAGGAACGAAGAGAGGTGCAGTGATTTTAAAAATAGTTTTGGCTTAATAGTAAATATTATATTCGAAGAAAAAAATATTTAGAACATCGTTAAGTAATGTAGAAAATAGTTAATTACAAACCAGGCCAACTCGGGGCACAAAGTTACTTTCTGGACAGTCACCTGATGGTTGGAAATTGTTGAACGTTTTCGGAGAACTCATGGTTGGACAGATCATTTTCAGCGGCATTCGCTCAATTGTTCGCGTTTAAACCCGTGGCGTGACGCTTGCGCCAGTTCTCAACCGATACGATCTCCGGGATTGTGGCCAAGCTCATAAAGATATTGTCGCCGTTCATTAGGCGAAGACTCGTTGTGGATGAGTTGTTTGAGATCTCCATCCAAGGGCAGACGTCTGTTGTGGCCAATTCGGTTGGGGCCGGTTACAGGTGCGAATGAGTTTTTAAAGCAGCGGCGAGGATCGTGTATGTTTCTGCGCTTGAAAGGGTATCGATGGGATAGGTTTTCGTGCCGTGGTGTTGTGCCGTTGCTGTGGGTTTGGATTGTTGTGTTGTGTGTTAGCTGTGGGTTTGGATTGTTGTGTTGTGTGTTAGCTGTGGGTCTGGATTGTGGTGTTGTGTGTTAGCTGTGGGTCTGGATTGTGGTGTTGTGCGTTAGCTGTGGGTTTGGATTGTTGTGTTGTGTGTTAGCTGTGGGTTTGGATTGTGGTGTTGTGCGTTAGCTGTGAGTCTGGATTGTGGTGTTGTGCGTTAGCTGAGGGTCTGGATTGTGGTGTTGTGTGTTAGCTGTGGGTCTGGATTGTGGTGTTGTGTGTTAGCTGTGGGTCTGGATTGTTGTGTTGTGTGTTAGTTTTGTGTATGGGTTCTAGATTGTAGTATCTCTTTGTACTCACTGCCTGTCTTGCCAAAGACATCACTAAAGTTGGCCATGCCGAAGAATCCATCGATGCAGAATCTCAATCTTGGTGACTCGATTCCAAGACGCATCCTGATTGCGTCAAGAACCTGGCCAAACGGGATGGTGACTAAAATGCGCAATTTTATTGCCAATGTCCAGTGCGGCAGGTATTCTGGCAAGTATATCATCTGTTTGGTTATTTTTCCCGTTGAAATAAGCTCGTGAAGAAGAGTTTCATAATTGTTGCGTCTGATGCGAAAGTACACATAAATAGAGTTGCTTCGGGTCGGACGCAATGTTGTCCGAAACAGTCTAGCCAGTTCAGCCAGTTCTGGATCACTGAAGGCGATTACTTCCTAGATATTCGGAGATCGGATAGGTACAAAGCATGCTATTGAATCATAGAAATGTAATTATACTAGCGAAGGTTTGCTAAGAAATGCATACAATTTCTGTTTATCTACTCTGAAGCACCCAGTATATCCACATGCTTTGCTTCTGTATCAATCCTCAAATGTGGGAATACCTGCACCTGACTGATAATGTGCGGCTCGCGTCTTTAACACCCACTCCAAACACACATCACACATTCTGGCAACAACACCCCACTCCAAACACACATCACACATTCTGGCAACAACACCCCACTCCAAACACACATCACACATTCTGGCAACAACACCCCACTCCAAACACACATCACACATTCTGGCAACAACACCCCACTCCAAACACACATCACACATTCTGGCAACAACACCCCACTCCAATCACACATCACACATTCTGCAGGCAACAACACCCCACTCCAAACACACATCACACATTCTGCAGGCAACAACACCCCACTCCAAACACACATCACACATTCTGGCAACAACACCCCACTCCAAACACACATCACACATTCTGGCAACAACACCCCACTCCAAACACACATCACACATTCTGGCAACAACACCCCACTCCAAACACACATCACACATTCTGGCAACAACACCCCACTCCAATCATACATCACACATTCTGGCAACAACACCCCACTCCAAACACACATCACACATTCTGGCAACAACACCCCACTCCAAACACACATCACACATTCTGGCAACAACACCCCACTCCAATCACACATCACACATTCTGGCAACAACACCCCACTCCAAACACACATCACACATTCTGGCAACAACACCCCACTCCAAACACACATCACACATTCTGGCAACAACACCCCACTCCAAACACACATCACACATTCTGGCAACAACACCCCACTCCAAACACACATCACACATTCTGGCAACAACACCCCACTCCAAACACACATCACACATTCTGGCAACAACACCCCACTCCAAACACACATCACACATTCTGGCAACAACACCCCACTCCAATCACACATCACACATTCTGCAGGCAACAACACCCCACTCCAAACACACATCACACATTCTGCAGGCAACAACACCCCACTCCAAACACACATCACACATTCTGGCAACAACACCTCACTCCAAACACACATCACACATTCTGGCAACAACACCCCACTCCAAACACACATCACACATTCTGGCAACAACACCCCACTCCAAACACACATCACACATTCTGGCAACAACACCCCACTCCAATCATACATCACACATTCTGGCAACAACACCCCACTCCAAACACACATCACACATTCTGGCAACAACACCCCACTCCAAACACACATCACACATTCTGGCAACAACACCCCACTCCAAACACACATCACACATTCTGGCAACAACACCCCACTCCAATCACACATCACACATTCTGCAGGCAACAACACCCCACTCCAAACACACATCACACATTCTGGCAACAACACCCCACTCCAATCACACATCACACATTCTGGCAACAACACCCCACTCCAAACACACATCACACATTCTGGCAACAACACCCCACTCCAAACACACATCACACATTCTGGCAACAACACCCCACTCCAAACACACATCACACATTCTGGCAACAACACCCCACTCCAAACACACATCACACATTCTGGCAACAACACCCCACTCCAAACACACATCACACATTCTGGCAACAACACCCCACTCCAATCACACATCACACATTCTGGCAACAACACCCCACTCCAATCACACATCACACATTCTGGCAACAACACCCCACTCCAAACACACATCACACATTCTGGCAACAACACCCCACTCCAAACACACATCACACATTCTGGCAACAACACCCCACTCCAAACACACATCACACATTCTGGCAACAACACCCCACTCCAATCATACATCACACATTCTGGCAACAACACCCCACTCCAATCATACATCACACATTCTGGCAACAACACCCCACTCCAAACACACATCACACATTCTGGCAACAACACCCCACTCCAAACACACATCACACATTCTGGCAACAACACCCCACTCCAAACACACATCACACATTCTGGCAACAACACCCCACTCCAAACACACATCACACATTCTGGCAACAACACCCCACTCCAAACACACATCACACATTCTGGCAACAACACCCCACTCCAAACACACATCACACATTCTGGCAACAACACCCCACTCCAATCACACATCACACATTCTGCAGGCAACAACACCCCACTCCAAACACACATCACACATTCTGCAGGCAACAACACCCCACTCCAAACACACATCACACATTCTGGCAACAACACCCCACTCCAAACACACATCACACATTCTGGCAACAACACCCCACTCCAAACACACATCACACATTCTGGCAACAACACCCCACTCCAAACACACATCACACATTCTGGCAACAACACCCCACTCCAATCATACATCACACATTCTGGCAACAACACCCCACTCCAAACACACATCACACATTCTGGCAACAACACCCCACTCCAAACACACATCACACATTCTGGCAACAACACCCCACTCCAATCACACATCACACATTCTGGCAACAACACCCCACTCCAAACACACATCACACATTCTGGCAACAACACCCCACTCCAAACACACATCACACATTCTGGCAACAACACCCCACTCCAAACACACATCACACATTCTGGCAACAACACCCCACTCCAAACACACATCACACATTCTGGCAACAACACCCCACTCCAAACACACATCACACATTCTGGCAACAACACCCCACTCCAATCACACATCACACATTCTGGCAACAACACCCCACTCCAATCACACATCACACATTCTGGCAACAACACCCCACTCCAAACACACATCACACATTCTGGCAACAACACCCCACTCCAAACACACATCACACATTCTGGCAACAACACCCCACTCCAAACACACATCACACATTCTGGCAACAACACCCCACTCCAATCATACATCACACATTCTGGCAACAACACCCCACTCCAATCATACATCACACATTCTGGCAACAACACCCCACTCCAAACACACATCACACATTCTGGCAACAACACCCCACTCCAAACACACATCACACATTCTGGCAACAACACCCCACTCCAAACACACATCACACATTCTGGCAACAACACCCCACTCCAAACACACATCACACATTCTGGCAACAACACCCCACTCCAAACACACATCACACATTCTGGCAACAACACCCCACTCCAAACACACATCACACATTCTGGCAACAACACCCCACTCCAAACACACATCACACATTCTGGCAACAACACCCCACTCCAATCACACATCACACATTCTGGCAACAACAGCCCACTCCAAACACACATCACACATTCTGGCAACAACACCCCACTCCAAACACACATCACACATTCTGGCAACAACACCCCACTCCAATCACACATCACACATTACCTCAGGCATTTCCGGAACTTCATACGAGGCATCCATGGAAGGTTGGATACCTTGAAAGCGTTCGCTCTTGGAATTTTTAGTGACTTTGCTAAACCTGTCGCGCATTTCGCTTTATTTCGCTGTTTTAGAAGAAAACTAATAATTCAGAGAGATATTGCAGAGAAGCTGCGAAACAAATGAGTAAAAAATCAGAGAAGAAGATCTATAAAAACCAGTTTATGCCATAGACGCTGGCATTGATTAGCAAATATTTAGCAAGCGTTTTCAACTTAGCTCATGTACCTGTGCATCAACTAGTATAATAACTTTCTGAGCACCGTCTATGGCCCGAATGTTGGGAAGGACTAATGTGTTAAGTCAAAATTTGCTGCGTCGAGATAAGAACCAAGATTGATCCAAATGTAACGCAAAGCTTTTTGCATACATTTTAAACTCGAACAAGAACCAGCTGACTTAAAATGCAGTCCAACAATGAAGTGAATGACGAGTTGCAGCATGGCAGTAACAACTCCATGCCCATTGCTAACAAGGATGCACCAGCACCAGCACCTCCGGAGGTAAGTTGACATTCCGAATGCCAATTATAGCATTCCAGTCAAGACGGAAGAAGTGCGCGAACTTTAATGTTATCTCAACCGAAACTAATTCAGGAAATCGAGGCCTACAATTATGGCCTAACGGCTATGGCCAAGCAGTACCGAGAGACACTGCGCCCATATAGGCAAAACTATGCCACAATCTATTTTCGCTTTCGACGTAAAAACTTCGAATCACTGCTTTGGATGTGTTTCTCACAGGGACTGTTTAAGAAATCTAAAATGTACTCGCGCAAATGCCTGCATTATTGGACCATAAGCATGAAGATACGCATTTTGAATAACTATCCACTGGGCGCTGTGATGGAATCGGTGCGGCAAAGGCTGGGAATCTATTCGCCGGGACTAAAGTTTTGCATCGACGGCTTCTTCGGCATGACTAATTATTCGAATATTTTTGGCCACACCGCAGATAGTAAGTCCTTCGATTATTTCGGTTTAACCGTACTTTAAGGTTTTTTAGCGTACTTTAGCGGTATGTAACAGCTTTACCATCATGACATCATGGCATCTGTTTAATGTTCCCGCAGGTGGAACCAGTTGGAAAGCTTGAAGTTAGAGCTCGCGTGCAGTGTTGGGTTTTTGGGTTTCAAAATCTCAGATTTTCTTAAGCAGTTTGAATGGCCCAACTGGAGTAGGTGTGATAATTTCTATATACTTATCTCCCTGTCTACACATCTCCCTGTCTCCCTGTCTTTCTATTCCTAATCACAGACGTGTGCCCTTGGATGGAGATCTCGGCATTCTCCACCGCGAACAGTCTCAGTCTGAGAAGCGGCGACAGTATTTTTGTTAGCCTGGCCACCCAGTCTCAAATTGATGGAGTGACGTCATATAGAAGGCATGAATTATCAACGGGTTCTACAAAGCGGGACCGACCTGAAGATCAGCGAGCCGGTGAAGCCTCTACCGGCATTTAGACCATATAGAAAGGCTTTTAAGACTTGTCTGTGACTCCAATATAATCTGTTACATTACTCAGCGTTCTTTCGAGCTCTTTTGGTATAATAGCTCACAAGTGAATTTTGAATTTTTGCAGCGGAACAACCAGATTCCTGTAAGTTATAAAAAAGAAATGGGAAATTTTCATATGACCTAAAAGAAAAAGGAGTAACTTGTGAGTTGTTAATACAATTTCAAAAAAATACTTCTGTTTCATCTGACTAAAAAATCTCTTTTTTTATCGCGCATTCTCAACCACACACATATTGTATGCCACAAAATGCTAGAAATTTTAATTGCTCAGATACTCACTATCAGCTGCAGAGACAATTCTCCAACAGATGCTAAACTTGCCCAAGTGGTATGACGTGGCTTTCATATATCCTGGTCACTAAATGATCCTCAGGAAATAAAACTCGACTTCGACGTCAAATTTTTTTCGTATTGTAGTTAATACGTAGCATTTTGTACAGATCTTAGCTCTTCTACTTCATCATCAATAAAAATATGCAGCTGTACATCGCACAACTGCTTAGAGTCCGCGAAAATATGGACTCTATGCGAGCTATTCTCAGGGAGTAGAACGGAGGAATTTTGCGTAAATGATTTTTAGGAATGCAGAAGACCGAGGGCCCAATCCAGTGTCGATAAGTGTCCGGATCGAGACAGCCTAAGTTCTTCTCTAAGGGTATTATTTATTCCTAGCTATCAGACTCCAGTTATGAAGAGACAGGTCAAGGTTCGGCTTACTATGCAGTCTTGTGTGCAATACTTCGGCTAAGCCTATCTATAAGTACCTTATAGAAGTCTTGAATTAGCATTACATTTGAGACATACTCCATTTAGTATTGTTCGACAAATCAAAATTAGCGAAGTAAAGAAGAAAAAAATGTTTAGCGTTCAAAATACAGATGCTCCCAAATTAGTCAATAAAATCTCACTTACAATTAAGTCGTTTTTTTATGGCTTAAATTACAAATTGATATGATGCTCACAGTGCAGTGGCTAGCTCCTGCAGTGTCGAGCTGCATTGGGATCCGATGGTTGCCGATCACGATGTTTTTCGTGCAGGCATCGACTGCTACCTACTCTACTCTACTCTACTACCTACCCTACTCTACTACCGGGCGGAACAAACAGGAGCGAGAGGCAGGGCAACCATATAAGCGGCTCAGGGAGGGGGTGGGTGCAAAGGGGCGAAGGCGGAGGGGGGAGGACGCAGCGCACGCACAAAAGGGGGTCAGAAAGTACGAGACGCGGGTATGGCCAGCCGGTTATTAACCCCCGTAAGCGTCGCATTAAGTGCACGCTTACGGACCATATAAGAATGCATCTTAATTAAATTAGCATTTATTAATTAACAAGTAGCACATATACATTAGAAAATGGACTCGACTGGGAGAAAGAGTGGCGAGCTACCCGAGCAAACTGACATGTTTTGAATTATTCTTACCTCATGGGAAAGAACATAGACTTCTTAATAATAACATGCTTTGTTTCTGCTAATAAAAACCAGCACGAGATACTGTCAGGTGAAAAATAGGAAGACTACCTGGATTTTTTTACACAAAATGTAGAAAAATGTTTCATGCGGAATAAAAACCGATTAAGCTCAATTAAGCTCCTACTTAGAAACGATTTTAATTAACTGCACCTGCAACGGTCATGCTTTGTTTTATCAAAGAATGGACTAAATAATTGGGTCAGCCTGTTACGGGGTAACCGGTCGTTTCGGCCATAGGCGTTTCGGCCAAAAGCCGTTTCGGCCTCAAACCGTTTCGGCCTCAAACCAGTTCGGACCCAAACTCACAAAATACTTATTTAAAGCGGTATTCTTACGGCTAATTTCTAATTTATTTAAGAGTTGTTAATTTTATTTGATAGCGACGATGGAAAGCACGAATTTGAATTTGACTTTTGCGGAGTATAAAAGTAATAAAAGAAGAGGGCTTGGTATTTTGTGTATAAATGTAAAAACGCCCAGACAGTGACCTATCGAATTTAGTAAATGGATATTCTAATTGGGGGATATGTTTATCCCCCATAATATATGACCCCCCGGTCCCCCCTAGGTAAGCCACTGGCCCCAGACAACAAAAAATGTTAAAAACGTGAATATTCTGCACCAATGCGAATAGTTCAGTACCACCGATAAGCGCATTTCACTTGCCGTTACGAGTATTGCCGATGAGTTCGGCTGCAGAGTCCAAGAAGGCATTTACTGCTATGGAATCGGCTGCCGTGCGATTGAAATGGTTCCATAATGCCTCCAGCTGCTCTTGGGCGCTTCTGTGAGCCTTTCGCTTAAGCCGAATAGCTTTGCCCTCCGTCAGCAGCCGCGCCGTCAGTGGAATATGCTTGCACTCCTGACCGATGAGCTGCAACAAGCAGTAGAACGGCAGTGAGCCACGGCGAGCTTTTCGGTTCAGGCGGTTGTGCCAGCCTTCGACATCGTTGTTCGTCCTGAACAGCTGCCTGTAGGTGGACCAGCAGCTCGGAGGCCACAGGGCGCCATCAAGCCACGTTCTCTCGATGTACGCCATCCAGCGTACTAGAGGCGCGGACTAGTGGCTTGGCGATGTAACTCTGCGAACGCCTGGGAGACGTGCTGAGGCGGCAGACAGGAAAGTGACATTACTTTTCGGCAATAATGTCTCACGGTGCCATTGGTTCGGTAGGCCACCTGCAACCCAGCCTCTTGAAGGTGCCTCATCAGTGCTTGCCGGAAATGGAAAGAACATCCACGAATGTGCATGTCTGGCAGAACCGACTTGCAGGCGCTCCAGATCGCCTTCTCGAAGTCAGTGACAACTGATTGGAGTCGAGGGGCAGTTGGCATAAGCTGTAGAATACGGCGTAGCACCAGCTTGTAGTCGCTCTTTCGGCGTCGGCTCATCAGGACATACAATAGTGGCAGTTGCTTGGCATTGTCGTTAGATTTTAGGAAGGCGTGAATGGTAAACAGCTGATAAAATGGTTCTTTAACAACGTAAAACGTTCCATCCATGAACCAGGTTTTTGCAGCAGCGAGATGCCGGATGCCAGCCTCGGAGTACACGATAATGTGTCGGTGTCCATTTGCACGGACGTCGCTTAGGCGCAAATGCAGAGGCACAGCTGCTTTTTGGATGTCAAAGTCCAAATTGACTGGTTCTTCCGGCCAAGCCGCTTGCCGCGCTCGTCGGCCCATCCGCTCCAAATTTCTTGGGTTGGGCAAGCTTGGAGCTTCAGCTACATGCATATATGTCATGCCACCTCTCAGCCCCATAGAAAAATATTTTGCTGTATATATAATTGTAAAACCAAGCAGTTATTTTATGCGCGATAAAACCAAGCAGTTATTTTATGCGCGACGGATAGCTAAATGCACAGGCATTGAATTGTTGATTCTCATCGAATGACGAAATATAACTTACAGATGTACAGCCCTTTAGGCTTCAACTCATTTTAAGGACTGCTTAAATGTACTGAAAATTACGGACAGAACTCTTTATGTTCCATTTTCTACTATTAGTAGTCCATGTAGCATTATTATGTTCATCTGTGTTGTAAATATTGTATAAGTTGAATTCGTGCCATAGCGTCGTTGTTTAGAAAGTTAACAAAACTGAAAAAGTTGTGCCAAAAGAAGTTCCTTGACAAACAAACAATACCATAAAGCCGCTTAATAAGTATGTGGGCCGAAATGGTTTGAGGCCGAAACGGCTTTTGGCCGAAACGGCTATGGCCGAAACGGCTTTTGGTCGAAACGGCTATGGCCGAAACTGCGTATGGCCGAAACGACCGGAATTCTGTTACGGACATGTATCTTGGAATTCATATTATAGCTTTTATAGCTAGCTAATTATAATATTATGTGTTTTTGCATATCATTATTAATCAATGCCGTATTACATGTAAATTATGAGTAAAAATCATTGTAGCTTTATTAAAAAAATGCTGTTATGCACTGACAATACTATGGCTTAGTTTTGAATATTGAATCATATAATTTTATGTTATTTTCATTGGAACAGAAGGACAGACACGTAGACCTAGTGAGACTAAGTTAAACCTTCCATGGACAAGGGAATTGGGCCTTGGTAGGCCTACATAGTCCTAGCTATAGGCATAGTATTTTGTTCTTGGTTCTTATAACCAGTATTGCTTTATAAAGAAAATAGGCCTCTATACTTTTATGTCTAGCAAGTCCTTAGGGCTAGGACTAGGTTGACTCTTGCAATTTAGCAAAATGTCCTATTCCTAAGCAGCATTCCAAATTCCCTATGTGGGGTCATCCCATGATAGGGAAGCCATTCCATAGAAAGTGGTTGTAGATAAGATAAAACAAAATTGTATTCTTTTATGATCTCAGCACCCTCAAAAACATATATAGGCCTAGACAGATTTATGTGCCTACTAAACTGGAACTATTCTATATGATCCTTTATATTTTTGGGATAAAGTTCAAGAAGCCCTATATTTTAATTAGTGCCAACACTTAGGCCTGAAATATATGTCATAGCACAAGCAGAAGGAGCAAAACAATACCTAAAACATCAACATTGTTGAAGTCTATTAGATAGATAGATAGATAGATAGATAGCAGGAATAAGACAAATTATTTCTACGGTACAGTGGGGATAAGCTCAATAGGCCTTATAGATAGGGTAATGTATCATCAACCAAACAAGAATATGTATTTTTTTAACTTCAAACCTAAGCTACAGATTTTCTATCTAAGATATGATGATAAATCAAAAGCCAAGTTATAGAAAACATTTACATCTTTCTAAAAAGTATCTGCTTTTGCTATTTTATCAAATAGAAAAAAAAGTTATTCCTGCTTTTTATCTAAAACCAAACAATGATTTTCATGTAGGCCTATCTTCTAACCAAACAGAGAATTTGATGTTTGGTTTTAAAATTTGAGTGAGTGGTTTAATCTTATTTTAAGGGGTGAACTATCATGAATTATGTAATTTGAAAGCATTTTTCATGCTCTATAAATAACTACATATATGGTCATTTATTTGGCAAGCAACCATATACAATCTTCGTCTAAAGTACATACTGAAAAAATGGTATTAAAAAGTATGCTTTTGCAATAAAAATTTCTACTGAAACAACAATATCTTTCTTTCCTCTTAATGCTTCATTGCAAATCATGCCTCAGCTTGTAGATAATTTCTTCCACTTTCAAATTAGTTGTTCTGTGAAACACAATAGCTTGTTTCTGTCTTGCACGAGACCAAGGAAGAAGTCAAAATTCTTGTTTGGTTTTGAAGATACACTGTTCGGTTGATGATACATTACCCTAACTAGCTAGCTTTATAGATAAATAGCTAGGCCTAGCTATTTTTAGTAGGCCCTAATAAAAAGTGACATAGCATACTTTATGTAATTCATGAAAAACTTAGATTATCAGGGCTATCCCAAAAAAAGAAGTGGTTATTGGTATAGTAAACAGGCAAATAAGAAACTGAGTCTGAGCTATTTGTCTAGGTATTAGATAATCAGCCTTTTAGTAATGGCAGTGCTTATCCCCACAGTTACAGTAGAAATAATTTTTGTCTTATTCCTATGGTACCATGGGAATAATTTCCTGCTTATCCTCATGGCATACTAACGAGATAGCTGTCCTATCTTCAACATATCTTTCTATCTATCTTATCTATCTTGAAAATTAGAGAGTCACATACTATTTCTAGTGCTCAATGCCAAGTCCCAAAAACTACACTAAAGGTTGCATTGAAGTACTACAAAGTCATTTATGTGTGCTACAATAGTGGCACACATGTTTCTGAATCAAAAGGTGTTTGGCCTAATCATGGGTAAATTTATTATTTTATTTATTGAATTCTTGTATTTTTAACTTAAATGTATTGGGCCTAGCAGATATCTGTGCGGATAAGCAGGAAATTATTCTCACAGTAGGGCCTACCGTAGGAATAAGACAAATTATTTCTACGGTACAGTGGGGATAAGCACTGCCTTTAGTAATCAGTCATTTGTTGAATAGAAACATTTATTCATGCTTAGTATAGTTCTATGTCAATAGTTAATCTGAAATGATATCCACTAGGCCTATAAAAGGAAAAACAAAGTAAATTCCATACCCTAGCATGCCTTTATGTATGTATAATTCTTATAGTTACCAGATAGCAATGTATATTATTTATCTAGTAACCATGTAAACCAGATGCTTACAAAGACATGGTTACCAGACCAATAACACATAGTTATGTAACCAGTCTTGTAACCAGACAAATAACCAAGCTTCTTTTTTGCCCAATTACTGGACCAATAATCATTTCTATCCAAAAGAGTTTTGCTGTTATGGTTAAATATTTTTAGTACAGTTTAGCAACTAGGCAATATGTTATTCCAATACATAATTCAGCTATATGCATATAGCCAAAAGTACCATTAGTTTTAAAGCAAATGCAGTCTTAGAAAGCTAGAAGACTTGAGTTTTTTCTTGTTCTTAAATTTATTTTATTAGGAAATAGATTCATAACAAGCTTGGAAAAGTTCTAAAAGAAATTCTAAATCAATTGAAGAAGTTTATTAAGGTTCTTTGCATATCTATGCTATTCACCAAATTTGGCTCTCGTGACTTCTACAAATTTCCTAAATTGAACTCAGAGATTCTGTTTTGACTATTGTTAAAGTTTCAAGACTTTTCTTTTAACTGTGAATGCACTTATACTGTTGATCAAAACTTACTTCAGGGATATCCCTTCTGTGTTTTGGAAATATCTATTAAAATATTTTTTTCATATAAAAATAGTAATGAATGCACATTGTTTTATTGAAAAAGTATATAGTTTCTAGATGGTACCATAGTATTTTGGATATGCTACCAATTACATTTTCATTGAAATCATTGTTAAAGAGAGGTTTAAAGTGGGATTAAACTTGGTTTGTTGTTGTTAAAATGTCTTCTCTTAGTATATGTTGCAAAAATATGTTTATTAGCCCAAAATTAAGATTTGGGTATTAAAGGGTGTGCTATAGAACTCATAAGATCTTGATAACATTGATCCTAAGCTCCTATCTTGAAAGTGTAAATTAAAATCCTTAATAATGATCTTAAGAATATATCAGCTTTATAGTCTCGTCTCTTGAAATCATAAACTGTGGCTATTAGAAATGCAACTATAACTATAAAAAATTTAAAATGAGTCTAGTTTAGGTATAGCAAAGTATGATTCAACATGAAATCGATGTAATCAATAGCTAATTATATAATTTTTCAAAATATATTAAAATGTGATATTAAAAATGAAAATTATGCCACTCATAAGTTAATTCCATGCATATTTTCTGATCTAGTTTCACAGTTTGCTACCTTCACTATAGATTTTTTAATTGATTATGTTTAGTTGGAAAAAGTAAACTTTCATGTAAAAATTACTATTGTTTTCCAGAAATTTCCACGAGACCATCAAATATCCCACTGTAAACCTAGGTAAAAAATTCAATGCCTGCTCTGATGGCTGCATCAGCAGCTGTGAACAATCCAAGACCATTGATAGCAACTTTACTGGCTCTCATTAGCCTACCCTGCTTACAAATTGGCCTAGTTTATAAGAGACTTTGGTACAGCGATCTCAATCGGGCTATGCAACAGCAAATGCTAAACTGCAGCTGCCGTTGCTACGATGGCTTCTTAGAGGGCCGGACTTATTATAGTCAGGGCCGGCCGAATTTCTATTCTAGTGCCTATCGCTATGTCTATATTAATGGCGAGCCGCAGAGTGCCTTACTTCTGGCCCTGCTAGCCTGCAGTGTGTTGCTGTTGCATCGAGCTGCCGATGCGATCTGGCGACTGCCTTCATGGCGACTCGGCATCATCGCTGCTCTGATCGCCAATTTGCTAATGGCCTACGACTTGTTTTGGTCCACGTTTCAGGTATGTTTGCCTTTGTTTTGTTAAACATTTATATGGATTATTTGGGTTTTTAACAGCGTCATTTTAGAGGGTAATGACCAATCGATCCTAAAAGGGTAATGACCAATCGATCCTAGGAGGGTAATGACCAATCGATCCTAGGAGGGTAATGACCAATCGATCCTAGGAGGGTAATGACCAATCGATCCTAGGAGGGTAATGACCAATCGATCCTAGGAGGGTAATGACCAATCGATCCTAGGAGGGTAATGACCAATCGATCCTAGGAGGGTAATGACCAATCGATCCTAGGAGGGTAATGACCAATCGATCCTAGGAGGGTAATGACCAATCGATCCTAAAAGGGTAATGACCAATCGATCCTAGGAGGGTAATGACCAATCGATCCTAGGAGGGTAATGACCTATCGATCCTTAATCTAATGACCAACTAGACCAATCGATCCTAGGAGGGTAATAACCAACTAGACCAATCGATCCTAGGAGGTCAATGACCAACTAGACCAATCGATCCTAGGAGGTCAATGACCAACTAGACCAATCGATCCTAGGAGGGTAATGACCAACTAGACCAATCGATCCTAGGAGGGTAATGACCAACTAGACCAATCGATCCTAGGAGGGTAATGACCAACTAGACCAATCGATCCTAGGAGGGTAATGACCAAGTAGACCAATCGATCCTAGGAGGGTAATGACCAAGTAGACCAATCGATCCTAGGAGGGTAATGACCAACTAGACCAATCGATCCCAGGAGGGTAATGACCAACTAGACCAATCAATCCTAGGAGGTCAATGACCAACTAGACCAATCGATCCTAGGAGGGTAATGACCAACTAGACCAATCGATCCTAGGAGGGTAATGACCAACTAGACCAATCGATCCTAGGAGGTCAATGACCAACTAGACCAATCGATCCTAGGAGGGTAATGACCAAGTAGGTTCAACTCATCTCCCCGCAGTCCATCAATGCGAGTCGACCGTCTGCTTCTCTGCACTACGCCGTGTTTTACAGTCTGCAGGCACTTCTATGCTGGGCTCTAATCTATTTGAGCTGCAATTTGCAAGCTCCTCAACCTTTGCCACTAAATTGGGCCGCATTGCTTACCTGCGGCCCGCTATTAATTAAGGCTACAAATTTGCTAACACTGTTGCAGTATGTTAGCCGGCATATAATGCTGCGAGATTATTGGATGACTATGTCGCATATTGTCATTCACTTAATCACCATATTCTGCTTGATTCGACTGCCTGCCGTCCAGTGGAAACAGGTATTAGCTAGTTCGCGACTACTGTGTTTAGATTGCGCTGCTATTGTCTGCATGTGGATTTTTAATATACTCACTTGATTATCGAATTGATAGTAAAGTGACACAGTTATCATTATTACTAGGTTTGTTAAAGTTAGTTTAGTCATAAATGGACTGATTTTAGTCATAATTAGTAACTGTCCAAAATAATTCCCATAAAAATAACCAAGAGTACTGAATAGGTCTAGTCCGCATAAAAGACTGCCCAAAGGGTCTAGTTAATCAAAAAGACTGCTCAAAGGGTCTAGTTGATCAAAAAGACTGCTCAAAGGGTCTAGTTAATCAAAAATACTGCTCAAAGGGTCTAGTTAATCAAAAAGACTGCTCAAAGGGTCTAGTTGATCAAAAAGACTGCTCAAAGGGTCTAGGTAATCAAAAAGACTGCTCAAAGGGTCTAGTTAATCAAAAAGACTGCTCAAAGGGTCTAGTTAATCAAAAAGACTGCTCAAATGGTCTAGGTAATCAAAAAGACTGCTCAAAGGGTCTAGTTGATCAAAAAGACTGCTCAATGGGTCTAGTTAATCAAAAAGACTGCTCAAAGGGTCTAGTTAATGAAAAAGACTGCTCAAAGGGTCTAGGTAATCAAAAAGACTGCTCAAAGGGTCTAGTTGATCAAAAAGACTGCTCAAAGGGTCTAGTTAATCAAAAAGACTGCTCAAAGGGTCTAGGTAATCAAAAAGACTGCTCAAAGGGTCTAGTTAATCAAAAAGACTGCTCAAAGGGTCTAGTTAATCAAAAAGACTGCTCAAAGGGTCTAGTTAATCAAAAAGACTGCTCAAAGGGTCTAGTTGATCAAAAAGACTGCTCAAAGGGTCTAGGTAATCAAAAAGACTGCTCAAAGGGTCTAGTTAATCAAAAAGACTGCTCAAAGGGTCTAGTTAATCAAAAAGACTGCTCAAAGGGTCTAGTTAATCAAAAAGACTGCTCAAAAGGTCTAGTTAATCAAAGAGACTGCTCAAAGGGTCTAGTTAATCAAAAAGACTGCTCAAAGGGTCTAGTTAATCAAAAAGACTGCTCAAAGGGTCTAGTTAATCAAAAAGACTGCTCAAAGGGTCTAGTTAATCAAAGAGACTGCTCAAAGGGTCTAGTTAATCAAAAAGACTGCTCAGAGGGTCTAGTTAATCAAAAAGACTGCTCAAAGGGTCTAGTTAATCAAAAAGACTGCTCAAAAAGTCCAGTACATCAATAGTCCTTCTCAATATCAGAATCAATTGTTTTAAGATTGGATTTTACTAAGTATTGTTCATTTAATAGAAATACTTTTTTGTATTACTATGTTATTTTAGTCCTTTTTGCACTAAAAATTTCATTGAGAAGAGAGGCACAGACAACTGCAATATACAGATGCACATGGATAAATATGATATCCAATAAATTCCACATTTTGTGTAAAGATTTTCTTTTAGCGACATAAATTTTCTTTTTTAACATTTTTTCTTCACTGGCAATCATAGTTTATTATCATTATGTGTTTTTTCTTTACTTGCAATATAATGCTCACTCTCTTGTACTCTCTAACTAACTATAATAGTCTCTGCTATGAGTTTCCTGTTTTACCGATATTACAGTCAATTATTGATATTTTACGACAGTTTTCGAGCTGTATATTGTAATCCTAGCTGCTTATCACAATAATTCCAATATAATTTAAGCTCGTAATTAACTGCTTTTACATCACAGATCTGTTGTGCGTGCTCAACCCTCCCTCTTATCGCTATTATCGCTAATGTACACTGGCCAATTTTAATCTCTTCCCTCACCAGCGTGGCTAACGTACACTAGCCCATTTCAAACTCTTCCCTCACCAGTGTGGCTAATGTACACTAGCCCATTTCAAACTCTTCCGTCACCATCATGGCTATGTACACTAGCCCATTCCCTCACCAGTGTGGCTAATGTACATTAGCCCATTTCAACCTCTTCCGTCACCATCATGGCTATGTACACTAGCCCATTCCCTCACCATCATGGCTATGTACACTAGCCCATTTCAACCTCTTCCCTCACCAGCATGGCTATGTACACTAGCCCATTTCAACCTCTTCCCTCACCATCATGGCTATGTACACTAGCCCATTTCAACCTCTTCCCTCACCATCATGGCTATGTACACTAGCCCATTCCCTCACCATCATGGCTATGTACACTAGCCCATTCCCTCACCATCATGGCTATGTACACTAGCCCATTTCAACCTCTTCCCTCACCATCATGGCTATGTACACTAGCCCATTCCCTCACCATCATGGCTATGTACACTAGCCCATTTCAACCTCTTCCCTCACCATCATGGCTAATGTACACTAGCCCATTTCAACCTCTTCCCTCACCATCATGGCTATGTACACTAGCCCATTTCAACCTCTTCCCTCACCATCATGGCTAATGTACACTAGCCCATTTCAACCTCTTCCCTCACCAGCATGGCTATGTACACTAGCCCATTCCCTCACCAGTGTGGCTAATGTACATTAGCCCATTTCAACCTCTTCCGTCACCATCATGGCTATGTACACTAGCCCATTCCCTCACCAGTGTGGCTAATGTACATTAGCCCATTTCAACCTCTTCCGTCACCATCATGGCTATGTACACTAGCCCATTCCCTCACCATCATGGCTAATGTACACTAGCCCATTTCAACCTCTTCCCTCACCAGCATGGCTATGTACACTAGCCCATTTCAACCTCTTCCCTCACCAGCATGGCTATGTACACTAGCCCATTTCAACCTCTTCCCTCACCAGCTTGGCTAATGTGCACTAGCCCATCGCTCAAGTACACAGAACTTTGCAAAAAGTACACTTCAAATAGCTTTTTTGCTCTCATCTGATCCTCATTAGCTATCAACCAGTTTTTTATAAACTAATTGTGCTTGGCAATCTATCTATCAAACATGAGCATTAAGGTACCGTGCGATGCTTCCGCTTTGGCTTTTGTTACTTAAAATTTATTTGGCTCTATTTTTCTCGGTTATTAAACTGAAGGAAAGGTTTATTAAATTATTTAACCTAATAATTTTTGTTGCTATTCTTTTGTCAAGCTCAACAAGCAATAATTATATTTTTAAACTTTTATTTTTATCTAGGATTAGCTGAATCCCAGATGCGATTCGGTTATGCAAATTAACTGCGAATCCTATCTATTTGAGAACTTTAAATCCTACTAGTGCAGATTAAACCCTGAATCCTACCCGTGCAGATTAAACCCTGAATCCTACCCGTACAGATTAAACCCTGAATCCTACCCGTACAGATTAAACCCCGAATCCTACCCGTACAGAATAAGCCCTGAATCCTACCCGGACAGATTAAACCCCGAATCCTACCCGTGCAGATTAAACCCTGAATCCTACCCATGCAGATTAAACCCTGAATCCTACCCGTACAGATTAAACCCCGAATCCTACCCGTGCAGATTAAACCCTGAATCCTACCCGTACAGATTAAACCCTGAATCCTACCCGTACAGATTAAACCCCGAATCCTACCCGTACAGATTAAACCCTGAATCCTACCCGTACAGAATAAACCCTGAATCCTACCCGTACAGAATAAACCCTGAATCCTACGCGTACAGATTAAACCCCGAATCCTACCCGTTCAGATTAAACCCCGAATCCTACCCGTACAGATTAAACCCCGAATCCTACCCGTACAGAATAAGCCCTGAATCCTACCCGTACAGATTAAACCCCGAATCCTACCCGTACAGATTAAGCCCTGAATCCTACCCGTACAGATTAAACCCTGAATCCTACCCGTACAGATTAAGCCCTAAATCCTACCCGTACAGATTAAGCCCTGAATCCTACCCGTACAGATTAAGCCCTGAATCCTACCCGTGCAGATTAAACCCTGAATCCTACCCGTGCAGATTAAACCCTGAATCCTACCCGTACAGATTAAACCCTGAATCCTACCCGTGCAAATTAAACCCTGAATCCTACCCGTGCAGATTAAACCCTGAATCCTACCCGTGCAGATTAAACCCCGAATCCTACCCGTACAGATTAAACCCTGAATCCTACCCGTGCAGATTAAACCCTGAATCCTACCCGTGCAGATTAAACCCTGAATCCTACCCGTGCAGATTAAACCCTGAATCCTACCCGTACAGATTAAACCCTGAATCCTACCCGTACAGATTAAACCCTGAATCCTACCCGTACAGAATAAGCCCTGAATCCTACCCGGACAGAATAAACCCTGAATCCTACCCGTACAGATTAAACCCCGAATCCTACCCGTACAGATTAACCGTTAATCGTGTTGTACTGCTCAGCTGGAAATGTTATGAAGGCAATATTGGTGTACAAAACTGCCAGTCTTAGACAAAAAGGTATATTATTTTCTTAATTCTCGCTGCAATTTATTTAGATTTGTTTCATGCTTTGTTTTTGGGAATGCAGGAGCCTGTTGGCTTTTGGTTGGTTTAAAATCGGTATCGCATTATATTTTTCTTAGCTTATGAAGAAAAGACTAGTTATTTAATGTGTTTAGTTTTTTTTCAATTTTCTATGGTTGTTCTCTCTGCCACATTCTCTCCATCCTAAGTAGTTATTTTGTATTCCCGAGTCAGTATAAATTGATCACCATGCAGTTCAGAAGCTTGTAGTGCTGTCTTTTTTGTTATCAATTAGCTGCATTTCGTAATATCACTTACTAGTTCTAGTTATTAGCTTTTGATGTTGAGTTAATTAAGAAAGTTTGTCATAAAAACGATTTGCTGCTTTAGCTTTGTTTTTTTATTGCATCGTTTCTTAGGCTCGCTTAATCAGTCGTTATGTAATTATTTCCTAGAAAGTAAACGATTGATTGGAGGCGAATAAAATCGATTCCACTGATTCCAATGTAACTAAACCATGGCCTGTGGGCAGTGGCACATCATTTGGTGACACCAGACCCGCAACTAGCGAGGAGGCAATTCTGCCCATTTCGCTGACTCCTGAGCACACACGCACACAGATACTGTAAGCAGGCACTCGCTCATACAGGTGTGTACATCTGCCCTGACTTTCTCATTGTCAGGCAGTGTACACTCTCACTGTGCCGTAGATTGCACGACAAGCCTCAAAGCCTTCTCTCCGCGGCTGCGCCCCGAACGGCCTCGCCGCGGAATCGAGCTCAGGGACCTTGGTGCGAGAACTCGGTAAACGCGTTAGACCGCTCTGCCACTCACTCCCTGATTCATAGAAAGTGCGCACCAAATGACCACATGATATCGATTTCTTAACGGGTGAGATTATCCCAGCTTTATTTTTATTTGCCAATTTCAGCTCCATGATACCGCAACAGAAATCTGTAGCATACCCGCCAGCTTAGATTGTACATCGAAAAGAAAATTATATTGATATACGCTGAATGAAGTCCGGTTTGTGCAGCCCCAATCATTTATTTTGTCGCCAGAGCAGCAGCAACACCAGGGCATCTTCCAAAGAGTGCGATAAGGCTAAACAACAGCAGCAGCAGCAGCAAGGTTCAGCACGCCCCTTAGCGTCTAGCAAATCATTATTGAATAATAAGCAACACTTTATTGGTTGCGGAAAATTTAACGAGGATTGCGAACACGACATGATAACACCGAGTAGAGTGGAATTCTTTGTACCAGCTGGCAGACGCTTTGCACAATGCGGACATTCTCAGCGACCCGAGGCTCTTGCCGAGCTAAGCGATTTCAATCAGCAGCAGCAGCAGCAGCAGCAGCAGAATCCATTGTTGTTTGCTCTTCGAAGTATCGATCTTAATGAATCCGATCAGCATCAAAATCTTCATTTTAGACAGGCCCAGCAACAACAGCTGATTCAGCAGCAGCAGCAGCAGCAGCAGCAATTCCAGAGTGACAACTGGCGCATCTCAGGCAACGACGAGCTTTACTGGACCGATTGCGTCACAGTGTGGAGTCGTCACGGCCAGCCTGTTCAGTGCTTCACCGCTCTGTCGCCAGTGTTAGCCGCTGATTTTGTTAGTTTCCCATTGCGCACGGAACCATTTGCCGCATTCGATTTGGCTAGTTATACATTCTATGGCAAGCAGACGGCTGCGCAGCCAATCAGAGCGTCGACAGGCCCCGCTAATCCTCAGTTGAAGGGTGTCGCTATGCTAGAAAGCGATTGCGTCACATTCTTGTCTAGCAACGGCGCCGAGCACAAGACTCGGATACCGTTTCCATGCCAACGTGTGTTTGTACACGCTGAAGGCCTGCTATTAGAGCGACAGGTCGGCTCGGCTGCCACCGCCCACACTGAAGATCCAGCCCTTCCGGCTCTGTTCTCTTTATCACATCCGTTGGACGATGTAACACCTGTTCTGCGAATGCAGCAGCAGCAGCAGACTATTATTCTAGGGCCTAATCCTGGCTATTGCGCCACTAACTACTTCACGGCCAGTTGCGGCACGATTATTCACGTGTGCCAAAGGACCGACGCAGTGTTTGCTCTTCAGCAGCAGAATGTACTCTGTCTATACAAACTGAGATGCATTACTGATGCTGAGCTTACCTCTTGGCATAGGTGAGTCACTTGCTAGTACCAGTGGCATCACTAGCCCTTATCCTAGTGGAGCTACTAATCCCTTTAGTTTCTGAATTTGATCTACTGATTCCATAATCCCTTAGTTACTGAAGTTGATCTACTGATTGCCTAATCCCTTAGTTACTGAAGTTGATCTACTGATTCCCTAATCCCTTAGTTACTGAAGTTGATCTACTGATTGCCTAATCCCCTAGTTACTGAAGTTGATCTACTGGTTTCCTAATCCCTTAGTTACTGAAGTTGATCTACTGATTTCCTAATCCCTTAGTTACGGAAGTTGGGCTACTGATTGCATAATCCCTTAGTTACGGAAGTTGAGCTACTGGTTTCCTAATCCCTTAGTTACTGAAGTTAGTTACTTAAACTAATGATCGCCTTCTCGCCTAGTTACAAAATTTTGGGTTTTTATATTTCACTTCCTGTGTTTAGTTATCTAAAAGTACATTTATTATTTAATCAGGCAAGTGAGAGCTCAATACCTGATGATGAGCACACTGGCCGCGGCGGCAACAGCGACTGTTCCAGCGGTTGCTACGGCAGC
This sequence comes from Macrostomum hystrix, assembly GCA_950097015.1. Classification (NCBI taxonomy): domain Eukaryota; kingdom Metazoa; phylum Platyhelminthes; family Macrostomidae; genus Macrostomum; species Macrostomum hystrix. The sequence goes on along the minus strand of CATNEN010000039.1, from coordinate 11,582,802 downwards.
TTGCACCGGCCTATTTGACACGCCCAGTGCTAGACTTCTGTCATCTATTCAGCAGCAGCCGCAGCAGCCATTGTCGGCTATACCGAAGCATCTTCTGCCGGATTCTCAGCGCCTGTCTCTGTCTCCTGGTGCTCTTAACCGAGCCTATGGCACAACTCAACAGCAGCAGCAGCAGCAGCAGCAGCACACAACTTCGCCATTGTTCACTTCAACTCCCAGTCGTATTGTTGGCGGCATGCTAACAACGCCGCTGCGTGTTCAACTGCACACTCAACAGGCCCAGCAGCAGCAGCAGCAGCAAATTCTTCAGCAACAGTTGCAGCAGCTGCAGCAGCAGCAGGCGCAACAGAATCAATCTTTAACGTCGCTGCTTGCTAATACTCAGCCGGGACAATTGGATCAGGCGCAGGAGTGTAGCCCATTGCAGCCTAGACTGGTGCTGGAACTACTGTGGACTTCAGCTGGCCTTGATCTGCTACCTCAGCAGCAGCAGCAGCAGCAGCAGCAGCAGCAGCAGCAGCAATCGCCAATTCTAGGCCGAACATTCATAGCGGACGATGCCACCGGAAATTATCGCTACGCCTGCTATCTGTTGCCCAGACAGCGCGAGTTGCGCTTTCTCCGTCTCCTCGGCACAATGACCGGCGCCGCTGGCTGGTCAGTAGGTGGCGGTGCTGGAGATCAGGTCAGTGGTTCGATTCCTGCAAAGTTCAATTATTCAAGCCGGGAGGCTTCTAATGCGATTAACCCATTCAAATCCGCTGGTCAGCCAGGCTGACCATATACATTTTCTGGGCAGCCGACAGTCTATGGCACTTGCGGCTTATCTGCCCCGTGCACAAGCAGCACTCAGTGAAAATCCGCATGGTCAGCCAGGCTGACCATAGTTTTCAAAAGCTAAAACGTCATTCCTGATTTGTTCTGTTTGCGATACCTATCATATCTTGCATCGGTAGATGTAACAAAATCAAAGTAATGCGGAACAGTGACTATGGGCGTAAATCCTCCAGCGAAAAAGTCGTACGAAGAGTGGCAGTAAAATACGGATTGGGTTAATTTACTTGCAAAATAAAGAAAACTGTGAATGGAACGACGTGGAACAGACTAGAGACCTTGAAATCATTCAGAAAGAATTATCCGATCTGCGAGTAGACAATAATTTTTGCTAGGTTGACGCGAGTCTGCTTAAGAAACAAGCTACGAATTCATCACAAAACATGGGCTGAAAAGTCGCGGAGAATAAAAATATAATTGAACAGGAACAGTACAGTAATTAAACTTACAGATAGATGGAAGTGATATAAATGACCGGCATCAAAAATTTCCTATCGAAGCAGTCATAATTCATTTTTAGTTTAAACTCTTGTGTGAATATACAAGAGTAGAGATTTAGTAAAAGGGGATTTAACACAAAACATAAAGATTAAAGATGCACGAGCAAGTATAGTTGGCATGTATGTACTTCAAACTGTGAAATATTGTTGCCTTTAACAATTTTTTGTTTACCCTCCCATTATAAAAACAGATCCCTAGATGTTTTTTTAAACAGGGAATTCAATCAGCAGTTCATCACCATGGTCGAGTCACCCAGATCGAAGCTCAGCTGTGCCATTGACGAAAGCATTCGGGGACACAGAGGCCAGGCTGACCGGGGCACTCATGGCAGCTGAAGACAGTGCGCTTGCTTCTGCCGTTTTGATAGCAAACTCTACAGCGACGAGCGGGACGCTGGTTTCCAGGCGTAGCAGCCAGCTTGAAGGGAAGATGCGAGCCAGCAGGCCCAGCAGCTGCATGCGCAGGGCGAAAGCACCGCTTCTTGCCTGGCCCAGTGCTGTCGATGAGGACAACAACCAGCTGCTCCACAAACTGCAAAAACTTGCGTGTGCCGCCTGACAGGTGGTAAATGATCCACGAATTGTGCGCCAGCTGCAGCAGGAAATGAATACCGAGCTTCTGGTGCCAGCGGTACATCTTCCTGGTCGGATGGTATGGCTGAAGTGCAGAGTCCAGTCTGTCGACACCGCCCATTGACTTTGAGTAATCAATCACTGTCTCTGGCTTGCGGATCACTTCTACCTGGCCTCCTTTTCGAACTCGTTGACGCTCAATGCTCTTTGCTGTTCCGAACGTATCGATGAGGTACAGAGTTTTAACCCCGCTTGCCTTCCGGTCCGATACTTTGACAGCCAGGACATCGCCGCTACGCATGTAGCGATGTGATGGAGCCGGTGTTGGCAGTTGGAAGAGCTCCGGCGGGATGCCTCGGTTGCAGCGAATGGTTCCAGTCAGCAGAGTGTTGTGCTCAAGGAGGAACATTGCTAAGCGATAAGAACAAAAAAAGCTGTCAACGAATATTCGATGAACAAGATAGAACAGGTCTTTGGAAAGCTCAGCGACGATGCGCTCGCTAATGGACAGACTGTGGCCACTGAACTCTGAGCCGAATTTGTTGTTTTCTTCAGATGTTGAGTGGACTAGGACATTCCACAGGTAGCCGGTTTTCGAGTCGCACAGGCAGTAGGTCTTTATACCATACCTAGCACGCTTGGTCGGGATATACTGCTTAAATGCCAGTCTGCCTTTGTGATGAACTAGTTCATCATCAACTGCGATATCCCTGTCCGGCATAAAGTTGCTCTGACATGCTTGCCGAAAGCTGTTAAGAAATGGCCGGATTTTGTGCAGTGGATCTGTAGCGTCGGCATCGCGGCAATCATAGAACCTCAGATATGAAAGAATCTGCTGAAATCGGTTCCGTGACAGGCAGCTTTCGCTTTGGAACAACTGGCTGTCGTGGAATCTGCTGGTAGCCCAGTAGCTCTGGATTTCAGGCTTTCGCACAATTCCCATATAGAAAATGATGGCAAAGTGTCTTTTTTATTTCAGCTGCTGAGCAGTCTTTCCAATCCGCCAGACCAGGCGGCAATGGCTGGTTATCAGTTTCTCTGCGCTCTTCGAAGCGTCGCAGTTCCTCCCAAGCCCGACCATTGGTGTTCTCCTTTAGCTGATTAATCATGTCCTCCGTAATGAACTTTTCAAAATAGTTCAGCGCACTGCAGGGATCTGTCACGCCATTCGTAACGCCAGATGACCCGAGAAACTCAGGCAGTACTCCAGATCGTTCGTCAGCTTCATCGTTTACGATCCTCCAAGCAGGTCCATTCTCATCAGCCTTATCGTTGTCCTCCTCACTGTTACTCTCGATGGCTAACTCTTGGCTCGATGCTGAACTGCTTGAGTCGCTAAACGATTCGTCGCTGGTAATAAGTTGGTCCATGCCACTCAAGTAGACAGTTTTTCACACAAGCACAGTGAGCTTGGAGGGGGCAGAGAAAGAGTGCAGTGAAGGAAAACTGCTTACTGTACATATATAGGGCTGGAAGGTTTAGGACATAGACGCTTTGCGTTACAGCCACCCACCCATTCGTCTAAGGAATAAAAAATCGATGCGCAAGAACTGCATAGAATTCGCTTCGGATTTTAATGGAGTGAAGCAAGACCACACGCCAAGGATGAAATAGTCTATGGTCAGCCATGCTGACCATACGGATTTTCACGGAGTGCAGTAAAAAGTCTCGGTATGGAAGAGGTTAATCCCCTGACAATGAAATAATCTGAAATGAAAGTATTTTTAACCAAATCAAGTTAAAGTAAGTATAAATCCTCGCTGAAATCGGTTGAAATACCCACTCAAATCAGTTAAAATCCCAACCGAAATCAGTTGAAATCCCTACCGAAATCAGTTGAAATCCCAACCGAAATCAGTTGAAATCCCAACCGAAATCAGTTAAAATCCCAACCGAAATCAGTTGAAATCCCAACCGAAATCAGTTGAAATCCCAACCGAAATCAGTTAAAATCCCAACCGAAATCAGTTGAAATCCCAACCGAAATCAGTTGAAATCCCAACCGAAATCAGTTGAAATCCCAACCGAAATCAGTTAAAATCCCAACCGAAATCAGATGAAATCCCAACCGAAATCAGTTAAAATCCCAACCGAAATCAGTTAAAATCCCAACCGAAATCAGTTGAAATCCCAACCGAAATAAGTTAAAATCCCAACCGAAATCAGATGAAATCCCAACCGAAATCAGTTGAAATCCCAACCGAAATCAGTTAAAATCCCAACCGAAATCAGATGAAATCCCAACCGTAATCATTGCTCTTCCATTCCATGAATCATTCCGCAGTCATCTCTGCCAGCATTAGATGCCATCTGGATTCCAAACCAGAGTCTAATTGTCATTTTGGAGCCGTCCAATGGTCGCGAGCTCACACTCTGCTCAGGGCCGCATCGAATGTGCCGTCTCGCCCTGCCTGAGTTCGATCTGCCGCCGCCGCCTCCGCCGCCGCCGTCGCCACCGCCGACGTCGGCTCTGTCGCAGCTCTCCGCGGCTGGCGGGCCTATGCGAGTACCTCGACCGTCTAGTCATCAGGCGCGCCTGTTCAATAACGCAACTAGTCATACTACTGCATCGGCTAGTAGTAACTTAGGCAACGCCAGTTCTAGTCGCGGCCTAAGAGACGCCTCGCTAAGCTCATTCAACCTGCAATTATCCGACGGCACAATGCGCCGAGTCTGCCTGCCGCCAATGCGCGTAGGCGAACTAGTCGGCCGTTGTCTGGATTCGTTTCAACGCCTACTGCCAGCCGATGCCTATCTGGGCCTGTTGAGGCGCTGGTATTCAGCCAGTTATTCGCCCGGGGCTAGCGACGGCGGCGTCACAACCGAATGGCAAAGATTTGCCGATGTTCTCTGCGAAGCTCTGGATCTAGATTTTGCTAGCTTCGTCGTGGGTGTCAACGAAGATGACGATGCGGCTAAACGACCGCGCCAGGGCTCCGGCGATGCCGATTGGCAGCGCTTGCTGATGTCGGACGATCGTTGTAGCGACGCCATTGACGACGTACTGCAGCTGGCCGGTTGCAGCTGCGACCCCGCAACGTCATCGTCATCTTCGTCATCGACTGCTGCGCGATCCAGCAGGTCTAGGCCGGCCTCAGCGGCTGCCTACCTGCGAAGGCATTCAATTAGGGTTCTGCTGGCGCTTCACCTGGTCTACGAGGCTGAGAAATTGTCCGCTTCGGCTTGGCCTAGTTTGCCGCCTCTGGCTAAACTGCTGTGCGCCCTGGCTGCCAGACTGGGCTTGGACAGGTAAGAATTCTATGGTAATAACACTCGCATGCTGACAGTAGACCCTAGCAGCCAGGAGGCAGTTCTGTCCATTCCGCTGATTCCTGAGCACACGCTCACACAGGTGTGTACATCTGCCCTGACTTTCTCATCGTCAGGCAGTGTACACTCTCACTGTGCCTTGGAGGTTGGCCCTCAAGGGCGTGAATTGCACGACGAGTCCAGCCCGCAAGCCTTCTCTCGGCGGCTGCGCCCCAAATGAATGTACACTCTCACTGTACGTTTGAGGTTGGCCCTCAATAGGATCAACTGCATGACAAGCCGCCAAGCTAGAGACCTTGGTGCTAGAGACAAACGCGTTATCAGCTGACACTCATCCTCAACATTTTTCGTTTTTTTAATCTGCTTTGCTAATTAACCCTAATAATTTTGGTAGTTTATAGTTTCTTTTCGAAAAAATACTTTAATTTTTGAACGTTTTTTTCCGCTAGTTTTCCTATTAGTTAATTTTTACTTGAGAAGTAACGGAAGTAGGGGGTGAGTGGCAGAGCGGTTAACGCGTTCGCCTCGCGCACCAAGGTCCCTAAGTTCGATTCCACGGCGAGGCCACATTTATTTGGGGCGCAGCCGCGGAGAGAAGGCTTGGGGGCTTGTCGTGCAATTTATGCCCTTGAGGGCCAACCTCCAAGGCACAGTGAAGTGTACACTGCCTGACGATGAGAAAGTCAGGGCAGATGTACACACCTGTGTGAGCGTGTGTCTGCTTGCAGTACAGCACGTTCGCGTGTGTGCTCAGGAGTCAGCGAAATGGGCAGAATTGCCTCCTCGCTGGCTGCGGGTCTAGTGTCACCAAATGATGTGGCATTGCCCGCAGCTCTTCTGCAATTATTATTATTATTATTAACAGAATTATTGACTAACATTGTTTTTATCAGCAATCGCCCGTACTCTAAGATGGCCGTATTCCAATGATTGTTAGATACATTCGTCACTACGCTAGCGATTATCCAGAGGCCGCATCGGTGTCTGCACACATATCTCCGGCGCCTGACGCGACCAATTTGACGGCCGGCTTCGCCCAGGAAGCAGCCGAGGACCGCAAAGTCGCTGGCCTGCTAGCCTCGCTGTCCAGTAATCATCGGCCTCCGTCAATATTCGCTGAAATGTTGGACAGACTCCGCCTAGTTGGCGATCTGCAAAGTCGACACAAATATCAAAGAACTTTTCCTAGAGTTGATGGCGTCACAGACGACTGTCACCTGATGCTTGATTGCCTGGACGAACTGCTCGTCAATGTCGACCAGACAGACTCTAAAAAGGGCCGTTTTGTTCGCCTAGTTGAACTGCTGAGATCGCGCGGTTTTAAATCCGACGCTTTGGCCCGACTGCCGTATGGCATTGCCCTGCCACTGCTGGAGGCTCTGGACCGCTGCAGGCAGGGCTGCCCCCCTGCTTCGCTAGCTTCAGATCCGGCTACTTGCGAACTGTTGGGCCGAGTTGATTTAGCTGAACAGCTAGCCAGGATTAAACTGGCCGCAACAGCTGCCGTCCCCTCCGACACCTGGGATGTGGTTGGCGAGCGCGAGTTTCATCTAAGACAACGCGGCGTTGCTCTCGGTGGAATCGACGTCGCCTACCCCGCTGGCGGTGCCGGCTCCGGCGTTGTTGGCGCCGCTGCTGCCTCTGCCGCCGCTGCTGGCGCTGCCACTGCTGGATCAGTCGGCTCCACGGCGGGTTCTTCGGCAGCGCTTCAGGTGCGAATGATTTTGACATTATGCTCCTAATTCTCCTCACAAGTGCATCTATACCCTCTTCCCTGTCGATATTTGAGTCTCTCCCTGCCATTCTACCCCTCTCTTTTCCTACCCTGCCATTCTACCCCTCTCTTTCCCTACCCTGCCATTCTACCCCTCTCTTTCCCTACCCTGCCATTCTACCCCTCTCTTTCCCTACCCTGCCATTCTGCCCCTCTCCATTCCAAACCCTGCCATTCTACCTATCCCTCTCCATCCCTGACCTTGCCATTCTACCCCTCTCTTTCCCTACCCTGCCATTCTACCCCTCTCCATTCCTAACCCTGCCATTCTACCCCTCTCCATTCCTAACCCTGTCATTCTACCCCTCTCCATTCCTAACCCTGCCATTCTACCCCTCTCCATTCCTAACCCTGCCATTCTATCCCTCTCCATTCCAAACCCTGCCATTCTACCTACCCCTCTCCATCCCTAACCCTGCCATTCTACCCCACTCTTTCCCTACCCGCCATTCTACTCTTCTCCATCGCTAACCCTGCCATTCTACCTCTCTATTTCCCTACCCTGCGATTCTACCTCTCTCTTTCCCTACTTCCCTACCTGCCATTCTACCCCTTTCCTACCTTACACTGCCATTGTACCCGTCTCCCAACCTATTCCGCTATTTTCCCACTCTACTTCCATAGATTCCCCTATTCTTTGTTAGCTGTCTATGTTCAAACAATGCCAATGTCATGTCTGTCACAGGATGCTGCCGCTTCCGCCGAGTCAGTTTCCCAAGGCTGGCAGGCAAAGTACGCAGTGCTTCAGCTACTAGAACGCCATCCGGTTGTTGAACGCCTATTTCCTGACGATCTGCGAGTGCGCGAGGCCTACCGCATGCTGCAGACAGTTGATCGGGCCTACTTCGTGTCTAAGGCGGCCGCGGCTGCAGCGGCGCACCAGTTGTTGGAGGAAAATCAGGTCTAGTAACTTGCGCTATCCTTATCCCTCATTATATTTTACCCACAAGTGTACATTCGTCCCCCATAAATCTCTTACACATCAATGTACATTCGTCCCACATCAATGTACATTCGTCCCCACTAATCTCTTACCTATTAATGTACATTTGTCCCCACTAATCACTTATCTATTAATGTACATTTGTCCCCACTAATCACTTATCTATTAATGTACATTTGTCCCCACTAATCACTTATCTATTAATGTACATTCGTCCCACATCTATGTACTTTCTTACCCATCAACTGTACTTTCGTGTAATACCAATTCCTTACCCATCAATGTCCATTCGTCCCCCAGCAATTACCCAGCAATGTCCATTCGTCCCCCATCAATTACCCAGCAATGTCCATTCGTCCCCCATCAATTACCCAGCAATGTCCATTCGTCCCCCATCAATTACCCAGCAATGTCCATTCGTCTCCCCGCAGGCCCAGCTAGCAGAGCTGTGCAATCGCACCCTCATGCTGCCAATCGGCATGGGCGCCCTCGGCCTGGCCATTCGCACCCAGCGCAGCTGGTCTGCCGCCATGTGTTTGAGCGCCGGCGGAGGCGAATTCGTGCCGCCTTTGAACACCACCGGCAGGTGCGACAATCAGCGCAGCGTCACGCTGGACGCTGGCGCCGTATCGCGACTCTGGGGCGAGTTTCACAATGGCGCAGCGGCCGGCCTGACTTACGCACCGGGTCTAGTCGGATTGGATGAATCCTGGATTTGGTTCGCTCTGAGATCTATTTCTCAGGCCAGACAGCTGCCACTGCCCATTGAGGTAAATTCTTTTTGAAAATCTGTGATTCCGACGCTCTATACCACTAGTCTACAACCCCGTTTGTATGTTTGTCAAGTATTAAAATTAAAATCGTTTAAAATGTAGCTCGATTTTCGACAAAACATTTTACTACTCATTACTACTCAGTACTCAGACTGTGATTTAAGTCAGTAAGTGTAGCTCAATCTGATCATCATTCCTCTTTCTGTCATCGATCCCAGAGCTTCAGCGGTGAGCAGTGCGGATTCCTACTTGGCCTGGGCATTAACGGCCACCTGCGTCATCTGGCCACTGAAAGAATTCGAGCCATGCTTAGCAACGGAGACGAGATGCTGACGGTTGCCACCCTGCTAGGCCTGGCCGCGTCAAAGCGGGCCAGCATGGACGAGGGCTACTACAGAACCGCTGCGCTGCACGTCAGTGCCCTGCTGCCGCCTGCCAGTGTAGATATGGAACTGCCGAAACTGATGCACTCTGCCGCTGTGCTGGGACTTGGCCTAGTTTACCAGGTTTGACTCTGACTAACCTACTACCGTTGTTATTCTATCCTCTCTTCCGAATCCCATAGTCTATCCCAATCTCTCTAGAATCCCATAGTCTATCCCAATCTCTCTAGAATCCCATAGTCTATCCCAATCTCTAGAATCCCATAGTCTATCCCAATCTCTAGAATCCCATAGTCTATCCCAATCTCTCTAGAATCCCATAGTCTATCCCAATCTCTAGAATCCCATAGTCTATCCCAATCTCTTTAGTATCCCATAGTCTATTCCAATCTCTCTAGAATCCCATACTCTATCCCAATCTCTAGAATCCCATAGTCTATCCCAATCTCTTTAGTATCCCATAGTCTATCCCAATCTCTGTAGAATCCCATAGTCTATCCCAATCTCTCTAGAATCGCATAGTCTATCCCAATCTCTCTAGAATCCCATAGTCTATCCCAATCTCTCTAGAATCGCATAGTCTATCCCACTCTCTTTAGAATTGCATAGTCTATCCCACTTCCCCAAATCCCACACTATACCACAGTCTTTCCATTTAGTCCCCAGCCCCACATCGCATTGAGTAATCCTAGTCAACTGACCCCTCCCTGACACTGCCCCGCTACAGGGCTCCGGGCACAATCACCTGGCCAGTGTGCTGCTGTCTGAGATAGGACAACCGGCTGGCCTTGAGCCTCACAATAACCAGTGCCGCCAATTAGTTGCCACCTGCTCAGGCATGGCACTGGGCCTCATCTGCACTCAGCGTGGCGGCGGGTCTGATCCCAACACGGCTGAATTACTGTGGGCCTACATGATTGGCGGAAGGCGCAGAGGATTATCGGTTGCTAGGGATCCCAGATCCGGCCCAGCCGATCTACTCATGATGCTAGCCAATGGCGCGCCGACTGCTCAACAGGCTGGGCCCCAGTCTGGCTCTGGCAACAATCAAAATGGCAACGCCGGCAACAGCAGCAGCAGCGTCGGCGCTGTCAACGGCGGCGTCTGTCTTGGCTACGAGTCCAGTCACCAGATTCACGAGGGCGACACCTACAATGTGGAGGTCACTGCTCCGGGCGCCATTGCCGCATTGGCCCTGATGTACATGGCTAGCGAGGATTCAGCTGTCAGCGCCTGGCTAGCAGTGCCCGATACGCCCTATCATCTGGATTTTGTTAGGCCAGATCTATTGCAATTGCGCTGCCTAGCTAGAGGCCTTGTGCTGTGGAATCTGATGGAGCCTAGCGAGGACTGGGTGCTGGATCAGGTGCGTAGCTTCACTTTAGCAATCGTGTACGCATAGATTGACTACATTTGCAGTGTATACTCTTAGCGAACCAATGTCACCCAAACGGGCAACCTATGTCCCACAAACAGGCAACCAATGTCCCCCACAAACAGGCAACCAATGTCCCCCACAAACAGGCAACCAATGTCCCCCACAAACAGGCAACCAATGTCCCCCACAAACAGGCAACCAATGTCCCCCACAAACAGGCAACCAATGTCCCCCACAAACAGGCAACCACTGTCCCCCACAAACAGGCAACCAATGTCCCCCACAAACAGGCAACCGCTGACACCCAAACAGGCAACCAATGTCCCCCACAAACAGGCAACCAATGTCCCCCACAAACAGGCAACCACTGTCCCCCACAAACAGGCAACTAATGTCCCCCACAAACAGGCAACCAATGTCCCCCACAAACAGGCAACCAATGTCCCCCACAAACAGGCAACCAATGTCCCCCACAAACAGGCAACCAATGTCCCCCACAAACAGGCAACCAATGTCCCCCACAAACAGGCAACCAATGTCCCCCACAAACAGGCAACCAATGTCCCCCACAAACAGGCAACCAATGTCCCCCACAAACAGGCAACCGCTGACACCCAAACAGGCAACCACTGTCCCCCACAAACAGGCGACCAATGTCCCCCACAAACAGGCAACCGCTGACACCCAAACAGGCAACCACTGTCCCCCACAAACAGGCGACCAATGTCCCCCACAAACAGGCAACCACTGTCCCCCACAAACAGGCAACCACTGTCCCCCACAAACAGGCAACCAATGTCCCCACAAACAGGCAACCAATGTCCCCCACAAACAGGCAACCACTGTCCCCCACAAACAGGCAACCACTGTCCCCCACAAACAGGCAACCACTGTCCCCCACAAACAGGCAACCACTGTCCCCCACAAACAGGCAACCAATGTCCCCACAAACAGGCAACCAATGTCCCCACAAACAGGCAACCAATGTCCCCCACAAACAGGCGACCAATGTCCCCCACAAACAGGCAACCAATGTCCCCCAAACCAATAGCCCATTTACCTAGGTGTCATTAATTATAGATCTATTTTATGCCCATAGTTAATCTATTCTTTCACATCCACTACTTTTAGATTCCTCAGTTCATTAGATCCGCTGCTGATGTTACCGATCCGACTTCGGCAGCCGCCACAGCTGCCGCTGCCGCCGCCGCCGCCGCGGCCACTGCAGCCGACGCCTCTACTTCGGGAATCGGACTGGGCCTAGACGATCTGACTGGGTCCGCCTCGGCCGCCGTCATCGACTGGGAGTTAGCCGGCTCCAGCCTGCTTGCCGCTGTCTCCGGCTACGGCCTCGCCATGGGCATCCGGTTCGCCGGCACGCACAACGCCGCCGCGTTGGCCGCTCTCAAGCGTCTATTAGTTCGCCTAGCCGGCCTGCCGCGTTGGATTTGCCGGCGCGACGTTGAACAGGCGTCCGCCGTGTTGCTGGCCTCGGCAGCTTGCCTGATGGCTGGCAGCGGGAATCTTTGGCTGCTGCGACAGCTCAGGAGAAAGCGAGCCGTGCTGGGCAAGCTGGTCAGTTTGGGATGCCTGTGAGGGGTATGGCATTATGGTGTGGGTATGGGATTATGGTGTGGGTATGGGATTATGGTGTGGGTATTGGATTATGGTGTGGCGTATGGGATTATAGTGGGGTATGAGATAAGGATGTGGGGTATGGGATTAGGGTGTGGGGCATGGGATTTTGGTCTGGGGTATGAGATAAGGATGTGGGGTATGGGATTAGGGTGTGGGGCATGGGATTTTGGTCTGGGGTATGAGATAAGGATGTGGGGTATGGGATTAAGATGAGAGGTGTGGGATTTGTGTGTGGGGTATGGGATTATTGTGTGGACTTTTTATTCTTGGTGTGGGATTTTTGGGCGGGCAATGGGGTTGAGGTGTGAGGTATGCTATGAGACCATGGGGTAAGGGTTCTAAAGTTAGAGTATGATGTTAGATTTTGGAATGTGGGATTTTTTGTTTTTTTTATGTGGGATTTAAGAGTTAGGTGTTGTTTTTGTGATGGTGTCAGTTATATTGACAAGGTCGTGGGTTTAGGGTTAAGTGTATTTCATGTAGGGTCTTGGGTTTTGTAGCTATTTATGTGGTTAGAATGTGATGACGAACCATCTCGAATATTAGAGCTGAAATTACGAGGGAGAATTCTGTTCATTGTTATGTACTTTTAAGTATTTGTCGTTAGTGTTCGTTTGTAGTGTAAATCTTCAATAATTAAACTTAATACCGAACCTTTTCCCCATTTAATGTTAATTACTAACATAGGTTGACTGCGGCTGCCAACTGATGTACGCCATGGCTACCGGTATATTGTTGCTAGGCGGCGGTCGGTACACTCTGAGCAACCGGCCCGAGCACGCGGCCCTGCTAACCGTGGCCCTATTTCCTAAGCTGCCAAGCAGTCTAACTGACAATTCTCATCACCTGCAGGCGCTGAGGCATCTGTACGCTTTGGCTGCTGTGCCGCGAGTTCTCAGCCCTGTCTCTCTGCACACAAGGCAGCTTGTGCCCGGCTCCAGGGCAGAGATCACCCTGGCTGCCACTCGCTTCTATCCGGAGGTGAGGTTGCTGGGCTGTTGCTATGGGGGCTAGGGATATTGTAGGTTCATTTAAGATGTCTTTTTGTCTTTTTGTATGGGATAAATCTAGTTGTATATTGGATAATTGTAGTTTTGTAGACGATAATTGTAGTTTAGTAGGGGATAATGTAGTTTAGTATGGGATAATTGTACTTTAGTATGCGATAACTGTAGTTTAGTATCGGATAATTGTAGGTTAGTATGTGATAACTGTAATTTGGTAAGGGATAATTGTAGTTTAGTATGGGATAATTGTACTTTAGTATGGGATAACTGTAGTTTAGTATGGGATAATTGTAGGTTAGTATGTGATAACTGTAGTTTGGTAAGGGATAATTGTAGTTTGGTATGGGATAATTGTAGTTTAGTATAGCACTGTAGTTTAGAACTGAAGTGCTAGGAGAATTAGGCTCATGGACACAAATAGTCCCTCTAACTGAGAATCGAACTCCGGACCTTTTGCCCAGGTTACCTACCAAGTCCGCCTACCTTGCCTGCTGCCGGATCCGTCCTCAGTCCGTCGAGTTGTGATCGCCGCGCCCGGCCACTGGCCCGTTCAACTGGACGGCGGCCCGGACAGCGGTGGCGGTGGCGTCGGCGGCGGCAAGCCTTCTCTCCTGGCTGCAACTCTGCGGCACGCTTTCGGCTATGTTCTCATGATGGAGCGCCGGCGAGGCTGCCTCGGAGGCGAGGTTGTCGTCGCGCCTAAAGAAGTCGACGCATTCTCCGCCGTCGCCTCCGACGACAACATTAACGACGATATCGGCGATGGCGACGAAGTCGACGACGCTGTCGTTGGGTTCACTCGTCGGCAACGTCGCCGTTATTATCGATTCGACGAGTCCGCTCGGCTGGCCGCTGAAGGCAGCTGCCTGCACGTCTGGCAACTCGTACTGGCTCAGGCGTTCTACGCCAGACTGGCCTGGGCCGAGCTGGCTGACGACGATTCGGATTCGTCCAATGAGGCCGAGGTTGAGACGGATGACGTCATTGGCGAAACTGCCATTCAGGATTCTCAGAAGGTAAGAAGTTTGCGTTTTTAGGGGATTTGCTTACGCTAGATTTGGCCTTTGGCGAAACCTGTTTGTTGCGGGATTAAGAAGTATGGGAAACCTGTTTGTTGTGGGATTAAGAAGTATGGGAAACCTGTTTGTTGTGGGATTAAGAAGTATGGGAAACCTGTTTGTTGCGGGATTAAGAAGTATGGGAAACCTGTTTGTTGCGGGATTAAGAAGTATGGGAAACCTGTTTGTTGCGGGATTAAGAAGTATGGGAAACCTGTTTGTTGCGGGATTAAGAAGTATGGGAAACCTGTTTGTTGCGGGATTAAGAAGTATGGGAAACCTGATTTGTGTGGGACATAAAGGTATGGGAAACCTGATTAGTGTGGGACATAAAGGTATGGGAAACCTGATTTGTGTGGGACATAAAGGTATGGGAAACCTGATTAGTGTGAGGTATAAAAAAGGTAAAAATCTTTGCTGTAAACAAAATTTTGGTAACCTTTATTGATAACGTTGATTCAGTTTAAAAAATCATTCCTTCAACCTGTCGCTGCCTCGTTGCCAGCATCGCGTCCTGCCAGCGTCTCGCCTCTACCAGTCCGTCGCATTGGTGTCCCACCGTCTGCTCCGCGACATTCTGTCGACAGCCGGCCAATCACAGCCAGCCAGCTCTCTGGCAGCCGCTGCCATCCTGTTTGGCGCCTCGGCCTCTCAGCGTCGTTCCGAACAGGCCCTGGACGAATTGCGCCAATTGGCTAACTCTCACACTACTGATAGTAGCATTGGTGGGGGCCATCAGCAGCAGCAGCAGCCTTGGCTATTCCTGTCCAGGTGTCGACAAATTGACTCCCAATTCGGCCTGGATGTTGACACAGACGAGCAGCGGCTGGCGCTGTACAGGCTGATGTGCTCGGGCAGGATCTGAGTCTATCGCTGCGAGGTTTATCACTCTATTAGTTTGTTGCTATGCGGCATGTCTTATTGTTTAATACTGACTGCTTCTAGGAGTAAAGTTAACACTCATAATAAATTCCCGGTCTAAGAAATATTGCATTCTTCCTTCAGGCATTTTCTATTGATCAACTTGCAAACCACTAGTTCTTTGCTGAAAAAATCTAATGAAATTTGTAGCTAATTATGTTAACTTTTGGTATAAATTTTACTCAATGTCGGTTTCTTATTGGTTGCCATGTGTGAATAAGTTGACACAACTAGTTACATTTTTGAAGGGCCTGCCGCCCCCTTGTTTTGCGTTCTTTCATAATTTACAGACTATGAGAACAGAAAAACAGACAATGAGAACAAACAGACTATGAGAACAGATGACCACAGACTATGAGAAAAAATATTATGAGAACAGGCACACAGACTATGAGGACAGACAGGCAGACTATGAGGACAGACAGACAGACTATGAGGACAGACAGGCAGACTATGAGGACAGACAGGCAGACTATGAGGACAGACAGGCAGACTATGAGGACAGACATGCAGACTATGAGGACAGACATGCAGACTATGAGGACAGACATGCAGACTATGAGGACAGACATGCAGACTATGAGGACAGACAGGCAGACTATGAGGACAGACAGGCAGACTATGAGGACAGACAGCCAGACTATGAGGACAGACAGCCAGACTATGAGGACAGACAGGCAGACTATGAGGACAGACAGGCAGACTATGAGGACAGACAGCCAGACTATGAGGACAGACAGGCAGACTATGAGGACAGACAGACAGACTATGAGGACAGACAGACAGACTATGAGAACAGACGGCCACAGACTGAGAAAAAAATATTATGAGAACAGGCAGACAGACTATGAGGACACACAGGCAGACTATGAGGACACACAGGCAGACTATGAGGACACACAGGCAGACTATGAGGACAGACAGGCAGACTATGAGGACAGAAAGACACAGAATATGAGAACAGACGGCCACAGACTATGAAAACAGACAGACTGGCTATGAGAACAGACAGACAGACTTTATGAACAGACAGACAGACAGACTATTAGAGCAGACAGACAGACTATTAGAGCAGACAGACAGACTATTAGAGCAGACAGACAGACTATTAGAGCAGACAGAAAGACTATTAGAGCAGACGGGCTGACTATGAGAACAGACAGACTATGAGGATAGACAGACTGTAAGAAAAGACAGAGAGGCATATCATAAGGACAGACAGACTATGAGAACAGAAAGACAGGTTATGAGAACAGACTAATCATTATACAACTCAGCACTAAACTCAATTTTTTCAGCTTCCTGGAAATCTCACACTGCAAAGAAATCCAATTCATCCTACTAAACAGTAGTAGCATTGTTCGATAGCGCATGTTTCTATTTATAGCCTGACCGGGAGTGCCCAAAAATGTCGGCCGTGTCCGGCGAAGTCAACGTCCGCGTCGCCGTCCGAGTTCGGCCGCTGCTGCCTCGCGAAAAACTCGAAGGCGAAGAGTCGTGCGTTCGCGTTGTCGACCAGTGCCAGCTAGTGATTGGTCGAGACCGGGCGTTCACATTCGATCACGCGTTCGGCGCTCGGAACACCCAGCAGGAATTGTACAACGCCTGCGTCAGGCCTCTGATTGACGCCCTGTTCGAAGGCTACAATGCCACGGTGTTCGCCTATGGCCAGACTTCGACCGGCAAGACCTACACAATGGGCACTTGCAATCAGGAGGATCTCCTACCTGAGGAGCGCGGTGTTATACCCAGAGCCGTGGCTGATTTGTATTCCACTGTGCGGGCCAAGCAGAGGCAGCATTCGGCTTCTGGAACTGGCCGCAATGATCAGCTGAGAGTTACTGTCAAGGTCACCTACATTGAGATCTACCGAGAGGAGATTAGAGATCTGTTGGACTCGGACCGCACTGATATCAGGCTGCGGGAGGACGATCAGGTTGGTTGGCAGATTTTAGATTGTTCGACCTGCTGCGATGCGGCTGAGATTTCAGGGGTCTGAGGGTGAGATTAGGGTCTGGGGGTGAGATTTCAGTGATCTAATGGTGAGATTTCAAGGTCTGAAGGTGAGATCTCAGGGCTTGCTCTGATGGTTTAATTTCGGGATCTGAAGTTGTGATTTCAGGATGTAAGGTGAGATTCATTTCTGAGGGAGAGATTTCAGTGATCTGAGGGTAAGATTTCAGGGATCTGAGAGTCAGATCTAGGGATCTGAGGGTAAGATCTAGGGATCTGAGGGTAATATTTCAGAGATCTGAGAGTAAGATTTCAGAGATCTGAGGATAAGATCTAGGGACCTGAGGCTAAGATTTAGGGATCTGAGGGTAAGATCTAGGGACCTGAGGGTAAGATTTTAGGGGCGATGGTCAGATTGCAGGATCGAATTTCGACATTAGAGTAAGAAATCAGAATCGTTAGTCTCACCTGTCAATCATAATATCCGCAGAGCAACACAATTTTGTGCGGCGCCTCCGAGACCGTCTGCGCCAACGAGGACGACCTCCTGGCCTGCCTGGAGACCGGCTCCGCTGCCCGAGTCACTGGGGCTACACAGATGAACGAGGCCTCTTCCAGGTCTCACTGCGTGTTCTGCGTCACGGTCACGCAGGAGTGGTCGGACCGCCTGGCTGCCGGTCATCAGCAGGTGAGTTTGCCAGACTTCATTCTCTTCCCAAATCCCATCAGTCTTCCTCATCTTCCCCAGTATTAATCCACTTCAAAAATCCCATCCATCTTCCTCGTCTTCCCCAAACGCAGCCTCCGGACTCGGCTAGATCCGATCAGACGGACATTGTATCGAATTGCGTATCGGCCAAGTTTAATTTCGTCGATCTGGCGGGCTCGGAGAGAGCTCACAAAACTGGCAATGTTGGCGCCCGGCTAAAAGAATCAATTCACATCAACACGGGCCTGCTGGCTTTGGGCAACGTCATCAGCGCCCTAGCCGATCCAGCCAAGCGTCGGGCTCACGTGCCCTACAGGGAGGCCAAGATTACCAGATTGCTGAAGGACGCTCTTGGTGGCTCTTCACGAACCCTCATGGTCTGCTGTGTGAGTCCTGCCTTGTCCAGCTACGATGAGAGCCTGAACTCTTTGAAGTACGCCAACAGAGCCAAGCATATACGCAATAAGCCGGTGAGCGCTTGTGATTATGGGATTTTAAGGATTATGGGATAAATGTTGCTAGGGATACTGGGATTTTAAGATGGCTGATGCTAGGGACAATGGGATTTCGGGATGCTGATTCTAGGGACAATGGGATTTTGGGATGGCTGGTACTAGGGACAATGGGATTTTAGGATGGCTGGTATTAGGGACAATGGGATTTTAGGATGGCTGGTTCTAGGTACAATGGGATTTGGGATGGCTGGTTCTAGGTACAATGGGATTTGGGATGGCTGGTTCTAGGGACAATGGGATTTTGAGATGGCTAATGATAGGGATAATGGGATTTTGGGATGGCTGATTCTAGGGACTATGGGATTTTAGGAGGCTGGTTCTAGTGACAATGGGATTTTAGGATGGCTGGTATTAGGACAATGGGATTTTAGGATGGCTGGTTCTATGGAAAATGGGATTTTGGAATGGCTGATGCAAGGGACAATGGGATTTTGGGATGGCTGGTTCTAGGGATAATGGGATTTTAGGTTGGCTGATTCTAGGGACAATGGGATTTTAGGATGGCTGGTTCTAGGGACAATGGGATTTTAGGATGGCTGATGCCAGGGATTTTAAAATTAAAAGTACAAAGTCTGCCAAATCTCGCCTTCGCAGATTGTCCATCGCGACAAGCTGTCCGCCCATCTGCACGAGATGCAGTCGGAGATTCTGGCCCTCCGCGAACAGCTGGGCCGGGCCGGCACCTCGGCGGGGGGCGGCGGCGCGGACTCTGCCTGGGCCAGCGCCGGGGGTGACGAGGCTAGGGTGCGGTTCGAGCTCGACCACCTGCGCTGCTTGGCTGACAGGGCCAAGGCTCTGCTAGGCGACGATCCCAGAGCGGCTGATTGGTTAGAGATGTACGACGAGCTGGCCAATCGGGTGCCGTCGCTGCCAGCTGACGATGACAGCGAGGCCGGCGGAGGCGGTCGTCGGCCTCAGCAGAAGCAGCAGCAGCAGCCACTCGGCCTAGCTGGTTCTGAGCAGCATAGAAAGCTGCAGCAGGATCTGGAGAAGGCTAGGTTCTCATCTTCCACCTCCAGATTCATTTCTTAATTATTGCTATCAAGTCTTCAAATCGCGAGTTTGAGGCTGAGTATTCGATCCCTATTTTAGACTTAAAACTCTCCTAGATCCCAATTTAAATACTGAAATCCACCCAAAACTCCATTTTAAGCCGTAAATTCCCTCAGATCCCCGTTTTAAGCTAAAAAACCTCCCAGATGCCCATTTTCAACCTGATATCCTCCCAGATCCCCATTTGAAACCTCAAATCCTCAAAGGTCCCCAATTGTGCCTGAAACACACTCAGATCCCTAATTTGAGCCTGGGGTTATTCTAAATCACGTTAATTAACTCGAACTCTTCCGAGATCCATATTTTATCCTGAAATACTGTCAGATCCCCATTTTGAGTCTGGCACGGTACTATTTCAGGCAAGACCTAGCCAACGATGAGGAGATTTTCGCCGAGAAAAGCAGGGAAGCTTGGGCCCTTGGCGATCGGTGTCGCGCCCTAGAGGCCGAACTTGCCGCAGCGGTTGCTAAGGCGGCATATTTGGAAAGCAAGCTGCTTGAAAAGCAGCAGCAGCAGCTGGACGACGATTTTAACGCCGGCTCCGGCGAGCACCAGCTGCTAGACGGTGGCGGACCTCATGACGTGGCGACTAGGGCCCAGTCTGTGCCACCGCGACGCGTTGAGCAGCCTCTGCAACAGTCACTGCTCATGCTGCCAGGTGAGCTGGGACCAAAGAATCTGCCATTGAGGGAATTATCAATAGAAATGCCACGGGGCATTTCAAATCCCAACATTTTTGTCTCTATCTCCCATGCTCTAGGGATTCATTTGGGATTAAAGAAACTAGGGATTCATTGGGGATTAAAAAAACTAGGGATTCATTTGGGATTAAAGAAACTAGGGATTTATTTGGGATTAAAGAAACTAGGAATTCATTAGGGATTAAAGAAACTAGGGATTCATTGGGGATTAAAGAAACTAGGGATTCATTGGGGATTAAAGAAACTAGGAATTCATTGGGGATTAAAGAAACTAGGAATTCATTGGGGATTAAAGAAACTAGGAATTCATTGGGGATTAAAGAAACTAGGAATTCATTGGGGATTAAAGAAACTAGGGATTCATTGGGGATTAAAGAAACTAGGGATTCATTGGGGATTAAAGAAACTAGGGATTCATTGGGGATTAAAGAAACTAGGGATTCATTGGGGATTAAAGAAACTAGGGATTCATTGGGGATTAAAGAAACTAGGTATTCATTAGGGATTAAAGAAACTAGGGATTCATTGGGGATTAAAGAAACTAGGAATTCATTAGGGATTAAAGAAACTAGGAATTCATTGGGGATTAAAGAAACTAGGGATTCATTGGGGATTAAAGAAACTAGGGATTCATTGGGGATTAAAGAAACTAGGGATTCATTGGGGATTAAAGAAACTAGGAATTCATTGGGGATTAAAGAAACTAGGGATTCATTAGGGATTAAAGAAACTAGGAATTCATTAGGGATTAAAGAAACTAGGAATTCATTGGGGATTAAAGAAACTAGGGATTCATTGGGGATTAAAGAAACTAGGGATTCATTGGGGATTAAAGAAACTAGGGATTCATTGGGGATTAAAGAAACTAGGGATTCATTGGGGATTAAAGAAACTAGGGATTCATTGGGGATTAAAGAAACTAGGGATTCATTGGGGATTAAAGAAACTAGGGATTCATTGGGGATTAAAGAAACTAGGGATTCATTAGGGATTAAAGAAACTAGGAATTCATTGGGGATTAAAGAAACTAGGAATTCATTGGGGATTAAAGAAACTAGGGATTCATTGGGGATTAAAGAAACTAGGGATTCATTTGGGATTAAAGAAACTAGGGATTTATTTGGGATTAAAGAAACTAGGAATTCATTAGGGATTAAAGAAACTAGGAATTCATTGGGGATTAAAGAAACTAGGGATTCATTGGGGATTAAAGAAACTAGGAATTCATTGGGGATTAAAGAAACTAGGGATTCATTGGGGATTAAAGAAACTAGGAATTCATTAGGGATTAAAGAAACTAGGAATTCATTGGGGATTAAAGAAACTAGGGATTCATTGGGGATTAAAGAAACTAGGGATTCATTGGGGATTAAAGAAACTAGGGATTCATTGGGGATTAAAGAAACTAGGGATTCATTGGGGATTAAAGAAACTAGGGATTCATTGGGGATTAAAGAAACTAGGGATTCATTGGGGATTAAAGAAACTAGGGATTCATTAGGGATTAAAGAAACTAGGGATTCATTGGGGATTAAAGAAACTAGGGATTCATTGGGGATTAAAGAAACTAGGGATTCATTGGGGATTAAAGAAACTAGGGATTCATTGGGGATTAAAGAAACTAGGGATTCATTGGGGATTAAAGAAACTAGGGATTCATTGGGGATTAAAGAAACTAGGGATTCATTGGGGATTAAAGAAACTAGGGATTCATTGGGGATTAAAGAAACTAGGGATTCATTGGGGATTAAAGAAACTAGGGATTCATTGGGGATTAAAGAAACTAGGGATTCATTGGGGATTAAAGAAACTAGGGATTCATTGGGGATTAAAGAAACTAGGAATTTAACGAGCCTTTGACGAAAAAGTATTCAAAACATAATTATCGCATTTCTGTAAATTGGAAGTTTTTAAGCTGAATATGGCTTGGTGACATTGTCAGCTTAGTTGACCAGCTGATCAAGCTTAACGATTCGATTCGCAGGCGATCGCGCGGTTCGCACCTCGCCCGGGCTGTTCGATCTGGACCGGGTACTGCGCTGTTGCAGAGCACGCAGCGAGCTGCTCTTCGCCCAGTTGGACGATAGTGACTCTGTGCTCTGTCACCGATTCGTTGATGACGACAGCTCCCAGCAGCAGCAGCAGCCTTTCATTCGCAAAGGCACCTTTCGATTGGGACAGAAAGATGGTGGCAAATCCTCTGCTGCAGCAGCAGCATCTTCAACTGCTGTATCGGCTGCTGCTGCGGCGGCTGCATCAGTTGGCGCGGTCAGCGAAGAGGCGAAACGGCAGCTGAAAGCCAGCCAGATGAAACTGGCCGAGGCCAATCAGAAGGTGCGCGATCTGCAGCTGAACATCAACATGAAGGAACAGCTGATCAGGGATTTGGTCAAATCCAGCAAGCAGACTGCTCAGGTTAATCACAAGTGAGTTATAGTTAGTATTACGTAATACCTTGTCTTGAAAAAAACTTTCTAAATCAGAATTTAATAACAGTATGCTCAAACACCCCTAACAGTATGCTCAAACATTCTTAAAAGTATGCTCAAACACCCATAACAGTATGCTCAAACACCCTTAACAGTATGCTCAAACACCCATAACAGTATGCTCAAACACCCTTAACATTATGCTCAAACACCCTTAACAGTATGCTCAAACACCCTTAACAGCATGCTCAAACACCCTTAACAGTATGCTCAAACACCCTTAATAGTATGCTCAAACACCCTTAACAGATGGACATTCGAACACATTGAAGAACAAAACGTTTAAACACACAAGAAATGGAAATCTAACACCTAGAACACACATAAAACCAAGAATAACAAATCCAAACACCTAGAACATAATTTTTCGAACACCTAGGAAAAAAAATTCGAACACAAAGCATCAAATTCGAACACATAGAACATAAAATTTGCACAAAGAACATCGAGTTCGAACACAAAGAACATCGAATTCGAACACATAACACATCAAATTCGAACACATAGAACATCAAATTCGAACACATAGAACATCGAATTCGAACACATAGAACATCGAATTCGAACACCCACCCGCAGATACGAGGAGCAGGCCCGTCAGCTGGCTTTGGAGCAGCAGGCCTGCGAGCGCGAGCAACGCGAAGCCCAGGCTCGCCTAGACGAGCTAGCCAGCTCCAGACGCTCGAACGCCTCCGTCGGCAGCCTGACTAGACTCAAAGCTGAGCACCAGGCTCGCCTAGCCGAGTGTGCTCAACGAATGCGAAACATTCAAACCAGATTAGAGGAGGCTCAGCGGCTGGCTGGCATCACTGGCAGCGGTCGAGAGCGCCGAGTTGCTGAACTCGAAGCCGCCTTGGAAAGAATGCGCGCTGAACTGACCGAGGCGCGCGGTCAGCTGGCTGCTGAAACTGACGCCAAGAAGCGACTGGAAGCTGACGCGGCTCAACGGACCCGAGGCGGCCAAGGAACGCTCGGCGGTTCCGCTGGTACGTCTAGGAAGGCTGCTGTTGAAGAGCCAGCCGACGAGAGAACAGCTTGGCTGGATGCCGAGGTTTGTTGGACCAATTGATTTTTAATAGCTGAGAGAAATTCTCATTTATGTTGGAGACTTCCTAGACTGTTGCTAGGTTTCATAGTTGTTTATATCCTTAGAGTGTCGCTAGATCTCCTCCTAAATTGTCGCTAGATCTTCAATATCTAGTCCTAGTGTCGCTAGATCTAGCGTAGAGTGTCGCTAGATCTAGCCTAGAGTGTCGCTAGATCTCCTCCTAGATTGTCGCTAGATCTCCTAGATTGTCGCTAGATCTCCTCCTAGATTGTCGCTAGATCTCCTTGATTGTCGCTAGATCTCCTCCTAGATTGTCGCTAGATCTCCTTGATTGTCGCTAGATCTACTCCTAGATTGTCGCTAGATCTAATCCTAGATTGTCGCTAGATCTACTCCTAGATTGTCGCTAGATCTCCTCCTAGATTGTCGCTAGATCTCCTCCTAGATTGTCGCTAGATCTCCTCCTAGATTGTCGCTAGATCTCCTCCTAGATTGTCGCTAGATCTACTCCTAGATTGTCGCTAGATCTACTCCTAGATTGTCGCTAGATCTCCTCCTAGATTTTCGCTAGATCTACTCCTGGATTGTCGCTAGATCTCCTAGTGTCACTAAATCTCATTGAGTGTCGCTAGATCTACTCCTAGATTGTCGCTAGGTCTACTCCTAGATTGTCGCTAGATTTACTCCTAGATTGTCGCTAGATCTACTAGATTGTCGCTAGATCTACTAGATTGTCGCTAGATCTCCTAGTTTCACTAAATCTCGTTGAGTGTCGCTAGATCTAGTCGTAGAGTGTCTCCAAATCTCTAGTTACCTGTTTCGCCCACCCAATAATTAATCCGCAGGTAGAGAAGGCGGTGAAGCAGCGCCAAGAGCTGCACCAGCTAGAAGAGGAACTGCGCAGTCGCGAGGCCATTCTATCGAAACGCGAAGCTCTCCTAGCTGAGCGGGCCGAATGCGAGATGAGTCAAATGCGCGCCGGTGGCTCCGGCTCCGACAGACTGCAGGAACTGGACGAAGCACTGGCAGCTCTGGATGAGGCTATCGGCCTGCGAAATGAGGCTATCAGTGCCAGGTATGCTTCTTGTGTCTGCATCCACTATCTACTACTTTCAGCCACCCCGCTCCCTGCATACCCCACTATACTCCTGTTCTACTCAACCTACCTTACTACACCTGGCCTCATCCACCTACCCTACTCCACCTGGCCTCATCCACCTACCCTACTCCACCCGTCCTCATCCACCTACCCTACTCCACCTGCTACTCCACCCGGCCTCATCCACATGGCCTCATCCACCTACCCTACTCCACCCGGCCTCATCCTCCTACCCTACTCCACCTGCTACTCCACCCGGCCTCATCCACCTACCCTACTCCACATGGCCTCATCCACCTACCCTACTCCACATGGCCTCATCCACCTACCCTACTCCACCCGGCCTCATCCACCTACCCTACTCCACATGGCCTCATCCACCTACACTACCCCACCCGGCCAGATCCACCTACACTACTCCACCCGGCCTCATCCACCTACCCTACTCCACCTGGCCTCATCCACCTACCCTACTCCACCGGCCTCATCCACCTACACAACTCCACCCGGCCTCATCCATCTACCCTACTCCACCTGGCCTCATCCACCTACCCTACTCCACCTGGCCTCAATTACCTACCCTACTCCACCTCGTCTATTTCACCTACCTTAATACACATTGTCTACTTATTTTTTCTAATTTGTCTCTACACGAACACTACTACTTCTGAATTTATCAGCCCGGCCTAATTTCATACAACTTTACCTGTCCAACTTACTTACTCCACTTTAGTCGACTCCAAATCATGTACTACTGAACTGTGTTTAAGAAATCGCTCAAATTATTTAATTCTACGTTGCAATTTTGGCTTGTTGAGTAGAAGCTACGTTAACTAAAAATTCTACCAGACTTCAGTCAAAAGTTTTTTGCCTTAAAATCGTAACCAAATAACATTACGACAGTGCGGGCTTTTCATCTACTGTCAGTAGCAAAGATATATTTTTTTATAAAATGGTGAAAAACTATGAAAATATTCATTAATAATTAAAGCCGTTTAGAAAAACCTTCAGGTCTAAACACGCGACTTAAAGAAACAAATAAAACCCCCACTATTGGAATTTCAAATGTGCAAAATGTTTTTTTAAAGCAAAAGAAAAAAGAAAGAATCTTTAGCTGCAGTCTCAGAGTTGGTCTCACGGAATGCTAGGTCCAAGAAGTTCACTGAATTAATGCAAAGAAGTCCCGAATCTCATTCTCGGTCATGAAGCCGCTACTAATGGCTATGGCTCTCACTGTGCCCCTGAACATCCGATTATCATTGTGCCGCTTTCCGAATCTGAAGCAGTACAGCGACAGCAGGTTGAAGTTAGTCGGCGTTTGTACAGACACAACTGTCGAAGGCAGGAAAGAGGAGTTAAGAAACACACCCCATGAGTTCGAAGTGAAATTCATTGTGAAGCCAACATTGATCCATTCAGCTGGGCTCCCTGGCAGCAGTGCGGCCGTGGTATACGCTTTTGCAGCATCGGTGGTTCTAGCTTTGAAAAAAGCATAGAATTTTGAAGCTGAGTTGTATTCCCAGGTGGTGTGATAGAGTGTTGCGCTGGCAAAGTTGTTGCAGTCCAGAAACTCAACAAACGGTTGCGCCTGAGGCGTTCGCTTCATCCGCAGCAGCACAGTGACGCCAGCGTAAAATCCGATGGCGCTCTTGTTCAGCGTCAAATGCGCGCTGTTGCCATCGAACGTGGCGCCTTCCTCTGTCCACTGGACACCGATCGGATACAAGCAATTCGTCTCTTCGTCAGCCTGGCACAGCACATTCTCAAATCCGGTCATGTCGTCTCCGAGCCACACGTTTGCGAGCTTTGAGCTGAGCTGGCTCGGATAGCTGATGGGGAACCGGATAAACATTTGACAGTCGCTGGTTACACCGGAGACCATCTGGCGACACACGGACTGGTGGCGGTAGAGAGCGCACTGGCGAGACGCTGGTCTGAACTGGGCAATCAGAATGCCAGTCGGAAACAAGTCAGTAGCCAGCATTGAGCAGTGCTGCTCAGTAAATGCGCTGCAGCTGTGGATTGGGGTGGCATTAGTCAGGCATTGCACCTGCATCTGAGTCCAGGTGTCTCCGGACCTGCACAGGCAGACAGTCAGCCAGGTCAGCAGCTGCAGTGCTGCTAGAAGTGCAACAACTGAAATATTTTGTTGGATTCGATCGAGAATGCTAATTTCTGAGTTAAAAGCGCTTTTAAAATATTGCTACGAATCGCGTACCAGTTTTCATTTTGAAGCGAATCACGAATTCAGCTCTTTGTTTCACACTTCTTTTGGACCTTTAGCAGATCTTTAGCAAACTCTTGAGTGAAAATTCAAGACCGGTAAAATTCTCGCTTCCGTCGCTTGCATTCCACAAATTTCAACAATCCATGTTGCTTCTTATACTGTTAGATGGTTTGAGTATTAACATCGCCTACTGTAGAGCGTATTGTTCTACAAATGCAAGACGTCTTTCCAACTATTGTCTTTTAAGACTATCTACTAAATTATAATGAGGATTGCGAACCAAAAGCTTGCTTAATTGGCGGATGCGATGTGAAAAAAATTTTGTCGTCAATTTTTTTTTCTTAGAGGCTTCCATCTGAGTGACTTTTGAAATGCTAATTAAGCACCTGTCTAAAAATTCAGCAACGAGTTCATTTTTGCACGAGGGTAGCGCTACTCAGCAGGCTATAGAGTTTAGCGCAAACAAAAAAATTGCTAGTTTTTTTGGTTGGTTGTCATAACAATTCCACAGTATTCCCACTGCAAGCGTCTGTCAATCTAACAAAAAAGCTGAGAATTCATCATTATAAAAATCTTTAGATATTGTGTAGGTTTGAAATTTTGTCAGCGCCGGGTATGAAGTCTGTGGATGTACTCGTCGAGGACGTTTTAGATATAAAGTATTTGAGTCTTATTGACGTCCCAATCGGGCTGCAAAGGAACAACATTTAAACTGCGCAAAAATGCCTTCCCACTTACTGTTAGTAGCTATAGACACGTAGCTTTAGTCGCATTTTGTTTTTTAGCTTCGGTTTTATAAAACTAAGAATTAAAAGTCAAAGTTTCTGTTTTGCACAGAAAATATTAAGTTCGGTATTTTCCTTTAGTTATTCTTTGTTTTTTACTGATGTTATCATGTGCAGTTAATGCAAAATTATACTCGTAGTTATGACAGATCCTAAATTAAAGTCAAGATTGCCCAGTAGCATTTTAACGATCATTGTCTATAGTTTTCTATGCAAGACAATGCATTGTCTGCAGGCTTTTCAGACAATATTTAACGTTTTATTTTTGCAAAGACGCATGGCATAAGTTTAACACATGTAGTTGAACGAGCAGTGGGCAATCCAATACAAACATGTAGAAAAGCAAGCAGTCACGTCGAAGAACATCGTCAGTTCAATTCACTTATTCGAAGAAGTCGATTATATTGGCGCCTCCATCAACGTGTATTCGCATGCGCTTCTCATGACACGATACAACTCTGAGTTGCTCAGACTCAGTAGCTACACGCAGCTGACAAGCAGTTGCTGAGGTACTAGGCCCCAAAGCAGCCGATTCAGTGGCTCCAGGATTTATGTCAACATTGACATCACGCTTCATAGCGGTTTGAACACATAGAGCAGACTTGTAGAGACTCCGATCGCGTCGTTTGTGTAAATATCGCCTCACTAGACTCGAGAAATTTATTAATGAAATTTTGTCTACGGTTGTAATGTGGGGGTTCTGCCCCCACACCCCATTTTCTGGGGGTGTGGGGCACAGAGCGATAGTCTATGGGCCAAACCGCGCCAGCTGGCTGGATTAATTCTATGGGGGCTGAGTATGAATGACAAAACACTGAGATTGAATGGCAAAAGCTATACTAGCAGTGTGGATTCTTGTCTTCTATAATCGTAAAAATTCTAGCCAATGAAAATAATCAGCGGTCTTTTGATTCAGCGGCTACCGGCGCTCGCAAAACAATCGTTGTCACGCACTGAGGCCGCTGATTATTTATACATTGACCACTACGTCACCACAAATACTCCATAGACCATAGACCATAGACCATAACTCACGCGACTTAGCAGCTTTCAGTAGCGGCTCCAGTGACTTCTTCTTTTTCGTGCGCAGTTTTCGCAGGTGGTGAATATTTGTAGCAGTCTCAATTTCTGCGTCTAGTACTTCTTGCGGGATCACTGCGTCGTGCCAATCGTTTTTTTATTCAGCGCGGCATTCAAGAGTAACTAGGAAAAACGTTCCTCTTGCATGGACTCCTTTATACGAGTATTAGAACCTGGAAAAAGCCTTTCAGGGTTTACAAGTTCAAGCACACTTAAAGAAAAGCAAAAAAATCCAACAGTCATTAGGTTTTTTTAAGAATATTATAACTTTGTGATTAAGTTACAAGCTGAAATTTACTGGTTTATTTGTGACAACCAAGTAAAACATATATATAGCATACAAGTAACATACTAGAATAGTATGTGACAATCAATAGAGTACAATCACAATGCATCAATGCTTCACCAAACAAGATTAATTTGCTATCTTGCGCCTGTGGGCCCAGAATTTGATTGATTTCGACATCTCTTTTGCAAAGTTCTTCGCTAGGCAATTGGAAAGTCTGCAGACGATGTGTTTCTGTAGGTCATGGCCAGAGTTGCATGTGTTCAACCCAAAGAGCAGGTGCTTGTACCTTTCGTTAAAGGTGCAGCAGTTTCAGAATAGAAATCGTTGGTAAGTTGACTGCAGAAACATATGTCGAAAATCAGAGTCGATCAAGATCTCTTGGAAGATTTTCCAGCAGTCAGTTGTGAGTTCGAAGACAAATTTCGTTGGTCTCGCAAGTCCGCCTCGGTCAATACTATCGAAGAATGCTGATGGATGCGAATCGATTTCATTAGTTTCAAACAACTCATTTGAGCAGATAAGAAACTCCGTACAGTACTTGCAACTGGTAATTGAAATCGTAGATCGAGCGTTGGCGCCACTTACATAATAAATTATACTGGCATCGTGAGCAGACGGCTTAGTATTTAACTCTGCAATATAAATTTAGTTGTGAAGTTCTCTTAAAAAACAGTTTTGAGACACGCAGATTTAGGTAAGCGAGGTTGTCCAGTCCAGTGTTTCCCTGGACATTACGAGTGACCTTCGAGCAGCAAAGCATATAACGCCCCAATCTAGGAATGAAGCAACTTAACCAATGCTTTATTGTATGCGTAAACATTGAGACACATCGAGCACGTTCGAATTTTGAAAAGAACATTTCTTGGAAAACTCCCAGTTTCGCATCCTTAACAGCAGAAGAGAAATCTAACTAGATAATGGCACAAGACGATAGGGAAACCACTGAAGCTTTAGCAAAGTAAAAAATCTA
Organism: Macrostomum hystrix; assembly: GCA_950097015.1. Classification (NCBI taxonomy): domain Eukaryota; kingdom Metazoa; phylum Platyhelminthes; family Macrostomidae; genus Macrostomum; species Macrostomum hystrix. The sequence continues at coordinate 11,552,832 of CATNEN010000039.1, read as the reverse complement.
AAATCAGGGAACAGCTGCCCTGAAGCTATTAAAATTTAACGATATACATTATTTTTTATTCATGGCGTCCCTTGGGTTTTGATGCTCTTATTTTTAACACATTTGCTTTTCACTTCCAAGCTCAATAGTTAAGTCTTACAAAACTTCGTTTTTTATGTTCTTTTTTTGTCGAGTAAAATATTATCTGAAAATATAAATAATAATAAAATCAGCACCCATAGATGGCGTGCGCGTTGTATTAATAATTAATAAAAATAATAATTGAACTTGCAAAGGCCCAACCTCAATTCTCCCCTAGTCTTCCGAGGCTTTTCGTCCAGGTGACATTATAGAGAATGCCTCTTGTTTCAGTCCGGGCCAGTTTTTACTTGTAAATCCGAGCAAAAAATTGAGTAAAGATATGCTAGGATCTACGAGTATTATAGAGTCTATTTCCACGTTTCATAATAGAAAACGACAAAAATGTACAATTGTCAGGGAGGGCGGCCTGCGCCAATCGCAGCTCAGCCTGTCCACCAGTCAGGACGCCCTGTTCAGTCGTCTCGGCGCTCTGAGTGCCAGCGAAGCCAAACGCCTTGTGGCGGCCAATTTTCGTCGTCTGGTTCAGCTGCGAGCCGCCCTAGCCGAGGAGGAGTCTCGACGGGCCGAGGCTCGACTCCGTCTGGAGGAACTCGGGCGGGACAAGGAGCGATTGGAGCGGAGCCTGCAACGCGCCGCTGGCGAAACTGAGAGACGAATCACCCGACTACAGACGGAGTACGAGGCGCAGGTTTGTCTGGGATTTTGTTTCGACAAAGGATCGTGTGTTGTGTTCATCGTCGTGGTTGACTAAGGGCTCTGTTTACAGTTGAACGATTGGTCTAAGGTTGTGTACACAAAGATAATTACGATGACGAGTCAATGACCACAAAGAGTAGAAGGACGAGAAACTACGTTTCTTAGAAAAAATTTGAGGCTTGTTTTTTCCGAAAACCGAAAATTATGCTGCACGGATCGGAGTGGAGTTTTTCACTGTTTCTGCATAGAAAATCTGTGTAGAGTATTTTTCGGCAAAAACAAGCCTCTTAAAATTTTTCTAAGAAACCTAGTTTGTTGTTCTTCTACTCCAAGAGGTACTGGGTGTAGTAAGGCTGTCGCGCGTGCATTAGTGTGGCTTATCTAGGTCAGTTAATAGCTGATCATGGCCTCACTAATTCTAGATCCAGCTGCTTGTTGACCGCCTCTCAGCGGCCGAGGCCGAAGCTGCCCGCCTACCCCAGGCGGAGCGCGAGCTCGCTGTCTACAAGAAGACCAGTCGCGAGTTGAAGCGCAAAATTCGCGACTGGGTCAGCTCCGGCCGGCTGTTGAACGCCGCTCCAGCTGATCTAGACGAAGTAGCTGCCAGCAGTAGTCACCGGCAGTCGCTTCAGCAGCAGCCGGCAGTTCCTCAGACACCGCAGGCACCGCCTAGCGCCGGGTCTCGTCCAACCAGCGTTCGAGTGTCTCGCAAAGATGTTCGAGAACTGTCAGCGGAGCAATTATCAGCCAGGGGAAGCCACAGACAGTCGGCTGACAACAACAGACCTTCCACTGGAGCAGCCGCCGCCGCTGCCGCTGCATCCATTGTGCACGATTCTTTGGACGAAGACTAGCGCTAACAATCTTCTTCTTCAATTTTAACAACTCTTTTCATAATAATTCCTTAGTTTCTACTATCTGCCGTCATTTTTATTAATGTTTTTCCTTCTCGCATTCTGCATGTGATGTGCATTGATAAAACTGTTGTTTAACCCCAATGACAATGTATAAATATATTTACTTGCCCTTTTACCATCTTCGCCTATCTATGCCCCTGATGTACACTCAATGTACATTTACTCGCTGTCTCCATCTCTACCCCCCAATGTACATTCCGTGCCTTTAGTACGTAGCTTTTACTTTTAGACACGTACCGCAATCAGTGATTGATGAAGCATTCCCGCAACCTTGACCCACTGGTCTTAGCTGGCCTGTTGTCAGTTGGGTCTTTTCTCCGAGCGGCATTCCGTCCAATATTCCTTGTCCACAAAAACTCCTTAGATTTTTTCTAAATAAATCATTAATATACCGAATGAAATCTGATTCATTTTACCTAACTTAAATCTGTGTTTTTCATAAATTATATAGTAAAATTATAATCCTATCTCTAGCTCTGTTGCTGCCTACTGCTTTACAAAGCAAATCCGAAATCAATCGAGTTAATTGGACCTTAAAATCGCATCATTTTACCAAGTGATAGCCTGAGCCTAAAATTAGAAAAAAAAGTGAGAACGTGATTTTTTAAATAGAAACTGATAAATATTTATTTGTTTTAAGGACGCACATAGTTACACATTTGCGAGAAGTGCTCTATTGTTAGGTAAAGTGGGACTTAGGAAAGTGACTGAGTCTTGCACTAATAGCAACCGAAAACAGGTCGGAGCCTCATTCAGGAGAAGGCCTCGTGGTCGTAGACAAACTCGCCGAGTCCGCTGCCCGTCCTCTTCAACTGAGTGATGTGGGCGGAGATCTTGGCGATCGCCTCCACCTGCTCCTTGAGGAACTCGCCCTCGAGGAAGTCGGTCAGCTGGGCGTCTTCGTGCTTCGAGGCGATCTTGTGCAGGTCCAGCAGGCTCTGGTTGACATCCCGCTCGAGCTGCAGCGCGTCCTCCATGGCCTCCAGCATGGAGCCCCAGGCCTGCTTGCCGGGCTTGCTGATGCTCTCCAGCACGATGGTTCCGCCGCGCTGGTTGATGAGCTTCATCAGCTTCTCGGCGTGCTCCCGCTCCTCCTTGGACTCGTTGGCGAAGTGGCCGGAGATGCCGGGCAGGGCGACGTCGTCCCGAGCGAAGTGGAAGCTCATGGCCTGGTAGGTGTAGGACGCGAACAGCTCCAGGTTCACCTGCTTGTTGAGCGCGGCCTCGCTCTCTTCGTGAAAGTTCTGCCTGATGCGGCTCATTCTGGTGGCTTTGAACTGGTGCGGTGTGACTGCAGCTCGCTAGTGATGGCTGTCCTGGACCTGTCGGCTTGTCGATTCGATTCGCTGACCCGTGGAAGCTCTGCATTTATGCGCTCTCTGAGCAGCGCTATGTGAAAGTCACAGAAATGTGATCGCTTATCAATGCGCCGCGACAAGATTGTGCCCAATGTTTCTCTTCACTTCTGTTCCAATTTTGCACTTGTGACTTCGTCTGTCATACGTTCTACTTTCATGGAACTGCATGTGAATTTCACATCTTTCACATTTAGAGACTTTGGAACTTTTATGAAACAAACTAATTAAGTCACATCAAGAATGAAAAAAATTGATAAGAATTAACCACAAATTATGTTTGCGACTGTTATCCATTACTGTCTCTGCAACAACGTGTAGTTCAGAACACACTCAGGCACTCGCAGACGTACTTCAGGCTGTAGCCGCGCTGAGTACTGTCGATGCCAGTTGTTCCTGACGCAGCCCTGACTAGGCAGGCCGCTGTTCGACCTACCGGCTCCCAGATGTCACCGCGGATGCTGAGGTTGCAACACTTCCACAGCCAGCCTTGCGTCACGTTCACGGACCCCGGCATCTGCTGTCCTCCCAGAAACAGGCTCTGAGCTGGTGCATTGAACGCGTTCTTGATCAACGCGAGATGCCGAGCCTTATCAGGGTCCAGAGCGTCTGCGGGCTTCGTCAGTCCGGCTTCTTGGCTGCACCTGGCGAGGGCGTCGGTTCAGTTGAGAGCTGGTGCAGCCGACGCCTTGTAGGAGGTGCCGAACCGAGAGAACTCGTAGCCGGGCGGACCCAGACTGCCATCTGACAGTCGTGCCGCTGATCTCACATACACGGTCACGTGATTAGTGCAGCTGGCCTCCGACTGCACTCGTTGGCTGAACCGATCGAACAGAAACAGCTTGCACCACCGGTTATAGCCTTTCTACTGCGATTTTAACCAAGTTTAACGGCTCAAAATTGAATCTCTTGATGATAACCGAATATATGGTTGGCATGGCAACCTCATGAGGTAGTACTGGCTCATTGTCAATTTGCACTACCTGGTGTTCCTTGAAAATAATTGTCTTCCTGGTTTTGATAACTTTCTTTCACCTGACTTTTGCTTTGACACGGAAATTAGAAATATGGCATTGTAGGGTGCCAATGTCTAGTTTTTAATTTAAAATGGGGTTATTTTATTGTATGCCATTTATGGCGCTTTAAAAAGCAAGTTACTATCCTCGCTACTAGTATCAATGCTAAATGTAAGTAGTATGTTTAGGGAACATTTTTGCTGCTATTCCATTGCTTGTTCTATTTTTTCTAATAATGTTTGTATCCTTTAATATTCTAACCGAAGCTTCCCGTAATAGCTTATGTAAACCAATAGATGTATTCATACATGAACTCAGAACTCCTGAGCTCAATTTCGCAGCGAGGTCAGATTCTTTTTTTGGCGCAGCTGCGGAGATAAGGCGTGGTGGCTTGTCGTGCAATTTACGCCGTTAACTGCCAACCCCACGGCATAAATTGTTCACAAATAATAATTGTATTTGCAGAAGGGCTGTAGGCAATGGCACATCATTTGGTGACACTGGACCCGCAGCCAGCCAGGAGGCAATTCCGCCCATTTCGTTGACTCCTGAGCACACACGCACACAGATACCGTACTCAGGCACACACTCAAACATGTGTGTACATATGCCTTGACTTTCTCATCGTCAGGCAGTGTACACTCTCACTGTGCCTTGGAGGTTGGCCTCGTAAGGGTGTAAATTGCACGACAAGCCACCACGCCTTCTCTCCGCGGCAGCGCCCCCAAATCAATGTGCCGCGGAATCGAGCTCAGGGATGTTGTTGCAAAAGGTAAATCCGTTAGACCGCTCACCATCTTTGAAAGTGTGTCAAAGGCCTGACAATGAGAAGAAATTCAGGGGCAGATGTACACACCCTGTGTGAGTGTGTGCCTGTTCAGGAGTCTAATATGTCACTAAAATTACTGTTGATTGCGGACCACACTAAAAACTAGAAGCAACATTTACACTAGTTCCCTTTGGCAAGAAATTTACAATCGTCCTATAGGCCAGCAGTAATTTATTACTACACACAGCTGGCCATAAAGCTGTATAGCTCGTATTGCGCTGCTTAGACCTCACGTCCTTGCACTAAAAATAGAACTATTTTGGCTGCTAGTCTAGTATTGCAACCTTGCAGTGTACCCTGGCCCTCACAACTTAAACCGCCCTTTTTAGCAGGCCTTTTAAGGTAAAATAACGAATTCAAATTTATGCTTTAATAATATAAATGCATGTTAGTCGAATTTTATTTCATCTTATTTCTCAAATACTTTCTTCGCAGTCTTATTATAGCTACTAGGCGTACTAGTTGGTGTTAGGAAACTTTGTTAAGTACAATTAAGCTAATATGAGTTGCAAAGTCTTTGTTAGTAGTAGAAAATTAGTTTTTTTATTTAATTGCGCACCGATTTGATAATGTCCTTGATAGCCTGTGGTGTCGGATCCTCCTTCCTCATTCCCGCGCGATTCAGTCGGTTGCTATGGTAACCGATCGGCTTATCAATGTTGTCAGTGGCATTGCTGTAAGTGCGCAGTGCCTTGAAATCGGGTCGATTTGAGAACTGGTAGATGATAAAGCCAGTCATCATGGTAGCAGCTGTGCCCAGAGCGGCCAGCAGTGGAATGCTGTCGATTGACCGAGTAATTTTGCCTACCGTCTGCATCAAAGTCAGGGCTACATGAGTGCCAGCTCTACCCTTCGTCATGTTTGGCAGTTTTGTCTAGTTTACTTTTCAAACTAGCCTCAATCAAGTAATCAGCGTTTTGTGTTTTATTAGCGAAAATCCCAGTACCTATCTGTGATAGATTTTATGCATTTACCATAGACATTTCATTTCTAGAACTCATCTGAATAGAAGTGCAATATAAGAGTCGAATCACACTCAAACCATGCTCTTAAGCAAGGGGTTTCGATGCAGTGACGTTCACACATCGATCTGTTTATCTATTTGAATCGATAAATTTTCTATCTCTACTTAATGACCGATCAGATCTATCTTTACACCCATTATCGATCCATTTTATTGATCTCAACTCCTTTATCGATCCGTTTTATCGGTCTCTAATCATTTATTGATCTCTACTCATTTATCGATCCGTTTTATCGATCTCCAATTATTTATCGATCCGTTTTATCGATCTCTAATCATTTATCGATCTCTACTCATTTATCGATCCGTTTTATCGATCTCTAATCATTTATCGATCTCTAATCATTATCGATCTCTACGCATTTATCGATCCGTTTTATCGATCTCCAATTATTTATCGATCCGTTTTATCGGTCTCTAATCATTTATCGATCCGTTTTATCGATCTCCAATTATTTATCGATCTCTAATCATTTATCGATGTCGAGTTATCGATTATTTATCGATCCGTTTTATCGATCTCTACTTATTTATCGAAACGTCTATCGATATCTACTATTTTATCGATCCGTTTCATGGATCTCTACTCATTTATCTCTCTCCATTGAATTTTTTGTAAAGTAAGAATAATTATATATTAAAAAATTTAATAATAATTAGCGAACACTATATTTTCACAGCAACAACATTTAAACTCTTTACTAAATCTAGCAGTTATAAAATTTATATTTTATGATCAATTTCAGGGTATCAACAGTAGTTAATTTGGACTACACTAACGAAAATATGAGTCATATAAAAAGCGGAAACGAAAGGAAACGTGCAGCTTTAAATTCACTGTCGCTTTTTCTTAAAGAAAATTAATTGAAAGCTTCAATCGAAAGAAAATTGTCTTAAGAAGTTATTTTGTGCACTAAATGAAAGCTTGCTAATGCTAATGGTATTTAGTAAGTATTTCAGTGCAAAGCAATGCGCGCCCAACACAGTTCAGTTTTTGTTTACTGTAATTTTACTCTGCAGACTTTTACTAGCCCCGCACAGACTTGATGATGTCCTTGATCTCAGTCGGCGTCGGATCTTCCTTCTTCATGCCGGCGTGAAATAGTCGGTTGCTGTGGTAGCCTAGCGGCTTATTGATGCCCTCCTGGGCATTGCTGGCAAAGCGGAGCGCCTTGAAGTCTGGCCGTTCAGCGAACTGGTAGATGATGAAGCCAGTCATTATGGTGGCAGCTGTGCCCAGAGCGGCTAGCAGTGGAATGCTGTCGATTGAGCGAGTAATTTTACCGACCGTCTGAAAAAACGACAGAGACACCGGAGTTCCAGGGTGGCCTTTCGTCATGCTTGGCGACTATCGGTGGGCTGGCTGTTTCGACTCTAATTTTTAGTCGACTTTCCGACCGGCGGTGGTAGATAGTCGAATTTGAAGCTTTGCCCGGCCCTATTAAATATAAATTCCTGTCTGCGCAAGGAAATGCACACACATAGCCTAGTTATCTGTTAGCCAATAGCAGCACGTCTAGTAAGCTATGCTTCAGTGTACAAGCATTGGCTGGTCTAGCGAACGGCTAAAAAGTTACATCCATATCCGACCAATGCAGATGGCGGTGCATCTTTTATCTCCCTGATGAGAGAGAGAGATGGGATAAAGAGGTGAGAGAGGTGAGAGAGGGGAGAGAGGGGGAGAGAGGTGAGAGAGATGCGACATGAGACAGAGAGAGAGGAGAGAGAGGTGAGAGAGGAGAGAGGAGAGAGAGGTGATAGAGAGGACAGAGAGGACAGAGAGGAGAGAGAGGAGAGAGGAGAGAGAGGAGAGAGAGGAGAGAGAGGTGAGAGAGAGGTGAGAGAGGAGAGAGAGGACAGAGAGGAGAGAGAGGTGAGAGAGATGAGAGAGGAGAGAGAGGACAGAGAGGAGAGAGAGGTGAGAGAGATGAGAGAGGAGAGAGAGGACAGAGAGGACAGAGAGGAGAGAGAGGTGATAGAGACGACAGAGAGGAGAGAGAGGAGAGAGAGGACAGAGAGGAGAGAGAGGAGAGAGAGGTGATAGAGACGACAGAGAGGAGAGAGAGGAGAGAGAGGACAGAGAGGAGAGAGAGGAGAGAGAGGTGATAGAGACGACAGAGAGGAGAGAGAGGAGAGAGAGGACAGAGAGGAGAGAGAGGCGAGAGAGGTGAGAGAGGAGAGAGGAGAGAGAGGACAGAGAGGAGAGAGAGGCGAGAGAGGTGAGAGAGGAGAGAGGAGAGAGAGGACAGAGAGGAGAGAGAGGACAGAGAGGAGAGAGAGGTGAGAGAGGAGAGAGGAGAGAGAGGACAGAGAGGAGAGAGAGGTGATAGAGAGGTGATAGAGAGGTGAGAGAGGAGAGAGAGGACAGAGAGGAGAGAGAGGTGAATAAGAGGTGAGAGAGAGGTGATAGAGAGGTGTGAGAGAGATGAGAGAGGTGAGAGAGGAGAGAGAGGAGAGAGAGTAGAGAAACGTGTTTTATGACCTCTCTCTGTCTGTTTTAAAATTTTAAGACGCAAAAATCAGCAAAAGTGACAACGAAGAAAAGTACACAAAGTGTGCAGCTCCTGGTGCAGCTTTAAAGCTATAATGCTACATATCAGCCATTACTTAGATTGTAGCAATATAACTCGTTGCATGACTCAGACTCATTATAAATATTACCAAGCTTAGAGTCTACAGTGTGGGGTCCGAATTGCCTACGTGCCTTGCCTATCCACTTACGACTCGAGGCTGGCCTTTTCCATTAGTAATTTCCTAATTTCCTGCCCTACCCCCCAGTCTCACAGGCGGATGAGTTTTCTTGCCCATCTCAGCTCAGATGAAGCCTCGAAGAACTCATCTCCTATATCCCTGCGTGGGATCTAAACCTGGAAGCTGGTCAGAGGAGTTGAGAGGGGAAGAATTTACAATCTGGAAGTGTACAGACTGTACAGAGTAATCTCTGTACAGTGCAGTGTTGGGTTCAGTGCAATGTCACACGCACAGCCTATACCTAAAATTTATTTTTACTACGTAGCTGCATGGCTGTCGTAAATGATTCAGATTTAGCTTGCATTTGAAATGCCTAACTCTAAGATGCCGTTAGACTGTCTTTTTATAAATACGTATTTTTTAAAAAATTCTATTGTACCAGTTCGGACTGTTATCCAGATAACAGCTCGTAGGTTGATGAAATGTAGAAAAGTGAATATAACCGAAAATAGAAACTTGAGTACATTGAAAAATGGACAGAGAACACATTATAAGACCGAAGTAGAAAAAAATTGTAATAGTATACTAATGGATAGAGAAGTAGACAGGTAGGCAAAGACAAGTAGACAGGAGAATATGAAAGTAGTCAGAAGGATAGGAAATTAGACACGAGATTAGGAACTTAGACACGAGATTAGGAAATTAGACACGAGATTAGGAACTTAGACACGAGATTAGGAAATTAGACACGAGATGAGGAAATTAGACACGACATTAGGAAATTAGACACGAGATTAGGAAATTAGACACGAGATTAGGAAATTAGACACGAGATGAGGAAATTAGACACGACATTAGGAAATTAGACAAGAGATTAGGAAACTAGACACGAGATTAGTAAATTAGACACGAGATGAGGAAATTAGACACGAGATGAGGAAATTAGACACGAGATTAGGAAATTAGACACGACATAAGGAAATTAGACACTTGATTAGGAAATTAGACACGAGATTAGGAAATTAGACACGACATAAGGAAATTAGACACTTGATTAGGAAATTAGACACGAGATTAGGAAATTAGACACGACATTAGGAAATTAGACACGAGATTATGAAATTAGACACGAGAATAGGAAATTAGACATGACATTAGGAAATTAGACACGACATTAGGAAATTAGACACTTGATTAGGAAATTAGACACGAGATTAGGAAATTAGACAAGAGATTAGGAAACCAGACAAGAGATTAGGAAATTAGACACGAGATTAGGAAAGTAGACACGAGAATAGGAAATTAGACACGACATTAGGAAATTAGACACGAGATTAGGAAATTAGACACGAGAATAGGAAATTAGACACGACATTAGGAAATTAGACAAGAGATTAGGAAACCAGACAAGAGATTAGGAAATTAGACACGAGATTAGGAAATTAGACACGAGAATAGGAAATTAGACACGACATTAGGAAATTAGACACGAGATTAGGAAATTAGACACGAGAATAGGAAATTAGACACGACATTAGGAAATTAGACACGAGATTAGGAAATTAGGCACGAGAATAGGAAATTAGACACGACATTAGGAAATTAGACAAGAGATTAGGAAATTAGACACGAGATTAGGAAATTAGACACGAGATTAGGAAATTAGACACGAGATTAGGAAAGTAGACACGAGATTAGGAAATTAGACACGAGATTAGGAAATAAGACAAGAGGTTAGAAAACTAGACAAGAGATTAGGAAATTAGACACGAGATTAGGAAATTAGACACGAGAATAAGAAATTAGACACGACATTAGGAAATTAGACACGAGATTAGGAAATTAGACACGAGAATAGGAAATTAGACACGACATTAGGAAATTAGACAAGAGATTAGGAAATTAGACACGAGATTAGGAAATTAGACACGAGATTAGGAAATTAGACACGAGATTAGGAAATAAGACACGAGATTAGGAAATTAGACACGAGATTAGGAAATTAGACAAGAGGTTAGAAAACTAGACAAGAGATTAGGAAATTAGACACGAGATTAGGAAATTAGACACGAGATTAGGAAATTAGACACGAGATTAGGAAATTAGACACGAGATTAGGAAATAAGACACGAGATTAGGAAATTTGACACGAGATTAGGAAATTAGACAAGAGGTTAGAAAACTAGACAAGAGATTAGGAAATTAGACAAGAGATTAGGAAATTAGACACGAGATTAGGAAATTAGACACGAGATTAGGAAATTAGACACGAGATTAGGAAATAAGACACGAGATTAGGAAATTTGACACGAGATTAGGAAATTAGACAAGAGGTTAGAAAACTAGACAAGAGATTAGGAAATTAGACAAGAGATTAGGAAATTAGACACGAGATTAGGAAATTAGACACGAGATTAGGAAATTAGACAAGTGATTAGGAAACTAGACACGAGATTAGGAAATTAGACACGAGATTAGGAAATTAGACACGAGATTAGGAAATTAGACTTCAGATTAGGAAATTAGACTTCAGATTAGGAAAGTAGACAGAAGGATAGGAAAGTAGAGGTGATGATAGGAAAGTAGACACCTACTGTCTCCTTCTGGGGCATTTTACTGATACCTGGATGCAATCTATAATTAGAGGGATTTTTATATTGCTGCGCAAATGCAAAATAATTAAAAGCAAAAAAATCAGTCTAGCGAGACCAGCAACTCTGAAAAGATATATTTCAGCTGCTGCAGGTTCTTTTTCGTTTTTTTGGGCGCCTAATCTATAGTCGGGCGGACTTGGCATTTAATCAGCTTCAGGGTCACAGCAAGGTTGAAACAGCCAAATTGCGGACAAGAATAGCAAAAGATTAGCTGGGCTGAATATCTTTGAGCTCATTATTGAGCTGCGAATTGCGTTAAAATGCGCGCGTGAATTAATTCCGGAAAGTTGACACAGTCGGGCAAAAATTATTGAATTTCATTTCAGCAGAAAAAGGAGATGGATTGTGAGAGGGACAGAGGGTGGGAGGAAGGATGTTGAGAGGGAGGTTTTGCGAGGGAGATTGTGAGAGTGAGATTATGAGGGAGATTGTGAGAGCGAGATTATGAGAGGGAGACTGTGAGAGGGAGATTGTGAGAGGGAGATTGTGAGAGGGAGATTGTGAGGGAGATTGTGAGAGGGAGATTGTGAGGGAGATTGTGAGAGGGAAATTGTAAGGGAGATTGTGAGAGGGAGATTGTGAGGGAGATTGTGAGAGGGAAATTGTAAGGGAGATTGTGAGAGGGAGATTGTGAGAGGGAGATTGTAAGGGAGATTATGAGGGAGATTGTGAGAGCGAGATTATGAGAGGGAGACTGTGAGAGGGAGATTGTGAGAGGGAGATTGTGAGAGGGAGATTGTGAGGGAGATTGTGAGAGGGAGATTGTGAGGGAGATTGTGAGAGGGAGATTGTGAGGGAGATTGTGAGAGGGAGATTGTGAGGGAGATTGTGAGAGGGAGATTGTGAGAGGGAGACTGTGAGAGGGAGATTTTGAGGGAGATTTTGAGGGAGACTGTGAGAGGGAGATTGTGAGGGGGATTGTGAGAGGGAGATTGTGAGGGGGATTGTGAGAGGGAGATTGTGAGAGGGAGATTGTGAGAGGGAGACTGTGATAGACTTGGTGTCTATTTAGATTATTTAGATCGTGATTCGTGTATGATCAGGATTTAATCATTTAGTTGCTAGGCCCGAGCTAAAATATTATTTTCTAGAGCTAACATTTGTAAATGTAATTTGTTGTTACATTATTATCAGTTAGGTAAGGTGTGTTTATTTTTCTGCTATATTTTTTGTCCTTCGCAATGCATTTAAGGACTCGCAGGGACAGCATGAAGAATGCAGAGAGTTCTTATCTAACTATGGTCTTTAGCTCGTACATTGCACTCTGCAAACTGGTTTGCACTATTCTGGCTTGAAAAGTTTACGATTAGGAACTGTGCACTTTTCAGTGTGTCGATTGCCTAAAATACTACTTATAGGCATACATCGAGGTGTTGGCAGCGCCTGAATGCTAAAAGCTCTATGTGGTGACTGATTGGTTGACAGCCTAGGCGATGGTGTACTGCGGTTGAGCTGCGCCTAATATTTAGGCTTGATCAGTGAAATTAGAGAACTTCACGTCAGGGTGTCCATAGTGGCCTATTTCCACCTGTTGTAGCCCTTGAAGGTCTGTGTATTGTTGTGACTCACGGTCCTACAGCCTTTGGGGAAGCTGCGACAGCCCCAGGTCCCAGTCGGGTGCCACCCGTTCCGTCTCCCAAGGAATGGCAGAAAAGAACTCACAGTATCTCGGCTGATGCAACAGTTAGTAGCCGGTCGGTTTTATTTGCAATAAGATATACAGTCTCGTAACTGGTGGGCAGACGAGGTTTGCAGGGTCTAATTAACTGGGCACAACTATATAGCTAGGCTGGCACCACAGAACTCCGGGCTTTAGCGACAAAACAAACAGGGGGTAGGGTACGAGAGCGCACAAGGCGGGTGAGATGTACATTCAACAATTAGGGGTAGGCTGGGCGATCGATACATATGAACTGGGGTGGGGCACGCTAGCCGACTGGCGGGGCAGGGAATGAGAAAGAGATGAAAATAATAGCGCAGAGGTGAGGGCTGCGTCACAACAGTATGCATTAGGTATAATATAATTACTGAATATTCTATTATGAGTTATATGAGAACTACAAATTGTATAAGGATAAGGATAAATCCAAGTGGTGGATTTTTCATTTTTTGTGACAAAAATTTTATATCCCACCCCCTGATAACTTTTGTGCTGCGCCCGAACGGAGCAACGCAAGCACTCGAAACTCAAGAACACGGGTCAACTTTTTGTTACGCATCTTTTCAGACCGTCGAGATATTCAATGGTGATCTGGCCGAAGACCAGATTTGTCCCATAAGCGCTAGTGTATTTCATTCACCCCTATACACGAATTTGCACAGCGCCTCAGTGCGGCCTTGCCAGGCATTAAAAATTGATCAGCATGTCACCCGAATGTGCCTGCATCATCTCCGTCTTCGGTGGTCACCTACCTTTATCTAGACGGATTTACTGGACCTTCAAGGGCTACAACAGGTGGAACTATGCCACTATAGACACCCTGACGCGAATTTATTAAATTTCGCTGATCAAGCCTAAATATTAGGCGCAGCTCAACCACCAGGAATGATAACCAGGTTAGCATTCAGGTGCTGCCAAAAACTTTTCAGGGGGAATTATTTCCCTTGGTATATTAGCGGGCGGCAAAATGGCTTTGTAGTTCTACTGTTGAGCAGTGTTAGTTATTAGTGCCTGAGTACATACACTCTTAGGTATCAAGCTTTCTAGAAGTTCGATGAAAGTAAAATTAAGTCAAGAATTTGTTTATTTACTTGTGATTTTAATTAATGATTATATAGTATAAATAGCTGCAAAACTTGTACATGAATATGTGGCTAGACATTAAATCGAGTGCTTTACGTTTTCGTCTGTCGACCTTCGCACGATTTAGGAATTCTTGCACATATTGAAGTGAGACCCTGCAGTTGTCGATTTGTCGTTATAACGTAAACGTCTTTTTTCGTGCCGGTTTGAAATTACTTTTGCTGCATGTGTGAAATTGGCTTGCTTTTGCATTTTTGTTAGTAAATTTTAGTAAAATTTCTGAAAGACAGCTAACATCGCGCGCGCACATGAAGCTAGTAGGACCCACGTCTAGGCAGCATATCTGCGAGTAGCTTCGCTAGCTAATCTACAGAACTCGCTATAGTTCGTCTTGTACATTCGACCAATATCGGCTACCAACGGATCGTCCGGATTCGGCTCAGACAGCAGCGAAGTCAACGATAGCAGCACCTTGCTGATGGTCAGCGCCGGCGACCATTGCTTCTGCAGAATGTCCAGGCATATCTGGCCGCGACTGTTGATGTTGGGGTGATAGATCTGAGTGACAAACTGCAGTTTAGGCGGCTTGAACGGGTAGTCGCTGGGAAACTGGATGCGCAGGTTGAATCGCCCATTCTCATAGGGCGTACCGGCCGGCCCCACAATTGTGCCCAGCCAGCTAAGCAAGTCCTCGCCGACGGGCCCAGCCGTGGCATTCGGCGGCGGATCCGACTGCATGCTGCGCAGCTCTCTGACAACGCGGCTTCTTGCTGACATGGATGCCTGCTTGTACTCGACGCTCTCTGCTTGTCTTCTGCTGCTAAAGCAATGTGCCTTAGCTTTAGCTGTTAGCTTTTTTAGAGCGTGAACAACCTCCATTTATATAGGCCGATTGGGTTGAAGCGCACTCGCTAAATAGAGCAAGGCAGTACTTTTCCGTCCCATATTGCTGTACAATCGTAGGCTGTGACATTTTGCGACGTCATGGCTCAGAAAAATAGAAAATGCGTCTAAATTTAGCTCAGTAGAAAACCCGGGTGCGTACAATGACTACACTGACGCTAAAAATAGAAATTACGTTTCAAAGCAGCGAAATACAGCTGACTTTACAAGTTTAAAGTTAGCGATGACATGCAATAGTTAAACTGGTTGTTTCACGAAATATCGCAATGCTCACTACTAGAATGATCGAACTCACTATGTTTCACTGCGATACATTTGCCTAACTACTTCTTCGTTCAATCTGTTTCTTAAAAAATTTTCCCCTCATTATCGATCGCTAAAAATTTACTCCCTTCCTATTATTTTTCGTCAGTGCGTCAGTGTTATTTTTAGCAACAGACCCTTCTTATCTGACGTCAGTTTCTATTAATAGAAACTCACGTGACACTATTCTACGCACCTAAGCAGCGCTCCTGCGAAGTCTCGAAATTTTAGGTTTCCGAAATGTTTGGGTACACTACAATAAACCTTTATCCCAACAACAATTGTACACGGCTTAAATAAAAGTCTGCGAGAGCTCTCGTGAGTCGGTTTAGCAAACAGTTTTTTTCAAAGCGCGTACTCCACATTAGCTTGCATGCTTGGCAAAGTAAAAGTAAAATTTTTATTGATTCGAAAAGAAAACAAAATTCATTTTAACAAAAAATAGATCATCAATGCACTTAATCCAGATTCTCTGGCAGTGTTGCAATATGAACATCGGCTATGGGGTTCATTTAAGTGTGGGGAGGCAGTGCGTAGCATTACGAAAAAAAACTATTGCCAGTAAAAGTACAAGTACAATCACACAGGGAGTCAATGTAAATTGGTACAGTACATTGATGATTGATTGAAGCAATCAAAGCGGTTATCTTTACACACGATCTATTGTTATTAAATCATCATTCTTATTTTTTGCAGAAGACCGTTTAACTTTTTGAACTGCAGTTAAATAAAATGTCAGCCAATTAATATAATCGGTAATATTTTTAGCTGATAAAAACAGCAACGAATTTTTGACGCAATTCTCTGTACCGAAATTAAAAGAAAAATTCAATCCAGTTTAGAAATTAAATGAGACTAAGCATCTCATTCCAGATTTCTAAATTAATCAATATTAAGCGGATTTGCACAATTCTACTAACAAATTGCTAACTTTAAAACTGATGCATTTGTCAGAACACAAGACGGGAAGCGCAGCAAAGCAATATGAATTGAAAGCTGATGTTGTCAATGGTCGGTCGGTGAAGCCAAAATCGCTACAGCTAAGATTAGATAGTGAGAAAGATGCTACTGTACTGCAGAGCCAATGTTAAAGTGCTGAATCATCTTTGTTAACTCTTCGGTAATGTACACCGGGGTAGGCCGGGTGGAGTGAGGTGGGTGTGAAGCAGGGTCAGAGGTCTTCCACACTTTACACTGCACAGACCGAAGCGATGTAACATCGGGACAGACCAGAAAGAGTGGGGTGGGTGTGAAGTGGGGTTAGAGGCTGCGCACAGATAAAAAGTTGAGGCGATGTACACTGGGGCAGGCCAGGAAGTGTGAGGTGGGCGACGGGAAGTTTACTATAAGCTCAAGTGCTAAAAAGCTTTTTAAGCGAAATCATACATGCAAGAAAGAGGAAAGAAGAAGGCTTGAAGCTTTAATCGCTATTTACACGCACTCAACAATTCCAGCGAACTGATTTCAATCTATTCGATACCGTTCGCAAGGTATTGAAACGAATCGTACAGGCGAGTGCTAATCGAGTGCAGTGAAGCTTCAACCATGGCCTCCAGCAGGCGCTGCAATTGCAGCTCAGTGCAGCCCAGATGAAATCGTTCCTTCAACGCGGCCAGAGTTGCCGCCGGGCCTTTGGCGAAGCAGGGCAGATCGCTGCCAGCCGAGGTGATGTCAACCAGGGTGAGGATTTTGTCGAAGTGCTTCCTGGCGGCCAGCATGCCACGCAGCAAAAGCACTCGGAAATACTTGTACATGTCAGCGTCATGACCGCCCATCACTTCAACGTATTCGCTTGTCAGCTTGAAGTGGCTGGACTCGAAGCCGAGATTGCGGCCGGGGCTGGAGCTCAGCATGAAGCCGAAATCGATGTGGATGACGTGGCCACGATTATCTAGTAGAATGTTGCCATTGTGCCTGTGGGACAGAGGGCAGTGATCCAGTTGATGAACGACCTTTGAAACCCTTCAACGTTTAAGCGGCAAGATAAGAAAATGATATCAGAGGCCAGGTTGGGAGGCAAGATAAGAGGTCAAACTGGGAGATAAGAGGCCAAACTGGGAGATAAGGGGCCAAGTTGGGAGATAAGAGGCCAAGCTAGGAGATAAGGGGCCAAGTTGGGAGATAAGGGGCCAAGTTGGGAGATAAGAGGCCAAGCTAGGAGATAAGGGGCCAAGCTAGGGGTAGATAAGGGGCCAAGCTAGGAGATAAGGGGCAAAGCAGGGAGATAAGGGGCAAAGCTAGGAGATATGAGGCCAAGCTGGGAGGGGAGATAAGAGGTTAAACAGGGAGGGACACAAAAAGCTTGCCAGAAGTTTCCTTTACCTGTCTTTCACCTGCAGCAGGTAGCAAACGATGCAGTAAGCGGCCGTGCTCTCAACAAAGTTTCTCTGCGCCTCCAGAAAGGCTTCGCTATTAGGTGGCCCAAACTCCTGCTCGAAGTGGGTCTTCAAAGTAATCGGCGACTGTTGACTCTGCTGGGCTGGCTGCTCCTGCTGCTGTTGCTGACCCTGCTGCTGCTGCTGCTGCTGCGGCTTCTGTCGCTGCGCCCGCAGCATCCGGCGAATCTGATGCAGCGAGTTGGCATCCGCCACTGGCTCGATGAGTCCGGCTCTGTCGCCAGCCACCGTGACATTGAGCGGACAGAGCCAGAGCGGGACCCGTTCGGCCTCCCAAATCCAACTGAGCAGCCTCAGAACCTGATGCGCCAGCAGCTCCTGCCGCAGGTCGTCGTCGCATTTGACAATAGCGGCTCGCAGCTCCCAACTGGCCAGATGGCCGAACGGGGATGATTCGCGGACTCGCCTGCGCTTCTCGGCGAAAGGCTCGCGCAGTACGCTGAGCGACGGATCGTCGCGATCGCACATCTGGAAGCTGCGAAGGCTGGCGCTCTCCGGCGAGGACTGGGCGGCTGCGGCGTTGGCCGCGGCGGCGGCCCAGTTGGTCATGCCCGCGGAGAGTCGGCGACGGACGTCGGCTGGGCTGAACATCGTCTCGCCGCAGCCGCTGTCGGCATTGGCTTCGCCTTCGTCGCTATTGTGACCGTTGGCGACTGGGGCGGCGGTTTCGTCCGGCGCGCCGTTGACACCGTCGGCTAGGCTGACGGCGTCCGGGCTGCGGATGACTGGTACTGAACCGGGCAGAAGCAGCTGGCGACTGTCGGCTGTGAGTGTCTGCGACAGGCAGAAGAAAGGCGGTATTTGGTGGGGAGTGTGGCTTTGCGAGCAAACGGAATTCTAAAAATAGCTAATGTACTTACAGGGAATTCCCTTAGAAATATCTAGTGTACATGTTCGGATTCCCCGCAATAATTAATATTAATATTATTATTATCGCTTAATTGCAACTGACCCAATTAGGTCACATGCACTGACGTAGCTATTCTGAACGCTGTGTACGGCTTTTCAGTCCATGGACTGGAGAGATGCCACACCCACCCTCGAATATACCAGCTTATACTGGTATATTCTCAATGCATAGATTCCCAAAAATACATGCATAATTTCTCGACACATATCCAAATTTTAAAAGGAATTAAATACTCGTATTTACCGAGGAACTTCAAATGGAGAGTATGTAGAAAAAGGAATGTATCAAGTATTTTCCAATTAGAGATTTCCCAGGAACTTTCTTTATAATGATTTCCCAGGAATTTCCCAAATAGAGATTTCCCAGGAATTTTCTAAATAGGGATTTCCCAGGAATTTCACAAATAGAGATTTCCCAGGAATTTTCTAGATAGGGATTTCCCAGGAATTTTCTAAATAGGGATTTCCCAGGAATTTCACAAATAGAGATTTCCCAGGAATTTTCTAGATAGGGATTTCCCAGGAATTTTCTAAATAGGGATTTCCCAGGAATATCACAAATAAAGATTTCTCAGGAACTTTCTGAAAAGGGATTTCCAAGGAATTTCTCAAACAGGGATTTCCCAGGAACTTTCTGGATAGGGATTTCCCAAAAAGGGATTGCATTTTGATGCAATAAAATGCATCTCTGTGATTGACAGATGACAATAGCAATGCCTCACCCTCTCTGCAGCCGGCACTGGTTCGTCCTCACCGCTCAGGCAGCTACTGCCGTCGTCAACTGAGTCAACAGCGATCGGCTCCTCAGAGCAGCAGCCGCTGCTGCTGCACACATCCGCGCTGTTAGCATTCGACTGCTGTTGCTGACGCTGCTGCTGCTGTTGCTGTTGCTGAATTAGCTCCTCCTGACTGCGCCAGGTAGCAGAACTGCTCGGCAGCAGCAATGTCCGGCCGACGGGAATGTCCGCCGCCATCGGGTCGTAGCGTGACACGGTTTCAACGTACACCAGATAGGGCGCCTTGTCCTTGCTGTTGAGCACAGCAGCTGCGGTGTGAGGAATTCTCACTATGCAATGATCCGCCCGGCCCACTGGCAGCCAAACTCTGGCTGGCAAATTAAAGTTTAGGAGGGCCAACTCGCCGTGCAAATGGTTGGTGCGCGCCTCCCTTGACGGATATTGGCGAAGACGCCTAGTTAGGCGCATCAGAGACTTCACGAACTCCAGCTGGGGCAGCAGCCTGGCGGAGCCGCAGCTGCAGCTGGCGCTGAGATTGGCCGCCGCCTGGCACTGGCAGCCGCTGGCGAAGGCGCGGCCGCTATTTAAATTGCCGGCCGTCGTCCGACAGCGCCGGATTCGATCAGACCAGCCGTCGAATTGCAGAGCGTCCGAGGCGCAGCGCTTATGGCTCTGGTGATGCTGCTGATGGTGGCTGTGGCTGTGCGGCCTGAATAAAATCAGTTAAGTCTGCATGACGAATGCCTGCATTTCGGCTACACCCACCTCATTCCGGCTACACCAATCTCACTCTATCTACACCCACCTCACTCCAGCTACACCCACCTCACTCCGGCTACACCCACCTCACTCGGGCTACACCAATCTCACTCTATCTACACCAATCTCACTCCGGCTACACCCATCTCACTCCAGCTTCACCCACCTTACTCCGGCTACACCCAGCTCACCCAGCTACACCCAGCTCACTCCGGCTACACCCACCTCACTCCGGCTACACCAATCTCACTCTATCTACACCCACCACACTCCGGCTACACCCACCTCACTCCAGCTACACCCAGCTCACTCCAGCTACACCCAGCTCACTCCGGCTACACCCACCTCACTCCAGCTACACCCACCTCACTCCGGCTACACCAATCTCGCTCTATATACACCCACCTCACTCCGGCTACACCAATCTCAATCTATCTACACCCACCTCACTCTAGCTACACCCACCTCACTCCAGCTACACCCACCTCACTCCGGCTACACCCACCTTACTCTGGCCATACGCACCTCACTCCAGCTACACCCACCTCACTCCGGTCACACCAATCTCACTCCAGCTACACCAACCTCACTCCGGCTACACCAATCTCACTCTATCTACACCCACCTCACTGTCTACACCCACCTCACTCCGGCGAAACCCACCTTACTCCAGCTACACCACCTCACTCGGCTCCTACCACCTACACCTACCACCTACATCAACCTCTAATTAATTATAAATAATAATAAATTTTATTATTCCACCAACCTCACTCCAGCTACACCCACCTCATTCCGGCTAAACCAACCTCACTCAAACTAAACCCAGCTTTGGTACAAAAAATCAAACTAAGGCACCTATCGCCGTCAGCTTCGGTAACTCGCGCAGGCTCCGGTGTCAGCTGTTCGCTAACGATGCAATCGCGCAGGTGCAGCGCGTGACAACGCCGCTTCTGACGCTGCCTAGCGCCGTGCGCGTCCAACAGCCAAGCCAGCCGACAGCTGAATTCGGCAGATTTTGAGCACCTCTGCTCAAGATACGGTCTCAAAACTGAAGACAATTCCGCGCCGCAATTAGCGTACATATTAACCAACTGGGGCAGGTAAAAATCTGCCTGTTCCGGATCGAATTCGGCCAGCCTGGCAACAATTAATCGTCGCACATCGTCGCTTTTTGCATAATAAAGCCAGTGCATAGCCAGGTGAATGTCCAGCACGTCAGAAGCCAGTAGTCGAAGCAGGCTGGCGTCAGGCGGCGGCTGCGACTGTTGAACAGCCGACACGCATTGCGCTTCCGCCATGGGTTTGTTCTGTTCTTTTCTTTTCACTCCGCTGCCCTCCAACCGACCTCCTACGAAGCCTGGAAAAAATTTAGATTTAAAAATAAATTTGCTGCGTGTGGACATTGTGGATTGTTTATGGTGGGAGACTGGACATTGTAACTTGCTTCTGGTGTGAGAGAGTGGACATTGTGGATTGTTTCTGGTGTGAGAGAGTGGACATTGTGGATTGTTTCTGGTGTGAGAGAGTGGACATTGTGGATTGTTTCTGGTGTGAGAGAGCGGACATTGTGGATTGTTTCTGGTGTGAGGGAGCGGACATTGTGGATTGTTTCTGGTGTGAGAGAGCGGACATTGTGGATTCTTTCTGGTGGGAGAGAGTGGACATTGTGGATTTTTTATTGTGGGAGAGAGTGGACATTGTGGATTTTTTATTTTGGGAGAGAGCGGACATTGTGGATTTTTTATTGTGGGAGAGAGTGGACATTGTGGATTTTTTATTGTGGGAGAGAGTGGACATTGTGGATTTTTTTTGTGGGAGAGTGGACATTGTGGACTTTTTATTGTGGGAGAGAGTGGACATTGTGGATTTTTTATTGTGGGAAAGAGTGGACATTGTGGATTTTTCATTGTGGGAGAGAGTGGACATTGTGGATTTTTCATTGTGGGAGAGAGTGGACATTGTGGATTTTTCATTGTGGGAGAGAGTGGACATTGTGGATTTTTTATTGTGGGAGAGAGTGGACATTGTGGATTTTTCTTTGTGGGAGAGAGTGGACATTGTGGTTTGTATATTGTGGGAGAGTGGACATTGTGGATTGTTGTTGTTAGTCAGTGGACATAGAAATCAGCTGCTGCAGCTAGATTAAAATTTGTTCTAAATAAAAGGACTGATTGAAGAGTCGAAGAGTTTAACGGTATGTCAAAACTATGTAAAAAACTTGTCGTTAGTTTAAACGCTTGCACCAAATTATTGTAAAAAAGATAACAAATATTGCAAAAAATCGTTTAAATAGTTAAAATCAATATAAAAAATTAACGAAAGCATTTTGTAAAAAATTGATCGAATTAAATCAGACAGATAATTATCACTGAGCAATGGTAGACCTTTAAAAAAATCTGAAAAGTACTGAAGCAAAAAATAAAAACTGCTTTGTAAAGCAGACAAAAATATTCTGCAAAGTAATTGAGCAAAAAAGACTTTAAAATATAAAAAGAAGAAAGTTTTAATCAGCTAAATTAATAATACAGATGAAAAAGTAGTCTTGAAATATATTTAGAATGATTAAATTGGGGTGGATGTACATTCCTAGAATGATTAGATTGGGATGGATGTACATTCCTAGAATGATTAGATTGGGGTGGATGTACATTCCTAGAATGATTAGATTAGGGTTGATGTACATTCCTAGAATTATTAGATTGGGGTGGATGTACATTCCTAGAATTATTAGATTGGGGTGGATGTACATTCCTAGAATGATTAGATTGGGGTGGATGTACATTCCTAGAATGATTGTATTGGGGTGGATGTACATTCCTAGAATGATTAGATTAGGGTTGATGTACATTCCTAGAATTATTAGATTGGGGTGGATGTACATTCCTAGAATGATTAAATTGGGGTGGATGTACATTCCTAGAATGATTAGATTGGGATGGATGTATATTCCTAGAATGATTAGATTGGGATGGATGTACATTCCTAGAATGATTAGATTGGGGTGGATGTACATTCCTAGAATGATTAGATTAAGGTGGATGTACATTCCTAGAATAATCTGATTGGGGTGGATGTACATTCCTAGAATGATTAGATTGTGGTGGATGTACATTCCTAGAATGATTAAATTGGGGTTGATGTACATTCCTAGAATGATTAAATTGGGGTGGATGTAGATTCCTAGAATGATTGTATTGGGGTGGATGTACATTGATTAGGGTTGATGTACAATCCTAGAATTATTAGATTGGGGTGGATGTACATTCCTAGAATGATTAAATTGGGGTGGATGTACATTTACCATTTTAAGAACTACGTTAGTAAAGTCAGATTTGTGTTGTAAAGTCAGATTGTAAAACTGAAAATGAAAAACTTGATCAATAACAGAAGTTGAAAATCACAAGCACAAACGCTGAGCATAAAGTTAGAATCCAGTTAGGTTAGCCAGAAATTGAGCTAAAACTGGCGCAGCTCAACAGCCGCCTGGATGAGCAGCTTCAGGCCGGGCAGATGGCTGCGCAACTCTTCCAAGCCGCCGGATTGGACAGCCGAATTCAGGTTAGCCAACGCTTCCGTCAGACTGCCGCGCTCCAGACTGACAAGAATCGAACCCAGGCCCTCCAGCACCGGCGAAGAGATCTGATCATAGAAAAACAAAAGCGACTAAAAACGAAATAAAATTTTATTTTTAGCACACTGGAAAACCCCCTCTCAGAGAAGCCGGCAGCCAATTAGATTTCGTGACCTTAAGCGTGGAGTGCATTTTTATATTCTATATTCTCTCCAACCATCCTACTGGCCAGTAGTCTGTCCGAGACAGGCGAAATATTTTTTGCTCACCGAACTCGACCCGAGTAGTTGGGCGAGAGCAGCAGATTTTTTTTCTGCGTCGTTCATCTTGACGACAATGTGACGCAATTTAACAGCGTTGGCACTGTTGGACGAGTCAGTCAGCAGCTGCTGTGCTCGACCGCGGCAATCTCTGGCCAAGCTGGTCAGCGCTTTGGAAAATCGATCGGCCAAATCAGCGGCCACCCGATTGGCTGGGCTAGCGTTCGATATTAGATTCGACTGGCTTCGACCAATCGTTGACGCTGACGGTGATGATTGCGATGGCGGAGGAGGATTTGAAGACGAAGAAGCTATTGAAGCGGACCAGGCGCTCGGATTGTAGAATTGTTGAGGCACGTCTTCCGCCTGCTGAAGATTCAATTTTAGCCTATTCTGAGGATGAGGATTCGAACTTCAGACCTCTAGTTTAAAAATGGTCTGAAACCTTTCATAAGTGTAGTAAAACAAATAAATTACAGATTTGATCTTGTTGCCGCCTCGAAAAAGCGACAGTTCCTCGGCGGGCACAGGCGTCCGCAGTATCGGCGGCGGCTTTGAAGGCACACTGGGGAAGGAGTGGGCCGAGGCTGCCACTGGCAGGGGAGCGAGTGGATTGTAGAATGATCCTGTTGTTGCACTTGCAGCAACCGCCAACTGACCAGGCAATGACGGACTAAATACCGCAGTTTTTTGCAAGCATGGGCGTTCATAGAGTGCAGTGGCAGATTGTGGTGGCAGCACTGGGTAGGCTGAGGCAGATTGTGGTGGAACAGGATAGGCTGCGGCAGATTGTGGAGGCGGCACAGGATAAGCTGCGGCAGATTGTGGAGGCGGCACAGGATAAGGTGCGGCAGATTGTGGAGGCGGCACAGGATAGGCTGCGGCAGATTGTGGAGGCGGCACAGGATAGGCTGCGGCAGATTGTGGTGGCGGCACAGGGTAGGCTGCGGCAGATTGTGGTGGCGGCACAGGGTAGGCTGCGGCAGATTGTGGTGGGGGCACAGAATAGGCTGCGGCAGATTGTGGAGGCGGCACAGGATAAGCTGCGGCAGATTGTGGAGGCGGCACAGGATAAGGTGCGGCAGATTGTGGAGGCGGCACAGGATAGGCTGCGGCAGATTGTGGAGGCGGCACAGGATAGGCTGCGGCAGATTGTGGTGGCGGCACAGGGTAGGCTGCGGCAGATTGTGGTGGCGGCACAGGATAGGCTGCGGCAGATTGTGGTGGCGGCACAGGGTAGGCTGCGGCAGATTGTGGTGGCGGCACAGGATAGGCTGCGGCAGATTGTGGTGGGGGCACAGAATAGGCTGCGGCAGATTGTGGAGGCGGCACAGGATAGGCTGCGGCAGATTGTGGAGGCGGCACAGGATAGGCTGCGGCAGATTGTGGTGGCGGCACAGGGTAGGCTGCGGCAGATTGTGGTGGCGGCACAGGGTAGGCTGCGGCAGATTGTGGTGGGGGCACAGAATAGGCTGCGGCAGATTGTGGAGGCGGCACAGGATAGGCTGCGGCAGATTGTGGAGGCGGCACTGGATAGGCTGCGGCAGATTGTGGAGGCGGCACTGGATAGGCTGCGGCAGATTGTGGAGGCGGCACAGGATAGGCTGCGGCAGATTGTGGTTTAACAGGGTAGGCTGCGGCAGATTGTGGAGGCGGCACAGGATAGGCTGCGGCAGATTGTGGAGGCGGCACTGGATAGGCTGCGGCAGATTGTGGAGGCGGCACAGGATAGGCTGCGGCAGATTGTGGAGGCGGCACTGGATAGGCTGCGGCAGATTGTGGAGGCGGCACAGGATAGGCTGCGGCAGATTGTGGAGGCACAGGGTAGGCTGAAGCAATGTTCTGTTCTTCTCTTCTCTTCCTGGCTGCCGAGTTCTGAAATTTATTCAAGAAAGGTTTGCATCCTAAATGCACAATATACAGTGGACACAAGCAACAAAGACTATAGAATAAAGATTCACCATTAAATCAGCAGTGGCCGCGGTCCGCTCGGCGAATGGATCGGCCATCCAGACCCCGATGCTAGCTGGGCCGTCATGTCCGAGGGCTCGCCACAGCCTGTAGGCCAGCACGGCTAGGCGACTATCGCCAAAGTAGTCGAAGCCGTCTGGACGTCTAGACGGTCTGAGTCGGCGAATGCAGCAGTTCAGGGCTGGTAGAAGCTGGCCCCAATTGGCCAAAGCGCCGGCGTACAGCTCAACAGCAGCGTCGGTAATTGCATCGTCAACATTTGCGCAATCATCGTCTAGTAGACCGCCGACAGCTCGTTGAAGCACTTCGCCAGCCTGCACGGCTAGCTGCAGGGCGGTTATCGAACTGCCGCTAGCTTCTGCTGCTAGACAGACAGCAAGCCGACGCCAGGAGCCGGAGCAGGCGTAACAGATCGCAGCCGCGGCCGAGGCTGCTGAGCTGCCTACGCGTTCCAGACGACGCCCGATGAACTCGGCGAAGGCGGGCAAACTCTCCACGTCCGAGTAGGCCAGGACAAACGCTAGTTGGCGTCGCCAGCGAAGACCATCGTCCACTGCGACGCTGTTCTCGTTGTTGTTGCTGTTGCTGTTGACGTAGCCGGAGATGTCTCGAATGACGATCGCTTCAACGAGCCGACTAATCTCCGAGGTCGAGCTGCCAGTGTCCAGTCTGAGTTGGTCTAGGACGCGAGTTCGAGTCCCACTGTATATCCGATTTGAGCTGGAATCATCAATACAGCTGCCCGCTAATAGGAGGGCTTCCAGCAGACGGCCCTCGGCGAGGAACTGCTCGATGGCAGCATCTAAACGGCCCGACACAAGAGCGGCAATCAGCCGGTCGCTATCAGGCGCATCATCGCCGTTGTCTTGGCCATAGCCGAGCAGTTTAATAAAGTCTAAACTCGGATTGGAGTTGAAATTCGCTTCGAGAAAGCGCCAAATTTGAATTTCACTGTCTGGAATGCCCGATTCTGAAGCACGGGACCTGCGAATGCGAATGCGAATGCGAAGTTTAAGGAAGGCGAACCTGAAGGACTGAGGGAGGCGAACCTGAAGGACAGGGAGGCGGTGCTGAAGGACAGGAAGGCGGACCTGAAGGTCAGGGAGACGGACTACACAGAGGTAGAGATGACGCATGAGGCGAGTTGCAGAGCAAAATAAATAACAATAACATAATCAAAGACGTGGCTCACCCGCAATAGCCTCCAAGGTCGTCACCACCTTCTGCTAGGGCATTTTCAAACTCTCTAGCCCGCCTGGCAACCATAGCTGGCAGTTCATCCACCGCTGCCACAGTCTGACTGTCCATCTGGCCGATGAACACCCGCCTGTCGCTGCTGAAATTGACCAGACGACCGCCAAATCCGAATCTAACACCGCAGCCAGCTCCAGCTAGCCAGTTGAATGCCCGATTGGCATTGTACCAAACCCGAATTGGGCCAGAAGGCTGGTGAACCTCGGCGAATGGATCATCGGCCGGTTGCTGCATCGACACTTTCGACAGGGTGCGCAGTCGGCGCTTTTGATGCCAAGTTTCTAAGCTGGCTGTGTCCTGGCTTTCAAATTCTAGACCGGTTGGTTCATTGTGATTACTAAAGCCGTCATTGTCGTCATTATCGAAGCCGCAACCGCCGCCAAGGATGTTAAAAATGCCGAGCTGCAGATTTTGCAAAAAATTACTTTACGGAGTTATTTGACGCACGTTGTTGGCAATAATTAAATTTAAAGCATGTTGCGCAAAAATTATAATCAGTTCGTATTTTAATAGCCTTTAAGTTTATAGCAACTTGGTCTTCCACAGAGTGCTAGAATGCACCTGCGATTAGAATGAGAAAAATTATAAACTGAGTAACCAGTGATTCTTATAAACTATTACTTAATTTCTTCAATTCATAAACTCATTCCTTAGCTCGCTACAAATATCAATGATTCTTAGAAACGGATTCTCAAAATATATGATTCCTAGAAACTAGCTGCAATTGTCAATGATTCTTAGAAACCGACTCTCATTACCTATGATTCCTAGAAACTAGCTGTAATTGTCAATGATTCTTAGAAACGGATTCTTAATATATGATTCCTAGAAACTAGCTGCAATTGTCAATGATTCTTAGAAACCGACTCTCATAACCTATGATTCCTAAAAACTAGCTGCAATTGTCAATGATTCTTAGAAACAGACTCTCATTACCTATGATTCCTAGAAACTAGGTGTAATTGTCAATGATTCTTAGAAACTGACTCTCATTAGCTATGATTCCTAGAAACTAGCTGTGATTGTCAATGATTCTTAGAAACTGACTCTCATTACCTATGATTCCTAGAAACTAGCTGTAATTGTCAATGATTCTTAGAAACGGATTCTTAATATATGATTCCTAGAAACTAGCTGCAATTGTCAATGATTCTTAGAAACTGACTCTCATTAGCTATGATTCCTAGAAACTAGCTGCAATTGTCAATGATTCTTAGAAACAGACTCTCATTACCTATGATTCCTAGAAACTAGGTGTAATTGTCAATGATTCTTAGAAACTGACTCTCATTACCTATGATTCCTAGAAACTAGGTGTAATTGTCAATGATTCTTAGAAACTGACTCTCATTACCTATGATTCCTAGAAACTAGCTGTAATTGTCAATGATTCTTAGAAACGGATTCTTAATATATGATTCCTAGAAACTAGCTGCAATTGTCAATGATTCTTAGAAACCGACTCTCATAACCTATGATTCCTAAAAACTAGCTGCAATTGTCAATGATTCTTAGAAACAGACTCTCATTACCTATGATTCCTAGAAACTAGGTGTAATTGTCAATGATTCTTAGAAACTGACTCTCATTAGCTATGATTCCTAGAAACTAGCTGTGATTGTCAATGATTCTTAGAAACTGACTCTCATTACCTATGATTCCTAGAAACTAGCTGTGATTGTCAATGATTCTTAGAAACTGACTCTCATTACCTATGATTCCTAGAAACTAGCTGCAATTGTCAATTATTCTTAAAAACTGACTCTCAGTAGCTATGATTCCTAGAAACTAGCTGTGATTGTCAATGATTCTTAGAAACCGACTCTCATAATCTATGATTCCTAGAAATCGACAACCAGTATTAATGATTTAACATTTAACGTTTAACATTTTAAATGATTCTTATAAATCCATTTCTATTATCCATTTTACCTAGAAACTGACTCTCCTTTCTCGCGATTCCTAGAAACTAGTTGTCATAGACAATGATTCTTTTTTAACTAACCCCTTATAATCAACCCAATTCACGCCACCCAGAATTCTTAGAAATGGATTCATTTTTATCAATGATTCTTAGAAGACCCTGATAACGCTTACCCAACAACCCCCGCTTATGTCCCACTGACTTAACTTATGTAAAGTTCGCAAACTATATGCGGTATGGTATGAAAGATTTCAATCAATTGTATTTTAAGCTAAAGCTATATAGCTAGGAGACAAGGGTCTTTTGGGGATTGGGAGACACAGAGAAAGACAAGAAAAAAATTCTAACCCAAAGTAAAGAGTTAAGTGCGCGATACAAAAAGTACAATCTTGCTTCTCAGCCTATTAAACAAAAGTAAGTACAGTGAATGGCATATAGAGGCAGCCATTTTAAGACCTTATGTTCTGACTTCAGAAAATAAAAGTTCACTTTTCAAGACGTAAAAGAAAGCTATATCAATTTTAGAAGGTAATGTTCACAAAGAGATTTCAGTTTACTAAACTTCATTTAGGATTATCATTGACTATAATTTCACACCCTAGTGTGGGTCCTGTGGGATAAGGCAGAGGGCAGAATTGCTAACAGATGTGGCACAGCTGTGCCAAGCTGACACTTCTCCAACAATTGAGTATTGGGGACACTGTCAAACCGCTGAAGTTACCACAAAGGGGTGAACATGTACAACACTGAAGCATCGTGGGCGGGACGAGACGTAATCCTATGAAACTATTGAAGGATTAGTGACAGGAATCTGCTTAATAACTGAAGGATTAGTGACAGGAATCTGCTTAATAACTGAAGGATTAGTGGCAGGAATCTGCTTAATAACTGAAGGATTAGTAACAGGAATCTGCTTAATAACTGAAGGATTAGTGACAGGAATCTGCTTAATAACTGAAGGATTAGTAACAGGAATCTGCTTAATAACTGAAGGATTAGTGACAGGAATCTGCTTAATAACTGAAGGATTAGTGATAGGAATCTGCTTAATAACTGAAGGATTAGTGACACGAATCTGCTTAATAACTGAAGGATTAGTAACAGGAATCTGCTTAATAACTGAAGGATTAGTAACAGGAATCTGCTTAATAACTGAAGGATTAGTAACAGGAATCTGCTTAATAACTGAAGGATTAGTGATAGGAATCTGCTTAATAACTGAAGGATTAGTGACACGAATCTGCTTAATAACTGAAGGATTAGTGACAGGAATCTGCTTAATAACTGAAGGATTAGTGATTGAAATGACCAAAAAGACCAAATCCATGATGGGAATCACTGAGAAAAATGACCAAATGACAAGAAACTTTTTTAATTCTGTGTTTCTTCTTTAGGGTGAAAATCAATTGTATATAGTGTAGTATGGTGTAGTATGGTATAGTTCCTAGTGTTTAAATGCGCGCTTGAAATCCCTCAAAGGATTCAAATGCTTGCCTCTTTGACACCGTTTTTTACCATAGACAATGAGCAGAGAGGTCCCGAGTGCATGCATTTTAGTAAATGTGATATTTCTCATTTATTTTGTTGTCTAGCGGGCAAAAGTTTACTTATGGGCGTTTAGTCTATGGCTTAAAGTTTTTAAGCTGGGGATTGCAAACTCACCCCCCACACTAGCACAGTATTTCAGTGTCACAAATCTATGCATTTCTCCCTATACAAATATAATCATATCCTTTTTCTAATGATTGAAGTAGCTGAAATTTTAGGGAGAAAAAAATACACTTAATTCTTTGCACTCCATTTGGGTTTGAGCGAATGCACATTGATTCAATAATAAATATTTCACTTGCACAATATATGGCCTTTATAAAAGGCCAATCAATCATAATTCAGGTGATGCTAATTAATTAATGCTTATCTTCAATGAGAAAAAAACTGTAATAGGATAATAGCAACGTTGCCACTAAAGCCTTTGTGCCTAGTAATAATTAATTAATAATTCATAATCAACTGAACAGGCTCATAATTTACTCAAGTCTTATGGCACATAGGTATTTACAATGCAATGATGAGAATTAAAATGCTAAATGTCAATGCTGGCGGTCGACTTTGTATGAGTGCATATCTAAGTAAAATTTACAGACAGAACTACAGTCTACAGAACAGAACTACAGTCTACAGAACAGAACTACAGTCTACAGAACAGAACTACAGTCTACAGAACAGAACTACAGTCTACAGAACAGAACTACAGTCTACAGAACAGAACTACAGTCTACAGAACAGAACTACAGTCTACAGAACAGAACTACAGTCTACAGAACAGAACTACAGTCTACAGAACAGAACTACAGTCTACAGAACAGAACTACAGTCTACAGAACAGAACTACAGTCTACAGAACAGAACTACAGTCTACAGAACAGAACTACAGTCTACAGAACAGAACTACAGTCTACAGAACAGAACTACAGTCTACAGAACAGAACTACAGTCTACAGAACAGAACTACAGTCTACAGAACAGAACTACAGTCTACAGAACAGAACTACAGTCTACAGAACAGAACTACAGTCTACAGAACAGAACTACAGTCTACAGAACAGAACTACAGTCTACAGACAAAGCGATAATTCCCCAAGCAAGAGCAGCAAGCAGTTCGTCACTTGGACTGACCTGTCCGTCGGTTGTTATCGCGCTAAATAACGCGGGCTCAGCTGGGCACCAGGCTAAATTGGTGAAGCAACGGCCGATGAGTCTAGCCCTAGCTAGCTGGGCGACACTTTCGGAATCTGGAGAGTGTGCCGCGGCAAAGCTGCAGCTGGTTGGCCTGGGATCCCAGCACAGCAGCCGGGCCGAGCTGTCCGAGGTCAGCAGGCAGCCGGTGTCGAAACTATTCCATGCCATAGACAGTAGCGATGAGCCAGAATGCTGATTAAACTGCGACACAGGCGAAGCGGCAAAGCGCAGATCCCACAGCTGCACTACGGAGCGGACATCATCGCCGGAGGCCAGGCAAAGCTGGGTTGCCAAGCTGCAAGGTGACGTAAGGGAAGGTCCTGAGTTCGAATCCGCTTGGGAGAATCACGGTAAAGATTGGAGAGGAAACTCACCTCGGATGCCACTCCATGAGGGTCAGCCGTTCGGCCCCGCAATGCGCCGGCGTCAGGCACATCAGCGGCGCCAGGTGATTTTTATTGCTAGCCGAGCATCGGCGAATGTCGAAGATGGTCAGGCCGCCGTTGACGCCGACGGGCGCGGAGCCGACCGCGGCGAACACGTGGGCTGTCTGTGGATTCCAGGAAATCCGACAGTCGAGCGGAGCCGCCACAGCGGAGACAGTTGGTCCACTCTGTTTAATATGCGATAGAAGAGTGGGAGAATGGGAAAACATTGAGATGCCTCGTCATCTTATTAGTCCCGGAAACTCACCTCCATTCTATTAGAATCCCAGACTGATATTGATCCGCTCGCGTCTGAACTGCCTAGCAACTCGGACTGCAGCTTGTTGGCATCCAAGCTGACAATAGGACCACCGGATTCGATACGGGAATTGTCACCGCGTTGCCATAACAACTCGAGAGGCTTAGAATTATACTCTAGATCGCCATTATCAAATTGGATCCAATCATTTATCTGGCACAATGCCACTGTGCCATCAGCTGAGCCACAAACTATTAGGCCGCCGTCACGGCTACTGCCACCGCTGCTAGTCCAAGCCAGCTGGCTAACTTCCTGACCACTTGGAGCTGATAATTTTCGACCAATCGGCAACAGCTGGTCGGTGTTCGGTCGATCAGCAGACAAATTGCAGGACACAAGCTGTATGAAGGACTTCGGCCTGCGCAATGGCAGGTGCAACTAGGGTGGTTAGCTGGCTCTTACATAAAAATACAATATAAACGTCCATGCACTGGAGGGAAGCCACACCCACCCCAATTAACCCAGCTAATGCTTGTACCCATTTTAACAGCTGGGTGAACTGAAGCAACACCGAGTGTCTTCCTAAAGGATGAAATTTGTTCCAGTAGAGTCGGGAATCGAACCCCAACCATCAAATCATCAGTCTGACACTAACTACTAGGCCACAAGTGCAGATAGAAGCTAGTTTTAAATTTACTCACCCATCATTTGAAGCAATTGCATTGTCAACAATACTAGCAGTGGCCAACAGTAATCTATGCTTGATATTTTTAACAAAATGACTGGAAACAAATGAAGCTGGAGACCAAGCAGCCAAACAGGAATATTTTGTGTGCCTCAACTGCATTCCACTAGTCTGGAATAAGAAATTTATTTGAAATTATTGATAAATGTAATAATGAACTATTAGACAAAAATGAACTTAAGCTTTTAGGGCAATGATCCAACCCTAACCTATCACTTTATCAGAATGCCTAGTAATAATATATAATAATAATAATTTTACCAATAAAAGAAGTTAGATATTGTCTTAAAGATGGCAGAGCAGTCTAACAGGTTTGCCTCTCAACAGATCCTACAGTGAGGCCACATTATTTGGGCTATAGCTATGGATAGAAGGCTTGGGGCTTGTCATACAATTTATACTATTGAGAGCTAACCTAAGCATAGTGCACTGCCTGAAAATGAGAAACTCAAGGCAGATGTACACACCATGTGTGTGTGCCTATGTATGATACTAAAGCATGTACACATGTCATATGTGTGCTCATGCTTAGGAGTCAGTGAAAATAATTGCCTCCTTGCTGGCTACAAGTCTAGTTTCACCAAATGATGTACCATTACCTACAGCACAACTGCAACTATTATAAATATTAGCAATTGTCTTAAATAGAACTATACTAAATTAAAAACAGAATAATAATAAATTATGGTTTAGTAATCTGCATAGAAAAAAATATAACTATAAAGTTATTTAATGGCATGTATCATCTACATAAAGCATAAAAAAGAATTTCAAATTAGTTTCAGTTTCTAACTTGTACCTCTTTTAAGAAGAAAATATGCAGCATAGTTTTTTTTGCTTACACGATTAACTAGTTTCACTTATGCGATGAAATACTTTAGGCCTAGTACTCTTGTGAATATGTGAAAATTAAACAACTAGTGACAATGTACTAATAACAAATAACGAATAAGTAATGCTAAAAGCTAATGTACTAAACTTAAGGGCAAAGCATCTTATTAACCTAGTTATGTCTGAGTCGCTATTTTTTATGATTTCAGAACATCTTAACTTGACTGCATGAAAACAGCAGCAACCAAATTACTATTAGCACAACGAACCGCTAAAGAGCGGTCAACAAAGAATGCTTTCTCAGAAAAGCAATAGTTAAAAATAATGAGTCAGATCAATGTAGGTGAAACAAATATTTTAGCAATAAAATAGTTATTTCTTCTTTATTAGGAAAAAATATACAATTAAAAAATAATTAATTTATTAAGCAATTAAATATAATATAATGAATACATTTGCTATTCTTCAAAGAAAGCACGAAAACCAAAACTTTTGTTTTCCATGAAACTTAAAAGACAAAACTAAGACGTTCGTGCATTTCAGTGTTTTTAAGTAACAATTTTCTTTTGTTTTTCAGTATGCTGTAGGACTTACATATTTTTTCATGTTATATTGTGAATAGCATAGTAGATTTTTATCGTCGATTGTATGTTGACTCCATTATATAATTGCTAGAAATATTTTGTTTTTATTTCATTAGTTTTTTATATATGTTTTCTAACCCATTTCTGAAACATTGTAACATTGTTTATATCTCAACGATGCCTAGCCTGTGTTTGACTTGCTAATGCCTATTACTCATGTAACTTAGATTAACCATAGATTAATGACTCCCAACACTTGAATTTCATCAGTCAAACTTGAAAGCCTAGAGAACCATGTGAGATTCCTTAATTGAGACTTTGTCATCAAAGAACTTTGTAATCTACCACTTTGTTATCTGCTATACTATATATAGTTTTAAGTACATAAGTACATATAATCTTCTGAACATAAAATCTTCTGAAAAAAATATTTTGAACTTTAAGATAGTCCTAGTCCTAATTCACATTGGCTCTACTACTGAAGTACTAGCTACTTATGGAACTAATGCAATAGCATAATTATGTAATTATATAAATTGAAAATTGAGTACCCTTGCCTCTGCCTATTGAGTGTAATGCTCCCTTTAAATCAAGCCCCTTTATATCATAACCTCTGACCCAATACATTTATATTTCATGTATCACACCCTTTTCTGCCTAGCTAAATATTGACACTTGAGTATCTGTTCATTAAATTATGAGTTGAGCATTGATACTTAGTAATTTTGTATGTTTTTTTGTCTTTGCTTTTTTATCATAATATGGACTAAATATTTAATATTTCTCTTTATATACTTGCTCTAGGTTTTTATTTTGGTTGTTGGTTGACAACTTGATTTACTATATTCAATTACAAATCTTGCTCTTGGCTTGATGTCATTTTTGTGAGATATATTATAAACACCTAACCCATACTATACAGTGGTGTCACCATTGTTCCAAGCCAACAAGGTCCTGTTGTATCTAGTGCACAAACTATTGATTATCTTAAGCCTAGTAGGAATGATGTTATGCTAGTGACTTGTCTGTTTTTATACTATGTATAGTCATTATATTTTGTTTTGATAACAAAACAAGTGTGTTGTGCTGGTTTGAGTTGGTTTGACATAAAAACAAACCAAAAATGTCATAACTATGAGAAAAATATTAATAACTACTGTATTGTTCAGCTTGACCCAAATATATTCCAATGCTATTTATATAAAATTAGCCCATCCTTTTAATAACAAGGATAGATAAAATTTGTGTCAAGCTAACAAATTCAATGATATATCTTAATGTAATAATAATAATAATAATAATAATTGATTACACCTGCCCTAATTGGGCCATATGTGCTGCTGGCAGCATAGCTGTAGCTATTGTCTGTTGCATCTGAAGGTTGAGTGCTGCTGTTTAGTCCATAGGCTAAAAGATGACTCACCCACTCTCAAATACCCCTGCTAATTCGGGTACCTATTTAACAACTCGGTGAACTGAAGCAATGCAGAGTTAAGTATACTGCTTGAGGACACAAATTGTTTCTGCAGAGTTGGGAATTGAACCCTGATATATTAAATATACTGTAGATACACTATATTTAAAAGCAAAGCTGCTTGTAAAAAGCTTCTTTTTAAACAATATGTTAGCTTTCTTTATGTTTCTTATTGTTTTACATTTATCACAATTAGATTTGCATCTAAATCTGAAATCTAAATCTGAAATCGAAATCTGAAAAGCTAGACTCTAATATGTGTATTATGGTATTTATTTTTGACATGCCAAAATAAATAATTTTATTGTCTCACTGTTTTTAGGCTGAACGTGGCGAACCACTCGCCGCCATTGGTGGCGACACAGGTGATGACAGCCTGTCGCAGGGTTCATCGTCTGGACCTTCACTGCGTCGCTCCCAGTCGCTCCAGCCATCTCTGGCCACTGCGGACTCTGTCACCAACGAGGCTCGGGCACTACTGGAAATTTTCCTCACCCGCAGTTGGAGTGTCAATCTGGCTGAAAATTTGTCAGCTATTAGCGAGAGGCCGAGACTTGCCAGGTGCGCGTCCTTCAGGTTTTCCCACACTGCATGTTTCTCAATCCCGGCGGAACTCCTCCTTCGGAGGACGTCAAGACATTGGCATTGTTATTACCGTTGGGCATATTATAAATAATTTCTACTGCAAGTAGTATTAAACGTAGAGAGTAAATAATATTACTTAACAGATTGTGAGTTTAACTTTAGTTAAACATAGAAAATTAGTCATAAGTACAAGTAAACAGGCATGCAGTCCCTATGATCACGTGCTAATGCATGCACAAACAATGCACTATTTGCCACCACAAACAG
The DNA here is from genome assembly GCA_950097015.1 of Macrostomum hystrix. NCBI lineage: Eukaryota > Metazoa > Platyhelminthes > Macrostomidae > Macrostomum > Macrostomum hystrix. The sequence continues at coordinate 11,515,927 of CATNEN010000039.1, read as the reverse complement.
ATTACTTCAAGTTCAAGGCGACGACGATGATAGCGATTTCGACGGCGAAGTAGCATCTGTTAGGCGCCTCGGCGGCACTACTCCGCCCAAAGTTGGCCGACCGGTGGCGTACTCGGATCCCTGCGGCAGGCTGCCGTATTCTGCGCCAGCTAATTTGGAATTCACCGACGCAGTGGATGGCGATGTTGACGACGATTGTTTTGTCGAGGCCAACGCCGAAAATGACGATCGGCTTCGAGGGCAACGAAATCGTCGGCGACAAAGGCGAGGCGAGAGAACTGCGTCGACTAGCGACTCGGCGCAGCAGTCTGCGAAGGATCGCGCAGACGGCGAAGCTGCTGCAGAAGGCGACGTCACGTTCGACTTTCGACGTCAGCGCGCCCACACGGACATCCTATTCAACTCGGACGCCGTCTCCGCTATCGACAACGGATCTCGCCAGCATCGAGGCGCTGTCAAAGGCGATCGCGAGTCTCGGCTACTAATGCAACGCGCTTTTAACGTGACACCGTCGCCGTCTCATTCGCCCTCGCCGTCGGAACGTAGACGTTTAGTTACGACCCAGAAGCTGCAACAGCAGCAGCAGCAGAGGCGCCAGATTCCGTTGAGGAAAGCTCGCATAGTTAGCGAATTCGGTCGAGCGTGTCTGCAGCATGGCGACAATACGGCGACGGTGATGCCACTGGCCACCGCGGATAGCGATATTGAAGACCGATTAGACCATGTAGCCGCCATGCTAGACTTTGTTGCTAAGGACTTTTTTGGTGGCGGCGTCGGCGGCAGCAGCCGACAAGAGTCCGTGTCCTTCTGCCTGGAGTCCGCTCTCGAGGCGAAGGAGAGTCGGGTTCTTCGCGGCAAAGGCAGCGAAGGTACGATTTGCTTTTTTATCGAATCGAATAGATTAAATAGAAATTAGAGTCGTGGAATGGTACTTCTTTTAAAGAAGGTCGAGGTAATAGAGGTAACTGTTCAGTGTAATGCCTGTGTACAACTGTTCAGCCGTGGACTCTTCCTTCGCACCCACCCCGACTTGGTTAACTTGCAGGCAAGGCGCCAGTTGACGACGCCACATTGGATTCTCTACTATCCTGCCTGTCTGACTACGATGAGTTCAGTCGCCAGCTTACTAAGCTATTGCTAGACGATCTTCAAGCATGGCGCTGCGTTGCTATGCTGTATCTAGTGACGCGTCTGCTTTGTCAACGCTGCGACGGACAAGTGGAGAAACGGGAGCAAGTGAAAGCGCATTGTTTGCGTCATTTTGATCGACGCTACGCTCAATGGGTGCTGCTAAGGGGCGGCTGGCAGGCCGTTGTTGAAGAGACTGAAGAATCCGAGCTGGATTAGCAAGTTAGTCAGGTATAGAAATCGGTTTTTATGATTCTTGTGTTGTAGATCCTGATTGTAAAATTATTCCGAAGCAAAGAAAGCTGTTAAAAATCTGATAGCTAGATTAAAATTCTGTGGTCTTTAAATTTTAATAGTACATTCGCTGTTGGCAGGCGCCTTGTTCGTGTTTCACACACTCGCGTATATGAATCTGGTGCTGTTGTTAGTTGTGCAGTTGTGCCGTTTTGATCTTACGTCGTATTTTTGTGCCTGCAAATAATTTTTTTATAAATTTGTCAAATTTGTAGTCACCTCTGAACTTGAGAATATGTTTCTCTGATTTACTGTGGAAAAAAATAGTCGTAGCTCTCTAGTATTTGAAAAAGTGCGTATTATTAGCTTTTTGTTATTTTTCAGTTTTTAATTCGCTAGCTTTCAGATTGGCATTCTTCAAGTATTTTTGTGTATTGTGCTATCTATTTTTCAGTTAAATTTTGATAAACGATTTCTTTTTTTCGAGTTGCCTTTTACAATTAAACTAGCTATGCTTACAGTGCTTTTTTGTACAAGTGTAACAAAATGCAATTTTACTACTGAGGCGATTGCTATTTAAGTAGTTTAGTTCGCAAGGCGCAAGTGATTTTAGTTTTTGTCTACATTTATTAAACTGCATATTGGACTTCAAATTTTGCTAAGTTAGATTTTTTATATTTTTTTATTAGTTTAGAAGAACACAGAAACTGAAAAATATAGGACGTCGAGTCGGTGATTAGATTGCGCTACTAAATAGATTTCTTGATGCCACAATTTTATATGTTTCCAAAAAAATTAAAGTGCCTATAAAATGCTGTTTTCGCATCAATATTGTGTTTCTTGGCGCATTTGGAAAATAGCTTTGTGGGCGAGGTAACGGTGGAGATTTACAGTGAGTCGGAATCGGGTAGATACAAGGTAAGCCTGGGAGAGTGGGGAGTGGGGAGAGGAGAGGAGAGGGGAAGAGGAGAGATGGTAAAGTTAAGAGTAGAGAGGCAAAAGGGGAAGAGGAGAGAGGGGAAAGTAGAGAGGAGAGAGCGGAAAGTAGAGAGGAGCTCTGAGAGAGGGGAAAGTAGAGAGGAGCTCTGAGAGAGGGAAAAGTAGAGAGGAGAGAGTAGAGAGGGGAAGTAGAGAGTAGAAAGGGGAAAGTAGAGAGGAGAGAAGAGAGAGGACAGGAGAGAGGGAGAGGAGAGAGGGGAAAGTAAAAAGGAGAGAGGGTAGAGGAGAGAGGAGAGAGGAGAAGTAGAGAGGAGCTCTGAGAGAGGGGAAAGTAGAGAGGAGCTCTGAGAGAGGGGAAAGTAGAGAGGAGAGAGGGGAAGTAGAGAGGAGAGAGGGGAAAGTAGAGAGGAGAGAGGGGAAAGTAGAGAGGGGAAAGTAGAGAGGAGAGAGGGGAAAGTAGAGAGGAGAGAGGGGAGATTAGAGAGGAGAGAGTAGAGAGGGGAGAGGAGAGAAGAGAGGGGACAGGAGAGAGGAGAGAGGGGAAGTAGAGAGGAGAGAGGGGAAAGTAGAGAGGAGAGAGGGGAAAGTAGAGAGGAGAGAGGGGAAAGTAGAGAGGAGAGAGGGGAAAGTAGAGAGGAGAGAGGAGAGAGGGGAGATTAGAGAGGAGAGATTAGAGAGGGGAGAGAAGAGAGGGGACAGGAGAGAGGGAGTGGAGAGAGGAGAGAGGGGAAAGTAACAAGGAGAGAGGAGAGAGGGGAAAGTAACAAGGAGAGAGGAGAGAGGGGAAAGTAGAGAGGAGAGAGGGGAGAGAAGAGAGAGGACAGGAGAGAGGGAGAGGAGAGAGGGGAAAGTAAAAAGGAGAGAGGGTAGAGGAGAGAAGAGAGAGGGGAAGTAGAGAGGAGAAAGGGGAAAGTAGAGAGGAGAGAGGGGGAAAGTAGAGAGGAGAGAGGGGAAAGTAAAAACGAGAGGGGGAAAGTAGAGAGGAGAGAGGGGAGAGGAGAGAGGGAGAGAAGAGAGGGGAGAGTAGAGAGGGGGAAGTAGAGAGTTTGGAGGGAAAAGTAGAGAGTGGATAGGAGAGTAGGAAGATGGGAGTGGGGAGAATGTAGAGAGGGGAGAAAGTGGAGGAGGGAGATGAGAGATTTGGGAGCGGTGAGATTTGAATCTTATGGAAAGGGAATCGAGAAACGATTAGGCAATTTTCTTAAAATTAGTAAAAAATCTGGATTGAGAACAATAAATGAAGGAATAAAAGTACTTTGAATAAGGTAGCAATAGAATGGCCTAAATGTGTGGGCTAAAAATCCCTGTCTGAAAAGTCATGGCGTGAGTCCTCCGCAATTGACAATTTTTGCTTCGAAACGGCGCGCGGCCCCGCCCCGATTGGTCGAGGCGGATTGAGCGGAGGGTGGGGGTGGCTCTCCTCCCTCGGCGGCGGCCTCGGCGGGGCAAACACTGAGGGTGGGGATTTAGAATCTGGCGAGGGATCGGAGAGGAGAGTCAGCGGAGGGTGGGTGTGGCTTTTGAAATAGCTCGCCGTCGCAGTCGGTCGCTGTTGTCACGCGAATTCTGCCGAGGCCTAATAATGGGAAAGCTGCCCCTAAAGAGTGAGGGGAAAAAGGGGATATTTCAGCCTGGCTTTCTCCTCCCTCCTATCCCTCTGCCCCTATATCTGAGGCGGTCTCTCGGCACGAAACTAGAGTGGAGGGATAAATTGCCTATAGGAGCCTTGGTAACTCCGGCCAGTGTGTCACGAAACGAGACGAAACGAAGCCCGAGTCGGCCGCTCAGCCTTGCCTGCTCGCGTGCGCCTAGCTCGACGCCGAGACCCTGTAGTCCGGCTGTCGGGGCCTGCCTGTGTGCGCTTGTCCCCATCTGTCTTGTTTTGTTCGCGTGGGGGCACCTTGTTGTGTGCAGAAAAGGTCGCATCGGAGACTATCTGCCCCCTCCGCACTGCGGCTTCCGTGACTGAGGGCACTTCTCTATTTTCTGCTGCGCGTTGTCTCCCGCGCTTGCCAGTGTTCTGTTGCGTGGCCGGCCCTCTCCCAGTCTGATCTCAGCTCTCTCTCTGTGGATCGCGTGCTAACTCAGGTGCCATGGTGGACGATTGGGTCATTAAGACCATGTACGCGACTAAGCGGCGCAGGCGACTCAGCAAGAGGTGAGGTCTAAATAAACTATACACCTGCCTGCGTATACACTGCAGATGTCTGTGTGAATCTGTGCATCCAACCTGAATATACAAGCTCAACTGTGACGGCCTCTGTTTGAAAGCTATTCGAAATTTCATAACACACTGGGGTCGGGAAACTCCGGCCCGCGGGTCAGAGCGGCCCAAATCCGGCCCGTTGCCCTTTTCGACACCTACAGTATCCTGTTTCATCCGACCCCGTGTCTCATCTCTCCACTGTCTCATCTCTCCACTGTCTCATCTCTCCACTGTCTCATCTCTCCCCTGTCTCATCTCTCCACTGTCTCATCTCTCCCCTGTCTCATCTCTCCCCTGTCTCATCTCTCCCCTGTCTCATCTCTCCCCTGTCTCATCTCTCCCCTGTCTCATCTCTCCCCTGTCTCATCTCTCCACTGTCTCATCTCTCCCCTGTCTCATCTCTCCCCTGTCTCATCTCTCCCCTGTCTCATCTCTCCCCTGTCTCATCTCTCCCCTGTCTCATCTCTCCCCTGTCTCATCTCTCCCCTGTCTCATCTCTCCCCTGTCTCATCTCTCCCCTGTCTCATCTGTCTCATCTCTTCCCTGTCTCATCTCTCCCCTGTCTCACCTCTTCCCGTTACTAATAAGTTTGCCGACCCCTGATCTCTAATAGGTGTTAGAGATTTCATGGCAATGCACCAAGGTCTAACAGGTGTTACGCTTGTAAGTTTCAACTTCTTGATTCTAATAAACTTTACTTTCAAGGACTGGAGTTAAAATACGCGAGACGGACCATCTGGTCAGCGCTTTCGATTGATTGCGCAATGCCTGTTAGATCGGCCTCGAATTAGCCACCCCAACCCCCGCCAAGCCGTCCGCTCAATTTTCTAGGAAATCGCTGCGTGCCCCAATTCGTGGAAAGCCGGCATTGTGCGGGCTTTCAGTTGTGATCAGCCACTAGCCCGTTTTTTTATCAGCAATTGCATCTAATATAGTCTAGTCTGGTTCCGCTCGTCCAACTTAAGTATTATTTTAGATAGTTTTAAGTCGCACGCGATTCGTTTAACAATACTTGCATGCTTTTCAACTGGCGTGACAATGATTGCTTTCACTAGCTATTGCCGAACTCCGTGACCGATATCTCGCTACTATATCAACGGATACTATTAGCAAGTTAGCGAGTGAGTTCATGAGCGTGTGAGTTTATGAGCGAGTGAGTTTATGAGCGAGTGAGTTTATGAGCGAGTGAGTTTATGAGCGAGTAAGTTTATGAGAGATTGAGTTTATGAGAGATTGAGTTTATGAGCGAGTGAGTTTATGAGCGAGTGAGTTTATGAGCGAGTGAGTTTATGAGCGAGTGAGTTAATTTGCGAGTGAGTTTATGAGCGAGTGAGTTTATGAACGATTGAGTTTATGAGCGAGTGAGTTTATGAGCGAGTGAGTTTATGAGCGAGTGAGTTTATGAGCGAGTGAGTTAATG